>CM039435.1:0-1200000 GCA_022379115.2 Bauhinia variegata
TTGATCGAGCAAATGTCAAGCATAGATTGATGTAATATGACACAATAAACCATGTGGAGAAGTTTGAGACCAACGAAAAGATATTTGGTCCAAGAATCATACAACTTAGCCAAGTTCGTCCATTTTGTCTTTCTTCCATTTGACTAGCTTCAAAGTTGATGAAAGCCAAATGTCAAGCATAGATTGATAAAATATGACACAATAAACCATGTTGAGAATTTGAGACAACGAAAAGAGATTTGGTCCAAAATCATCCAACTTAGCCAAGTTTCGTTCATTTTGGTCTTTCTTCCTTTGACTAGCTTCAAATTGATCGAAGCAAAATGTCAAGCATAGATTGATGTAATATGACACAATAAACCATGTTGAGAAGTTTGAGACCAACGAAAAGAGATTTGGTCCAAGAATCATACAACTTAGACAAGTTCGTCCATTTTTGGTCTTTCTTCCTTTCGACTAGCTCAAAGTTGATCGAAGCCAAATGTCAAGCATAGATTGATGTAATATGACACAATAAACCATGTTGAGAATTTGAGACCAACGAAAAGAGATTTGGTCCAAGAATCATCCAACTTAGCAAGTTCGTCCATTTTGGTCTTTCTTCCTTTCGACTAGCTTCAAAGTTGATCGAAGCCAAATGTCAAGCATAGATTGATGTAATATGACACAATAAACCATGTTGAGAAGTTTGAGACCAACGAAAAGAGATTTGGTCCAAGAATCATCCAACTTAGCAAAGTTCGTCCATTTTGGTCTTTCTTCCTTCGACTAGCTTCAAAGTTGATCGAAGCCAAATGTCAAGCATAGATTGATGTAATATGACACAATAAACCATGTGGAGAAGTTTGAGACCAACGAAAAGAGATTTGGTCCAAGAATCATCCAACTTAGCAAAGTTCGCCATTTTGGTCTTTCTTCCTTTCGACTAGCTTCAAATTTGATCGAAGCCAAATGTCAAGCATAGATTGATGTAATATGACACAATAAACCATGTGAGAAGTTTGAGACCAACGAAAAGAGATTTGGTCCAAGAATCATCCAACTTAGCCAAGTTCGTCCATTTTGGTCTTTCTTCCTTTCGACTAGCTTCAAATTTGATCGAAAGCAAAATGTCAAGCATAGATTGATGTAATATGACACAATAAACCATGTTGGAAAGTTTGAGACCAACGAAAAGAGATTTGGTCCAAGAATCATCCAACTTAGACAAGTTCGTCCATTTTGGTCTTTCTTCCTTTCGACTAGCTTCAAAGTTGATCGAAGCAAAATGCAAGCATAGATTGATGTAATATGACACAATAAACCATGTAGAAGTTTGAGACCAACGAAAGAGATTTGGTCCAAGAATCATCCAACTTAGCCAAGTTCGTTATTTTGGTCTTTCTTCCTTTCGACTAGCTTCAAAGTTGATCGAAGCCAAATGTCAAGCATAGATTGATGTAATATGACACAATAAACCATGTGGAGAATTTGAGACCAACGAAAAGAGATTTGGTCCAAGAATCATCCAACTTAGCCAAGTTCGTCCATTTTGGTCTTTCTTCCTTTCGACTAGCTTCAAAGTTGATCGAAGCAAAATGTCAAGCATAGATTGATGTAATATGACACAATAACCATGTTGAGAAGTTTGAGACCAACGAAAAGAGATTTGGTCCAAGAATCATCCAACTTGCACAAGTTCGTCCATTTTGGTCTTTCTTCCTTTCGACTGGCATCAAAGTTGATCGAAGCCAAAATGTCAAGCATAAGATTGATGTAATATGACACAATAAACCATGTGAGAAGTTTGAGACCCAACGAAAAGAGATTTGGTCCCAAGAATCATCCAACTTAACAAGTTCGTCCATTTTGTCTTTCTTCCTTTCGACTAGCTTCAAAGTTGATCGAAGCCAAATGTCAAGCATAGATTGATGTAATATGACACAATAAACCATGTTGAGAAGTTTGAGACCAACGAAAAGAGATTTGGTCCAAGAATCATCCAACTTAGCAAGTTCGTCCATTTTGGTCTTTCTTCCTTTCGACTAGCTTCAAAGTTGATTAAAGCCAAATGATAAGTATAGATTGATGTAATATGACACAATAAACCATGTGGAAAGTTGAGACAACGAAAAGAGATTTGGTCCAAGAATCATCCAACTTAGCCAAGTTCGTCCATTTTGGTCTTTCTTCCTTTCAACTAGCTTCAAATTTGATCGAAGCCAAATGTCAAGCATAGATTGATGTATATGACACAATAAACCATGTGGAGAAGTTTGAGACCAACGAAAAGAGATTTGGTCCAAGAATCATCCAACCTAGCAAAGTTCGTCCATTTTGGTCTTTCTTCCTTTCGACTAGCTTCAAAGTTGATCGAAGCCAAATGACAAGTATAGATTGATGTAATATGACACAATAAACCATGTGGAGAAGTTTGAGACCAAACGAAAAGAGATTTGGTCCAAGAATCATACAACTTAGACAAGTTCGTCCATTTTGTCTTTCTTCCTTTCGACTAGCTTCAAAGTTGATCGAAGCCAAATGTCAAGCATAGATTGATGTAATATGACACAATAAACCATGTTGAGAAGTTTGAGACCAACGAAAAGAGATTTGGTCCAAGAATCATCCAACTTAGCAAAGTTCGTCCATTTTGGTCTTTCTTCCTTTCGACTAGCTTCAAAGTTGATCGAAGCCAAATGTCAAGCATAGATTGATGTAATATGACACAATAAACCATGTTGAGAAGTTTGAGACCAACGAAAAGAGATGGTCCAAGAATCATCCAACTTAGAACAAGGTCCGTCCATTTTGGTCTTTCTTCCTTTCGACTAGCTTCAAAGTTGATCGAAGCCAAATGTCAAGCATAGATTGATGTAATATGACACAATAAACCATGTGGAGAAGTTTGAGACCAACGAAAAGAGATTTGGTCCAAGAATCATCCAACTTAGACAAGTTCGTCATTTTGGTCTTTCTTCCTTTCGACTAATTCAAAGTTGATCGAAGCCAATGTCAAGCATAGATTGATGTAATATCACACAATAAACCATGTTGAGAAGTTTGAGACCAACGAAAAGACATTTGGTCCAAGAATCATACAACTTAGACAAGTTCGTCCATTTTGGTCTTTCTTCCTTTCGACTAGCTTCAAATTTGATCGAAGCCAAATGTCAAGCATAGATTGATGTAATATGACACAATAAACCATGTTGAGAAGTTTGAGACCAACGAAAAGAGATTTGGTCCAAGAATCATCCAACCTAGCAAAGTTCGTCCATTTTGGTCTTTCTTCCTTTCGACTAGCTCAAAGTTGATCGAAGCCAAATGACAAGCATAGATTGATGTAATATGACACAATAAACCATGTGGAGAAGTTTGAGACCAACGAAAAGAGATTTGGTCCAAGAATCATCAACTTAGCAAAGTTCGTCCATTTGGTCTTTCTTCCTTTCGACTAGCTTCAAAGTTGATTAAGCCAAATGACAAGCATAGATTGATGTAATATGACACAATAAACCATGTGAGAAGTTTGAGACCAACGAAAAGAGATTTGGTCCAAGAATCATCCAACTAGCAAAGTTCGTCCATTTTGGTCTTTCTTCCTTTCGACTAGCTTCAAAGTTGATCGAAGCCAAATGTCAAGCATAGATTGATGTAATATGACACAATAAACCATGTTGAGAAGTTTGAGACCAACGAAAAAGAGATTTGGTCCAAGAATCATCCAACTTAGACAAGTTCGTCCATTTTGGTCTTTCTTCCTTTCGACTAGCTTCAAAGTTGATCGAAGCCAAATGTCAAGCATAGATTGATGTAATATGACACAATAAAACATGTTGAGAAGTTTGAGACCAACGAAAAGAGATTTGGTCCAAGAATCATCCAACCTACCAAGTTCGTCCATTTTGGTCTTTCTTCCTTTCGACTAGCTTCAAAGTTGATAAAGCCAAATGTCAAGCATAGATTGATGTAATATGACACAATAAACCATGTTGAGAAGTTTGAGACCAACGAAAAGAGATTTGGTCCAAGAATCATCAACTAGCAAAGTTCGTCCATTTTGGTCTTTCTTCCTTTCGACTAGCTTCAAAGTTGATTAAAGCCAAATGTCAAGCATAGATTGATGTAATATGACACAATAAACCATGTTGAGAAGTTTGAGACCAACGAAAAGAGATTTGGTCCAAGAATCATCCAACTTAGCAAAGTTCGTCCATTTTGGTCTTTCTTCCTTTCGACTAGCTTCAAAGTTGATTAAAGCCAAATGTCAAGCATAGATTGATGTAATATGACACAATAAACCATGTTGAGAAGTTTGAGACCAACGAAAAGAGATTTGGTCCAAGAATCATCCAACTTAGCCAAGTTCGTCCATTTTGGTCTTTCTTCCTTTCGACTAGCTTCAAAGTTGATTAAAGCCAAATGTCAAGCATAGATTGATGTAATATGACACAATAAACCATGTGGAGAAGTTTGAGACCAACAAAAAGAGATTTGGTCCAAGAATCATCCAACTTAGCAAGTTCGTCCATTTTGGTCTTTCTTCCTTTCGACTAGCTTCAAAGTTGATTAAAGCCAAATGTCAAGTATAGATTGATGTAATATGACACAATAAACCATGTTGAGAAGTTTGAGACCAACGAAAAGAGATTTGGTCCAAGAATCATCCAACCTAGCAAAGTTCGTCCATTTTGGTCTTTCTTCCTTTCGACTAGCTTCAAAGTTGATTAAAGCCAAATGACAAGCATAGATTGATGTAATATGACACAATAAACCATGTTGAGAAGTTTGAGACCAACGAAAAGAGATTTGGTCCAAGAATCATCAACTTAGCCAAGTTCGTCCATTTTGGTCTTTCTTCCTTTGACTAGCTTCAAATTTGATCGAAGCCAAATGTCAAGCATAGATTGATGTAATATGACACAATAAACCATGTGGAGAAGTTTGAGACCAAAAAAAAGAGATTTGGTCCAAGAATCATCCAACCTAGAAAGTTCGTCCATTTTGGCTTTCTTCCTTTCGACTAGCTTCAAAGTTGATTAAAGCCAAATGTCAAGCATAGATTGATGTAATATGACACAATAAACCATGTTGAGAAGTTTGAGACCAACGAAAAGAGATTTGGTCCAAGAATCATCCAACTTAGCAAGTTCGTCCATTTTGGTCTTTCTTCCTTTCGACTAGCTTCAAAGTTGATCGAAGCCAAATGTCAAGCATAGATTGATGTAATATGACACAATAAACCATGTTGAGAAGTTTGAGACCAACGAAAAGAGATTTGGTCCAAGAATCATACAACTTAGCAAGTTCGTCCATTTTGGTCTTTCTTCCTTTCGACTAGCTTCAAAGTTGATTAAAGCCAAATGACAATATAGATTGATGTAATATGACACAATAAACCATGTGGAGAAGTTTGAGACCAACGAAAAGAGATTTGGTCCAAGAATCATCCAACTTAGCCAAGTTCGTCCATTTTGGTCTTTCTTCCTTTTGACTAGCTTCAAAGTTGATTAAAGCCAAATGTCAAGCATAGATTGATGTAATATGACACAATAAACCATGTTGAGAAGTTTGAGACCAACGAAAAGAGATTTGGTCCAAGAATCATCCAACCTAGCAAAGTTCGTCCATTTTGGTCTTTCTTCCTTTCGACTAGCTTCAAATTTGATCGAAGCCAAATGTCAAGCATAGATTGATGTAATATGACACAATAAACCATGTGGAGAAGTTTGAGACCAACGAAAAGAGATTTGGTCCAAGAATCATCCAACTTAGCCAAGTTCGTCCATTTTGGTCTTTCTTCCTTTCGACTAGCTTCAAATTTGATCGAAGCCAAATGTCAAGCATAGATTGATGTAATATGACACAATAAACCATGTGGAGAAGTTTGAGACCAACGAAAAGAGATTTGGTCCAAGAATCATCCAACCTAGCAAAGTTCGTCCATTTTGGTCTTTCTTCCTTTCGACTAGCTTCAAAGTTGATCGAAGCCAAATGTAAGCATAGATTGATGTAATATGACACAATAAACCATGTGGAGAAGTTTGAGACCAACGAAAAGAGATTTGGTCCAAGAATCATCCAACTTAGCCAAGTTCGTCCATTTTGGTCTTTCTTCCTTTCGACTAGCTTCAAAGTTGATTAAAGCCAAATGTCAAGCATAGATTGATGTAATATGACACAATAAACCATGTGGAGAAGTTTGAGACCAACGAAAAGAGATTTGGTCCAAGAATCATCCAACTTAGCCAAGTTCGTCCATTTTGGTCTTTCTTCCTTTCGACTAGCTTCAAAGTTGATCGAAGCCAAATGTCAAGCATAGATTGATGTAATATGACACAATAAACCATGTTGAGAAGTTTGAGACCAACGAAAAGAGATTTGGTCCAAGAATCATCCAACTTAGCCAAGTTCGTCCATTTTGGTCTTTCTTCCTTTCGACTAGCTTCAAATTTGATCGAAGCCAAATGTCAAGCATAGATTGATGTAATATGACACAATAAACCATGTGGAGAAGTTTGAGACCAAAAAAAAGAGATTTGGTCCAAGAATCATCCAACTTAGAAAAGTTCGTCCATTTTGGTCTTTCTTCCTTTCGACTAGCTTCAAATTTGATCGAAGCCAAATGTCAAGCATAGATTGATGTAATATGACACAATAAACCATGTGGAGAAGTTTGAGACCAACGAAAAGAGATTTGGTCCAAGAATCATCCAACTTAGCAAGTTCGTCCATTTTGGTCTTTCTTCCTTTCGACTAGCTTCAAATTGATCGAAGCCAAATGTCAAGCATAGATTGATGTAATATGACACAATAAACCATGTTGAGAAGTTTGAGACCAACGAAAAGAGATTTGGTCCAAGAATCATCCAACTTAGCAAAGTTCGTCCATTTTGGTCTTTCTTCCTTTCGACTAGCTTCAAAGTTGATCGAAGCCAAATGTCAAGCATAGATTGATGTAATATGACACAATAAACCATGTGGAGAAGTTTGAGACCAACGAAAAGAGATTTGGTCCAAGAATCATCCAACCTAGCAAAGTTCGTCCATTTTGGTCTTTCTTCCTTTCGACTAGCTTCAAAGTTGATTAAAGCCAAATGTCAAGTATAGATTGATGTAATATGACACAATAAACCATGTGGAGAAGTTTGAGACCAACGAAAAGAGATTTGGTCCAAGAATCATCCAACTTAGACAAGTTCGTCCATTTTGGTCTTTCTTCCTTTCGACTAGCTTCAAATTTGATCGAAGCCAAATGTCAAGCATAGATTGATGTAATATGACACAATAAACCATGTTGAGAAGTTTGAGACCAACGAAAAGAGATTTGGTCCAAGAATCATCCAACTTAGCAAAGTTCGTCCATTTTGGTCTTTCTTCCTTTCGACTAGCTTCAAAGTTGATCGAAGCCAAATGTCAAGCATAGATTGATGTAATATGACACAATAAACCATGTTGAGAAGTTTGAGACCAACGAAAAGAGATTTGGTCCAAGAATCATCCAACTTAGACAAGTTCGTCCATTTTGGTCTTTCTTCCTTTCGACTAGCTTCAAAGTTGATCGAAGCCAAATGTCAAGCATAGATTGATGTAATATGACACAATAAACCATGTTGAGAAGTTTGAGACCAACGAAAAGAGATTTGGTCCAAGAATCATCCAACTTAGACAAGTTCGTCCATTTTGGTCTTTCTTCCTTTCGACTAGCTTCAAATTTGATCGAAGCCAAATGTCAAGCATAGATTGATGTAATATGACACAATAAACCATGTTGAGAAGTTTGAGACCAACGAAAAGAGATTTGGTCCAAGAATCATCCAACCTAGCAAAGTTCGTCCATTTTGGTCTTTCTTCCTTTCGACTAGCTTCAAAGTTGATTAAAGCCAAATGTCAAGCATAGATTGATGTAATATGACACAATAAACCATGTTGAGAAGTTTGAGACCAACGAAAAGAGATTTGGTCCAAGAATCATCCAACTTAGACAAGTTCGTCCATTTTGGTCTTTCTTCCTTTCGACTAGCTTCAAATTTGATCGAAGCCAAATGTCAAGCATAGATTGATGTAATATGACACAATAAACCATGTGGAGAAGTTTGAGACCAACGAAAAGAGATTTGGTCCAAGAATCATCCAACTTAGACAAGTTCGTCCATTTTGGTCTTTCTTCCTTTCGACTAGCTTCAAAGTTGATCGAAGCCAAATGTCAAGCATAGATTGATGTAATATGACACAATAAACCATGTGGAGAAGTTTGAGACCAACGAAAAGAGATTTGGTCCAAGAATCATCCAACTTAGCCAAGTTCGTCCATTTTGGTCTTTCTTCCTTTCGACTAGCTTCAAATTTGATCGAAGCCAAATGTCAAGCATAGATTGATGTAATATGACACAATAAACCATGTGGAGAAGTTTGAGACCAACGAAAAGAGATTTGGTCCAAGAATCATCCAACTTAGCAAGTTCGTCCATTTTGGTCTTTCTTCCTTTCGACTAGCTTCAAAGTTGATCGAAGCCAAATGTCAAGCATAGATTGATGTAATATGACACAATAAACCATGTTGAGAAGTTTGAGACCAACGAAAAGAGATTTGGTCCAAGAATCATCCAACCTAGCAAAGTTCGTCCATTTTGGTCTTTCTTCCTTTCGACTAGCTTCAAAGTTGATCGAAGCCAAATGACAAGTATAGATTGATGTAATATGACACAATAAACCATGTTGAGAAGTTTGAGACCAACGAAAAGAGATTTGGTCCAAGAATCATCCAACTTAGACAAGTTCGTCCATTTTGGTCTTTCTTCCTTTCGACTAGCTTCAAAGTTGATCGAAGCCAAATGTCAAGCATAGATTGATGTAATATGACACAATAAACCATGTTGAGAAGTTTGAGACCAACGAAAAGAGATTTGGTCCAAGAATCATCCAACTTAGCAAAGTTCGTCCATTTTGGTCTTTCTTCCTTTCGACTAGCTTCAAAGTTGATAAAGCCAAATGACAAGCATAGATTGATGTAATATGACACAATAAACCATGTTGAGAAGTTTGAGACCAACGAAAAGAGATTTGGTCCAAGAATCATCCAACTTAGACAAGTTCGTCCATTTTGGTCTTTCTTCCTTTCGACTAGCTTCAAATTTGATCGAAGCCAAATGTCAAGCATAGATTGATGTAATATGACACAATAAACCATGTTGAGAAGTTTGAGACCAACGAAAAGAGATTTGGTCCAAGAATCATCCAACTTAGCAAAGTTCGTCCATTTTGGTCTTTCTTCCTTTCGACTAGCTTCAAAGTTGATCGAAGCCAAATGTCAAGCATAGATTGATGTAATATGACACAATAAACCATGTTGAGAAGTTTGAGACCAACGAAAAGAGATTTGGTCCAAGAATCATCCAACTTAGACAAGTTCGTCCATTTTGGTCTTTCTTCCTTTCGACTAGCTTCAAATTTGATCGAAGCCAAATGTCAAGCATAGATTGATGTAATATGACACAATAAACCATGTGGAGAAGTTTGAGACCAACGAAAAGAGATTTGGTCCAAGAATCATCCAACTTAGCCAAGTTCGTCCATTTTGGTCTTTCTTCCTTTGACTAGCTTCAAAGTTGATCGAAGCCAAATGACAAGTATAGATTGATGTAATATGACACAATAAACCATGTGGAGAAGTTTGAGACCAACGAAAAGAGATTTGGTCCAAGAATCATCCAACTTAGACAAGTTCGTCCATTTTGGTCTTTCTTCCTTTCGACTAGCTTCAAAGTTGATCGAAGCAAATGTCAAGCATAGATTGATGTAATATGACACAATAAACCATGTTGAGAAGTTTGAGACCAACGAAAAGAGATTTGGTCCAAGAATCATCCAACTTAGCAAAGTTCGTCCATTTTGGTCTTTCTTCCTTTCGACTAGCTTCAAAGTTGATCGAAGCCAAATGTCAAGCATAGATTGATGTAATATGACACAATAAACCATGTTGAGAAGTTTGAGACCAACGAAAAGAGATTTGGTCCAAGAATCATCCAACTTAGCAAAGTTCGTCCATTTTGGTCTTTCTTCCTTTCGACTAGCTTCAAAGTTGATTAAAGCCAAATGTCAAGCATAGATTGATGTAATATGACACAATAAACCATGTTGAGAAGTTTGAGACCAACGAAAAGAGATTTGGTCCAAGAATCATCCAACTTAGACAAGTTCGTCCATTTTGGTCTTTCTTCCTTTCGACTAGCTTCAAATTTGATCGAAGCCAAATGTCAAGCATAGATTGATGTAATATGACACAATAAACCATGTGGAGAAGTTTGAGACCAACGAAAAGAGATTTGGTCCAAGAATCATCCAACTTAGCCAAGTTCGTCCATTTTGGTCTTTCTTCCTTTGACTAGCTTCAAAGTTGATCGAAGCCAAATGACAAGTATAGATTGATGTAATATGACACAATAAACCATGTGGAGAAGTTTGAGACCAACGAAAAGAGATTTGGTCCAAGAATCATCCAACTTAGACAAGTTCGTCCATTTTGGTCTTTCTTCCTTTCGACTAGCTTCAAAGTTGATCGAAGCCAAATGTCAAGCATAGATTGATGTAATATGACACAATAAACCATGTTGAGAAGTTTGAGACCAACAAAAAGAGATTTGGTCCAAGAATCATCCAACCTAGCAAAGTTCGTCCATTTTGGTCTTTCTTCCTTTCGACTAGCTTCAAAGTTGATCGAAGCAAAATGTCAAGCATAGATTGATGTAATATGACACAATAAACCATGTTGAGAAGTTTGAGACCAACGAAAAGAGATTTGGTCCAAGAATCATCCAACTAGCAAGTTCGTCCATTTTGGTCTTTCTTCCTTTGACTAGCTTCAAAGTTGATTAAAGCCAAATGTCAAGTATAGATTGATGTAATATGACACAATAAACCATGTTGAGAAGTTTGAGACCAACGAAAAGAGATTTGGTCCAAGAATCATCCAACTTAGCCAAGTTCGTCCATTTTGGTCTTTCTTCCTTTCGACTAGCTTCAAATTTGATCGAAGCCAAATGTCAAGCATAGATTGATGTAATATGACACAATAAACCATGTGGAGAAGTTTGAGACCAACGAAAAGAGATTTGGTCCAAGAATCATCCAACTTAGACAAGTTCGTCCATTTTGGTCTTTCTTCCTTTCGACTAGCTTCAAATTTGATCGAAGCCAAATGTCAAGCATAGATTGATGTAATATGACACAATAAACCATGTGGAGAAGTTTGAGACCAACGAAAAGAGATTTGGTCCAAGAATCATCCAACTTAGACAAGTTCGTCCATTTTGGTCTTTCTTCCTTTCGACTAGCTTCAAATTTGATCGAAGCCAAATGTCAAGCATAGATTGATGTAATATGACACAATAAACCATGTTGAGAAGTTTGAGACCAACGAAAAGAGATTTGGTCCAAGAATCATCCAACTTAGACAAGTTCGTCCATTTTGGTCTTTCTTCCTTTCGACTAGCTTCAAATTTGATCGAAGCCAAATGTCAAGCATAGATTGATGTAATATGACACAATAAACCATGTTGAGAAGTTTGAGACCAACGAAAAGAGATTTGGTCCAAGAATCATCCAACCTAGCAAAGTTCGTCCATTTTGGTCTTTCTTCCTTTTGACTAGCTTCAAAGTTGATTAAACCAAATGACAAGTATAGATTGATGTAATATGACACAATAAACCATGTTGAGAAGTTTGAGACCAACGAAAAGAGATTTGGTCCAAGAATCATCCAACTTAGCCAAGTTCGTCCATTTTGGTCTTTCTTCCTTTCGACTAGCTTCAAATTTGATCGAAGCCAAATGTCAAGCATAGATTGATGTAATATGACACAATAAACCATGTGGAGAAGTTTGAGACCAACAAAAAGAGATTTGGTCCAAGAATCATCCAACTTAGACAAGTTCGTCCATTTTGGTCTTTCTTCCTTTCGACTAGCTTCAAAGTTGATTAAAGCAAATGACAAGTATAGATTGATGTAATATGACACAATAAACCATGTTGAGAAGTTTGAGACCAACGAAAAGAGATTTGGTCCAAGAATCATCCAACTTAGACAAGTTCGTCCATTTTGGTCTTTCTTCCTTTCGACTAGCTTCAAATTTGATCGAAGCCAAATGTCAAGCATAGATTGATGTAATATGACACAATAAACCATGTGGAGAAGTTTGAGACCAACGAAAAGAGATTTGGTCCAAGAATCATCCAACTTAGCCAAGTTCGTCCATTTTGGTCTTTCTTCCTTTCGACTAGCTTCAAATTTGATCGAAGCCAAATGTCAAGCATAGATTGATGTAATATGACACAATAAACCATGTTGAGAAGTTTGAGACCAACGAAAAGAGATTTGGTCCAAGAATCATCCAACTTAGCAAAGTTCGTCCATTTTGGTCTTTCTTCCTTTCGACTAGCTTCAAAGTTGATCGAAGCCAAATGTCAAGCATAGATTGATGTAATATGACACAATAAACCATGTGGAGAAGTTTGAGACCAACAAAAAGAGATTTGGTCCAAGAATCATCCAACTTAGACAAGTTCGTCCATTTTGGTCTTTCTTCCTTTCGACTAGCTTCAAAGTTGATCGAAGCCAAATGTCAAGCATAGATTGATGTAATATGACACAATAAACCATGTTGAGAAGTTTGAGACCAACGAAAAGAGATTTGGTCCAAGAATCATCCAACCTAGCAAGTTCGTCCATTTTGGTCTTTCTTCCTTTCGACTAGCTTCAAAGTTGATCGAAGCCAAATGTCAAGCATAGATTGATGTAATATGACACAATAAACCATGTTGAGAAGTTTGAGACCAACGAAAAGAGATTTGGTCCAAGAATCATCCAACCTAGCAAAGTTCGTCCATTTTGGTCTTTCTTCCTTTTGACTAGCTTCAAAGTTGATTAAAGCCAAATGACAAGTATAGATTGATGTAATATGACACAATAAACCATGTTGAGAAGTTTGAGACCAACGAAAAGAGATTTGGTCCAAGAATCATCCAACTTAGCAAAGTTCGTCCATTTTGGTCTTTCTTCCTTTCGACTAGCTTCAAATTTGATCGAAGCCAAATGTCAAGTATAGATTGATGTAATATGACACAATAAACCATGTGGAGAAGTTTGAGACCAACGAAAAGAGATTTGGTCCAAGAATCATCCAACTTAGACAAGTTCGTCCATTTTGGTCTTTCTTCCTTTCGACTAGCTTCAAATTTGATCGAAGCCAAATGTCAAGCATAGATTGATGTAATATGACACAATAAACCATGTTGAGAAGTTTGAGACCAACGAAAAGAGATTTGGTCCAAGAATCATCCAACTTAGCAAAGTTCGTCCATTTTGGTCTTTCTTCCTTTCGACTAGCTTCAAAGTTGATTAAAGCCAAATGTCAAGTATAGATTGATGTAATATGACACAATAAACCATGTTGAGAAGTTTGAGACCAACGAAAAGAGATTTGGTCCAAGAATCATCCAACTTAGCCAAGTTCGTCCATTTTGGTCTTTCTTCCTTTCGACTAGCTTCAAATTTGATCGAAGCCAAATGTCAAGCATAGATTGATGTAATATGACACAATAAACCATGTTGAGAAGTTTGAGACCAACGAAAAGAGATTTGGTCCAAGAATCATCCAACTAGCAAAGTTCGTCCATTTTGGTCTTTCTTCCTTTCGACTAGCTTCAAAGTTGATTAAAGCCAAATGACAAGCATAGATTGATGTAATATGACACAATAAACCATGTTGAGAAGTTTGAGACCAACGAAAAGAGATTTGGTCCAAGAATCATCCAACTTAGCAAAGTTCGTCCATTTTGGTCTTTCTTCCTTTCGACTAGCTTCAAATTTGATCGAAGCCAAATGTCAAGCATAGATTGATGTAATATGACACAATAAACCATGTTGAGAAGTTTGAGACCAACGAAAAGAGATTTGGTCCAAGAATCATCCAACCTAGCAAAGTTCGTCCATTTTGGTCTTTCTTCCTTTCGACTAGCTTCAAAGTTGATTAAAGCCAAATGTCAAGCATAGATTGATGTAATATGACACAATAAACCATGTTGAGAAGTTTGAGACCAACGAAAAGAGATTTGGTCCAAGAATCATCCAACTTAGCAAAGTTCGTCCATTTTGGTCTTTCTTCCTTTTGACTAGCTTCAAAGTTGATTAAAGCCAAATGTCAAGCATAGATTGATGTAATATGACACAATAAACCATGTTGAGAAGTTTGAGACCAACGAAAAGAGATTTGGTCCAAGAATCATCCAACTTAGACAAGTTCGTCCATTTTGGTCTTTCTTCCTTTCGACTAGCTTCAAAGTTGATCGAAGCCAAATGTCAAGCATAGATTGATGTAATATGACACAATAAACCATGTTGAGAAGTTTGAGACCAACGAAAAGAGATTTGGTCCAAGAATCATCCAACTTAGCCAAGTTCGTCCATTTTGGTCTTTCTTCCTTTCGACTAGCTTCAAAGTTGATCGAAGCCAAATGTCAAGCATAGATTGATGTAATATGACACAATAAACCATGTGGAGAAGTTTGAGACCAACGAAAAGAGATTTGGTCCAAGAATCATCCAACTTAGCCAAGTTCGTCCATTTTGGTCTTTCTTCCTTTCGACTAGCTTCAAATTTGATCGAAGCCAAATGTCAAGCATAGATTGATGTAATATGACACAATAAACCATGTTGAGAAGTTTGAGACCAACGAAAAGAGATTTGGTCCAAGAATCATCCAACTTAGCCAAGTTCGTCCATTTTGGTCTTTCTTCCTTTGACTAGCTTCAAATTTGATCGAAGCCAAATGTCAAGCATAGATTGATGTAATATGACACAATAAACCATGTTGAGAAGTTTGAGACCAACGAAAAGAGATTTGGTCCAAGAATCATCCAACCTAGCAAAGTTCGTCCATTTTGGTCTTTCTTCCTTTCGACTAGCTTCAAAGTTGATCGAAGCCAAATGTCAAGCATAGATTGATGTAATATGACACAATAAACCATGTGGAGAAGTTTGAGACCAACGAAAAGAGATTTGGTCCAAGAATCATCCAACTTAGCCAAGTTCGTCCATTTTGGTCTTTCTTCCTTTGACTAGCTTCAAATTTGATCGAAGCCAAATGTCAAGCATAGATTGATGTAATATGACACAATAAACCATGTTGAGAAGTTTGAGACCAACGAAAAGAGATTTGGTCCAAGAATCATCCAACTTAGCCAAGTTCGTCCATTTTGGTCTTTCTTCCTTTCGACTAGCTTCAAAGTTGATCGAAGCCAAATGTCAAGCATAGATTGATGTAATATGACACAATAAACCATGTGGAGAAGTTTGAGACCAACGAAAAGAGATTTGGTCCAAGAATCATCCAACTTAGCCAAGTTCGTCCATTTTGGTCTTTCTTCCTTTCGACTAGCTTCAAAGTTGATCGAAGCCAAATGTCAAGCATAGATTGATGTAATATGACACAATAAACCATGTTGAGAAGTTTGAGACCAACGAAAAGAGATTTGGTCCAAGAATCATCCAACTAGCAAAGTTCGTCCATTTTGGTCTTTCTTCCTTTCGACTAGCTTCAAATTTGATCGAAGCCAAATGTCAAGCATAGATTGATGTAATATGACACAATAAACCATGTGGAGAAGTTTGAGACCAACGAAAAGAGATTTGGTCCAAGAATCATCCAACTTAGCCAAGTTCGTCCATTTTGGTCTTTCTTCCTTTCGACTAGCTTCAAATTTGATCGAAGCCAAATGTCAAGCATAGATTGATGTAATATGACACAATAAACCATGTGGAGAAGTTTGAGACCAACGAAAAGAGATTTGGTCCAAGAATCATCCAACTTAGCAAAGTTCGTCCATTTTGGTCTTTCTTCCTTTCGACTACTTCAAAGTTGATCGAAGCCAAATGTCAAGCATAGATTGATGTAATATGACACAATAAACCATGTTGAGAAGTTTGAGACCAACGAAAAGAGATTTGGTCCAAGAATCATCCAACCTAGCAAAGTTCGTCCATTTTGGTCTTTCTTCCTTTCGACTAGCTTCAAAGTTGATTAAAGCCAAATGTCAAGCATAGATTGATGTAATATGACACAATAAACCATGTTGAGAAGTTTGAGACCAACGAAAAGAGATTTGGTCCAAGAATCATCCAACTTAGACAAGTTCGTCCATTTTGGTCTTTCTTCCTTTCGACTAGCTTCAAATTTGATCGAAGCCAAATGTCAAGCATAGATTGATGTAATATGACACAATAAACCATGTGAGAAGTTTGAGACCAACGAAAAGAGATTTGGTCCAAGAATCATCCAACTTAGACAAGTTCGTCCATTTTGGTCTTTCTTCCTTTCGACTAGCTTCAAAGTTGATCGAAGCAAAATGTCAAGCATAGATTGATGTAATATGACACAATAAACCATGTGGAGAAGTTTGAGACCAACGAAAAGAGATTTGGTCCAAGAATCATCCAACTTAGCAAGTTCGTCCATTTTGGTCTTTCTTCCTTTCGACTAGCTTCAAAGTTGATCGAAGCCAAATGTCAAGCATAGATTGATGTAATATGACACAATAAACCATGTTGAGAAGTTTGAGACCAACGAAAAGAGATTTGGTCCAAGAATCATCCAACTTAGCAAAGTTCGTCCATTTTGGTCTTTCTTCCTTTCGACTAGCTTCAAAGTTGATCGAAGCCAAATGTCAAGCATAGATTGATGTAATATGACACAATAAACCATGTTGAGAAGTTTGAGACCAACGAAAAGAGATTTGGTCCAAGAATCATCCAACTTAGACAAGTTCGTCCATTTTGGTCTTTCTTCCTTTCGACTAGCTTCAAAGTTGATCGAAGCCAAATGTCAAGCATAGATTGATGTAATATGACACAATAAACCATGTTGAGAAGTTTGAGACCAACGAAAAGAGATTTGGTCCAAGAATCATCCAACTTAGCAAAGTTCGTCCATTTTGGTCTTTCTTCCTTTCGACTAGCTTCAAAGTTGATCGAAGCCAAATGTCAAGCATAGATTGATGTAATATGACACAATAAACCATGTTGAGAAGTTTGAGACCAACGAAAAGAGATTTGGTCCAAGAATCATCCAACTTAGACAAGTTCGTCCATTTTGGTCTTTCTTCCTTTCGACTAGCTTCAAATTTGATCGAAGCCAAATGTCAAGCATAGATTGATGTAATATGACACAATAAACCATGTTGAGAAGTTTGAGACCAACGAAAAGAGATTTGGTCCAAGAATCATCCAACTTAGCAAAGTTCGTCCATTTTGGTCTTTCTTCCTTTCGACTAGCTTCAAAGTTGATTAAAGCCAAATGTCAAGTATAGATTGATGTAATATGACACAATAAACCATGTTGAGAAGTTTGAGACCAACGAAAAGAGATTTGGTCCAAGAATCATCCAACTTAGACAAGTTCGTCCATTTTGGTCTTTCTTCCTTTCGACTAGCTTCAAATTTGATCGAAGCCAAATGTCAAGCATAGATTGATGTAATATGACACAATAAACCATGTGGAGAAGTTTGAGACCAACGAAAAGAGATTTGGTCCAAGAATCATCCAACTTAGCCAAGTTCGTCCATTTTGGTCTTTCTTCCTTTCGACTAGCTTCAAATTTGATCGAAGCCAAATGTCAAGCATAGATTGATGTAATATGACACAATAAACCATGTGGAGAAGTTTGAGACCAACGAAAAGAGATTTGGTCCAAGAATCATCCAACTTAGACAAGTTCGTCCATTTTGGTCTTTCTTCCTTTCGACTAGCTTCAAAGTTGATCGAAGCCAAATGTCAAGCATAGATTGATGTAATATGACACAATAAACCATGTTGAGAAGTTTGAGACCAACGAAAAGAGATTTGGTCCAAGAATCATCCAACTTAGCAAAGTTCGTCCATTTTGGTCTTTCTTCCTTTCGACTAGCTTCAAAGTTGATCGAAGCAAAATGTCAAGCATAGATTGATGTAATATGACACAATAAACCATGTTGAGAAGTTTGAGACCAACGAAAAGAGATTTGGTCCAAGAATCATCCAACTTAGCAAAGTTCGTCCATTTTGGTCTTTCTTCCTTTCGACTAGCTTCAAAGTTGATCGAAGCCAAATGTCAAGCATAGATTGATGTAATATGACACAATAAACCATGTTGAGAAGTTTGAGACCAACGAAAAGAGATTTGGTCCAAGAATCATCCAACTTAGACAAGTTCGTCCATTTTGGTCTTTCTTCCTTTCGACTAGCTTCAAATTTGATCGAAGCCAAATGTCAAGCATAGATTGATGTAATATGACACAATAAACCATGTGGAGAAGTTTGAGACCAACGAAAAGAGATTTGGTCCAAGAATCATCCAACTTAGCCAAGTTCGTCCATTTTGGTCTTTCTTCCTTTCGACTAGCTTCAAATTTGATCGAAGCCAAATGTCAAGCATAGATTGATGTAATATGACACAATAAACCATGTGGAGAAGTTTGAGACCAACGAAAAGAGATTTGGTCCAAGAATCATCCAACTTAGACAAGTTCGTCCATTTTGGTCTTTCTTCCTTTCGACTAGCTTCAAAGTTGATCGAAGCCAAATGTCAAGCATAGATTGATGTAATATGACACAATAAACCATGTTGAGAAGTTTGAGACCAACGAAAAGAGATTTGGTCCAAGAATCATCCAACTTAGCAAGTTCGTCCATTTTGGTCTTTCTTCCTTTCGACTAGCTTCAAAGTTGATCGAAGCCAAATGTCAAGCATAGATTGATGTAATATGACACAATAAACCATGTTGAGAAGTTTGAGACCAACGAAAAGAGATTTGGTCCAAGAATCATCCAACTTAGCAAGTTCGTCCATTTTGGTCTTTCTTCCTTTCGACTAGCTTCAAAGTTGATTAAAGCCAAATGTCAAGCATAGATTGATGTAATATGACACAATAAACCATGTTGAGAAGTTTGAGACCAACGAAAAGAGATTTGGTCCAAGAATCATCCAACTTAGCCAAGTTCGTCCATTTTGGTCTTTCTTCCTTTCGACTAGCTTCAAATTTGATCGAAGCCAAATGTCAAGCATAGATTGATGTAATATGACACAATAAACCATGTGGAGAAGTTTGAGACCAACGAAAAGAGATTTGGTCCAAGAATCATCCAACTTAGACAAGTTCGTCCATTTTGGTCTTTCTTCCTTTCGACTAGCTTCAAATTTGATCGAAGCCAAATGTCAAGCATAGATTGATGTAATATGACACAATAAACCATGTTGAGAAGTTTGAGACCAACGAAAAGAGATTTGGTCCAAGAATCATCCAACTTAGACAAGTTCGTCCATTTTGGTCTTTCTTCCTTTCGACTAGCTTCAAATTTGATCGAAGCCAAATGTCAAGCATAGATTGATGTAATATGACACAATAAACCATGTTGAGAAGTTTGAGACCAACGAAAAGAGATTTGGTCCAAGAATCATCCAACTTAGCAAAGTTCGTCCATTTTGGTCTTTCTTCCTTTCGACTAGCTTCAAAGTTGATCGAAGCCAAATGACAAGTATAGATTGATGTAATATGACACAATAAACCATGTTGAGAAGTTTGAGACCAACGAAAAGAGATTTGGTCCAAGAATCATCCAACTTAGCCAAGTTCGTCCATTTTGGTCTTTCTTCCTTTCGACTAGCTTCAAATTTGATCGAAGCCAAATGTCAAGCATAGATTGATGTAATATGACACAATAAACCATGTGGAGAAGTTTGAGACCAACGAAAAGAGATTTGGTCCAAGAATCATCCAACTTAGACAAGTTCGTCCATTTTGGTCTTTCTTCCTTTCGACTAGCTTCAAAGTTGATCGAAGCCAAATGTCAAGCATAGATTGATGTAATATGACACAATAAACCATGTTGAGAAGTTTGAGACCAACGAAAAGAGATTTGGTCCAAGAATCATCCAACTTAGACAAGTTCGTCCATTTTGGTCTTTCTTCCTTTCGACTAGCTTCAAATTTGATCGAAGCCAAATGTCAAGCATAGATTGATGTAATATGACACAATAAACCATGTGGAGAAGTTTGAGACCAACGAAAAGAGATTTGGTCCAAGAATCATCCAACTTAGCCAAGTTCGTCCATTTTGGTCTTTCTTCCTTTCGACTAGCTTCAAATTTGATCGAAGCCAAATGTCAAGCATAGATTGATGTAATATGACACAATAAACCATGTGGAGAAGTTTGAGACCAACGAAAAGAGATTTGGTCCAAGAATCATCCAACTTAGCCAAGTTCGTCCATTTTGGTCTTTCTTCCTTTCGACTAGCTTCAAATTTGATCGAAGCCAAATGTCAAGCATAGATTGATGTAATATGACACAATAAACCATGTGGAGAAGTTTGAGACCAACGAAAAGAGATTTGGTCCAAGAATCATCCAACTTAGACAAGTTCGTCCATTTTGGTCTTTCTTCCTTTCGACTAGCTTCAAAGTTGATCGAAGCCAAATGTCAAGCATAGATTGATGTAATATGACACAATAAACCATGTTGAGAAGTTTGAGACCAACGAAAAGAGATTTGGTCCAAGAATCATCCAACTTAGCAAGTTCGTCCATTTTGGTCTTTCTTCCTTTCGACTAGCTTCAAAGTTGATCGAAGCAAAATGTCAAGCATAGATTGATGTAATATGACACAATAAACCATGTTGAGAAGTTTGAGACCAACGAAAAGAGATTTGGTCCAAGAATCATCCAACTTAGCAAGTTCGTCCATTTTGGTCTTTCTTCCTTTCGACTAGCTTCAAAGTTGATTAAAGCCAAATGTCAAGCATAGATTGATGTAATATGACACAATAAACCATGTGAGAAGTTTGAGACCAACGAAAAGAGATTTGGTCCAAGAATCATCCAACTTAGCCAAGTTCGTCCATTTTGGTCTTTCTTCCTTTCGACTAGCTTCAAATTTGATCGAAGCCAAATGTCAAGCATAGATTGATGTAATATGACACAATAAACCATGTGGAGAAGTTTGAGACCAACGAAAAGAGATTTGGTCCAAGAATCATCCAACTTAGCCAAGTTCGTCCATTTTGGTCTTTCTTCCTTTCGACTAGCTTCAAATTTGATCGAAGCCAAATGTCAAGCATAGATTGATGTAATATGACACAATAAACCATGTGGAGAAGTTTGAGACCAACGAAAAGAGATTTGGTCCAAGAATCATCCAACTTAGACAAGTTCGTCCATTTTGGTCTTTCTTCCTTTCGACTAGCTTCAAATTTGATCGAAGCCAAATGTCAAGCATAGATTGATGTAATATGACACAATAAACCATGTGGAGAAGTTTGAGACCAACGAAAAGAGATTTGGTCCAAGAATCATCCAACTTAGCCAAGTTCGTCCATTTTGGTCTTTCTTCCTTTCGACTAGCTTCAAATTTGATCGAAGCCAAATGTCAAGCATAGATTGATGTAATATGACACAATAAACCATGTTGAGAAGTTTGAGACCAACGAAAAGAGATTTGGTCCAAGAATCATCCAACTTAGCAAAGTTCGTCCATTTTGGTCTTTCTTCCTTTCGACTAGCTTCAAAGTTGATCGAAGCCAAATGTCAAGCATAGATTGATGTAATATGACACAATAAACCATGTGGAGAAGTTTGAGACCAACGAAAAGAGATTTGGTCCAAGAATCATCCAACTTAGCCAAGTTCGTCCATTTTGGTCTTTCTTCCTTTCGACTAGCTTCAAATTTGATCGAAGCCAAATGTCAAGCATAGATTGATGTAATATGACACAATAAACCATGTGGAGAAGTTTGAGACCAACGAAAAGAGATTTGGTCCAAGAATCATCCAACTTAGCCAAGTTCGTCCATTTTGGTCTTTCTTCCTTTCGACTAGCTTCAAAGTTGATCGAAGCCAAATGTCAAGTATAGATTGATGTAATATGACACAATAAACCATGTGGAGAAGTTTGAGACCAACGAAAAGAGATTTGGTCCAAGAATCATCCAACTTAGCCAAGTTCGTCCATTTTGGTCTTTCTTCCTTTCGACTAGCTTCAAATTTGATCGAAGCCAAATGTCAAGCATAGATTGATGTAATATGACACAATAAACCATGTGGAGAAGTTTGAGACCAACGAAAAGAGATTTGGTCCAAGAATCATCCAACTTAGCCAAGTTCGTCCATTTTGGTCTTTCTTCCTTTCGACTAGCTTCAAATTTGATCGAAGCCAAATGTCAAGCATAGATTGATGTAATATGACACAATAAACCATGTTGAGAAGTTTGAGACCAACGAAAAGAGATTTGGTCCAAGAATCATCCAACTTAGCAAAGTTCGTCCATTTTGGTCTTTCTTCCTTTCGACTAGCTTCAAAGTTGATCGAAGCCAAATGTCAAGCATAGATTGATGTAATATGACACAATAAACCATGTGGAGAAGTTTGAGACCAACGAAAAGAGATTTGGTCCAAGAATCATCCAACTTAGCCAAGTTCGTCCATTTTGGTCTTTCTTCCTTTCGACTAGCTTCAAATTTGATCGAAGCCAAATGTCAAGCATAGATTGATGTAATATGACACAATAAACCATGTGGAGAAGTTTGAGACCAACGAAAAGAGATTTGGTCCAAGAATCATCCAACTTAGCCAAGTTCGTCCATTTTGGTCTTTCTTCCTTTCGACTAGCTTCAAATTTGATCGAAGCCAAATGTCAAGCATAGATTGATGTAATATGACACAATAAACCATGTGGAGAAGTTTGAGACCAACGAAAAGAGATTTGGTCCAAGAATCATCCAACTTAGCCAAGTTCGTCCATTTTGGTCTTTCTTCCTTTCGACTAGCTTCAAAGTTGATCGAAGCCAAATGTCAAGCATAGATTGATGTAATATGACACAATAAACCATGTTGAGAAGTTTGAGACCAACGAAAAGAGATTTGGTCCAAGAATCATCCAACTTAGCCAAGTTCGTCCATTTTGGTCTTTCTTCCTTTCGACTAGCTTCAAATTTGATCGAAGCCAAATGTCAAGCATAGATTGATGTAATATGACACAATAAACCATGTGGAGAAGTTTGAGACCAACGAAAAGAGATTTGGTCCAAGAATCATCCAACTTAGCCAAGTTCGTCCATTTTGGTCTTTCTTCCTTTCGACTAGCTTCAAAGTTGATCGAAGCCAAATGTCAAGCATAGATTGATGTAATATGACACAATAAACCATGTGGAGAAGTTTGAGACCAACGAAAAGAGATTTGGTCCAAGAATCATCCAACTTAGCCAAGTTCGTCCATTTTGGTCTTTCTTCCTTTCGACTAGCTTCAAAGTTGATCGAAGCCAAATGTCAAGCATAGATTGATGTAATATGACACAATAAACCATGTGGAGAAGTTTGAGACCAACGAAAAGAGATTTGGTCCAAGAATCATCCAACTTAGCCAAGTTCGTCCATTTTGGTCTTTCTTCCTTTCGACTAGCTTCAAATTTGATCGAAGCCAAATGTCAAGCATAGATTGATGTAATATGACACAATAAACCATGTGGAGAAGTTTGAGACCAACGAAAAGAGATTTGGTCCAAGAATCATCCAACTTAGCCAAGTTCGTCCATTTTGGTCTTTCTTCCTTTCGACTAGCTTCAAATTTGATCGAAGCCAAATGTCAAGCATAGATTGATGTAATATGACACAATAAACCATGTGGAGAAGTTTGAGACCAACGAAAAGAGATTTGGTCCAAGAATCATCCAACTTAGCCAAGTTCGTCCATTTTGGTCTTTCTTCCTTTCGACTAGCTTCAAATTTGATCGAAGCCAAATGTCAAGCATAGATTGATGTAATATGACACAATAAACCATGTGGAGAAGTTTGAGACCAACGAAAAGAGATTTGGTCCAAGAATCATCCAACTTAGCCAAGTTCGTCCATTTTGGTCTTTCTTCCTTTCGACTAGCTTCAAATTTGATCGAAGCCAAATGTCAAGCATAGATTGATGTAATATGACACAATAAACCATGTGGAGAAGTTTGAGACCAACGAAAAGAGATTTGGTCCAAGAATCATCCAACTTAGCCAAGTTCGTCCATTTTGGTCTTTCTTCCTTTCGACTAGCTTCAAATTTGATCGAAGCCAAATGTCAAGCATAGATTGATGTAATATGACACAATAAACCATGTGGAGAAGTTTGAGACCAACGAAAAGAGATTTGGTCCAAGAATCATCCAACTTAGCCAAGTTCGTCCATTTTGGTCTTTCTTCCTTTCGACTAGCTTCAAAGTTGATCGAAGCCAAATGTCAAGCATAGATTGATGTAATATGACACAATAAACCATGTGGAGAAGTTTGAGACCAACGAAAAGAGATTTGGTCCAAGAATCATCCAACTTAGCCAAGTTCGTCCATTTTGGTCTTTCTTCCTTTCGACTAGCTTCAAAGTTGATCGAAGCCAAATGTCAAGCATAGATTGATGTAATATGACACAATAAACCATGTGGAGAAGTTTGAGACCAACGAAAAGAGATTTGGTCCAAGAATCATCCAACTTAGCCAAGTTCGTCCATTTTGGTCTTTCTTCCTTTCGACTAGCTTCAAATTTGATCGAAGCCAAATGTCAAGCATAGATTGATGTAATATGACACAATAAACCATGTGGAGAAGTTTGAGACCAACGAAAAGAGATTTGGTCCAAGAATCATCCAACTTAGCCAAGTTCGTCCATTTTGGTCTTTCTTCCTTTCGACTAGCTTCAAATTTGATCGAAGCCAAATGTCAAGCATAGATTGATGTAATATGACACAATAAACCATGTGGAGAAGTTTGAGACCAACGAAAAGAGATTTGGTCCAAGAATCATCCAACTTAGCCAAGTTCGTCCATTTTGGTCTTTCTTCCTTTCGACTAGCTTCAAATTTGATCGAAGCCAAATGTCAAGCATAGATTGATGTAATATGACACAATAAACCATGTGGAGAAGTTTGAGACCAACGAAAAGAGATTTGGTCCAAGAATCATCCAACTTAGCCAAGTTCGTCCATTTTGGTCTTTCTTCCTTTCGACTAGCTTCAAATTTGATCGAAGCCAAATGTCAAGCATAGATTGATGTAATATGACACAATAAACCATGTGGAGAAGTTTGAGACCAACGAAAAGAGATTTGGTCCAAGAATCATCCAACTTAGCCAAGTTCGTCCATTTTGGTCTTTCTTCCTTTCGACTAGCTTCAAATTTGATCGAAGCCAAATGTCAAGCATAGATTGATGTAATATGACACAATAAACCATGTGGAGAAGTTTGAGACCAACGAAAAGAGATTTGGTCCAAGAATCATCCAACTTAGCCAAGTTCGTCCATTTTGGTCTTTCTTCCTTTCGACTAGCTTCAAATTTGATCGAAGCCAAATGTCAAGCATAGATTGATGTAATATGACACAATAAACCATGTGGAGAAGTTTGAGACCAACGAAAAGAGATTTGGTCCAAGAATCATCCAACTTAGCCAAGTTCGTCCATTTTGGTCTTTCTTCCTTTCGACTAGCTTCAAATTTGATCGAAGCCAAATGTCAAGCATAGATTGATGTAATATGACACAATAAACCATGTGGAGAAGTTTGAGACCAACGAAAAGAGATTTGGTCCAAGAATCATCCAACTTAGCCAAGTTCGTCCATTTTGGTCTTTCTTCCTTTCGACTAGCTTCAAATTTGATCGAAGCCAAATGTCAAGCATAGATTGATGTAATATGACACAATAAACCATGTGGAGAAGTTTGAGACCAACGAAAAGAGATTTGGTCCAAGAATCATCCAACTTAGCCAAGTTCGTCCATTTTGGTCTTTCTTCCTTTCGACTAGCTTCAAATTTGATCGAAGCCAAATGTCAAGCATAGATTGATGTAATATGACACAATAAACCATGTGGAGAAGTTTGAGACCAACGAAAAGAGATTTGGTCCAAGAATCATCCAACTTAGCCAAGTTCGTCCATTTTGGTCTTTCTTCCTTTCGACTAGCTTCAAAGTTGATCGAAGCCAAATGTCAAGCATAGATTGATGTAATATGACACAATAAACCATGTGGAGAAGTTTGAGACCAACGAAAAGAGATTTGGTCCAAGAATCATCCAACTTAGCCAAGTTCGTCCATTTTGGTCTTTCTTCCTTTCGACTAGCTTCAAATTTGATCGAAGCCAAATGTCAAGCATAGATTGATGTAATATGACACAATAAACCATGTGGAGAAGTTTGAGACCAACGAAAAGAGATTTGGTCCAAGAATCATCCAACTTAGCCAAGTTCGTCCATTTTGGTCTTTCTTCCTTTCGACTAGCTTCAAATTTGATCGAAGCCAAATGTCAAGCATAGATTGATGTAATATGACACAATAAACCATGTGGAGAAGTTTGAGACCAACGAAAAGAGATTTGGTCCAAGAATCATCCAACTTAGCCAAGTTCGTCCATTTTGGTCTTTCTTCCTTTCGACTAGCTTCAAATTTGATCGAAGCCAAATGTCAAGCATAGATTGATGTAATATGACACAATAAACCATGTGGAGAAGTTTGAGACCAACGAAAAGAGATTTGGTCCAAGAATCATCCAACTTAGCCAAGTTCGTCCATTTTGGTCTTTCTTCCTTTCGACTAGCTTCAAATTTGATCGAAGCCAAATGTCAAGCATAGATTGATGTAATATGACACAATAAACCATGTGGAGAAGTTTGAGACCAACGAAAAGAGATTTGGTCCAAGAATCATCCAACTTAGCCAAGTTCGTCCATTTTGGTCTTTCTTCCTTTCGACTAGCTTCAAATTTGATCGAAGCCAAATGTCAAGCATAGATTGATGTAATATGACACAATAAACCATGTGGAGAAGTTTGAGACCAACGAAAAGAGATTTGGTCCAAGAATCATCCAACTTAGCCAAGTTCGTCCATTTTGGTCTTTCTTCCTTTCGACTAGCTTCAAATTTGATCGAAGCCAAATGTCAAGCATAGATTGATGTAATATGACACAATAAACCATGTGGAGAAGTTTGAGACCAACGAAAAGAGATTTGGTCCAAGAATCATCCAACTTAGCCAAGTTCGTCCATTTTGGTCTTTCTTCCTTTCGACTAGCTTCAAATTTGATCGAAGCCAAATGTCAAGCATAGATTGATGTAATATGACACAATAAACCATGTGGAGAAGTTTGAGACCAACGAAAAGAGATTTGGTCCAAGAATCATCCAACTTAGCCAAGTTCGTCCATTTTGGTCTTTCTTCCTTTCGACTAGCTTCAAATTTGATCGAAGCCAAATGTCAAGCATAGATTGATGTAATATGACACAATAAACCATGTGGAGAAGTTTGAGACCAACGAAAAGAGATTTGGTCCAAGAATCATCCAACTTAGCCAAGTTCGTCCATTTTGGTCTTTCTTCCTTTCGACTAGCTTCAAATTTGATCGAAGCCAAATGTCAAGCATAGATTGATGTAATATGACACAATAAACCATGTGGAGAAGTTTGAGACCAACGAAAAGAGATTTGGTCCAAGAATCATCCAACTTAGCCAAGTTCGTCCATTTTGGTCTTTCTTCCTTTCGACTAGCTTCAAATTTGATCGAAGCCAAATGTCAAGCATAGATTGATGTAATATGACACAATAAACCATGTGGAGAAGTTTGAGACCAACGAAAAGAGATTTGGTCCAAGAATCATCCAACTTAGCCAAGTTCGTCCATTTTGGTCTTTCTTCCTTTCGACTAGCTTCAAATTTGATCGAAGCCAAATGTCAAGCATAGATTGATGTAATATGACACAATAAACCATGTGGAGAAGTTTGAGACCAACGAAAAGAGATTTGGTCCAAGAATCATCCAACTTAGCCAAGTTCGTCCATTTTGGTCTTTCTTCCTTTCGACTAGCTTCAAATTTGATCGAAGCCAAATGTCAAGCATAGATTGATGTAATATGACACAATAAACCATGTGGAGAAGTTTGAGACCAACGAAAAGAGATTTGGTCCAAGAATCATCCAACTTAGCCAAGTTCGTCCATTTTGGTCTTTCTTCCTTTCGACTAGCTTCAAATTTGATCGAAGCCAAATGTCAAGCATAGATTGATGTAATATGACACAATAAACCATGTGGAGAAGTTTGAGACCAACGAAAAGAGATTTGGTCCAAGAATCATCCAACTTAGCCAAGTTCGTCCATTTTGGTCTTTCTTCCTTTCGACTAGCTTCAAATTTGATCGAAGCCAAATGTCAAGCATAGATTGATGTAATATGACACAATAAACCATGTGGAGAAGTTTGAGACCAACGAAAAGAGATTTGGTCCAAGAATCATCCAACTTAGCCAAGTTCGTCCATTTTGGTCTTTCTTCCTTTCGACTAGCTTCAAATTTGATCGAAGCCAAATGTCAAGCATAGATTGATGTAATATGACACAATAAACCATGTGGAGAAGTTTGAGACCAACGAAAAGAGATTTGGTCCAAGAATCATCCAACTTAGCCAAGTTCGTCCATTTTGGTCTTTCTTCCTTTCGACTAGCTTCAAATTTGATCGAAGCCAAATGTCAAGCATAGATTGATGTAATATGACACAATAAACCATGTGGAGAAGTTTGAGACCAACGAAAAGAGATTTGGTCCAAGAATCATCCAACTTAGCCAAGTTCGTCCATTTTGGTCTTTCTTCCTTTCGACTAGCTTCAAATTTGATCGAAGCCAAATGTCAAGCATAGATTGATGTAATATGACACAATAAACCATGTGGAGAAGTTTGAGACCAACGAAAAGAGATTTGGTCCAAGAATCATCCAACTTAGCCAAGTTCGTCCATTTTGGTCTTTCTTCCTTTCGACTAGCTTCAAATTTGATCGAAGCCAAATGTCAAGCATAGATTGATGTAATATGACACAATAAACCATGTGGAGAAGTTTGAGACCAACGAAAAGAGATTTGGTCCAAGAATCATCCAACTTAGCCAAGTTCGTCCATTTTGGTCTTTCTTCCTTTCGACTAGCTTCAAATTTGATCGAAGCCAAATGTCAAGCATAGATTGATGTAATATGACACAATAAACCATGTGGAGAAGTTTGAGACCAACGAAAAGAGATTTGGTCCAAGAATCATCCAACTTAGCCAAGTTCGTCCATTTTGGTCTTTCTTCCTTTCGACTAGCTTCAAATTTGATCGAAGCCAAATGTCAAGCATAGATTGATGTAATATGACACAATAAACCATGTGGAGAAGTTTGAGACCAACGAAAAGAGATTTGGTCCAAGAATCATCCAACTTAGCCAAGTTCGTCCATTTTGGTCTTTCTTCCTTTCGACTAGCTTCAAATTTGATCGAAGCCAAATGTCAAGCATAGATTGATGTAATATGACACAATAAACCATGTGGAGAAGTTTGAGACCAACGAAAAGAGATTTGGTCCAAGAATCATCCAACTTAGCCAAGTTCGTCCATTTTGGTCTTTCTTCCTTTCGACTAGCTTCAAATTTGATCGAAGCCAAATGTCAAGCATAGATTGATGTAATATGACACAATAAACCATGTGGAGAAGTTTGAGACCAACGAAAAGAGATTTGGTCCAAGAATCATCCAACTTAGCCAAGTTCGTCCATTTTGGTCTTTCTTCCTTTCGACTAGCTTCAAATTTGATCGAAGCCAAATGTCAAGCATAGATTGATGTAATATGACACAATAAACCATGTGGAGAAGTTTGAGACCAACGAAAAGAGATTTGGTCCAAGAATCATCCAACTTAGCCAAGTTCGTCCATTTTGGTCTTTCTTCCTTTCGACTAGCTTCAAATTTGATCGAAGCCAAATGTCAAGCATAGATTGATGTAATATGACACAATAAACCATGTGGAGAAGTTTGAGACCAACGAAAAGAGATTTGGTCCAAGAATCATCCAACTTAGCCAAGTTCGTCCATTTTGGTCTTTCTTCCTTTCGACTAGCTTCAAATTTGATCGAAGCCAAATGTCAAGCATAGATTGATGTAATATGACACAATAAACCATGTGGAGAAGTTTGAGACCAACGAAAAGAGATTTGGTCCAAGAATCATCCAACTTAGCCAAGTTCGTCCATTTTGGTCTTTCTTCCTTTCGACTAGCTTCAAATTTGATCGAAGCCAAATGTCAAGCATAGATTGATGTAATATGACACAATAAACCATGTGGAGAAGTTTGAGACCAACGAAAAGAGATTTGGTCCAAGAATCATCCAACTTAGCCAAGTTCGTCCATTTTGGTCTTTCTTCCTTTCGACTAGCTTCAAATTTGATCGAAGCCAAATGTCAAGCATAGATTGATGTAATATGACACAATAAACCATGTGGAGAAGTTTGAGACCAACGAAAAGAGATTTGGTCCAAGAATCATCCAACTTAGCCAAGTTCGTCCATTTTGGTCTTTCTTCCTTTCGACTAGCTTCAAATTTGATCGAAGCCAAATGTCAAGCATAGATTGATGTAATATGACACAATAAACCATGTGGAGAAGTTTGAGACCAACGAAAAGAGATTTGGTCCAAGAATCATCCAACTTAGCCAAGTTCGTCCATTTTGGTCTTTCTTCCTTTCGACTAGCTTCAAATTTGATCGAAGCCAAATGTCAAGCATAGATTGATGTAATATGACACAATAAACCATGTGGAGAAGTTTGAGACCAACGAAAAGAGATTTGGTCCAAGAATCATCCAACTTAGCCAAGTTCGTCCATTTTGGTCTTTCTTCCTTTCGACTAGCTTCAAATTTGATCGAAGCCAAATGTCAAGCATAGATTGATGTAATATGACACAATAAACCATGTGGAGAAGTTTGAGACCAACGAAAAGAGATTTGGTCCAAGAATCATCCAACTTAGCCAAGTTCGTCCATTTTGGTCTTTCTTCCTTTCGACTAGCTTCAAATTTGATCGAAGCCAAATGTCAAGCATAGATTGATGTAATATGACACAATAAACCATGTGGAGAAGTTTGAGACCAACGAAAAGAGATTTGGTCCAAGAATCATCCAACTTAGCCAAGTTCGTCCATTTTGGTCTTTCTTCCTTTCGACTAGCTTCAAATTTGATCGAAGCCAAATGTCAAGCATAGATTGATGTAATATGACACAATAAACCATGTGGAGAAGTTTGAGACCAACGAAAAGAGATTTGGTCCAAGAATCATCCAACTTAGCCAAGTTCGTCCATTTTGGTCTTTCTTCCTTTCGACTAGCTTCAAATTTGATCGAAGCCAAATGTCAAGCATAGATTGATGTAATATGACACAATAAACCATGTGGAGAAGTTTGAGACCAACGAAAAGAGATTTGGTCCAAGAATCATCCAACTTAGCCAAGTTCGTCCATTTTGGTCTTTCTTCCTTTCGACTAGCTTCAAATTTGATCGAAGCCAAATGTCAAGCATAGATTGATGTAATATGACACAATAAACCATGTGGAGAAGTTTGAGACCAACGAAAAGAGATTTGGTCCAAGAATCATCCAACTTAGCCAAGTTCGTCCATTTTGGTCTTTCTTCCTTTCGACTAGCTTCAAATTTGATCGAAGCCAAATGTCAAGCATAGATTGATGTAATATGACACAATAAACCATGTGGAGAAGTTTGAGACCAACGAAAAGAGATTTGGTCCAAGAATCATCCAACTTAGCCAAGTTCGTCCATTTTGGTCTTTCTTCCTTTCGACTAGCTTCAAATTTGATCGAAGCCAAATGTCAAGCATAGATTGATGTAATATGACACAATAAACCATGTGGAGAAGTTTGAGACCAACGAAAAGAGATTTGGTCCAAGAATCATCCAACTTAGCCAAGTTCGTCCATTTTGGTCTTTCTTCCTTTCGACTAGCTTCAAATTTGATCGAAGCCAAATGTCAAGCATAGATTGATGTAATATGACACAATAAACCATGTGGAGAAGTTTGAGACCAACGAAAAGAGATTTGGTCCAAGAATCATCCAACTTAGCCAAGTTCGTCCATTTTGGTCTTTCTTCCTTTCGACTAGCTTCAAATTTGATCGAAGCCAAATGTCAAGCATAGATTGATGTAATATGACACAATAAACCATGTGGAGAAGTTTGAGACCAACGAAAAGAGATTTGGTCCAAGAATCATCCAACTTAGCCAAGTTCGTCCATTTTGGTCTTTCTTCCTTTCGACTAGCTTCAAATTTGATCGAAGCCAAATGTCAAGCATAGATTGATGTAATATGACACAATAAACCATGTGGAGAAGTTTGAGACCAACGAAAAGAGATTTGGTCCAAGAATCATCCAACTTAGCCAAGTTCGTCCATTTTGGTCTTTCTTCCTTTCGACTAGCTTCAAATTTGATCGAAGCCAAATGTCAAGCATAGATTGATGTAATATGACACAATAAACCATGTGGAGAAGTTTGAGACCAACGAAAAGAGATTTGGTCCAAGAATCATCCAACTTAGCCAAGTTCGTCCATTTTGGTCTTTCTTCCTTTCGACTAGCTTCAAATTTGATCGAAGCCAAATGTCAAGCATAGATTGATGTAATATGACACAATAAACCATGTGGAGAAGTTTGAGACCAACGAAAAGAGATTTGGTCCAAGAATCATCCAACTTAGCCAAGTTCGTCCATTTTGGTCTTTCTTCCTTTCGACTAGCTTCAAATTTGATCGAAGCCAAATGTCAAGCATAGATTGATGTAATATGACACAATAAACCATGTGGAGAAGTTTGAGACCAACGAAAAGAGATTTGGTCCAAGAATCATCCAACTTAGCCAAGTTCGTCCATTTTGGTCTTTCTTCCTTTCGACTAGCTTCAAATTTGATCGAAGCCAAATGTCAAGCATAGATTGATGTAATATGACACAATAAACCATGTGGAGAAGTTTGAGACCAACGAAAAGAGATTTGGTCCAAGAATCATCCAACTTAGCCAAGTTCGTCCATTTTGGTCTTTCTTCCTTTCGACTAGCTTCAAATTTGATCGAAGCCAAATGTCAAGCATAGATTGATGTAATATGACACAATAAACCATGTGGAGAAGTTTGAGACCAACGAAAAGAGATTTGGTCCAAGAATCATCCAACTTAGCCAAGTTCGTCCATTTTGGTCTTTCTTCCTTTCGACTAGCTTCAAATTTGATCGAAGCCAAATGTCAAGCATAGATTGATGTAATATGACACAATAAACCATGTGGAGAAGTTTGAGACCAACGAAAAGAGATTTGGTCCAAGAATCATCCAACTTAGCCAAGTTCGTCCATTTTGGTCTTTCTTCCTTTCGACTAGCTTCAAATTTGATCGAAGCCAAATGTCAAGCATAGATTGATGTAATATGACACAATAAACCATGTGGAGAAGTTTGAGACCAACGAAAAGAGATTTGGTCCAAGAATCATCCAACTTAGCCAAGTTCGTCCATTTTGGTCTTTCTTCCTTTCGACTAGCTTCAAATTTGATCGAAGCCAAATGTCAAGCATAGATTGATGTAATATGACACAATAAACCATGTGGAGAAGTTTGAGACCAACGAAAAGAGATTTGGTCCAAGAATCATCCAACTTAGCCAAGTTCGTCCATTTTGGTCTTTCTTCCTTTCGACTAGCTTCAAATTTGATCGAAGCCAAATGTCAAGCATAGATTGATGTAATATGACACAATAAACCATGTGGAGAAGTTTGAGACCAACGAAAAGAGATTTGGTCCAAGAATCATCCAACTTAGCCAAGTTCGTCCATTTTGGTCTTTCTTCCTTTCGACTAGCTTCAAATTTGATCGAAGCCAAATGTCAAGCATAGATTGATGTAATATGACACAATAAACCATGTGGAGAAGTTTGAGACCAACGAAAAGAGATTTGGTCCAAGAATCATCCAACTTAGCCAAGTTCGTCCATTTTGGTCTTTCTTCCTTTCGACTAGCTTCAAATTTGATCGAAGCCAAATGTCAAGCATAGATTGATGTAATATGACACAATAAACCATGTGGAGAAGTTTGAGACCAACGAAAAGAGATTTGGTCCAAGAATCATCCAACTTAGCCAAGTTCGTCCATTTTGGTCTTTCTTCCTTTCGACTAGCTTCAAATTTGATCGAAGCCAAATGTCAAGCATAGATTGATGTAATATGACACAATAAACCATGTGGAGAAGTTTGAGACCAACGAAAAGAGATTTGGTCCAAGAATCATCCAACTTAGCCAAGTTCGTCCATTTTGGTCTTTCTTCCTTTCGACTAGCTTCAAATTTGATCGAAGCCAAATGTCAAGCATAGATTGATGTAATATGACACAATAAACCATGTGGAGAAGTTTGAGACCAACGAAAAGAGATTTGGTCCAAGAATCATCCAACTTAGCCAAGTTCGTCCATTTTGGTCTTTCTTCCTTTCGACTAGCTTCAAATTTGATCGAAGCCAAATGTCAAGCATAGATTGATGTAATATGACACAATAAACCATGTGGAGAAGTTTGAGACCAACGAAAAGAGATTTGGTCCAAGAATCATCCAACTTAGCCAAGTTCGTCCATTTTGGTCTTTCTTCCTTTCGACTAGCTTCAAATTTGATCGAAGCCAAATGTCAAGCATAGATTGATGTAATATGACACAATAAACCATGTGGAGAAGTTTGAGACCAACGAAAAGAGATTTGGTCCAAGAATCATCCAACTTAGCCAAGTTCGTCCATTTTGGTCTTTCTTCCTTTCGACTAGCTTCAAATTTGATCGAAGCCAAATGTCAAGCATAGATTGATGTAATATGACACAATAAACCATGTGGAGAAGTTTGAGACCAACGAAAAGAGATTTGGTCCAAGAATCATCCAACTTAGCCAAGTTCGTCCATTTTGGTCTTTCTTCCTTTCGACTAGCTTCAAATTTGATCGAAGCCAAATGTCAAGCATAGATTGATGTAATATGACACAATAAACCATGTGGAGAAGTTTGAGACCAACGAAAAGAGATTTGGTCCAAGAATCATCCAACTTAGCCAAGTTCGTCCATTTTGGTCTTTCTTCCTTTCGACTAGCTTCAAATTTGATCGAAGCCAAATGTCAAGCATAGATTGATGTAATATGACACAATAAACCATGTGGAGAAGTTTGAGACCAACGAAAAGAGATTTGGTCCAAGAATCATCCAACTTAGCCAAGTTCGTCCATTTTGGTCTTTCTTCCTTTCGACTAGCTTCAAATTTGATCGAAGCCAAATGTCAAGCATAGATTGATGTAATATGACACAATAAACCATGTGGAGAAGTTTGAGACCAACGAAAAGAGATTTGGTCCAAGAATCATCCAACTTAGCCAAGTTCGTCCATTTTGGTCTTTCTTCCTTTCGACTAGCTTCAAATTTGATCGAAGCCAAATGTCAAGCATAGATTGATGTAATATGACACAATAAACCATGTGGAGAAGTTTGAGACCAACGAAAAGAGATTTGGTCCAAGAATCATCCAACTTAGCCAAGTTCGTCCATTTTGGTCTTTCTTCCTTTCGACTAGCTTCAAATTTGATCGAAGCCAAATGTCAAGCATAGATTGATGTAATATGACACAATAAACCATGTGGAGAAGTTTGAGACCAACGAAAAGAGATTTGGTCCAAGAATCATCCAACTTAGCCAAGTTCGTCCATTTTGGTCTTTCTTCCTTTCGACTAGCTTCAAATTTGATCGAAGCCAAATGTCAAGCATAGATTGATGTAATATGACACAATAAACCATGTGGAGAAGTTTGAGACCAACGAAAAGAGATTTGGTCCAAGAATCATCCAACTTAGCCAAGTTCGTCCATTTTGGTCTTTCTTCCTTTCGACTAGCTTCAAATTTGATCGAAGCCAAATGTCAAGCATAGATTGATGTAATATGACACAATAAACCATGTGGAGAAGTTTGAGACCAACGAAAAGAGATTTGGTCCAAGAATCATCCAACTTAGCCAAGTTCGTCCATTTTGGTCTTTCTTCCTTTCGACTAGCTTCAAATTTGATCGAAGCCAAATGTCAAGCATAGATTGATGTAATATGACACAATAAACCATGTGGAGAAGTTTGAGACCAACGAAAAGAGATTTGGTCCAAGAATCATCCAACTTAGCCAAGTTCGTCCATTTTGGTCTTTCTTCCTTTCGACTAGCTTCAAATTTGATCGAAGCCAAATGTCAAGCATAGATTGATGTAATATGACACAATAAACCATGTGGAGAAGTTTGAGACCAACGAAAAGAGATTTGGTCCAAGAATCATCCAACTTAGCCAAGTTCGTCCATTTTGGTCTTTCTTCCTTTCGACTAGCTTCAAATTTGATCGAAGCCAAATGTCAAGCATAGATTGATGTAATATGACACAATAAACCATGTGGAGAAGTTTGAGACCAACGAAAAGAGATTTGGTCCAAGAATCATCCAACTTAGCCAAGTTCGTCCATTTTGGTCTTTCTTCCTTTCGACTAGCTTCAAATTTGATCGAAGCCAAATGTCAAGCATAGATTGATGTAATATGACACAATAAACCATGTGGAGAAGTTTGAGACCAACGAAAAGAGATTTGGTCCAAGAATCATCCAACTTAGCCAAGTTCGTCCATTTTGGTCTTTCTTCCTTTCGACTAGCTTCAAATTTGATCGAAGCCAAATGTCAAGCATAGATTGATGTAATATGACACAATAAACCATGTGGAGAAGTTTGAGACCAACGAAAAGAGATTTGGTCCAAGAATCATCCAACTTAGCCAAGTTCGTCCATTTTGGTCTTTCTTCCTTTCGACTAGCTTCAAATTTGATCGAAGCCAAATGTCAAGCATAGATTGATGTAATATGACACAATAAACCATGTGGAGAAGTTTGAGACCAACGAAAAGAGATTTGGTCCAAGAATCATCCAACTTAGCCAAGTTCGTCCATTTTGGTCTTTCTTCCTTTCGACTAGCTTCAAATTTGATCGAAGCCAAATGTCAAGCATAGATTGATGTAATATGACACAATAAACCATGTGGAGAAGTTTGAGACCAACGAAAAGAGATTTGGTCCAAGAATCATCCAACTTAGCCAAGTTCGTCCATTTTGGTCTTTCTTCCTTTCGACTAGCTTCAAATTTGATCGAAGCCAAATGTCAAGCATAGATTGATGTAATATGACACAATAAACCATGTGGAGAAGTTTGAGACCAACGAAAAGAGATTTGGTCCAAGAATCATCCAACTTAGCCAAGTTCGTCCATTTTGGTCTTTCTTCCTTTCGACTAGCTTCAAATTTGATCGAAGCCAAATGTCAAGCATAGATTGATGTAATATGACACAATAAACCATGTGGAGAAGTTTGAGACCAACGAAAAGAGATTTGGTCCAAGAATCATCCAACTTAGCCAAGTTCGTCCATTTTGGTCTTTCTTCCTTTCGACTAGCTTCAAATTTGATCGAAGCCAAATGTCAAGCATAGATTGATGTAATATGACACAATAAACCATGTGGAGAAGTTTGAGACCAACGAAAAGAGATTTGGTCCAAGAATCATCCAACTTAGCCAAGTTCGTCCATTTTGGTCTTTCTTCCTTTCGACTAGCTTCAAATTTGATCGAAGCCAAATGTCAAGCATAGATTGATGTAATATGACACAATAAACCATGTGGAGAAGTTTGAGACCAACGAAAAGAGATTTGGTCCAAGAATCATCCAACTTAGCCAAGTTCGTCCATTTTGGTCTTTCTTCCTTTCGACTAGCTTCAAATTTGATCGAAGCCAAATGTCAAGCATAGATTGATGTAATATGACACAATAAACCATGTGGAGAAGTTTGAGACCAACGAAAAGAGATTTGGTCCAAGAATCATCCAACTTAGCCAAGTTCGTCCATTTTGGTCTTTCTTCCTTTCGACTAGCTTCAAATTTGATCGAAGCCAAATGTCAAGCATAGATTGATGTAATATGACACAATAAACCATGTGGAGAAGTTTGAGACCAACGAAAAGAGATTTGGTCCAAGAATCATCCAACTTAGCCAAGTTCGTCCATTTTGGTCTTTCTTCCTTTCGACTAGCTTCAAATTTGATCGAAGCCAAATGTCAAGCATAGATTGATGTAATATGACACAATAAACCATGTGGAGAAGTTTGAGACCAACGAAAAGAGATTTGGTCCAAGAATCATCCAACTTAGCCAAGTTCGTCCATTTTGGTCTTTCTTCCTTTCGACTAGCTTCAAATTTGATCGAAGCCAAATGTCAAGCATAGATTGATGTAATATGACACAATAAACCATGTGGAGAAGTTTGAGACCAACGAAAAGAGATTTGGTCCAAGAATCATCCAACTTAGCCAAGTTCGTCCATTTTGGTCTTTCTTCCTTTCGACTAGCTTCAAATTTGATCGAAGCCAAATGTCAAGCATAGATTGATGTAATATGACACAATAAACCATGTGGAGAAGTTTGAGACCAACGAAAAGAGATTTGGTCCAAGAATCATCCAACTTAGCCAAGTTCGTCCATTTTGGTCTTTCTTCCTTTCGACTAGCTTCAAATTTGATCGAAGCCAAATGTCAAGCATAGATTGATGTAATATGACACAATAAACCATGTGGAGAAGTTTGAGACCAACGAAAAGAGATTTGGTCCAAGAATCATCCAACTTAGCCAAGTTCGTCCATTTTGGTCTTTCTTCCTTTCGACTAGCTTCAAATTTGATCGAAGCCAAATGTCAAGCATAGATTGATGTAATATGACACAATAAACCATGTGGAGAAGTTTGAGACCAACGAAAAGAGATTTGGTCCAAGAATCATCCAACTTAGCCAAGTTCGTCCATTTTGGTCTTTCTTCCTTTCGACTAGCTTCAAATTTGATCGAAGCCAAATGTCAAGCATAGATTGATGTAATATGACACAATAAACCATGTGGAGAAGTTTGAGACCAACGAAAAGAGATTTGGTCCAAGAATCATCCAACTTAGCCAAGTTCGTCCATTTTGGTCTTTCTTCCTTTCGACTAGCTTCAAAGTTGATCGAAGCCAAATGTCAAGCATAGATTGATGTAATATGACACAATAAACCATGTGGAGAAGTTTGAGACCAACGAAAAGAGATTTGGTCCAAGAATCATCCAACTTAGCCAAGTTCGTCCATTTTGGTCTTTCTTCCTTTCGACTAGCTTCAAATTTGATCGAAGCCAAATGTCAAGCATAGATTGATGTAATATGACACAATAAACCATGTGGAGAAGTTTGAGACCAACGAAAAGAGATTTGGTCCAAGAATCATCCAACTTAGCCAAGTTCGTCCATTTTGGTCTTTCTTCCTTTCGACTAGCTTCAAATTTGATCGAAGCCAAATGTCAAGCATAGATTGATGTAATATGACACAATAAACCATGTGGAGAAGTTTGAGACCAACGAAAAGAGATTTGGTCCAAGAATCATCCAACTTAGCCAAGTTCGTCCATTTTGGTCTTTCTTCCTTTCGACTAGCTTCAAATTTGATCGAAGCCAAATGTCAAGCATAGATTGATGTAATATGACACAATAAACCATGTGGAGAAGTTTGAGACCAACGAAAAGAGATTTGGTCCAAGAATCATCCAACTTAGCCAAGTTCGTCCATTTTGGTCTTTCTTCCTTTCGACTAGCTTCAAATTTGATCGAAGCCAAATGTCAAGCATAGATTGATGTAATATGACACAATAAACCATGTGGAGAAGTTTGAGACCAACGAAAAGAGATTTGGTCCAAGAATCATCCAACTTAGCCAAGTTCGTCCATTTTGGTCTTTCTTCCTTTCGACTAGCTTCAAATTTGATCGAAGCCAAATGTCAAGCATAGATTGATGTAATATGACACAATAAACCATGTGGAGAAGTTTGAGACCAACGAAAAGAGATTTGGTCCAAGAATCATCCAACTTAGCCAAGTTCGTCCATTTTGGTCTTTCTTCCTTTCGACTAGCTTCAAATTTGATCGAAGCCAAATGTCAAGCATAGATTGATGTAATATGACACAATAAACCATGTGGAGAAGTTTGAGACCAACGAAAAGAGATTTGGTCCAAGAATCATCCAACTTAGCCAAGTTCGTCCATTTTGGTCTTTCTTCCTTTCGACTAGCTTCAAATTTGATCGAAGCCAAATGTCAAGCATAGATTGATGTAATATGACACAATAAACCATGTGGAGAAGTTTGAGACCAACGAAAAGAGATTTGGTCCAAGAATCATCCAACTTAGCCAAGTTCGTCCATTTTGGTCTTTCTTCCTTTCGACTAGCTTCAAATTTGATCGAAGCCAAATGTCAAGCATAGATTGATGTAATATGACACAATAAACCATGTGGAGAAGTTTGAGACCAACGAAAAGAGATTTGGTCCAAGAATCATCCAACTTAGCCAAGTTCGTCCATTTTGGTCTTTCTTCCTTTCGACTAGCTTCAAATTTGATCGAAGCCAAATGTCAAGCATAGATTGATGTAATATGACACAATAAACCATGTGGAGAAGTTTGAGACCAACGAAAAGAGATTTGGTCCAAGAATCATCCAACTTAGCCAAGTTCGTCCATTTTGGTCTTTCTTCCTTTCGACTAGCTTCAAATTTGATCGAAGCCAAATGTCAAGCATAGATTGATGTAATATGACACAATAAACCATGTGGAGAAGTTTGAGACCAACGAAAAGAGATTTGGTCCAAGAATCATCCAACTTAGCCAAGTTCGTCCATTTTGGTCTTTCTTCCTTTCGACTAGCTTCAAATTTGATCGAAGCCAAATGTCAAGCATAGATTGATGTAATATGACACAATAAACCATGTGGAGAAGTTTGAGACCAACGAAAAGAGATTTGGTCCAAGAATCATCCAACTTAGCCAAGTTCGTCCATTTTGGTCTTTCTTCCTTTCGACTAGCTTCAAATTTGATCGAAGCCAAATGTCAAGCATAGATTGATGTAATATGACACAATAAACCATGTGGAGAAGTTTGAGACCAACGAAAAGAGATTTGGTCCAAGAATCATCCAACTTAGCCAAGTTCGTCCATTTTGGTCTTTCTTCCTTTCGACTAGCTTCAAATTTGATCGAAGCCAAATGTCAAGCATAGATTGATGTAATATGACACAATAAACCATGTGGAGAAGTTTGAGACCAACGAAAAGAGATTTGGTCCAAGAATCATCCAACTTAGCCAAGTTCGTCCATTTTGGTCTTTCTTCCTTTCGACTAGCTTCAAATTTGATCGAAGCCAAATGTCAAGCATAGATTGATGTAATATGACACAATAAACCATGTGGAGAAGTTTGAGACCAACGAAAAGAGATTTGGTCCAAGAATCATCCAACTTAGCCAAGTTCGTCCATTTTGGTCTTTCTTCCTTTCGACTAGCTTCAAATTTGATCGAAGCCAAATGTCAAGCATAGATTGATGTAATATGACACAATAAACCATGTGGAGAAGTTTGAGACCAACGAAAAGAGATTTGGTCCAAGAATCATCCAACTTAGCCAAGTTCGTCCATTTTGGTCTTTCTTCCTTTCGACTAGCTTCAAATTTGATCGAAGCCAAATGTCAAGCATAGATTGATGTAATATGACACAATAAACCATGTGGAGAAGTTTGAGACCAACGAAAAGAGATTTGGTCCAAGAATCATCCAACTTAGCCAAGTTCGTCCATTTTGGTCTTTCTTCCTTTCGACTAGCTTCAAATTTGATCGAAGCCAAATGTCAAGCATAGATTGATGTAATATGACACAATAAACCATGTGGAGAAGTTTGAGACCAACGAAAAGAGATTTGGTCCAAGAATCATCCAACTTAGCCAAGTTCGTCCATTTTGGTCTTTCTTCCTTTCGACTAGCTTCAAATTTGATCGAAGCCAAATGTCAAGCATAGATTGATGTAATATGACACAATAAACCATGTGGAGAAGTTTGAGACCAACGAAAAGAGATTTGGTCCAAGAATCATCCAACTTAGCCAAGTTCGTCCATTTTGGTCTTTCTTCCTTTCGACTAGCTTCAAATTTGATCGAAGCCAAATGTCAAGCATAGATTGATGTAATATGACACAATAAACCATGTGGAGAAGTTTGAGACCAACGAAAAGAGATTTGGTCCAAGAATCATCCAACTTAGCCAAGTTCGTCCATTTTGGTCTTTCTTCCTTTCGACTAGCTTCAAATTTGATCGAAGCCAAATGTCAAGCATAGATTGATGTAATATGACACAATAAACCATGTGGAGAAGTTTGAGACCAACGAAAAGAGATTTGGTCCAAGAATCATCCAACTTAGCCAAGTTCGTCCATTTTGGTCTTTCTTCCTTTCGACTAGCTTCAAATTTGATCGAAGCCAAATGTCAAGCATAGATTGATGTAATATGACACAATAAACCATGTGGAGAAGTTTGAGACCAACGAAAAGAGATTTGGTCCAAGAATCATCCAACTTAGCCAAGTTCGTCCATTTTGGTCTTTCTTCCTTTCGACTAGCTTCAAATTTGATCGAAGCCAAATGTCAAGCATAGATTGATGTAATATGACACAATAAACCATGTGGAGAAGTTTGAGACCAACGAAAAGAGATTTGGTCCAAGAATCATCCAACTTAGCCAAGTTCGTCCATTTTGGTCTTTCTTCCTTTCGACTAGCTTCAAATTTGATCGAAGCCAAATGTCAAGCATAGATTGATGTAATATGACACAATAAACCATGTGGAGAAGTTTGAGACCAACGAAAAGAGATTTGGTCCAAGAATCATCCAACTTAGCCAAGTTCGTCCATTTTGGTCTTTCTTCCTTTCGACTAGCTTCAAATTTGATCGAAGCCAAATGTCAAGCATAGATTGATGTAATATGACACAATAAACCATGTGGAGAAGTTTGAGACCAACGAAAAGAGATTTGGTCCAAGAATCATCCAACTTAGCCAAGTTCGTCCATTTTGGTCTTTCTTCCTTTCGACTAGCTTCAAATTTGATCGAAGCCAAATGTCAAGCATAGATTGATGTAATATGACACAATAAACCATGTGGAGAAGTTTGAGACCAACGAAAAGAGATTTGGTCCAAGAATCATCCAACTTAGCCAAGTTCGTCCATTTTGGTCTTTCTTCCTTTCGACTAGCTTCAAATTTGATCGAAGCCAAATGTCAAGCATAGATTGATGTAATATGACACAATAAACCATGTGGAGAAGTTTGAGACCAACGAAAAGAGATTTGGTCCAAGAATCATCCAACTTAGCCAAGTTCGTCCATTTTGGTCTTTCTTCCTTTCGACTAGCTTCAAATTTGATCGAAGCCAAATGTCAAGCATAGATTGATGTAATATGACACAATAAACCATGTGGAGAAGTTTGAGACCAACGAAAAGAGATTTGGTCCAAGAATCATCCAACTTAGCCAAGTTCGTCCATTTTGGTCTTTCTTCCTTTCGACTAGCTTCAAATTTGATCGAAGCCAAATGTCAAGCATAGATTGATGTAATATGACACAATAAACCATGTGGAGAAGTTTGAGACCAACGAAAAGAGATTTGGTCCAAGAATCATCCAACTTAGCCAAGTTCGTCCATTTTGGTCTTTCTTCCTTTCGACTAGCTTCAAATTTGATCGAAGCCAAATGTCAAGCATAGATTGATGTAATATGACACAATAAACCATGTGGAGAAGTTTGAGACCAACGAAAAGAGATTTGGTCCAAGAATCATCCAACTTAGCCAAGTTCGTCCATTTTGGTCTTTCTTCCTTTCGACTAGCTTCAAATTTGATCGAAGCCAAATGTCAAGCATAGATTGATGTAATATGACACAATAAACCATGTGGAGAAGTTTGAGACCAACGAAAAGAGATTTGGTCCAAGAATCATCCAACTTAGCCAAGTTCGTCCATTTTGGTCTTTCTTCCTTTCGACTAGCTTCAAATTTGATCGAAGCCAAATGTCAAGCATAGATTGATGTAATATGACACAATAAACCATGTGGAGAAGTTTGAGACCAACGAAAAGAGATTTGGTCCAAGAATCATCCAACTTAGCCAAGTTCGTCCATTTTGGTCTTTCTTCCTTTCGACTAGCTTCAAATTTGATCGAAGCCAAATGTCAAGCATAGATTGATGTAATATGACACAATAAACCATGTGGAGAAGTTTGAGACCAACGAAAAGAGATTTGGTCCAAGAATCATCCAACTTAGCCAAGTTCGTCCATTTTGGTCTTTCTTCCTTTCGACTAGCTTCAAAGTTGATCGAAGCCAAATGTCAAGCATAGATTGATGTAATATGACACAATAAACCATGTGGAGAAGTTTGAGACCAACGAAAAGAGATTTGGTCCAAGAATCATCCAACTTAGCCAAGTTCGTCCATTTTGGTCTTTCTTCCTTTCGACTAGCTTCAAATTTGATCGAAGCCAAATGTCAAGCATAGATTGATGTAATATGACACAATAAACCATGTGGAGAAGTTTGAGACCAACGAAAAGAGATTTGGTCCAAGAATCATCCAACTTAGCCAAGTTCGTCCATTTTGGTCTTTCTTCCTTTCGACTAGCTTCAAAGTTGATCGAAGCCAAATGTCAAGCATAGATTGATGTAATATGACACAATAAACCATGTGGAGAAGTTTGAGACCAACGAAAAGAGATTTGGTCCAAGAATCATCCAACTTAGCCAAGTTCGTCCATTTTGGTCTTTCTTCCTTTCGACTAGCTTCAAAGTTGATCGAAGCCAAATGTCAAGCATAGATTGATGTAATATGACACAATAAACCATGTGGAGAAGTTTGAGACCAACGAAAAGAGATTTGGTCCAAGAATCATCCAACTTAGCCAAGTTCGTCCATTTTGGTCTTTCTTCCTTTCGACTAGCTTCAAAGTTGATCGAAGCCAAATGTCAAGCATAGATTGATGTAATATGACACAATAAACCATGTGGAGAAGTTTGAGACCAACGAAAAGAGATTTGGTCCAAGAATCATCCAACTTAGCCAAGTTCGTCCATTTTGGTCTTTCTTCCTTTCGACTAGCTTCAAATTTGATCGAAGCCAAATGTCAAGCATAGATTGATGTAATATGACACAATAAACCATGTGGAGAAGTTTGAGACCAACGAAAAGAGATTTGGTCCAAGAATCATCCAACTTAGCCAAGTTCGTCCATTTTGGTCTTTCTTCCTTTCGACTAGCTTCAAAGTTGATCGAAGCCAAATGTCAAGCATAGATTGATGTAATATGACACAATAAACCATGTGGAGAAGTTTGAGACCAACGAAAAGAGATTTGGTCCAAGAATCATCCAACTTAGCCAAGTTCGTCCATTTTGGTCTTTCTTCCTTTCGACTAGCTTCAAATTTGATCGAAGCCAAATGTCAAGCATAGATTGATGTAATATGACACAATAAACCATGTGGAGAAGTTTGAGACCAACGAAAAGAGATTTGGTCCAAGAATCATCCAACTTAGCCAAGTTCGTCCATTTTGGTCTTTCTTCCTTTCGACTAGCTTCAAATTTGATCGAAGCCAAATGTCAAGCATAGATTGATGTAATATGACACAATAAACCATGTGGAGAAGTTTGAGACCAACGAAAAGAGATTTGGTCCAAGAATCATCCAACTTAGCCAAGTTCGTCCATTTTGGTCTTTCTTCCTTTCGACTAGCTTCAAAGTTGATCGAAGCCAAATGTCAAGCATAGATTGATGTAATATGACACAATAAACCATGTGGAGAAGTTTGAGACCAACGAAAAGAGATTTGGTCCAAGAATCATCCAACTTAGCCAAGTTCGTCCATTTTGGTCTTTCTTCCTTTCGACTAGCTTCAAAGTTGATCGAAGCCAAATGTCAAGCATAGATTGATGTAATATGACACAATAAACCATGTGGAGAAGTTTGAGACCAACGAAAAGAGATTTGGTCCAAGAATCATCCAACTTAGCCAAGTTCGTCCATTTTGGTCTTTCTTCCTTTCGACTAGCTTCAAATTTGATCGAAGCCAAATGTCAAGCATAGATTGATGTAATATGACACAATAAACCATGTGGAGAAGTTTGAGACCAACGAAAAGAGATTTGGTCCAAGAATCATCCAACTTAGCCAAGTTCGTCCATTTTGGTCTTTCTTCCTTTCGACTAGCTTCAAATTTGATCGAAGCCAAATGTCAAGCATAGATTGATGTAATATGACACAATAAACCATGTGGAGAAGTTTGAGACCAACGAAAAGAGATTTGGTCCAAGAATCATCCAACTTAGCCAAGTTCGTCCATTTTGGTCTTTCTTCCTTTCGACTAGCTTCAAATTTGATCGAAGCCAAATGTCAAGCATAGATTGATGTAATATGACACAATAAACCATGTGGAGAAGTTTGAGACCAACGAAAAGAGATTTGGTCCAAGAATCATCCAACTTAGCCAAGTTCGTCCATTTTGGTCTTTCTTCCTTTCGACTAGCTTCAAAGTTGATCGAAGCCAAATGTCAAGCATAGATTGATGTAATATGACACAATAAACCATGTGGAGAAGTTTGAGACCAACGAAAAGAGATTTGGTCCAAGAATCATCCAACTTAGCCAAGTTCGTCCATTTTGGTCTTTCTTCCTTTCGACTAGCTTCAAATTTGATCGAAGCCAAATGTCAAGCATAGATTGATGTAATATGACACAATAAACCATGTGGAGAAGTTTGAGACCAACGAAAAGAGATTTGGTCCAAGAATCATCCAACTTAGCCAAGTTCGTCCATTTTGGTCTTTCTTCCTTTCGACTAGCTTCAAATTTGATCGAAGCCAAATGTCAAGCATAGATTGATGTAATATGACACAATAAACCATGTGGAGAAGTTTGAGACCAACGAAAAGAGATTTGGTCCAAGAATCATCCAACTTAGCCAAGTTCGTCCATTTTGGTCTTTCTTCCTTTCGACTAGCTTCAAATTTGATCGAAGCCAAATGTCAAGCATAGATTGATGTAATATGACACAATAAACCATGTGGAGAAGTTTGAGACCAACGAAAAGAGATTTGGTCCAAGAATCATCCAACTTAGCCAAGTTCGTCCATTTTGGTCTTTCTTCCTTTCGACTAGCTTCAAATTTGATCGAAGCCAAATGTCAAGCATAGATTGATGTAATATGACACAATAAACCATGTGGAGAAGTTTGAGACCAACGAAAAGAGATTTGGTCCAAGAATCATCCAACTTAGCCAAGTTCGTCCATTTTGGTCTTTCTTCCTTTCGACTAGCTTCAAATTTGATCGAAGCCAAATGTCAAGCATAGATTGATGTAATATGACACAATAAACCATGTGGAGAAGTTTGAGACCAACGAAAAGAGATTTGGTCCAAGAATCATCCAACTTAGCCAAGTTCGTCCATTTTGGTCTTTCTTCCTTTCGACTAGCTTCAAATTTGATCGAAGCCAAATGTCAAGCATAGATTGATGTAATATGACACAATAAACCATGTGGAGAAGTTTGAGACCAACGAAAAGAGATTTGGTCCAAGAATCATCCAACTTAGCCAAGTTCGTCCATTTTGGTCTTTCTTCCTTTCGACTAGCTTCAAAGTTGATCGAAGCCAAATGTCAAGCATAGATTGATGTAATATGACACAATAAACCATGTGGAGAAGTTTGAGACCAACGAAAAGAGATTTGGTCCAAGAATCATCCAACTTAGCCAAGTTCGTCCATTTTGGTCTTTCTTCCTTTCGACTAGCTTCAAATTTGATCGAAGCCAAATGTCAAGCATAGATTGATGTAATATGACACAATAAACCATGTGGAGAAGTTTGAGACCAACGAAAAGAGATTTGGTCCAAGAATCATCCAACTTAGCCAAGTTCGTCCATTTTGGTCTTTCTTCCTTTCGACTAGCTTCAAAGTTGATCGAAGCCAAATGTCAAGCATAGATTGATGTAATATGACACAATAAACCATGTGGAGAAGTTTGAGACCAACGAAAAGAGATTTGGTCCAAGAATCATCCAACTTAGCCAAGTTCGTCCATTTTGGTCTTTCTTCCTTTCGACTAGCTTCAAATTTGATCGAAGCCAAATGTCAAGCATAGATTGATGTAATATGACACAATAAACCATGTGGAGAAGTTTGAGACCAACGAAAAGAGATTTGGTCCAAGAATCATCCAACTTAGCCAAGTTCGTCCATTTTGGTCTTTCTTCCTTTCGACTAGCTTCAAAGTTGATCGAAGCCAAATGTCAAGCATAGATTGATGTAATATGACACAATAAACCATGTGGAGAAGTTTGAGACCAACGAAAAGAGATTTGGTCCAAGAATCATCCAACTTAGCCAAGTTCGTCCATTTTGGTCTTTCTTCCTTTCGACTAGCTTCAAATTTGATCGAAGCCAAATGTCAAGCATAGATTGATGTAATATGACACAATAAACCATGTGGAGAAGTTTGAGACCAACGAAAAGAGATTTGGTCCAAGAATCATCCAACTTAGCCAAGTTCGTCCATTTTGGTCTTTCTTCCTTTCGACTAGCTTCAAATTTGATCGAAGCCAAATGTCAAGCATAGATTGATGTAATATGACACAATAAACCATGTGGAGAAGTTTGAGACCAACGAAAAGAGATTTGGTCCAAGAATCATCCAACTTAGCCAAGTTCGTCCATTTTGGTCTTTCTTCCTTTCGACTAGCTTCAAAGTTGATCGAAGCCAAATGTCAAGCATAGATTGATGTAATATGACACAATAAACCATGTGGAGAAGTTTGAGACCAACGAAAAGAGATTTGGTCCAAGAATCATCCAACTTAGCCAAGTTCGTCCATTTTGGTCTTTCTTCCTTTCGACTAGCTTCAAAGTTGATCGAAGCCAAATGTCAAGCATAGATTGATGTAATATGACACAATAAACCATGTGGAGAAGTTTGAGACCAACGAAAAGAGATTTGGTCCAAGAATCATCCAACTTAGCCAAGTTCGTCCATTTTGGTCTTTCTTCCTTTCGACTAGCTTCAAATTTGATCGAAGCCAAATGTCAAGCATAGATTGATGTAATATGACACAATAAACCATGTGGAGAAGTTTGAGACCAACGAAAAGAGATTTGGTCCAAGAATCATCCAACTTAGCCAAGTTCGTCCATTTTGGTCTTTCTTCCTTTCGACTAGCTTCAAATTTGATCGAAGCCAAATGTCAAGCATAGATTGATGTAATATGACACAATAAACCATGTGGAGAAGTTTGAGACCAACGAAAAGAGATTTGGTCCAAGAATCATCCAACTTAGCCAAGTTCGTCCATTTTGGTCTTTCTTCCTTTCGACTAGCTTCAAAGTTGATCGAAGCCAAATGTCAAGCATAGATTGATGTAATATGACACAATAAACCATGTGGAGAAGTTTGAGACCAACGAAAAGAGATTTGGTCCAAGAATCATCCAACTTAGCCAAGTTCGTCCATTTTGGTCTTTCTTCCTTTCGACTAGCTTCAAATTTGATCGAAGCCAAATGTCAAGCATAGATTGATGTAATATGACACAATAAACCATGTGGAGAAGTTTGAGACCAACGAAAAGAGATTTGGTCCAAGAATCATCCAACTTAGCCAAGTTCGTCCATTTTGGTCTTTCTTCCTTTCGACTAGCTTCAAATTTGATCGAAGCCAAATGTCAAGCATAGATTGATGTAATATGACACAATAAACCATGTGGAGAAGTTTGAGACCAACGAAAAGAGATTTGGTCCAAGAATCATCCAACTTAGCCAAGTTCGTCCATTTTGGTCTTTCTTCCTTTCGACTAGCTTCAAATTTGATCGAAGCCAAATGTCAAGCATAGATTGATGTAATATGACACAATAAACCATGTGGAGAAGTTTGAGACCAACGAAAAGAGATTTGGTCCAAGAATCATCCAACTTAGCCAAGTTCGTCCATTTTGGTCTTTCTTCCTTTCGACTAGCTTCAAATTTGATCGAAGCCAAATGTCAAGCATAGATTGATGTAATATGACACAATAAACCATGTGGAGAAGTTTGAGACCAACGAAAAGAGATTTGGTCCAAGAATCATCCAACTTAGCCAAGTTCGTCCATTTTGGTCTTTCTTCCTTTCGACTAGCTTCAAATTTGATCGAAGCCAAATGTCAAGCATAGATTGATGTAATATGACACAATAAACCATGTGGAGAAGTTTGAGACCAACGAAAAGAGATTTGGTCCAAGAATCATCCAACTTAGCCAAGTTCGTCCATTTTGGTCTTTCTTCCTTTCGACTAGCTTCAAAGTTGATCGAAGCCAAATGTCAAGCATAGATTGATGTAATATGACACAATAAACCATGTGGAGAAGTTTGAGACCAACGAAAAGAGATTTGGTCCAAGAATCATCCAACTTAGCCAAGTTCGTCCATTTTGGTCTTTCTTCCTTTCGACTAGCTTCAAAGTTGATCGAAGCCAAATGTCAAGCATAGATTGATGTAATATGACACAATAAACCATGTGGAGAAGTTTGAGACCAACGAAAAGAGATTTGGTCCAAGAATCATCCAACTTAGCCAAGTTCGTCCATTTTGGTCTTTCTTCCTTTCGACTAGCTTCAAAGTTGATCGAAGCCAAATGTCAAGCATAGATTGATGTAATATGACACAATAAACCATGTGGAGAAGTTTGAGACCAACGAAAAGAGATTTGGTCCAAGAATCATCCAACTTAGCCAAGTTCGTCCATTTTGGTCTTTCTTCCTTTCGACTAGCTTCAAAGTTGATCGAAGCCAAATGTCAAGCATAGATTGATGTAATATGACACAATAAACCATGTGGAGAAGTTTGAGACCAACGAAAAGAGATTTGGTCCAAGAATCATCCAACTTAGCCAAGTTCGTCCATTTTGGTCTTTCTTCCTTTCGACTAGCTTCAAATTTGATCGAAGCCAAATGTCAAGCATAGATTGATGTAATATGACACAATAAACCATGTGGAGAAGTTTGAGACCAACGAAAAGAGATTTGGTCCAAGAATCATCCAACTTAGCCAAGTTCGTCCATTTTGGTCTTTCTTCCTTTCGACTAGCTTCAAATTTGATCGAAGCCAAATGTCAAGCATAGATTGATGTAATATGACACAATAAACCATGTGGAGAAGTTTGAGACCAACGAAAAGAGATTTGGTCCAAGAATCATCCAACTTAGCCAAGTTCGTCCATTTTGGTCTTTCTTCCTTTCGACTAGCTTCAAATTTGATCGAAGCCAAATGTCAAGCATAGATTGATGTAATATGACACAATAAACCATGTGGAGAAGTTTGAGACCAACGAAAAGAGATTTGGTCCAAGAATCATCCAACTTAGCCAAGTTCGTCCATTTTGGTCTTTCTTCCTTTCGACTAGCTTCAAATTTGATCGAAGCCAAATGTCAAGCATAGATTGATGTAATATGACACAATAAACCATGTGGAGAAGTTTGAGACCAACGAAAAGAGATTTGGTCCAAGAATCATCCAACTTAGCCAAGTTCGTCCATTTTGGTCTTTCTTCCTTTCGACTAGCTTCAAATTTGATCGAAGCCAAATGTCAAGCATAGATTGATGTAATATGACACAATAAACCATGTGGAGAAGTTTGAGACCAACGAAAAGAGATTTGGTCCAAGAATCATCCAACTTAGCCAAGTTCGTCCATTTTGGTCTTTCTTCCTTTCGACTAGCTTCAAATTTGATCGAAGCCAAATGTCAAGCATAGATTGATGTAATATGACACAATAAACCATGTGGAGAAGTTTGAGACCAACGAAAAGAGATTTGGTCCAAGAATCATCCAACTTAGCCAAGTTCGTCCATTTTGGTCTTTCTTCCTTTCGACTAGCTTCAAATTTGATCGAAGCCAAATGTCAAGCATAGATTGATGTAATATGACACAATAAACCATGTGGAGAAGTTTGAGACCAACGAAAAGAGATTTGGTCCAAGAATCATCCAACTTAGCCAAGTTCGTCCATTTTGGTCTTTCTTCCTTTCGACTAGCTTCAAATTTGATCGAAGCCAAATGTCAAGCATAGATTGATGTAATATGACACAATAAACCATGTGGAGAAGTTTGAGACCAACGAAAAGAGATTTGGTCCAAGAATCATCCAACTTAGCCAAGTTCGTCCATTTTGGTCTTTCTTCCTTTCGACTAGCTTCAAATTTGATCGAAGCCAAATGTCAAGCATAGATTGATGTAATATGACACAATAAACCATGTGGAGAAGTTTGAGACCAACGAAAAGAGATTTGGTCCAAGAATCATCCAACTTAGCCAAGTTCGTCCATTTTGGTCTTTCTTCCTTTCGACTAGCTTCAAAGTTGATCGAAGCCAAATGTCAAGCATAGATTGATGTAATATGACACAATAAACCATGTGGAGAAGTTTGAGACCAACGAAAAGAGATTTGGTCCAAGAATCATCCAACTTAGCCAAGTTCGTCCATTTTGGTCTTTCTTCCTTTCGACTAGCTTCAAATTTGATCGAAGCCAAATGTCAAGCATAGATTGATGTAATATGACACAATAAACCATGTGGAGAAGTTTGAGACCAACGAAAAGAGATTTGGTCCAAGAATCATCCAACTTAGCCAAGTTCGTCCATTTTGGTCTTTCTTCCTTTCGACTAGCTTCAAAGTTGATCGAAGCCAAATGTCAAGCATAGATTGATGTAATATGACACAATAAACCATGTGGAGAAGTTTGAGACCAACGAAAAGAGATTTGGTCCAAGAATCATCCAACTTAGCCAAGTTCGTCCATTTTGGTCTTTCTTCCTTTCGACTAGCTTCAAATTTGATCGAAGCCAAATGTCAAGCATAGATTGATGTAATATGACACAATAAACCATGTGGAGAAGTTTGAGACCAACGAAAAGAGATTTGGTCCAAGAATCATCCAACTTAGCCAAGTTCGTCCATTTTGGTCTTTCTTCCTTTCGACTAGCTTCAAAGTTGATCGAAGCCAAATGTCAAGCATAGATTGATGTAATATGACACAATAAACCATGTGGAGAAGTTTGAGACCAACGAAAAGAGATTTGGTCCAAGAATCATCCAACTTAGCCAAGTTCGTCCATTTTGGTCTTTCTTCCTTTCGACTAGCTTCAAATTTGATCGAAGCCAAATGTCAAGCATAGATTGATGTAATATGACACAATAAACCATGTGGAGAAGTTTGAGACCAACGAAAAGAGATTTGGTCCAAGAATCATCCAACTTAGCCAAGTTCGTCCATTTTGGTCTTTCTTCCTTTCGACTAGCTTCAAATTTGATCGAAGCCAAATGTCAAGCATAGATTGATGTAATATGACACAATAAACCATGTGGAGAAGTTTGAGACCAACGAAAAGAGATTTGGTCCAAGAATCATCCAACTTAGCCAAGTTCGTCCATTTTGGTCTTTCTTCCTTTCGACTAGCTTCAAATTTGATCGAAGCCAAATGTCAAGCATAGATTGATGTAATATGACACAATAAACCATGTGGAGAAGTTTGAGACCAACGAAAAGAGATTTGGTCCAAGAATCATCCAACTTAGCCAAGTTCGTCCATTTTGGTCTTTCTTCCTTTCGACTAGCTTCAAATTTGATCGAAGCCAAATGTCAAGCATAGATTGATGTAATATGACACAATAAACCATGTGGAGAAGTTTGAGACCAACGAAAAGAGATTTGGTCCAAGAATCATCCAACTTAGCCAAGTTCGTCCATTTTGGTCTTTCTTCCTTTCGACTAGCTTCAAAGTTGATCGAAGCCAAATGTCAAGCATAGATTGATGTAATATGACACAATAAACCATGTGGAGAAGTTTGAGACCAACGAAAAGAGATTTGGTCCAAGAATCATCCAACTTAGCCAAGTTCGTCCATTTTGGTCTTTCTTCCTTTCGACTAGCTTCAAATTTGATCGAAGCCAAATGTCAAGCATAGATTGATGTAATATGACACAATAAACCATGTGGAGAAGTTTGAGACCAACGAAAAGAGATTTGGTCCAAGAATCATCCAACTTAGCCAAGTTCGTCCATTTTGGTCTTTCTTCCTTTCGACTAGCTTCAAATTTGATCGAAGCCAAATGTCAAGCATAGATTGATGTAATATGACACAATAAACCATGTGGAGAAGTTTGAGACCAACGAAAAGAGATTTGGTCCAAGAATCATCCAACTTAGCCAAGTTCGTCCATTTTGGTCTTTCTTCCTTTCGACTAGCTTCAAATTTGATCGAAGCCAAATGTCAAGCATAGATTGATGTAATATGACACAATAAACCATGTGGAGAAGTTTGAGACCAACGAAAAGAGATTTGGTCCAAGAATCATCCAACTTAGCCAAGTTCGTCCATTTTGGTCTTTCTTCCTTTCGACTAGCTTCAAATTTGATCGAAGCCAAATGTCAAGCATAGATTGATGTAATATGACACAATAAACCATGTGGAGAAGTTTGAGACCAACGAAAAGAGATTTGGTCCAAGAATCATCCAACTTAGCCAAGTTCGTCCATTTTGGTCTTTCTTCCTTTCGACTAGCTTCAAAGTTGATCGAAGCCAAATGTCAAGCATAGATTGATGTAATATGACACAATAAACCATGTGGAGAAGTTTGAGACCAACGAAAAGAGATTTGGTCCAAGAATCATCCAACTTAGCCAAGTTCGTCCATTTTGGTCTTTCTTCCTTTCGACTAGCTTCAAATTTGATCGAAGCCAAATGTCAAGCATAGATTGATGTAATATGACACAATAAACCATGTGGAGAAGTTTGAGACCAACGAAAAGAGATTTGGTCCAAGAATCATCCAACTTAGCCAAGTTCGTCCATTTTGGTCTTTCTTCCTTTCGACTAGCTTCAAATTTGATCGAAGCCAAATGTCAAGCATAGATTGATGTAATATGACACAATAAACCATGTGGAGAAGTTTGAGACCAACGAAAAGAGATTTGGTCCAAGAATCATCCAACTTAGCCAAGTTCGTCCATTTTGGTCTTTCTTCCTTTCGACTAGCTTCAAATTTGATCGAAGCCAAATGTCAAGCATAGATTGATGTAATATGACACAATAAACCATGTGGAGAAGTTTGAGACCAACGAAAAGAGATTTGGTCCAAGAATCATCCAACTTAGCCAAGTTCGTCCATTTTGGTCTTTCTTCCTTTCGACTAGCTTCAAAGTTGATCGAAGCCAAATGTCAAGCATAGATTGATGTAATATGACACAATAAACCATGTGGAGAAGTTTGAGACCAACGAAAAGAGATTTGGTCCAAGAATCATCCAACTTAGCCAAGTTCGTCCATTTTGGTCTTTCTTCCTTTCGACTAGCTTCAAATTTGATCGAAGCCAAATGTCAAGCATAGATTGATGTAATATGACACAATAAACCATGTGGAGAAGTTTGAGACCAACGAAAAGAGATTTGGTCCAAGAATCATCCAACTTAGCCAAGTTCGTCCATTTTGGTCTTTCTTCCTTTCGACTAGCTTCAAATTTGATCGAAGCCAAATGTCAAGCATAGATTGATGTAATATGACACAATAAACCATGTGGAGAAGTTTGAGACCAACGAAAAGAGATTTGGTCCAAGAATCATCCAACTTAGCCAAGTTCGTCCATTTTGGTCTTTCTTCCTTTCGACTAGCTTCAAATTTGATCGAAGCCAAATGTCAAGCATAGATTGATGTAATATGACACAATAAACCATGTGGAGAAGTTTGAGACCAACGAAAAGAGATTTGGTCCAAGAATCATCCAACTTAGCCAAGTTCGTCCATTTTGGTCTTTCTTCCTTTCGACTAGCTTCAAATTTGATCGAAGCCAAATGTCAAGCATAGATTGATGTAATATGACACAATAAACCATGTGGAGAAGTTTGAGACCAACGAAAAGAGATTTGGTCCAAGAATCATCCAACTTAGCCAAGTTCGTCCATTTTGGTCTTTCTTCCTTTCGACTAGCTTCAAATTTGATCGAAGCCAAATGTCAAGCATAGATTGATGTAATATGACACAATAAACCATGTGGAGAAGTTTGAGACCAACGAAAAGAGATTTGGTCCAAGAATCATCCAACTTAGCCAAGTTCGTCCATTTTGGTCTTTCTTCCTTTCGACTAGCTTCAAATTTGATCGAAGCCAAATGTCAAGCATAGATTGATGTAATATGACACAATAAACCATGTGGAGAAGTTTGAGACCAACGAAAAGAGATTTGGTCCAAGAATCATCCAACTTAGCCAAGTTCGTCCATTTTGGTCTTTCTTCCTTTCGACTAGCTTCAAATTTGATCGAAGCCAAATGTCAAGCATAGATTGATGTAATATGACACAATAAACCATGTGGAGAAGTTTGAGACCAACGAAAAGAGATTTGGTCCAAGAATCATCCAACTTAGCCAAGTTCGTCCATTTTGGTCTTTCTTCCTTTCGACTAGCTTCAAAGTTGATCGAAGCCAAATGTCAAGCATAGATTGATGTAATATGACACAATAAACCATGTGGAGAAGTTTGAGACCAACGAAAAGAGATTTGGTCCAAGAATCATCCAACTTAGCCAAGTTCGTCCATTTTGGTCTTTCTTCCTTTCGACTAGCTTCAAATTTGATCGAAGCCAAATGTCAAGCATAGATTGATGTAATATGACACAATAAACCATGTGGAGAAGTTTGAGACCAACGAAAAGAGATTTGGTCCAAGAATCATCCAACTTAGCCAAGTTCGTCCATTTTGGTCTTTCTTCCTTTCGACTAGCTTCAAATTTGATCGAAGCCAAATGTCAAGCATAGATTGATGTAATATGACACAATAAACCATGTGGAGAAGTTTGAGACCAACGAAAAGAGATTTGGTCCAAGAATCATCCAACTTAGCCAAGTTCGTCCATTTTGGTCTTTCTTCCTTTCGACTAGCTTCAAAGTTGATCGAAGCCAAATGTCAAGCATAGATTGATGTAATATGACACAATAAACCATGTGGAGAAGTTTGAGACCAACGAAAAGAGATTTGGTCCAAGAATCATCCAACTTAGCCAAGTTCGTCCATTTTGGTCTTTCTTCCTTTCGACTAGCTTCAAATTTGATCGAAGCCAAATGTCAAGCATAGATTGATGTAATATGACACAATAAACCATGTGGAGAAGTTTGAGACCAACGAAAAGAGATTTGGTCCAAGAATCATCCAACTTAGCCAAGTTCGTCCATTTTGGTCTTTCTTCCTTTCGACTAGCTTCAAATTTGATCGAAGCCAAATGTCAAGCATAGATTGATGTAATATGACACAATAAACCATGTGGAGAAGTTTGAGACCAACGAAAAGAGATTTGGTCCAAGAATCATCCAACTTAGCCAAGTTCGTCCATTTTGGTCTTTCTTCCTTTCGACTAGCTTCAAATTTGATCGAAGCCAAATGTCAAGCATAGATTGATGTAATATGACACAATAAACCATGTGGAGAAGTTTGAGACCAACGAAAAGAGATTTGGTCCAAGAATCATCCAACTTAGCCAAGTTCGTCCATTTTGGTCTTTCTTCCTTTCGACTAGCTTCAAATTTGATCGAAGCCAAATGTCAAGCATAGATTGATGTAATATGACACAATAAACCATGTGGAGAAGTTTGAGACCAACGAAAAGAGATTTGGTCCAAGAATCATCCAACTTAGCCAAGTTCGTCCATTTTGGTCTTTCTTCCTTTCGACTAGCTTCAAAGTTGATCGAAGCCAAATGTCAAGCATAGATTGATGTAATATGACACAATAAACCATGTGGAGAAGTTTGAGACCAACGAAAAGAGATTTGGTCCAAGAATCATCCAACTTAGCCAAGTTCGTCCATTTTGGTCTTTCTTCCTTTCGACTAGCTTCAAATTTGATCGAAGCCAAATGTCAAGCATAGATTGATGTAATATGACACAATAAACCATGTGGAGAAGTTTGAGACCAACGAAAAGAGATTTGGTCCAAGAATCATCCAACTTAGCCAAGTTCGTCCATTTTGGTCTTTCTTCCTTTCGACTAGCTTCAAATTTGATCGAAGCCAAATGTCAAGCATAGATTGATGTAATATGACACAATAAACCATGTGGAGAAGTTTGAGACCAACGAAAAGAGATTTGGTCCAAGAATCATCCAACTTAGCCAAGTTCGTCCATTTTGGTCTTTCTTCCTTTCGACTAGCTTCAAATTTGATCGAAGCCAAATGTCAAGCATAGATTGATGTAATATGACACAATAAACCATGTGGAGAAGTTTGAGACCAACGAAAAGAGATTTGGTCCAAGAATCATCCAACTTAGCCAAGTTCGTCCATTTTGGTCTTTCTTCCTTTCGACTAGCTTCAAATTTGATCGAAGCCAAATGTCAAGCATAGATTGATGTAATATGACACAATAAACCATGTGGAGAAGTTTGAGACCAACGAAAAGAGATTTGGTCCAAGAATCATCCAACTTAGCCAAGTTCGTCCATTTTGGTCTTTCTTCCTTTCGACTAGCTTCAAAGTTGATCGAAGCCAAATGTCAAGCATAGATTGATGTAATATGACACAATAAACCATGTGGAGAAGTTTGAGACCAACGAAAAGAGATTTGGTCCAAGAATCATCCAACTTAGCCAAGTTCGTCCATTTTGGTCTTTCTTCCTTTCGACTAGCTTCAAATTTGATCGAAGCCAAATGTCAAGCATAGATTGATGTAATATGACACAATAAACCATGTGGAGAAGTTTGAGACCAACGAAAAGAGATTTGGTCCAAGAATCATCCAACTTAGCCAAGTTCGTCCATTTTGGTCTTTCTTCCTTTCGACTAGCTTCAAAGTTGATCGAAGCCAAATGTCAAGCATAGATTGATGTAATATGACACAATAAACCATGTGGAGAAGTTTGAGACCAACGAAAAGAGATTTGGTCCAAGAATCATCCAACTTAGCCAAGTTCGTCCATTTTGGTCTTTCTTCCTTTCGACTAGCTTCAAAGTTGATCGAAGCCAAATGTCAAGCATAGATTGATGTAATATGACACAATAAACCATGTGGAGAAGTTTGAGACCAACGAAAAGAGATTTGGTCCAAGAATCATCCAACTTAGCCAAGTTCGTCCATTTTGGTCTTTCTTCCTTTCGACTAGCTTCAAAGTTGATCGAAGCCAAATGTCAAGCATAGATTGATGTAATATGACACAATAAACCATGTGGAGAAGTTTGAGACCAACGAAAAGAGATTTGGTCCAAGAATCATCCAACTTAGCCAAGTTCGTCCATTTTGGTCTTTCTTCCTTTCGACTAGCTTCAAATTTGATCGAAGCCAAATGTCAAGCATAGATTGATGTAATATGACACAATAAACCATGTGGAGAAGTTTGAGACCAACGAAAAGAGATTTGGTCCAAGAATCATCCAACTTAGCCAAGTTCGTCCATTTTGGTCTTTCTTCCTTTCGACTAGCTTCAAAGTTGATCGAAGCCAAATGTCAAGCATAGATTGATGTAATATGACACAATAAACCATGTGGAGAAGTTTGAGACCAACGAAAAGAGATTTGGTCCAAGAATCATCCAACTTAGCCAAGTTCGTCCATTTTGGTCTTTCTTCCTTTCGACTAGCTTCAAATTTGATCGAAGCCAAATGTCAAGCATAGATTGATGTAATATGACACAATAAACCATGTGGAGAAGTTTGAGACCAACGAAAAGAGATTTGGTCCAAGAATCATCCAACTTAGCCAAGTTCGTCCATTTTGGTCTTTCTTCCTTTCGACTAGCTTCAAAGTTGATCGAAGCCAAATGTCAAGCATAGATTGATGTAATATGACACAATAAACCATGTGGAGAAGTTTGAGACCAACGAAAAGAGATTTGGTCCAAGAATCATCCAACTTAGCCAAGTTCGTCCATTTTGGTCTTTCTTCCTTTCGACTAGCTTCAAATTTGATCGAAGCCAAATGTCAAGCATAGATTGATGTAATATGACACAATAAACCATGTGGAGAAGTTTGAGACCAACGAAAAGAGATTTGGTCCAAGAATCATCCAACTTAGCCAAGTTCGTCCATTTTGGTCTTTCTTCCTTTCGACTAGCTTCAAATTTGATCGAAGCCAAATGTCAAGCATAGATTGATGTAATATGACACAATAAACCATGTGGAGAAGTTTGAGACCAACGAAAAGAGATTTGGTCCAAGAATCATCCAACTTAGCCAAGTTCGTCCATTTTGGTCTTTCTTCCTTTCGACTAGCTTCAAATTTGATCGAAGCCAAATGTCAAGCATAGATTGATGTAATATGACACAATAAACCATGTGGAGAAGTTTGAGACCAACGAAAAGAGATTTGGTCCAAGAATCATCCAACTTAGCCAAGTTCGTCCATTTTGGTCTTTCTTCCTTTCGACTAGCTTCAAATTTGATCGAAGCCAAATGTCAAGCATAGATTGATGTAATATGACACAATAAACCATGTGGAGAAGTTTGAGACCAACGAAAAGAGATTTGGTCCAAGAATCATCCAACTTAGCCAAGTTCGTCCATTTTGGTCTTTCTTCCTTTCGACTAGCTTCAAAGTTGATCGAAGCCAAATGTCAAGCATAGATTGATGTAATATGACACAATAAACCATGTGGAGAAGTTTGAGACCAACGAAAAGAGATTTGGTCCAAGAATCATCCAACTTAGCCAAGTTCGTCCATTTTGGTCTTTCTTCCTTTCGACTAGCTTCAAATTTGATCGAAGCCAAATGTCAAGCATAGATTGATGTAATATGACACAATAAACCATGTGGAGAAGTTTGAGACCAACGAAAAGAGATTTGGTCCAAGAATCATCCAACTTAGCCAAGTTCGTCCATTTTGGTCTTTCTTCCTTTCGACTAGCTTCAAATTTGATCGAAGCCAAATGTCAAGCATAGATTGATGTAATATGACACAATAAACCATGTGGAGAAGTTTGAGACCAACGAAAAGAGATTTGGTCCAAGAATCATCCAACTTAGCCAAGTTCGTCCATTTTGGTCTTTCTTCCTTTCGACTAGCTTCAAATTTGATCGAAGCCAAATGTCAAGCATAGATTGATGTAATATGACACAATAAACCATGTGGAGAAGTTTGAGACCAACGAAAAGAGATTTGGTCCAAGAATCATCCAACTTAGCCAAGTTCGTCCATTTTGGTCTTTCTTCCTTTCGACTAGCTTCAAATTTGATCGAAGCCAAATGTCAAGCATAGATTGATGTAATATGACACAATAAACCATGTGGAGAAGTTTGAGACCAACGAAAAGAGATTTGGTCCAAGAATCATCCAACTTAGCCAAGTTCGTCCATTTTGGTCTTTCTTCCTTTCGACTAGCTTCAAATTTGATCGAAGCCAAATGTCAAGCATAGATTGATGTAATATGACACAATAAACCATGTGGAGAAGTTTGAGACCAACGAAAAGAGATTTGGTCCAAGAATCATCCAACTTAGCCAAGTTCGTCCATTTTGGTCTTTCTTCCTTTCGACTAGCTTCAAATTTGATCGAAGCCAAATGTCAAGCATAGATTGATGTAATATGACACAATAAACCATGTGGAGAAGTTTGAGACCAACGAAAAGAGATTTGGTCCAAGAATCATCCAACTTAGCCAAGTTCGTCCATTTTGGTCTTTCTTCCTTTCGACTAGCTTCAAATTTGATCGAAGCCAAATGTCAAGCATAGATTGATGTAATATGACACAATAAACCATGTGGAGAAGTTTGAGACCAACGAAAAGAGATTTGGTCCAAGAATCATCCAACTTAGCCAAGTTCGTCCATTTTGGTCTTTCTTCCTTTCGACTAGCTTCAAATTTGATCGAAGCCAAATGTCAAGCATAGATTGATGTAATATGACACAATAAACCATGTGGAGAAGTTTGAGACCAACGAAAAGAGATTTGGTCCAAGAATCATCCAACTTAGCCAAGTTCGTCCATTTTGGTCTTTCTTCCTTTCGACTAGCTTCAAATTTGATCGAAGCCAAATGTCAAGCATAGATTGATGTAATATGACACAATAAACCATGTGGAGAAGTTTGAGACCAACGAAAAGAGATTTGGTCCAAGAATCATCCAACTTAGCCAAGTTCGTCCATTTTGGTCTTTCTTCCTTTCGACTAGCTTCAAATTTGATCGAAGCCAAATGTCAAGCATAGATTGATGTAATATGACACAATAAACCATGTGGAGAAGTTTGAGACCAACGAAAAGAGATTTGGTCCAAGAATCATCCAACTTAGCCAAGTTCGTCCATTTTGGTCTTTCTTCCTTTCGACTAGCTTCAAATTTGATCGAAGCCAAATGTCAAGCATAGATTGATGTAATATGACACAATAAACCATGTGGAGAAGTTTGAGACCAACGAAAAGAGATTTGGTCCAAGAATCATCCAACTTAGCCAAGTTCGTCCATTTTGGTCTTTCTTCCTTTCGACTAGCTTCAAATTTGATCGAAGCCAAATGTCAAGCATAGATTGATGTAATATGACACAATAAACCATGTGGAGAAGTTTGAGACCAACGAAAAGAGATTTGGTCCAAGAATCATCCAACTTAGCCAAGTTCGTCCATTTTGGTCTTTCTTCCTTTCGACTAGCTTCAAATTTGATCGAAGCCAAATGTCAAGCATAGATTGATGTAATATGACACAATAAACCATGTGGAGAAGTTTGAGACCAACGAAAAGAGATTTGGTCCAAGAATCATCCAACTTAGCCAAGTTCGTCCATTTTGGTCTTTCTTCCTTTCGACTAGCTTCAAATTTGATCGAAGCCAAATGTCAAGCATAGATTGATGTAATATGACACAATAAACCATGTGGAGAAGTTTGAGACCAACGAAAAGAGATTTGGTCCAAGAATCATCCAACTTAGCCAAGTTCGTCCATTTTGGTCTTTCTTCCTTTCGACTAGCTTCAAATTTGATCGAAGCCAAATGTCAAGCATAGATTGATGTAATATGACACAATAAACCATGTGGAGAAGTTTGAGACCAACGAAAAGAGATTTGGTCCAAGAATCATCCAACTTAGCCAAGTTCGTCCATTTTGGTCTTTCTTCCTTTCGACTAGCTTCAAATTTGATCGAAGCCAAATGTCAAGCATAGATTGATGTAATATGACACAATAAACCATGTGGAGAAGTTTGAGACCAACGAAAAGAGATTTGGTCCAAGAATCATCCAACTTAGCCAAGTTCGTCCATTTTGGTCTTTCTTCCTTTCGACTAGCTTCAAATTTGATCGAAGCCAAATGTCAAGCATAGATTGATGTAATATGACACAATAAACCATGTGGAGAAGTTTGAGACCAACGAAAAGAGATTTGGTCCAAGAATCATCCAACTTAGCCAAGTTCGTCCATTTTGGTCTTTCTTCCTTTCGACTAGCTTCAAATTTGATCGAAGCCAAATGTCAAGCATAGATTGATGTAATATGACACAATAAACCATGTGGAGAAGTTTGAGACCAACGAAAAGAGATTTGGTCCAAGAATCATCCAACTTAGCCAAGTTCGTCCATTTTGGTCTTTCTTCCTTTCGACTAGCTTCAAATTTGATCGAAGCCAAATGTCAAGCATAGATTGATGTAATATGACACAATAAACCATGTGGAGAAGTTTGAGACCAACGAAAAGAGATTTGGTCCAAGAATCATCCAACTTAGCCAAGTTCGTCCATTTTGGTCTTTCTTCCTTTCGACTAGCTTCAAATTTGATCGAAGCCAAATGTCAAGCATAGATTGATGTAATATGACACAATAAACCATGTGGAGAAGTTTGAGACCAACGAAAAGAGATTTGGTCCAAGAATCATCCAACTTAGCCAAGTTCGTCCATTTTGGTCTTTCTTCCTTTCGACTAGCTTCAAATTTGATCGAAGCCAAATGTCAAGCATAGATTGATGTAATATGACACAATAAACCATGTGGAGAAGTTTGAGACCAACGAAAAGAGATTTGGTCCAAGAATCATCCAACTTAGCCAAGTTCGTCCATTTTGGTCTTTCTTCCTTTCGACTAGCTTCAAATTTGATCGAAGCCAAATGTCAAGCATAGATTGATGTAATATGACACAATAAACCATGTGGAGAAGTTTGAGACCAACGAAAAGAGATTTGGTCCAAGAATCATCCAACTTAGCCAAGTTCGTCCATTTTGGTCTTTCTTCCTTTCGACTAGCTTCAAATTTGATCGAAGCCAAATGTCAAGCATAGATTGATGTAATATGACACAATAAACCATGTGGAGAAGTTTGAGACCAACGAAAAGAGATTTGGTCCAAGAATCATCCAACTTAGCCAAGTTCGTCCATTTTGGTCTTTCTTCCTTTCGACTAGCTTCAAATTTGATCGAAGCCAAATGTCAAGCATAGATTGATGTAATATGACACAATAAACCATGTGGAGAAGTTTGAGACCAACGAAAAGAGATTTGGTCCAAGAATCATCCAACTTAGCCAAGTTCGTCCATTTTGGTCTTTCTTCCTTTCGACTAGCTTCAAATTTGATCGAAGCCAAATGTCAAGCATAGATTGATGTAATATGACACAATAAACCATGTGGAGAAGTTTGAGACCAACGAAAAGAGATTTGGTCCAAGAATCATCCAACTTAGCCAAGTTCGTCCATTTTGGTCTTTCTTCCTTTCGACTAGCTTCAAATTTGATCGAAGCCAAATGTCAAGCATAGATTGATGTAATATGACACAATAAACCATGTGGAGAAGTTTGAGACCAACGAAAAGAGATTTGGTCCAAGAATCATCCAACTTAGCCAAGTTCGTCCATTTTGGTCTTTCTTCCTTTCGACTAGCTTCAAATTTGATCGAAGCCAAATGTCAAGCATAGATTGATGTAATATGACACAATAAACCATGTGGAGAAGTTTGAGACCAACGAAAAGAGATTTGGTCCAAGAATCATCCAACTTAGCCAAGTTCGTCCATTTTGGTCTTTCTTCCTTTCGACTAGCTTCAAATTTGATCGAAGCCAAATGTCAAGCATAGATTGATGTAATATGACACAATAAACCATGTGGAGAAGTTTGAGACCAACGAAAAGAGATTTGGTCCAAGAATCATCCAACTTAGCCAAGTTCGTCCATTTTGGTCTTTCTTCCTTTCGACTAGCTTCAAATTTGATCGAAGCCAAATGTCAAGCATAGATTGATGTAATATGACACAATAAACCATGTGGAGAAGTTTGAGACCAACGAAAAGAGATTTGGTCCAAGAATCATCCAACTTAGCCAAGTTCGTCCATTTTGGTCTTTCTTCCTTTCGACTAGCTTCAAAGTTGATCGAAGCCAAATGTCAAGCATAGATTGATGTAATATGACACAATAAACCATGTGGAGAAGTTTGAGACCAACGAAAAGAGATTTGGTCCAAGAATCATCCAACTTAGCCAAGTTCGTCCATTTTGGTCTTTCTTCCTTTCGACTAGCTTCAAATTTGATCGAAGCCAAATGTCAAGCATAGATTGATGTAATATGACACAATAAACCATGTGGAGAAGTTTGAGACCAACGAAAAGAGATTTGGTCCAAGAATCATCCAACTTAGCCAAGTTCGTCCATTTTGGTCTTTCTTCCTTTCGACTAGCTTCAAATTTGATCGAAGCCAAATGTCAAGCATAGATTGATGTAATATGACACAATAAACCATGTGGAGAAGTTTGAGACCAACGAAAAGAGATTTGGTCCAAGAATCATCCAACTTAGCCAAGTTCGTCCATTTTGGTCTTTCTTCCTTTCGACTAGCTTCAAATTTGATCGAAGCCAAATGTCAAGCATAGATTGATGTAATATGACACAATAAACCATGTGGAGAAGTTTGAGACCAACGAAAAGAGATTTGGTCCAAGAATCATCCAACTTAGCCAAGTTCGTCCATTTTGGTCTTTCTTCCTTTCGACTAGCTTCAAATTTGATCGAAGCCAAATGTCAAGCATAGATTGATGTAATATGACACAATAAACCATGTGGAGAAGTTTGAGACCAACGAAAAGAGATTTGGTCCAAGAATCATCCAACTTAGCCAAGTTCGTCCATTTTGGTCTTTCTTCCTTTCGACTAGCTTCAAATTTGATCGAAGCCAAATGTCAAGCATAGATTGATGTAATATGACACAATAAACCATGTGGAGAAGTTTGAGACCAACGAAAAGAGATTTGGTCCAAGAATCATCCAACTTAGCCAAGTTCGTCCATTTTGGTCTTTCTTCCTTTCGACTAGCTTCAAATTTGATCGAAGCCAAATGTCAAGCATAGATTGATGTAATATGACACAATAAACCATGTGGAGAAGTTTGAGACCAACGAAAAGAGATTTGGTCCAAGAATCATCCAACTTAGCCAAGTTCGTCCATTTTGGTCTTTCTTCCTTTCGACTAGCTTCAAATTTGATCGAAGCCAAATGTCAAGCATAGATTGATGTAATATGACACAATAAACCATGTGGAGAAGTTTGAGACCAACGAAAAGAGATTTGGTCCAAGAATCATCCAACTTAGCCAAGTTCGTCCATTTTGGTCTTTCTTCCTTTCGACTAGCTTCAAATTTGATCGAAGCCAAATGTCAAGCATAGATTGATGTAATATGACACAATAAACCATGTGGAGAAGTTTGAGACCAACGAAAAGAGATTTGGTCCAAGAATCATCCAACTTAGCCAAGTTCGTCCATTTTGGTCTTTCTTCCTTTCGACTAGCTTCAAATTTGATCGAAGCCAAATGTCAAGCATAGATTGATGTAATATGACACAATAAACCATGTGGAGAAGTTTGAGACCAACGAAAAGAGATTTGGTCCAAGAATCATCCAACTTAGCCAAGTTCGTCCATTTTGGTCTTTCTTCCTTTCGACTAGCTTCAAATTTGATCGAAGCCAAATGTCAAGCATAGATTGATGTAATATGACACAATAAACCATGTGGAGAAGTTTGAGACCAACGAAAAGAGATTTGGTCCAAGAATCATCCAACTTAGCCAAGTTCGTCCATTTTGGTCTTTCTTCCTTTCGACTAGCTTCAAATTTGATCGAAGCCAAATGTCAAGCATAGATTGATGTAATATGACACAATAAACCATGTGGAGAAGTTTGAGACCAACGAAAAGAGATTTGGTCCAAGAATCATCCAACTTAGCCAAGTTCGTCCATTTTGGTCTTTCTTCCTTTCGACTAGCTTCAAATTTGATCGAAGCCAAATGTCAAGCATAGATTGATGTAATATGACACAATAAACCATGTGGAGAAGTTTGAGACCAACGAAAAGAGATTTGGTCCAAGAATCATCCAACTTAGCCAAGTTCGTCCATTTTGGTCTTTCTTCCTTTCGACTAGCTTCAAATTTGATCGAAGCCAAATGTCAAGCATAGATTGATGTAATATGACACAATAAACCATGTGGAGAAGTTTGAGACCAACGAAAAGAGATTTGGTCCAAGAATCATCCAACTTAGCCAAGTTCGTCCATTTTGGTCTTTCTTCCTTTCGACTAGCTTCAAATTTGATCGAAGCCAAATGTCAAGCATAGATTGATGTAATATGACACAATAAACCATGTGGAGAAGTTTGAGACCAACGAAAAGAGATTTGGTCCAAGAATCATCCAACTTAGCCAAGTTCGTCCATTTTGGTCTTTCTTCCTTTCGACTAGCTTCAAATTTGATCGAAGCCAAATGTCAAGCATAGATTGATGTAATATGACACAATAAACCATGTGGAGAAGTTTGAGACCAACGAAAAGAGATTTGGTCCAAGAATCATCCAACTTAGCCAAGTTCGTCCATTTTGGTCTTTCTTCCTTTCGACTAGCTTCAAATTTGATCGAAGCCAAATGTCAAGCATAGATTGATGTAATATGACACAATAAACCATGTGGAGAAGTTTGAGACCAACGAAAAGAGATTTGGTCCAAGAATCATCCAACTTAGCCAAGTTCGTCCATTTTGGTCTTTCTTCCTTTCGACTAGCTTCAAATTTGATCGAAGCCAAATGTCAAGCATAGATTGATGTAATATGACACAATAAACCATGTGGAGAAGTTTGAGACCAACGAAAAGAGATTTGGTCCAAGAATCATCCAACTTAGCCAAGTTCGTCCATTTTGGTCTTTCTTCCTTTCGACTAGCTTCAAATTTGATCGAAGCCAAATGTCAAGCATAGATTGATGTAATATGACACAATAAACCATGTGGAGAAGTTTGAGACCATAAAAGAATTCAATCTATCTTCCATGGCTTCTCAACTTTGAGAAGTCAAAAATGGAAGAAAGACCAAATTGGATGAACTTTGCTAAGTTTGATGATTCTTGGACCAAATGTCTTTTCGTTGGTCTCAAACTCTCCACATGGTTTATTGTGTCATATTACATCAATCTATGCTTGTCATTTGGCTTCGATCAAATTTGAATCTAGTCGAAAGGAAGAAAGACCAAAATGGACGAACTTGGCAAGTTGGATGATTCTTGGACCAAATCTCTTTTCGTTGGTCTCAAACTTCTCCACATGGTTTATTGTGTCATATTACATCAATCTATGCTTGACATTTGCTTCGATCAAAATTTGAATTAGTCGAAAGGAAGAAAGACCAAAATGGACGAACTTGGCTAAGTTGGATGATTCTTGGACCAAATCTCTTTTCGTTGGTCTCAAACTTCTCCACATGGTTTATTGTGTCATATTACATCAATCTATGCTTGACATTTGGCTTCGATCAAATTTGAATCTAGTCGAAAGAAGAAAGACCAAAATGGACGAACTTGGCTAAGTTGGATGATTCTTGGACCAAATCTCTTTTCGTTGGTCTCAAACTTCTCCACATGGTTTATTGTGTCATATTACATCAATCTATGCTTGACATTTGGCTTCGATCAAATTTGAAGCTAGTCGAAAGGAAGAAAGACCAAAATGGACGAACTTGGCTAAGTTGGATGATTCTTGGACCAAATCTCTTTTCGTTGGTCTCAAACTTCTCCACATGGTTTATTGTGTCATATTACATCAATCTATGCTTGACATTTGGCTTCGATCAAATTTGAAGCTAGTCGAAAGGAAGAAAGACCAAAATGGACGAACTTGGCTAAGTTGGATGATTCTTGGACCAAATCTCTTTTCGTTGGTCTCAAACTTCTCAACATGGTTTATTGTGTCATATTACATCAATCTATGCTTGACATTTGGCTTCGATCAAATTTGAATCTAGTCGGAAGGAAGAAAGACCAAAATGGACGAACTTGGCTAAGTTGGATGATTCTTGGACCAAATCTCTTTTCGTTGGTCTCAAACTTCTCCACATGGTTTATTGTGTCATATTACATCAATCTATGCTTGACATTTGGCTTCGATCAAATTTGAAGCTAGTCGAAAGGAAGAAAGACCAAAATGGACGAACTTGGCTAAGTTGGATGATTCTTGGACCAAATCTCTTTTCGTTGGTCTCAAACTTCTCCACATGGTTTATTGTGTCATATTACATCAATCTATGCTTGACATTTGGCTTCGATCAAATTTGAATCTAGTCGAAAGGAAGAAAGACCAAAATGGACGAACTTGGCTAAGTTGGATGATTCTTGGACCAAATCTCTTTTCGTTGGTCTCAAACTTCTCCACATGGTTTATTGTGTCATATTACATCAATCTATGCTTGACATTTGGCTTCGATCAAATTTGAAGCTAGTCAAATGGAAGAAAGACCAAAATGGACGAACTTGGCTAAGTTGGATGATTCTTGGACCAAATCTCTTTTCGTTGGTCTCAAACTTCTCCACATGGTTTATTGTGTCATATTACATCAATCTATGCTTGACATTTGGCTTCGATCAAATTTGAAGCTAGTCGAAAGGAAGAAAGACCAAAATGGACGAACTTGGCTAAGTTGGATGATTCTTGGACCAAATCTCTTTTCGTTGGTCTCAAACTTCTCCACATGGTTTATTGTGTCATATTACATCAATCTATGCTTGACATTTGGCTTCGATCAAATTTGAAGCTAGTCGAAAGGAAGAAAGACCAAAATGGACGAACTTGGCTAAGTTGGATGATTCTTGGACCAAATCTCTTTTCGTTGGTCTCAAACTTCTCCACATGGTTTATTGTGTCATATTACATCAATCTATGCTTGACATTTGGCTTCGATCGAAACTTTGAAGCTAGTCGAAAGGAAGAAAGACCAAAATGGACGAACTTGGCTAAGTTGGATGATTCTTGGACCAAATCTCTTTTCGTTGGTCTCAAACTTCTCCACATGGTTTATTGTGTCATATTACATCAATCTATGCTTGACATTTGGCTTCGATCAAATTTGAAGCTAGTCGAAAGGAAGAAAGACCAAAATGGACGAACTTGGCTAAGTTGGATGATTCTTGGACCAAATCTCTTTTCGTTGGTCTCAAACTTCTCCACATGGTTTATTGTGTCATATTACATCAATCTATGCTTGACATTTGGCTTCGATCAAATTTGAAGCTAGTCGAAAGGAAGAAAGACCAAAATGGACGAACTTGGCTAAGTTGGATGATTCTTGGACCAAATCTCTTTTCGTTGGTCTCAAACTTCTCCACATGGTTTATTGTGTCATATTACATCAATCTATGCTTGACATTTGGCTTCGATCAAATTTGAAGCTAGTCAAAGGAAGAAAGACCAAAATGGACGAACTTGGCTAAGTTGGATGATTCTTGGACCAAATCTCTTTTCGTTGGTCTCAAACTTCTCCACATGGTTTATTGTGTCATATTACATCAATCTATGCTTGACATTTGGCTTCGATCAAATTTGAAGCTAGTCGAAAGGAAGAAAGACCAAAATGGACGAACTTGGCTAAGTTGGATGATTCTTGGACCAAATCTCTTTTCGTTGGTCTCAAACTTCTCCACATGGTTTATTGTGTCATATTACATCAATCTATGCTTGACATTTGGCTTCGATCAAATTTGAAGCTAGTCGAAAGGAAGAAAGACCAAAATGGACGAACTTGGCTAAGTTGGATGATTCTTGGACCAAATCTCTTTTCGTTGGTCTCAAACTTCTCCACATGGTTTATTGTGTCATATTACATCAATCTATGCTTGTCATTTGGCTTCGATCAAATTTGAAGCTAGTCGAAAGGAAGAAAGACCAAAATGGACGAACTTGGCTAAGTTGGATGATTCTTGGACCAAATCTCTTTTCGTTGGTCTCAAACTTCTCCACATGGTTTATTGTGTCATATTACATCAATCTATGCTTGACATTTGGCTTCGATCAAATTTGAAGCTAGTCGAAAGGAAGAAAGACCAAAATGGACGAACTTGGCTAAGTTGGATGATTCTTGGACCAAATCTCTTTTCGTTGGTCTCAAACTTCTCCACATGGTTTATTGTGTCATATTACATCAATCTATGCTTGACATTTGGCTTCGATCAAATTTGAAGCTAGTCGAAAGGAAGAAAGACCAAAATGGACGAACTTGGCTAAGTTGGATGATTCTTGGACCAAATCTCTTTTCGTTGGTCTCAAACTTCTCCACATGGTTTATTGTGTCATATTACATCAATCTATGCTTGACATTTGGCTTCGATCAAATTTGAAGCTAGTCGAAAGGAAGAAAGACCAAAATGGACGAACTTGGCTAAGTTGGATGATTCTTGGACCAAATCTCTTTTCGTTGGTCTCAAACTTCTCCACATGGTTTATTGTGTCATATTACATCAATCTATGCTTGACATTTGGCTTCGATCAAATTTGAAGCTAGTCGAAAGGAAGAAAGACCAAAATGGACGAACTTGGCTAAGTTGGATGATTCTTGGACCAAATCTCTTTTCGTTGGTCTCAAACTTCTCCACATGGTTTATTGTGTCATATTACATCAATCTATGCTTGACATTTGGCTTCGATCAAATTTGAAGCTAGTCGAAAGGAAGAAAGACCAAAATGGACGAACTTGGCTAAGTTGGATGATTCTTGGACCAAATCTCTTTTCGTTGGTCTCAAACTTCTCCACATGGTTTATTGTGTCATATTACATCAATCTATGCTTGACATTTGGCTTCGATCAAATTTGAAGCTAGTCGAAAGGAAGAAAGACCAAAATGGACGAACTTGGCTAAGTTGGATGATTCTTGGACCAAATCTCTTTTCGTTGGTCTCAAACTTCTCCACATGGTTTATTGTGTCATATTACATCAATCTATGCTTGACATTTGGCTTCGATCAAATTTGAAGCTAGTCGAAAGGAAGAAAGACCAAAATGGACGAACTTGGCTAAGTTGGATGATTCTTGGACCAAATCTCTTTTCGTTGGTCTCAAACTTCTCCACATGGTTTATTGTGTCATATTACATCAATCTATGCTTGACATTTGGCTTCGATCAAATTTGAAGCTAGTCGAAAGGAAGAAAGACCAAAATGGACGAACTTGGCTAAGTTGGATGATTCTTGGACCAAATCTCTTTTCGTTGGTCTCAAACTTCTCCACATGGTTTATTGTGTCATATTACATCAATCTATGCTTGACATTTGGCTTCGATCAAATTTGAAGCTAGTCGAAAGGAAGAAAGACCAAAATGGACGAACTTGGCTAAGTTGGATGATTCTTGGACCAAATCTCTTTTCGTTGGTCTCAAACTTCTCCACATGGTTTATTGTGTCATATTACATCAATCTATGCTTGACATTTGGCTTCGATCAAATTTGAAGCTAGTCGAAAGGAAGAAAGACCAAAATGGACGAACTTGGCTAAGTTGGATGATTCTTGGACCAAATCTCTTTTCGTTGGTCTCAAACTTCTCCACATGGTTTATTGTGTCATATTACATCAATCTATGCTTGACATTTGGCTTCGATCAAATTTGAAGCTAGTCGAAAGGAAGAAAGACCAAAATGGACGAACTTGGCTAAGTTGGATGATTCTTGGACCAAATCTCTTTTCGTTGGTCTCAAACTTCTCCACATGGTTTATTGTGTCATATTACATCAATCTATGCTTGACATTTGGCTTCGATCAAATTTGAAGCTAGTCGAAAGGAAGAAAGACCAAAATGGACGAACTTGGCTAAGTTGGATGATTCTTGGACCAAATCTCTTTTCGTTGGTCTCAAACTTCTCCACATGGTTTATTGTGTCATATTACATCAATCTATGCTTGACATTTGGCTTCGATCAAATTTGAAGCTAGTCGAAAGGAAGAAAGACCAAAATGGACGAACTTGGCTAAGTTGGATGATTCTTGGACCAAATCTCTTTTCGTTGGTCTCAAACTTCTCCACATGGTTTATTGTGTCATATTACATCAATCTATGCTTGACATTTGGCTTCGATCAAATTTGAAGCTAGTCGAAAGGAAGAAAGACCAAAATGGACGAACTTGGCTAAGTTGGATGATTCTTGGACCAAATCTCTTTTCGTTGGTCTCAAACTTCTCCACATGGTTTATTGTGTCATATTACATCAATCTATGCTTGACATTTGGCTTCGATCAAATTTGAAGCTAGTCGAAAGGAAGAAAGACCAAAATGGACGAACTTGGCTAAGTTGGATGATTCTTGGACCAAATCTCTTTTCGTTGGTCTCAAACTTCTCCACATGGTTTATTGTGTCATATTACATCAATCTATGCTTGACATTTGGCTTCGATCAAATTTGAAGCTAGTCGAAAGGAAGAAAGACCAAAATGGACGAACTTGGCTAAGTTGGATGATTCTTGGACCAAATCTCTTTTCGTTGGTCTCAAACTTCTCCACATGGTTTATTGTGTCATATTACATCAATCTATGCTTGACATTTGGCTTCGATCAAATTTGAAGCTAGTCGAAAGGAAGAAAGACCAAAATGGACGAACTTGGCTAAGTTGGATGATTCTTGGACCAAATCTCTTTTCGTTGGTCTCAAACTTCTCCACATGGTTTATTGTGTCATATTACATCAATCTATGCTTGACATTTGGCTTCGATCAAATTTGAAGCTAGTCGAAAGGAAGAAAGACCAAAATGGACGAACTTGGCTAAGTTGGATGATTCTTGGACCAAATCTCTTTTCGTTGGTCTCAAACTTCTCCACATGGTTTATTGTGTCATATTACATCAATCTATGCTTGACATTTGGCTTCGATCAAATTTGAAGCTAGTCGAAAGGAAGAAAGACCAAAATGGACGAACTTGGCTAAGTTGGATGATTCTTGGACCAAATCTCTTTTCGTTGGTCTCAAACTTCTCCACATGGTTTATTGTGTCATATTACATCAATCTATGCTTGACATTTGGCTTCGATCAAATTTGAAGCTAGTCGAAAGGAAGAAAGACCAAAATGGACGAACTTGGCTAAGTTGGATGATTCTTGGACCAAATCTCTTTTCGTTGGTCTCAAACTTCTCCACATGGTTTATTGTGTCATATTACATCAATCTATGCTTGACATTTGGCTTCGATCAAATTTGAAGCTAGTCGAAAGGAAGAAAGACCAAAATGGACGAACTTGGCTAAGTTGGATGATTCTTGGACCAAATCTCTTTTCGTTGGTCTCAAACTTCTCCACATGGTTTATTGTGTCATATTACATCAATCTATGCTTGACATTTGGCTTCGATCAAATTTGAAGCTAGTCGAAAGGAAGAAAGACCAAAATGGACGAACTTGGCTAAGTTGGATGATTCTTGGACCAAATCTCTTTTCGTTGGTCTCAAACTTCTCCACATGGTTTATTGTGTCATATTACATCAATCTATGCTTGACATTTGGCTTCGATCAAATTTGAAGCTAGTCGAAAGGAAGAAAGACCAAAATGGACGAACTTGGCTAAGTTGGATGATTCTTGGACCAAATCTCTTTTCGTTGGTCTCAAACTTCTCCACATGGTTTATTGTGTCATATTACATCAATCTATGCTTGACATTTGGCTTCGATCAAATTTGAAGCTAGTCGAAAGGAAGAAAGACCAAAATGGACGAACTTGGCTAAGTTGGATGATTCTTGGACCAAATCTCTTTTCGTTGGTCTCAAACTTCTCCACATGGTTTATTGTGTCATATTACATCAATCTATGCTTGACATTTGGCTTCGATCAAATTTGAAGCTAGTCGAAAGGAAGAAAGACCAAAATGGACGAACTTGGCTAAGTTGGATGATTCTTGGACCAAATCTCTTTTCGTTGGTCTCAAACTTCTCCACATGGTTTATTGTGTCATATTACATCAATCTATGCTTGACATTTGGCTTCGATCAAATTTGAAGCTAGTCGAAAGGAAGAAAGACCAAAATGGACGAACTTGGCTAAGTTGGATGATTCTTGGACCAAATCTCTTTTCGTTGGTCTCAAACTTCTCCACATGGTTTATTGTGTCATATTACATCAATCTATGCTTGACATTTGGCTTCGATCAAATTTGAAGCTAGTCGAAAGGAAGAAAGACCAAAATGGACGAACTTGGCTAAGTTGGATGATTCTTGGACCAAATCTCTTTTCGTTGGTCTCAAACTTCTCCACATGGTTTATTGTGTCATATTACATCAATCTATGCTTGACATTTGGCTTCGATCAAATTTGAAGCTAGTCGAAAGGAAGAAAGACCAAAATGGACGAACTTGGCTAAGTTGGATGATTCTTGGACCAAATCTCTTTTCGTTGGTCTCAAACTTCTCCACATGGTTTATTGTGTCATATTACATCAATCTATGCTTGACATTTGGCTTCGATCAAATTTGAAGCTAGTCGAAAGGAAGAAAGACCAAAATGGACGAACTTGGCTAAGTTGGATGATTCTTGGACCAAATCTCTTTTCGTTGGTCTCAAACTTCTCCACATGGTTTATTGTGTCATATTACATCAATCTATGCTTGACATTTGGCTTCGATCAAATTTGAAGCTAGTCGAAAGGAAGAAAGACCAAAATGGACGAACTTGGCTAAGTTGGATGATTCTTGGACCAAATCTCTTTTCGTTGGTCTCAAACTTCTCCACATGGTTTATTGTGTCATATTACATCAATCTATGCTTGACATTTGGCTTCGATCAAATTTGAAGCTAGTCGAAAGGAAGAAAGACCAAAATGGACGAACTTGGCTAAGTTGGATGATTCTTGGACCAAATCTCTTTTCGTTGGTCTCAAACTTCTCCACATGGTTTATTGTGTCATATTACATCAATCTATGCTTGACATTTGGCTTCGATCAAATTTGAAGCTAGTCGAAAGGAAGAAAGACCAAAATGGACGAACTTGGCTAAGTTGGATGATTCTTGGACCAAATCTCTTTTCGTTGGTCTCAAACTTCTCCACATGGTTTATTGTGTCATATTACATCAATCTATGCTTGACATTTGGCTTCGATCAAATTTGAAGCTAGTCGAAAGGAAGAAAGACCAAAATGGACGAACTTGGCTAAGTTGGATGATTCTTGGACCAAATCTCTTTTCGTTGGTCTCAAACTTCTCCACATGGTTTATTGTGTCATATTACATCAATCTATGCTTGACATTTGGCTTCGATCAAATTTGAAGCTAGTCGAAAGGAAGAAAGACCAAAATGGACGAACTTGGCTAAGTTGGATGATTCTTGGACCAAATCTCTTTTCGTTGGTCTCAAACTTCTCCACATGGTTTATTGTGTCATATTACATCAATCTATGCTTGACATTTGGCTTCGATCAAATTTGAAGCTAGTCGAAAGGAAGAAAGACCAAAATGGACGAACTTGGCTAAGTTGGATGATTCTTGGACCAAATCTCTTTTCGTTGGTCTCAAACTTCTCCACATGGTTTATTGTGTCATATTACATCAATCTATGCTTGACATTTGGCTTCGATCAAATTTGAAGCTAGTCGAAAGGAAGAAAGACCAAAATGGACGAACTTGGCTAAGTTGGATGATTCTTGGACCAAATCTCTTTTCGTTGGTCTCAAACTTCTCCACATGGTTTATTGTGTCATATTACATCAATCTATGCTTGACATTTGGCTTCGATCAAATTTGAAGCTAGTCGAAAGGAAGAAAGACCAAAATGGACGAACTTGGCTAAGTTGGATGATTCTTGGACCAAATCTCTTTTCGTTGGTCTCAAACTTCTCCACATGGTTTATTGTGTCATATTACATCAATCTATGCTTGACATTTGGCTTCGATCAAATTTGAAGCTAGTCGAAAGGAAGAAAGACCAAAATGGACGAACTTGGCTAAGTTGGATGATTCTTGGACCAAATCTCTTTTCGTTGGTCTCAAACTTCTCCACATGGTTTATTGTGTCATATTACATCAATCTATGCTTGACATTTGGCTTCGATCAAATTTGAAGCTAGTCGAAAGGAAGAAAGACCAAAATGGACGAACTTGGCTAAGTTGGATGATTCTTGGACCAAATCTCTTTTCGTTGGTCTCAAACTTCTCCACATGGTTTATTGTGTCATATTACATCAATCTATGCTTGACATTTGGCTTCGATCAAATTTGAAGCTAGTCGAAAGGAAGAAAGACCAAAATGGACGAACTTGGCTAAGTTGGATGATTCTTGGACCAAATCTCTTTTCGTTGGTCTCAAACTTCTCCACATGGTTTATTGTGTCATATTACATCAATCTATGCTTGACATTTGGCTTCGATCAAATTTGAAGCTAGTCGAAAGGAAGAAAGACCAAAATGGACGAACTTGGCTAAGTTGGATGATTCTTGGACCAAATCTCTTTTCGTTGGTCTCAAACTTCTCCACATGGTTTATTGTGTCATATTACATCAATCTATGCTTGACATTTGGCTTCGATCAAATTTGAAGCTAGTCGAAAGGAAGAAAGACCAAAATGGACGAACTTGGCTAAGTTGGATGATTCTTGGACCAAATCTCTTTTCGTTGGTCTCAAACTTCTCCACATGGTTTATTGTGTCATATTACATCAATCTATGCTTGACATTTGGCTTCGATCAAATTTGAAGCTAGTCGAAAGGAAGAAAGACCAAAATGGACGAACTTGGCTAAGTTGGATGATTCTTGGACCAAATCTCTTTTCGTTGGTCTCAAACTTCTCCACATGGTTTATTGTGTCATATTACATCAATCTATGCTTGACATTTGGCTTCGATCAAATTTGAAGCTAGTCGAAAGGAAGAAAGACCAAAATGGACGAACTTGGCTAAGTTGGATGATTCTTGGACCAAATCTCTTTTCGTTGGTCTCAAACTTCTCCACATGGTTTATTGTGTCATATTACATCAATCTATGCTTGACATTTGGCTTCGATCAAATTTGAAGCTAGTCGAAAGGAAGAAAGACCAAAATGGACGAACTTGGCTAAGTTGGATGATTCTTGGACCAAATCTCTTTTCGTTGGTCTCAAACTTCTCCACATGGTTTATTGTGTCATATTACATCAATCTATGCTTGACATTTGGCTTCGATCAAATTTGAAGCTAGTCGAAAGGAAGAAAGACCAAAATGGACGAACTTGGCTAAGTTGGATGATTCTTGGACCAAATCTCTTTTCGTTGGTCTCAAACTTCTCCACATGGTTTATTGTGTCATATTACATCAATCTATGCTTGACATTTGGCTTCGATCAAATTTGAAGCTAGTCGAAAGGAAGAAAGACCAAAATGGACGAACTTGGCTAAGTTGGATGATTCTTGGACCAAATCTCTTTTCGTTGGTCTCAAACTTCTCCACATGGTTTATTGTGTCATATTACATCAATCTATGCTTGACATTTGGCTTCGATCAAATTTGAAGCTAGTCGAAAGGAAGAAAGACCAAAATGGACGAACTTGGCTAAGTTGGATGATTCTTGGACCAAATCTCTTTTCGTTGGTCTCAAACTTCTCCACATGGTTTATTGTGTCATATTACATCAATCTATGCTTGACATTTGGCTTCGATCAAATTTGAAGCTAGTCGAAAGGAAGAAAGACCAAAATGGACGAACTTGGCTAAGTTGGATGATTCTTGGACCAAATCTCTTTTCGTTGGTCTCAAACTTCTCCACATGGTTTATTGTGTCATATTACATCAATCTATGCTTGACATTTGGCTTCGATCAAATTTGAAGCTAGTCGAAAGGAAGAAAGACCAAAATGGACGAACTTGGCTAAGTTGGATGATTCTTGGACCAAATCTCTTTTCGTTGGTCTCAAACTTCTCCACATGGTTTATTGTGTCATATTACATCAATCTATGCTTGACATTTGGCTTCGATCAAATTTGAAGCTAGTCGAAAGGAAGAAAGACCAAAATGGACGAACTTGGCTAAGTTGGATGATTCTTGGACCAAATCTCTTTTCGTTGGTCTCAAACTTCTCCACATGGTTTATTGTGTCATATTACATCAATCTATGCTTGACATTTGGCTTCGATCAAATTTGAAGCTAGTCGAAAGGAAGAAAGACCAAAATGGACGAACTTGGCTAAGTTGGATGATTCTTGGACCAAATCTCTTTTCGTTGGTCTCAAACTTCTCCACATGGTTTATTGTGTCATATTACATCAATCTATGCTTGACATTTGGCTTCGATCAAATTTGAAGCTAGTCGAAAGGAAGAAAGACCAAAATGGACGAACTTGGCTAAGTTGGATGATTCTTGGACCAAATCTCTTTTCGTTGGTCTCAAACTTCTCCACATGGTTTATTGTGTCATATTACATCAATCTATGCTTGACATTTGGCTTCGATCAAATTTGAAGCTAGTCGAAAGGAAGAAAGACCAAAATGGACGAACTTGGCTAAGTTGGATGATTCTTGGACCAAATCTCTTTTCGTTGGTCTCAAACTTCTCCACATGGTTTATTGTGTCATATTACATCAATCTATGCTTGACATTTGGCTTCGATCAAATTTGAAGCTAGTCGAAAGGAAGAAAGACCAAAATGGACGAACTTGGCTAAGTTGGATGATTCTTGGACCAAATCTCTTTTCGTTGGTCTCAAACTTCTCCACATGGTTTATTGTGTCATATTACATCAATCTATGCTTGACATTTGGCTTCGATCAAATTTGAAGCTAGTCGAAAGGAAGAAAGACCAAAATGGACGAACTTGGCTAAGTTGGATGATTCTTGGACCAAATCTCTTTTCGTTGGTCTCAAACTTCTCCACATGGTTTATTGTGTCATATTACATCAATCTATGCTTGACATTTGGCTTCGATCAAATTTGAAGCTAGTCGAAAGGAAGAAAGACCAAAATGGACGAACTTGGCTAAGTTGGATGATTCTTGGACCAAATCTCTTTTCGTTGGTCTCAAACTTCTCCACATGGTTTATTGTGTCATATTACATCAATCTATGCTTGACATTTGGCTTCGATCAAATTTGAAGCTAGTCGAAAGGAAGAAAGACCAAAATGGACGAACTTGGCTAAGTTGGATGATTCTTGGACCAAATCTCTTTTCGTTGGTCTCAAACTTCTCCACATGGTTTATTGTGTCATATTACATCAATCTATGCTTGACATTTGGCTTCGATCAAATTTGAAGCTAGTCGAAAGGAAGAAAGACCAAAATGGACGAACTTGGCTAAGTTGGATGATTCTTGGACCAAATCTCTTTTCGTTGGTCTCAAACTTCTCCACATGGTTTATTGTGTCATATTACATCAATCTATGCTTGACATTTGGCTTCGATCAAATTTGAAGCTAGTCGAAAGGAAGAAAGACCAAAATGGACGAACTTGGCTAAGTTGGATGATTCTTGGACCAAATCTCTTTTCGTTGGTCTCAAACTTCTCCACATGGTTTATTGTGTCATATTACATCAATCTATGCTTGACATTTGGCTTCGATCAAATTTGAAGCTAGTCGAAAGGAAGAAAGACCAAAATGGACGAACTTGGCTAAGTTGGATGATTCTTGGACCAAATCTCTTTTCGTTGGTCTCAAACTTCTCCACATGGTTTATTGTGTCATATTACATCAATCTATGCTTGACATTTGGCTTCGATCAAATTTGAAGCTAGTCGAAAGGAAGAAAGACCAAAATGGACGAACTTGGCTAAGTTGGATGATTCTTGGACCAAATCTCTTTTCGTTGGTCTCAAACTTCTCCACATGGTTTATTGTGTCATATTACATCAATCTATGCTTGACATTTGGCTTCGATCAAATTTGAAGCTAGTCGAAAGGAAGAAAGACCAAAATGGACGAACTTGGCTAAGTTGGATGATTCTTGGACCAAATCTCTTTTCGTTGGTCTCAAACTTCTCCACATGGTTTATTGTGTCATATTACATCAATCTATGCTTGACATTTGGCTTCGATCAAATTTGAAGCTAGTCGAAAGGAAGAAAGACCAAAATGGACGAACTTGGCTAAGTTGGATGATTCTTGGACCAAATCTCTTTTCGTTGGTCTCAAACTTCTCCACATGGTTTATTGTGTCATATTACATCAATCTATGCTTGACATTTGGCTTCGATCAAATTTGAAGCTAGTCGAAAGGAAGAAAGACCAAAATGGACGAACTTGGCTAAGTTGGATGATTCTTGGACCAAATCTCTTTTCGTTGGTCTCAAACTTCTCCACATGGTTTATTGTGTCATATTACATCAATCTATGCTTGACATTTGGCTTCGATCAAATTTGAAGCTAGTCGAAAGGAAGAAAGACCAAAATGGACGAACTTGGCTAAGTTGGATGATTCTTGGACCAAATCTCTTTTCGTTGGTCTCAAACTTCTCCACATGGTTTATTGTGTCATATTACATCAATCTATGCTTGACATTTGGCTTCGATCAAATTTGAAGCTAGTCGAAAGGAAGAAAGACCAAAATGGACGAACTTGGCTAAGTTGGATGATTCTTGGACCAAATCTCTTTTCGTTGGTCTCAAACTTCTCCACATGGTTTATTGTGTCATATTACATCAATCTATGCTTGACATTTGGCTTCGATCAAATTTGAAGCTAGTCGAAAGGAAGAAAGACCAAAATGGACGAACTTGGCTAAGTTGGATGATTCTTGGACCAAATCTCTTTTCGTTGGTCTCAAACTTCTCCACATGGTTTATTGTGTCATATTACATCAATCTATGCTTGACATTTGGCTTCGATCAACTTTGAAGCTAGTCGAAAGGAAGAAAGACCAAAATGGACGAACTTGGCTAAGTTGGATGATTCTTGGACCAAATCTCTTTTCGTTGGTCTCAAACTTCTCCACATGGTTTATTGTGTCATATTACATCAATCTATGCTTGACATTTGGCTTCGATCAAATTTGAAGCTAGTCGAAAGGAAGAAAGACCAAAATGGACGAACTTGGCTAAGTTGGATGATTCTTGGACCAAATCTCTTTTCGTTGGTCTCAAACTTCTCCACATGGTTTATTGTGTCATATTACATCAATCTATGCTTGACATTTGGCTTCGATCAAATTTGAAGCTAGTCGAAAGGAAGAAAGACCAAAATGGACGAACTTGGCTAAGTTGGATGATTCTTGGACCAAATCTCTTTTCGTTGGTCTCAAACTTCTCCACATGGTTTATTGTGTCATATTACATCAATCTATGCTTGACATTTGGCTTCGATCAAATTTGAAGCTAGTCGAAAGGAAGAAAGACCAAAATGGACGAACTTGGCTAAGTTGGATGATTCTTGGACCAAATCTCTTTTCGTTGGTCTCAAACTTCTCCACATGGTTTATTGTGTCATATTACATCAATCTATGCTTGACATTTGGCTTCGATCAAATTTGAAGCTAGTCGAAAGGAAGAAAGACCAAAATGGACGAACTTGGCTAAGTTGGATGATTCTTGGACCAAATCTCTTTTCGTTGGTCTCAAACTTCTCCACATGGTTTATTGTGTCATATTACATCAATCTATGCTTGACATTTGGCTTCGATCAAATTTGAAGCTAGTCGAAAGGAAGAAAGACCAAAATGGACGAACTTGGCTAAGTTGGATGATTCTTGGACCAAATCTCTTTTCGTTGGTCTCAAACTTCTCCACATGGTTTATTGTGTCATATTACATCAATCTATGCTTGACATTTGGCTTCGATCAAATTTGAAGCTAGTCGAAAGGAAGAAAGACCAAAATGGACGAACTTGGCTAAGTTGGATGATTCTTGGACCAAATCTCTTTTCGTTGGTCTCAAACTTCTCCACATGGTTTATTGTGTCATATTACATCAATCTATGCTTGACATTTGGCTTCGATCAAATTTGAAGCTAGTCGAAAGGAAGAAAGACCAAAATGGACGAACTTGGCTAAGTTGGATGATTCTTGGACCAAATCTCTTTTCGTTGGTCTCAAACTTCTCCACATGGTTTATTGTGTCATATTACATCAATCTATGCTTGACATTTGGCTTCGATCAAATTTGAAGCTAGTCGAAAGGAAGAAAGACCAAAATGGACGAACTTGGCTAAGTTGGATGATTCTTGGACCAAATCTCTTTTCGTTGGTCTCAAACTTCTCCACATGGTTTATTGTGTCATATTACATCAATCTATGCTTGACATTTGGCTTCGATCAAATTTGAAGCTAGTCGAAAGGAAGAAAGACCAAAATGGACGAACTTGGCTAAGTTGGATGATTCTTGGACCAAATCTCTTTTCGTTGGTCTCAAACTTCTCCACATGGTTTATTGTGTCATATTACATCAATCTATGCTTGACATTTGGCTTCGATCAAATTTGAAGCTAGTCGAAAGGAAGAAAGACCAAAATGGACGAACTTGGCTAAGTTGGATGATTCTTGGACCAAATCTCTTTTCGTTGGTCTCAAACTTCTCCACATGGTTTATTGTGTCATATTACATCAATCTATGCTTGACATTTGGCTTCGATCAAATTTGAAGCTAGTCGAAAGGAAGAAAGACCAAAATGGACGAACTTGGCTAAGTTGGATGATTCTTGGACCAAATCTCTTTTCGTTGGTCTCAAACTTCTCCACATGGTTTATTGTGTCATATTACATCAATCTATGCTTGACATTTGGCTTCGATCAAATTTGAAGCTAGTCGAAAGGAAGAAAGACCAAAATGGACGAACTTGGCTAAGTTGGATGATTCTTGGACCAAATCTCTTTTCGTTGGTCTCAAACTTCTCCACATGGTTTATTGTGTCATATTACATCAATCTATGCTTGACATTTGGCTTCGATCAAATTTGAAGCTAGTCGAAAGGAAGAAAGACCAAAATGGACGAACTTGGCTAAGTTGGATGATTCTTGGACCAAATCTCTTTTCGTTGGTCTCAAACTTCTCCACATGGTTTATTGTGTCATATTACATCAATCTATGCTTGACATTTGGCTTCGATCAAATTTGAAGCTAGTCGAAAGGAAGAAAGACCAAAATGGACGAACTTGGCTAAGTTGGATGATTCTTGGACCAAATCTCTTTTCGTTGGTCTCAAACTTCTCCACATGGTTTATTGTGTCATATTACATCAATCTATGCTTGACATTTGGCTTCGATCAATTTGAAGCTAGTCGAAAGGAAGAAAGACCAAAATGGACGAACTTGGCTAAGTTGGATGATTCTTGGACCAAATCTCTTTTCGTTGGTCTCAAACTTCTCCACATGGTTTATTGTGTCATATTACATCAATCTATGCTTGACATTTGGCTTCGATCAAATTTGAAGCTAGTCGAAAGGAAGAAAGACCAAAATGGACGAACTTGGCTAAGTTGGATGATTCTTGGACCAAATCTCTTTTCGTTGGTCTCAAACTTCTCCACATGGTTTATTGTGTCATATTACATCAATCTATGCTTGACATTTGGCTTCGATCAAATTTGAAGCTAGTCGAAAGGAAGAAAGACCAAAATGGACGAACTTGGCTAAGTTGGATGATTCTTGGACCAAATCTCTTTTCGTTGGTCTCAAACTTCTCCACATGGTTTATTGTGTCATATTACATCAATCTATGCTTGACATTTGGCTTCGATCAAATTTGAAGCTAGTCGAAAGGAAGAAAGACCAAAATGGACGAACTTGGCTAAGTTGGATGATTCTTGGACCAAATCTCTTTTCGTTGGTCTCAAACTTCTCCACATGGTTTATTGTGTCATATTACATCAATCTATGCTTGACATTTGGCTTCGATCAACTTTGAAGCTAGTCGAAAGGAAGAAAGACCAAAATGGACGAACTTGGCTAAGTTGGATGATTCTTGGACCAAATCTCTTTTCGTTGGTCTCAAACTTCTCCACATGGTTTATTGTGTCATATTACATCAATCTATGCTTGACATTTGGCTTCGATCAAATTTGAAGCTAGTCGAAAGGAAGAAAGACCAAAATGGACGAACTTGGCTAAGTTGGATGATTCTTGGACCAAATCTCTTTTCGTTGGTCTCAAACTTCTCCACATGGTTTATTGTGTCATATTACATCAATCTATGCTTGACATTTGGCTTCGATCAAATTTGAAGCTAGTCGAAAGGAAGAAAGACCAAAATGGACGAACTTGGCTAAGTTGGATGATTCTTGGACCAAATCTCTTTTCGTTGGTCTCAAACTTCTCCACATGGTTTATTGTGTCATATTACATCAATCTATGCTTGACATTTGGCTTCGATCAAATTTGAAGCTAGTCGAAAGGAAGAAAGACCAAAATGGACGAACTTGGCTAAGTTGGATGATTCTTGGACCAAATCTCTTTTCGTTGGTCTCAAACTTCTCCACATGGTTTATTGTGTCATATTACATCAATCTATGCTTGACATTTGGCTTCGATCAAATTTGAAGCTAGTCGAAAGGAAGAAAGACCAAAATGGACGAACTTGGCTAAGTTGGATGATTCTTGGACCAAATCTCTTTTCGTTGGTCTCAAACTTCTCCACATGGTTTATTGTGTCATATTACATCAATCTATGCTTGACATTTGGCTTCGATCAAATTTGAAGCTAGTCGAAAGGAAGAAAGACCAAAATGGACGAACTTGGCTAAGTTGGATGATTCTTGGACCAAATCTCTTTTCGTTGGTCTCAAACTTCTCCACATGGTTTATTGTGTCATATTACATCAATCTATGCTTGACATTTGGCTTCGATCAACTTTGAAGCTAGTCGAAAGGAAGAAAGACCAAAATGGACGAACTTGGCTAAGTTGGATGATTCTTGGACCAAATCTCTTTTCGTTGGTCTCAAACTTCTCCACATGGTTTATTGTGTCATATTACATCAATCTATGCTTGACATTTGGCTTCGATCAAATTTGAAGCTAGTCGAAAGGAAGAAAGACCAAAATGGACGAACTTGGCTAAGTTGGATGATTCTTGGACCAAATCTCTTTTCGTTGGTCTCAAACTTCTCCACATGGTTTATTGTGTCATATTACATCAATCTATGCTTGACATTTGGCTTCGATCAAATTTGAAGCTAGTCGAAAGGAAGAAAGACCAAAATGGACGAACTTGGCTAAGTTGGATGATTCTTGGACCAAATCTCTTTTCGTTGGTCTCAAACTTCTCCACATGGTTTATTGTGTCATATTACATCAATCTATGCTTGACATTTGGCTTCGATCAAATTTGAAGCTAGTCGAAAGGAAGAAAGACCAAAATGGACGAACTTGGCTAAGTTGGATGATTCTTGGACCAAATCTCTTTTCGTTGGTCTCAAACTTCTCCACATGGTTTATTGTGTCATATTACATCAATCTATGCTTGACATTTGGCTTCGATCAAATTTGAAGCTAGTCGAAAGGAAGAAAGACCAAAATGGACGAACTTGGCTAAGTTGGATGATTCTTGGACCAAATCTCTTTTCGTTGGTCTCAAACTTCTCCACATGGTTTATTGTGTCATATTACATCAATCTATGCTTGACATTTGGCTTCGATCAAATTTGAAGCTAGTCGAAAGGAAGAAAGACCAAAATGGACGAACTTGGCTAAGTTGGATGATTCTTGGACCAAATCTCTTTTCGTTGGTCTCAAACTTCTCCACATGGTTTATTGTGTCATATTACATCAATCTATGCTTGACATTTGGCTTCGATCAAATTTGAAGCTAGTCGAAAGGAAGAAAGACCAAAATGGACGAACTTGGCTAAGTTGGATGATTCTTGGACCAAATCTCTTTTCGTTGGTCTCAAACTTCTCCACATGGTTTATTGTGTCATATTACATCAATCTATGCTTGACATTTGGCTTCGATCAAATTTGAAGCTAGTCGAAAGGAAGAAAGACCAAAATGGACGAACTTGGCTAAGTTGGATGATTCTTGGACCAAATCTCTTTTCGTTGGTCTCAAACTTCTCCACATGGTTTATTGTGTCATATTACATCAATCTATGCTTGACATTTGGCTTCGATCAAATTTGAAGCTAGTCGAAAGGAAGAAAGACCAAAATGGACGAACTTGGCTAAGTTGGATGATTCTTGGACCAAATCTCTTTTCGTTGGTCTCAAACTTCTCCACATGGTTTATTGTGTCATATTACATCAATCTATGCTTGACATTTGGCTTCGATCAAATTTGAAGCTAGTCGAAAGGAAGAAAGACCAAAATGGACGAACTTGGCTAAGTTGGATGATTCTTGGACCAAATCTCTTTTCGTTGGTCTCAAACTTCTCCACATGGTTTATTGTGTCATATTACATCAATCTATGCTTGACATTTGGCTTCGATCAAATTTGAAGCTAGTCGAAAGGAAGAAAGACCAAAATGGACGAACTTGGCTAAGTTGGATGATTCTTGGACCAAATCTCTTTTCGTTGGTCTCAAACTTCTCCACATGGTTTATTGTGTCATATTACATCAATCTATGCTTGACATTTGGCTTCGATCAAATTTGAAGCTAGTCGAAAGGAAGAAAGACCAAAATGGACGAACTTGGCTAAGTTGGATGATTCTTGGACCAAATCTCTTTTCGTTGGTCTCAAACTTCTCCACATGGTTTATTGTGTCATATTACATCAATCTATGCTTGACATTTGGCTTCGATCAAATTTGAAGCTAGTCGAAAGGAAGAAAGACCAAAATGGACGAACTTGGCTAAGTTGGATGATTCTTGGACCAAATCTCTTTTCGTTGGTCTCAAACTTCTCCACATGGTTTATTGTGTCATATTACATCAATCTATGCTTGACATTTGGCTTCGATCAAATTTGAAGCTAGTCGAAAGGAAGAAAGACCAAAATGGACGAACTTGGCTAAGTTGGATGATTCTTGGACCAAATCTCTTTTCGTTGGTCTCAAACTTCTCCACATGGTTTATTGTGTCATATTACATCAATCTATGCTTGACATTTGGCTTCGATCAAATTTGAAGCTAGTCGAAAGGAAGAAAGACCAAAATGGACGAACTTGGCTAAGTTGGATGATTCTTGGACCAAATCTCTTTTCGTTGGTCTCAAACTTCTCCACATGGTTTATTGTGTCATATTACATCAATCTATGCTTGACATTTGGCTTCGATCAAATTTGAAGCTAGTCGAAAGGAAGAAAGACCAAAATGGACGAACTTGGCTAAGTTGGATGATTCTTGGACCAAATCTCTTTTCGTTGGTCTCAAACTTCTCCACATGGTTTATTGTGTCATATTACATCAATCTATGCTTGACATTTGGCTTCGATCAAATTTGAAGCTAGTCGAAAGGAAGAAAGACCAAAATGGACGAACTTGGCTAAGTTGGATGATTCTTGGACCAAATCTCTTTTCGTTGGTCTCAAACTTCTCCACATGGTTTATTGTGTCATATTACATCAATCTATGCTTGACATTTGGCTTCGATCAATTTGAAGCTAGTCGAAAGGAAGAAAGACCAAAATGGACGAACTTGGCTAAGTTGGATGATTCTTGGACCAAATCTCTTTTCGTTGGTCTCAAACTTCTCCACATGGTTTATTGTGTCATATTACATCAATCTATGCTTGACATTTGGCTTCGATCAAATTTGAAGCTAGTCGAAAGGAAGAAAGACCAAAATGGACGAACTTGGCTAAGTTGGATGATTCTTGGACCAAATCTCTTTTCGTTGGTCTCAAACTTCTCCACATGGTTTATTGTGTCATATTACATCAATCTATGCTTGACATTTGGCTTCGATCAAATTTGAAGCTAGTCGAAAGGAAGAAAGACCAAAATGGACGAACTTGGCTAAGTTGGATGATTCTTGGACCAAATCTCTTTTCGTTGGTCTCAAACTTCTCCACATGGTTTATTGTGTCATATTACATCAATCTATGCTTGACATTTGGCTTCGATCAAATTTGAAGCTAGTCGAAAGGAAGAAAGACCAAAATGGACGAACTTGGCTAAGTTGGATGATTCTTGGACCAAATCTCTTTTCGTTGGTCTCAAACTTCTCCACATGGTTTATTGTGTCATATTACATCAATCTATGCTTGACATTTGGCTTCGATCAAATTTGAAGCTAGTCGAAAGGAAGAAAGACCAAAATGGACGAACTTGGCTAAGTTGGATGATTCTTGGACCAAATCTCTTTTCGTTGGTCTCAAACTTCTCCACATGGTTTATTGTGTCATATTACATCAATCTATGCTTGACATTTGGCTTCGATCAAATTTGAAGCTAGTCGAAAGGAAGAAAGACCAAAATGGACGAACTTGGCTAAGTTGGATGATTCTTGGACCAAATCTCTTTTCGTTGGTCTCAAACTTCTCCACATGGTTTATTGTGTCATATTACATCAATCTATGCTTGACATTTGGCTTCGATCAAATTTGAAGCTAGTCGAAAGGAAGAAAGACCAAAATGGACGAACTTGGCTAAGTTGGATGATTCTTGGACCAAATCTCTTTTCGTTGGTCTCAAACTTCTCCACATGGTTTATTGTGTCATATTACATCAATCTATGCTTGACATTTGGCTTCGATCAAATTTGAAGCTAGTCGAAAGGAAGAAAGACCAAAATGGACGAACTTGGCTAAGTTGGATGATTCTTGGACCAAATCTCTTTTCGTTGGTCTCAAACTTCTCCACATGGTTTATTGTGTCATATTACATCAATCTATGCTTGACATTTGGCTTCGATCAAATTTGAAGCTAGTCGAAAGGAAGAAAGACCAAAATGGACGAACTTGGCTAAGTTGGATGATTCTTGGACCAAATCTCTTTTCGTTGGTCTCAAACTTCTCCACATGGTTTATTGTGTCATATTACATCAATCTATGCTTGACATTTGGCTTCGATCAAATTTGAAGCTAGTCGAAAGGAAGAAAGACCAAAATGGACGAACTTGGCTAAGTTGGATGATTCTTGGACCAAATCTCTTTTCGTTGGTCTCAAACTTCTCCACATGGTTTATTGTGTCATATTACATCAATCTATGCTTGACATTTGGCTTCGATCAAATTTGAAGCTAGTCGAAAGGAAGAAAGACCAAAATGGACGAACTTGGCTAAGTTGGATGATTCTTGGACCAAATCTCTTTTCGTTGGTCTCAAACTTCTCCACATGGTTTATTGTGTCATATTACATCAATCTATGCTTGACATTTGGCTTCGATCAAATTTGAAGCTAGTCGAAAGGAAGAAAGACCAAAATGGACGAACTTGGCTAAGTTGGATGATTCTTGGACCAAATCTCTTTTCGTTGGTCTCAAACTTCTCCACATGGTTTATTGTGTCATATTACATCAATCTATGCTTGACATTTGGCTTCGATCAAATTTGAAGCTAGTCGAAAGGAAGAAAGACCAAAATGGACGAACTTGGCTAAGTTGGATGATTCTTGGACCAAATCTCTTTTCGTTGGTCTCAAACTTCTCCACATGGTTTATTGTGTCATATTACATCAATCTATGCTTGACATTTGGCTTCGATCAAATTTGAAGCTAGTCGAAAGGAAGAAAGACCAAAATGGACGAACTTGGCTAAGTTGGATGATTCTTGGACCAAATCTCTTTTCGTTGGTCTCAAACTTCTCCACATGGTTTATTGTGTCATATTACATCAATCTATGCTTGACATTTGGCTTCGATCAAATTTGAAGCTAGTCGAAAGGAAGAAAGACCAAAATGGACGAACTTGGCTAAGTTGGATGATTCTTGGACCAAATCTCTTTTCGTTGGTCTCAAACTTCTCCACATGGTTTATTGTGTCATATTACATCAATCTATGCTTGACATTTGGCTTCGATCAAATTTGAAGCTAGTCGAAAGGAAGAAAGACCAAAATGGACGAACTTGGCTAAGTTGGATGATTCTTGGACCAAATCTCTTTTCGTTGGTCTCAAACTTCTCCACATGGTTTATTGTGTCATATTACATCAATCTATGCTTGACATTTGGCTTCGATCAAATTTGAAGCTAGTCGAAAGGAAGAAAGACCAAAATGGACGAACTTGGCTAAGTTGGATGATTCTTGGACCAAATCTCTTTTCGTTGGTCTCAAACTTCTCCACATGGTTTATTGTGTCATATTACATCAATCTATGCTTGACATTTGGCTTCGATCAAATTTGAAGCTAGTCGAAAGGAAGAAAGACCAAAATGGACGAACTTGGCTAAGTTGGATGATTCTTGGACCAAATCTCTTTTCGTTGGTCTCAAACTTCTCCACATGGTTTATTGTGTCATATTACATCAATCTATGCTTGACATTTGGCTTCGATCAAATTTGAAGCTAGTCGAAAGGAAGAAAGACCAAAATGGACGAACTTGGCTAAGTTGGATGATTCTTGGACCAAATCTCTTTTCGTTGGTCTCAAACTTCTCCACATGGTTTATTGTGTCATATTACATCAATCTATGCTTGACATTTGGCTTCGATCAAATTTGAAGCTAGTCGAAAGGAAGAAAGACCAAAATGGACGAACTTGGCTAAGTTGGATGATTCTTGGACCAAATCTCTTTTCGTTGGTCTCAAACTTCTCCACATGGTTTATTGTGTCATATTACATCAATCTATGCTTGACATTTGGCTTCGATCAAATTTGAAGCTAGTCGAAAGGAAGAAAGACCAAAATGGACGAACTTGGCTAAGTTGGATGATTCTTGGACCAAATCTCTTTTCGTTGGTCTCAAACTTCTCCACATGGTTTATTGTGTCATATTACATCAATCTATGCTTGACATTTGGCTTCGATCAAATTTGAAGCTAGTCGAAAGGAAGAAAGACCAAAATGGACGAACTTGGCTAAGTTGGATGATTCTTGGACCAAATCTCTTTTCGTTGGTCTCAAACTTCTCCACATGGTTTATTGTGTCATATTACATCAATCTATGCTTGACATTTGGCTTCGATCAAATTTGAAGCTAGTCGAAAGGAAGAAAGACCAAAATGGACGAACTTGGCTAAGTTGGATGATTCTTGGACCAAATCTCTTTTCGTTGGTCTCAAACTTCTCCACATGGTTTATTGTGTCATATTACATCAATCTATGCTTGACATTTGGCTTCGATCAACTTTGAAGCTAGTCGAAAGGAAGAAAGACCAAAATGGACGAACTTGGCTAAGTTGGATGATTCTTGGACCAAATCTCTTTTCGTTGGTCTCAAACTTCTCCACATGGTTTATTGTGTCATATTACATCAATCTATGCTTGACATTTGGCTTCGATCAAATTTGAAGCTAGTCGAAAGGAAGAAAGACCAAAATGGACGAACTTGGCTAAGTTGGATGATTCTTGGACCAAATCTCTTTTCGTTGGTCTCAAACTTCTCCACATGGTTTATTGTGTCATATTACATCAATCTATGCTTGACATTTGGCTTCGATCAAATTTGAAGCTAGTCGAAAGGAAGAAAGACCAAAATGGACGAACTTGGCTAAGTTGGATGATTCTTGGACCAAATCTCTTTTCGTTGGTCTCAAACTTCTCCACATGGTTTATTGTGTCATATTACATCAATCTATGCTTGACATTTGGCTTCGATCAACTTTGAAGCTAGTCGAAAGGAAGAAAGACCAAAATGGACGAACTTGGCTAAGTTGGATGATTCTTGGACCAAATCTCTTTTCGTTGGTCTCAAACTTCTCCACATGGTTTATTGTGTCATATTACATCAATCTATGCTTGACATTTGGCTTCGATCAAATTTGAAGCTAGTCGAAAGGAAGAAAGACCAAAATGGACGAACTTGGCTAAGTTGGATGATTCTTGGACCAAATCTCTTTTCGTTGGTCTCAAACTTCTCCACATGGTTTATTGTGTCATATTACATCAATCTATGCTTGACATTTGGCTTCGATCAAATTTGAAGCTAGTCGAAAGGAAGAAAGACCAAAATGGACGAACTTGGCTAAGTTGGATGATTCTTGGACCAAATCTCTTTTCGTTGGTCTCAAACTTCTCCACATGGTTTATTGTGTCATATTACATCAATCTATGCTTGACATTTGGCTTCGATCAAATTTGAAGCTAGTCGAAAGGAAGAAAGACCAAAATGGACGAACTTGGCTAAGTTGGATGATTCTTGGACCAAATCTCTTTTCGTTGGTCTCAAACTTCTCCACATGGTTTATTGTGTCATATTACATCAATCTATGCTTGACATTTGGCTTCGATCAAATTTGAAGCTAGTCGAAAGGAAGAAAGACCAAAATGGACGAACTTGGCTAAGTTGGATGATTCTTGGACCAAATCTCTTTTCGTTGGTCTCAAACTTCTCCACATGGTTTATTGTGTCATATTACATCAATCTATGCTTGACATTTGGCTTCGATCAAATTTGAAGCTAGTCGAAAGGAAGAAAGACCAAAATGGACGAACTTGGCTAAGTTGGATGATTCTTGGACCAAATCTCTTTTCGTTGGTCTCAAACTTCTCCACATGGTTTATTGTGTCATATTACATCAATCTATGCTTGACATTTGGCTTCGATCAAATTTGAAGCTAGTCGAAAGGAAGAAAGACCAAAATGGACGAACTTGGCTAAGTTGGATGATTCTTGGACCAAATCTCTTTTCGTTGGTCTCAAACTTCTCCACATGGTTTATTGTGTCATATTACATCAATCTATGCTTGACATTTGGCTTCGATCAAATTTGAAGCTAGTCGAAAGGAAGAAAGACCAAAATGGACGAACTTGGCTAAGTTGGATGATTCTTGGACCAAATCTCTTTTCGTTGGTCTCAAACTTCTCCACATGGTTTATTGTGTCATATTACATCAATCTATGCTTGACATTTGGCTTCGATCAAATTTGAAGCTAGTCGAAAGGAAGAAAGACCAAAATGGACGAACTTGGCTAAGTTGGATGATTCTTGGACCAAATCTCTTTTCGTTGGTCTCAAACTTCTCCACATGGTTTATTGTGTCATATTACATCAATCTATGCTTGACATTTGGCTTCGATCAACTTTGAAGCTAGTCGAAAGGAAGAAAGACCAAAATGGACGAACTTGGCTAAGTTGGATGATTCTTGGACCAAATCTCTTTTCGTTGGTCTCAAACTTCTCCACATGGTTTATTGTGTCATATTACATCAATCTATGCTTGACATTTGGCTTCGATCAAATTTGAAGCTAGTCGAAAGGAAGAAAGACCAAAATGGACGAACTTGGCTAAGTTGGATGATTCTTGGACCAAATCTCTTTTCGTTGGTCTCAAACTTCTCCACATGGTTTATTGTGTCATATTACATCAATCTATGCTTGACATTTGGCTTCGATCAAATTTGAAGCTAGTCGAAAGGAAGAAAGACCAAAATGGACGAACTTGGCTAAGTTGGATGATTCTTGGACCAAATCTCTTTTCGTTGGTCTCAAACTTCTCCACATGGTTTATTGTGTCATATTACATCAATCTATGCTTGACATTTGGCTTCGATCAAATTTGAAGCTAGTCGAAAGGAAGAAAGACCAAAATGGACGAACTTGGCTAAGTTGGATGATTCTTGGACCAAATCTCTTTTCGTTGGTCTCAAACTTCTCCACATGGTTTATTGTGTCATATTACATCAATCTATGCTTGACATTTGGCTTCGATCAAATTTGAAGCTAGTCGAAAGGAAGAAAGACCAAAATGGACGAACTTGGCTAAGTTGGATGATTCTTGGACCAAATCTCTTTTCGTTGGTCTCAAACTTCTCCACATGGTTTATTGTGTCATATTACATCAATCTATGCTTGACATTTGGCTTCGATCAAATTTGAAGCTAGTCGAAAGGAAGAAAGACCAAAATGGACGAACTTGGCTAAGTTGGATGATTCTTGGACCAAATCTCTTTTCGTTGGTCTCAAACTTCTCCACATGGTTTATTGTGTCATATTACATCAATCTATGCTTGACATTTGGCTTCGATCAAATTTGAAGCTAGTCGAAAGGAAGAAAGACCAAAATGGACGAACTTGGCTAAGTTGGATGATTCTTGGACCAAATCTCTTTTCGTTGGTCTCAAACTTCTCCACATGGTTTATTGTGTCATATTACATCAATCTATGCTTGACATTTGGCTTCGATCAAATTTGAAGCTAGTCGAAAGGAAGAAAGACCAAAATGGACGAACTTGGCTAAGTTGGATGATTCTTGGACCAAATCTCTTTTCGTTGGTCTCAAACTTCTCCACATGGTTTATTGTGTCATATTACATCAATCTATGCTTGACATTTGGCTTCGATCAAATTTGAAGCTAGTCGAAAGGAAGAAAGACCAAAATGGACGAACTTGGCTAAGTTGGATGATTCTTGGACCAAATCTCTTTTCGTTGGTCTCAAACTTCTCCACATGGTTTATTGTGTCATATTACATCAATCTATGCTTGACATTTGGCTTCGATCAAATTTGAAGCTAGTCGAAAGGAAGAAAGACCAAAATGGACGAACTTGGCTAAGTTGGATGATTCTTGGACCAAATCTCTTTTCGTTGGTCTCAAACTTCTCCACATGGTTTATTGTGTCATATTACATCAATCTATGCTTGACATTTGGCTTCGATCAAATTTGAAGCTAGTCGAAAGGAAGAAAGACCAAAATGGACGAACTTGGCTAAGTTGGATGATTCTTGGACCAAATCTCTTTTCGTTGGTCTCAAACTTCTCCACATGGTTTATTGTGTCATATTACATCAATCTATGCTTGACATTTGGCTTCGATCAAATTTGAAGCTAGTCGAAAGGAAGAAAGACCAAAATGGACGAACTTGGCTAAGTTGGATGATTCTTGGACCAAATCTCTTTTCGTTGGTCTCAAACTTCTCCACATGGTTTATTGTGTCATATTACATCAATCTATGCTTGACATTTGGCTTCGATCAAATTTGAAGCTAGTCGAAAGGAAGAAAGACCAAAATGGACGAACTTGGCTAAGTTGGATGATTCTTGGACCAAATCTCTTTTCGTTGGTCTCAAACTTCTCCACATGGTTTATTGTGTCATATTACATCAATCTATGCTTGACATTTGGCTTCGATCAAATTTGAAGCTAGTCGAAAGGAAGAAAGACCAAAATGGACGAACTTGGCTAAGTTGGATGATTCTTGGACCAAATCTCTTTTCGTTGGTCTCAAACTTCTCCACATGGTTTATTGTGTCATATTACATCAATCTATGCTTGACATTTGGCTTCGATCAAATTTGAAGCTAGTCGAAAGGAAGAAAGACCAAAATGGACGAACTTGGCTAAGTTGGATGATTCTTGGACCAAATCTCTTTTCGTTGGTCTCAAACTTCTCCACATGGTTTATTGTGTCATATTACATCAATCTATGCTTGACATTTGGCTTCGATCAAATTTGAAGCTAGTCGAAAGGAAGAAAGACCAAAATGGACGAACTTGGCTAAGTTGGATGATTCTTGGACCAAATCTCTTTTCGTTGGTCTCAAACTTCTCCACATGGTTTATTGTGTCATATTACATCAATCTATGCTTGACATTTGGCTTCGATCAAATTTGAAGCTAGTCGAAAGGAAGAAAGACCAAAATGGACGAACTTGGCTAAGTTGGATGATTCTTGGACCAAATCTCTTTTCGTTGGTCTCAAACTTCTCCACATGGTTTATTGTGTCATATTACATCAATCTATGCTTGACATTTGGCTTCGATCAACTTTGAAGCTAGTCGAAAGGAAGAAAGACCAAAATGGACGAACTTGGCTAAGTTGGATGATTCTTGGACCAAATCTCTTTTCGTTGGTCTCAAACTTCTCCACATGGTTTATTGTGTCATATTACATCAATCTATGCTTGACATTTGGCTTCGATCAAATTTGAAGCTAGTCGAAAGGAAGAAAGACCAAAATGGACGAACTTGGCTAAGTTGGATGATTCTTGGACCAAATCTCTTTTCGTTGGTCTCAAACTTCTCCACATGGTTTATTGTGTCATATTACATCAATCTATGCTTGACATTTGGCTTCGATCAAATTTGAAGCTAGTCGAAAGGAAGAAAGACCAAAATGGACGAACTTGGCTAAGTTGGATGATTCTTGGACCAAATCTCTTTTCGTTGGTCTCAAACTTCTCCACATGGTTTATTGTGTCATATTACATCAATCTATGCTTGACATTTGGCTTCGATCAAATTTGAAGCTAGTCGAAAGGAAGAAAGACCAAAATGGACGAACTTGGCTAAGTTGGATGATTCTTGGACCAAATCTCTTTTCGTTGGTCTCAAACTTCTCCACATGGTTTATTGTGTCATATTACATCAATCTATGCTTGACATTTGGCTTCGATCAAATTTGAAGCTAGTCGAAAGGAAGAAAGACCAAAATGGACGAACTTGGCTAAGTTGGATGATTCTTGGACCAAATCTCTTTTCGTTGGTCTCAAACTTCTCCACATGGTTTATTGTGTCATATTACATCAATCTATGCTTGACATTTGGCTTCGATCAAATTTGAAGCTAGTCGAAAGGAAGAAAGACCAAAATGGACGAACTTGGCTAAGTTGGATGATTCTTGGACCAAATCTCTTTTCGTTGGTCTCAAACTTCTCCACATGGTTTATTGTGTCATATTACATCAATCTATGCTTGACATTTGGCTTCGATCAAATTTGAAGCTAGTCGAAAGGAAGAAAGACCAAAATGGACGAACTTGGCTAAGTTGGATGATTCTTGGACCAAATCTCTTTTCGTTGGTCTCAAACTTCTCCACATGGTTTATTGTGTCATATTACATCAATCTATGCTTGACATTTGGCTTCGATCAAATTTGAAGCTAGTCGAAAGGAAGAAAGACCAAAATGGACGAACTTGGCTAAGTTGGATGATTCTTGGACCAAATCTCTTTTCGTTGGTCTCAAACTTCTCCACATGGTTTATTGTGTCATATTACATCAATCTATGCTTGACATTTGGCTTCGATCAAATTTGAAGCTAGTCGAAAGGAAGAAAGACCAAAATGGACGAACTTGGCTAAGTTGGATGATTCTTGGACCAAATCTCTTTTCGTTGGTCTCAAACTTCTCCACATGGTTTATTGTGTCATATTACATCAATCTATGCTTGACATTTGGCTTCGATCAAATTTGAAGCTAGTCGAAAGGAAGAAAGACCAAAATGGACGAACTTGGCTAAGTTGGATGATTCTTGGACCAAATCTCTTTTCGTTGGTCTCAAACTTCTCCACATGGTTTATTGTGTCATATTACATCAATCTATGCTTGACATTTGGCTTCGATCAAATTTGAAGCTAGTCGAAAGGAAGAAAGACCAAAATGGACGAACTTGGCTAAGTTGGATGATTCTTGGACCAAATCTCTTTTCGTTGGTCTCAAACTTCTCCACATGGTTTATTGTGTCATATTACATCAATCTATGCTTGACATTTGGCTTCGATCAAATTTGAAGCTAGTCGAAAGGAAGAAAGACCAAAATGGACGAACTTGGCTAAGTTGGATGATTCTTGGACCAAATCTCTTTTCGTTGGTCTCAAACTTCTCCACATGGTTTATTGTGTCATATTACATCAATCTATGCTTGACATTTGGCTTCGATCAAATTTGAAGCTAGTCGAAAGGAAGAAAGACCAAAATGGACGAACTTGGCTAAGTTGGATGATTCTTGGACCAAATCTCTTTTCGTTGGTCTCAAACTTCTCCACATGGTTTATTGTGTCATATTACATCAATCTATGCTTGACATTTGGCTTCGATCAACTTTGAAGCTAGTCGAAAGGAAGAAAGACCAAAATGGACGAACTTGGCTAAGTTGGATGATTCTTGGACCAAATCTCTTTTCGTTGGTCTCAAACTTCTCCACATGGTTTATTGTGTCATATTACATCAATCTATGCTTGACATTTGGCTTCGATCAAATTTGAAGCTAGTCGAAAGGAAGAAAGACCAAAATGGACGAACTTGGCTAAGTTGGATGATTCTTGGACCAAATCTCTTTTCGTTGGTCTCAAACTTCTCCACATGGTTTATTGTGTCATATTACATCAATCTATGCTTGACATTTGGCTTCGATCAAATTTGAAGCTAGTCGAAAGGAAGAAAGACCAAAATGGACGAACTTGGCTAAGTTGGATGATTCTTGGACCAAATCTCTTTTCGTTGGTCTCAAACTTCTCCACATGGTTTATTGTGTCATATTACATCAATCTATGCTTGACATTTGGCTTCGATCAAATTTGAAGCTAGTCGAAAGGAAGAAAGACCAAAATGGACGAACTTGGCTAAGTTGGATGATTCTTGGACCAAATCTCTTTTCGTTGGTCTCAAACTTCTCCACATGGTTTATTGTGTCATATTACATCAATCTATGCTTGACATTTGGCTTCGATCAAATTTGAAGCTAGTCGAAAGGAAGAAAGACCAAAATGGACGAACTTGGCTAAGTTGGATGATTCTTGGACCAAATCTCTTTTCGTTGGTCTCAAACTTCTCCACATGGTTTATTGTGTCATATTACATCAATCTATGCTTGACATTTGGCTTCGATCAAATTTGAAGCTAGTCGAAAGGAAGAAAGACCAAAATGGACGAACTTGGCTAAGTTGGATGATTCTTGGACCAAATCTCTTTTCGTTGGTCTCAAACTTCTCCACATGGTTTATTGTGTCATATTACATCAATCTATGCTTGACATTTGGCTTCGATCAAATTTGAAGCTAGTCGAAAGGAAGAAAGACCAAAATGGACGAACTTGGCTAAGTTGGATGATTCTTGGACCAAATCTCTTTTCGTTGGTCTCAAACTTCTCCACATGGTTTATTGTGTCATATTACATCAATCTATGCTTGACATTTGGCTTCGATCAAATTTGAAGCTAGTCGAAAGGAAGAAAGACCAAAATGGACGAACTTGGCTAAGTTGGATGATTCTTGGACCAAATCTCTTTTCGTTGGTCTCAAACTTCTCCACATGGTTTATTGTGTCATATTACATCAATCTATGCTTGACATTTGGCTTCGATCAAATTTGAAGCTAGTCGAAAGGAAGAAAGACCAAAATGGACGAACTTGGCTAAGTTGGATGATTCTTGGACCAAATCTCTTTTCGTTGGTCTCAAACTTCTCCACATGGTTTATTGTGTCATATTACATCAATCTATGCTTGACATTTGGCTTCGATCAAATTTGAAGCTAGTCGAAAGGAAGAAAGACCAAAATGGACGAACTTGGCTAAGTTGGATGATTCTTGGACCAAATCTCTTTTCGTTGGTCTCAAACTTCTCCACATGGTTTATTGTGTCATATTACATCAATCTATGCTTGACATTTGGCTTCGATCAAATTTGAAGCTAGTCGAAAGGAAGAAAGACCAAAATGGACGAACTTGGCTAAGTTGGATGATTCTTGGACCAAATCTCTTTTCGTTGGTCTCAAACTTCTCCACATGGTTTATTGTGTCATATTACATCAATCTATGCTTGACATTTGGCTTCGATCAAATTTGAAGCTAGTCGAAAGGAAGAAAGACCAAAATGGACGAACTTGGCTAAGTTGGATGATTCTTGGACCAAATCTCTTTTCGTTGGTCTCAAACTTCTCCACATGGTTTATTGTGTCATATTACATCAATCTATGCTTGACATTTGGCTTCGATCAAATTTGAAGCTAGTCGAAAGGAAGAAAGACCAAAATGGACGAACTTGGCTAAGTTGGATGATTCTTGGACCAAATCTCTTTTCGTTGGTCTCAAACTTCTCCACATGGTTTATTGTGTCATATTACATCAATCTATGCTTGACATTTGGCTTCGATCAAATTTGAAGCTAGTCGAAAGGAAGAAAGACCAAAATGGACGAACTTGGCTAAGTTGGATGATTCTTGGACCAAATCTCTTTTCGTTGGTCTCAAACTTCTCCACATGGTTTATTGTGTCATATTACATCAATCTATGCTTGACATTTGGCTTCGATCAAATTTGAAGCTAGTCGAAAGGAAGAAAGACCAAAATGGACGAACTTGGCTAAGTTGGATGATTCTTGGACCAAATCTCTTTTCGTTGGTCTCAAACTTCTCCACATGGTTTATTGTGTCATATTACATCAATCTATGCTTGACATTTGGCTTCGATCAAATTTGAAGCTAGTCGAAAGGAAGAAAGACCAAAATGGACGAACTTGGCTAAGTTGGATGATTCTTGGACCAAATCTCTTTTCGTTGGTCTCAAACTTCTCCACATGGTTTATTGTGTCATATTACATCAATCTATGCTTGACATTTGGCTTCGATCAAATTTGAAGCTAGTCGAAAGGAAGAAAGACCAAAATGGACGAACTTGGCTAAGTTGGATGATTCTTGGACCAAATCTCTTTTCGTTGGTCTCAAACTTCTCCACATGGTTTATTGTGTCATATTACATCAATCTATGCTTGACATTTGGCTTCGATCAAATTTGAAGCTAGTCGAAAGGAAGAAAGACCAAAATGGACGAACTTGGCTAAGTTGGATGATTCTTGGACCAAATCTCTTTTCGTTGGTCTCAAACTTCTCCACATGGTTTATTGTGTCATATTACATCAATCTATGCTTGACATTTGGCTTCGATCAAATTTGAAGCTAGTCGAAAGGAAGAAAGACCAAAATGGACGAACTTGGCTAAGTTGGATGATTCTTGGACCAAATCTCTTTTCGTTGGTCTCAAACTTCTCCACATGGTTTATTGTGTCATATTACATCAATCTATGCTTGACATTTGGCTTCGATCAAATTTGAAGCTAGTCGAAAGGAAGAAAGACCAAAATGGACGAACTTGGCTAAGTTGGATGATTCTTGGACCAAATCTCTTTTCGTTGGTCTCAAACTTCTCCACATGGTTTATTGTGTCATATTACATCAATCTATGCTTGACATTTGGCTTCGATCAAATTTGAAGCTAGTCGAAAGGAAGAAAGACCAAAATGGACGAACTTGGCTAAGTTGGATGATTCTTGGACCAAATCTCTTTTCGTTGGTCTCAAACTTCTCCACATGGTTTATTGTGTCATATTACATCAATCTATGCTTGACATTTGGCTTCGATCAAATTTGAAGCTAGTCGAAAGGAAGAAAGACCAAAATGGACGAACTTGGCTAAGTTGGATGATTCTTGGACCAAATCTCTTTTCGTTGGTCTCAAACTTCTCCACATGGTTTATTGTGTCATATTACATCAATCTATGCTTGACATTTGGCTTCGATCAAATTTGAAGCTAGTCGAAAGGAAGAAAGACCAAAATGGACGAACTTGGCTAAGTTGGATGATTCTTGGACCAAATCTCTTTTCGTTGGTCTCAAACTTCTCCACATGGTTTATTGTGTCATATTACATCAATCTATGCTTGACATTTGGCTTCGATCAAATTTGAAGCTAGTCGAAAGGAAGAAAGACCAAAATGGACGAACTTGGCTAAGTTGGATGATTCTTGGACCAAATCTCTTTTCGTTGGTCTCAAACTTCTCCACATGGTTTATTGTGTCATATTACATCAATCTATGCTTGACATTTGGCTTCGATCAACTTTGAAGCTAGTCGAAAGGAAGAAAGACCAAAATGGACGAACTTGCTAAGTTGGATGATTCTTGGACCAAATCTCTTTTCGTTGGTCTCAAACTTCTCCACATGGTTTATTGTGTCATATTACATCAATCTATGCTTGACATTTGGCTTCGATCAAATTTGAAGCTAGTCGAAAGGAAGAAAGACCAAAATGGACGAACTTGGCTAAGTTGGATGATTCTTGGACCAAATCTCTTTTCGTTGGTCTCAAACTTCTCCACATGGTTTATTGTGTCATATTACATCAATCTATGCTTGACATTTGGCTTCGATCAAATTTGAAGCTAGTCGAAAGGAAGAAAGACCAAAATGGACGAACTTGGCTAAGTTGGATGATTCTTGGACCAAATCTCTTTTCGTTGGTCTCAAACTTCTCCACATGGTTTATTGTGTCATATTACATCAATCTATGCTTGACATTTGGCTTCGATCAAATTTGAAGCTAGTCGAAAGGAAGAAAGACCAAAATGGACGAACTTGGCTAAGTTGGATGATTCTTGGACCAAATCTCTTTTCGTTGGTCTCAAACTTCTCCACATGGTTTATTGTGTCATATTACATCAATCTATGCTTGACATTTGGCTTCGATCAAATTTGAAGCTAGTCGAAAGGAAGAAAGACCAAAATGGACGAACTTGGCTAAGTTGGATGATTCTTGGACCAAATCTCTTTTCGTTGGTCTCAAACTTCTCAACATGGTTTATTGTGTCATATTACATCAATCTATGCTTGACATTTGGCTTCGATCAAATTTGAAGCTAGTCGAAAGGAAGAAAGACCAAAATGGACGAACTTGGCTAAGTTGGATGATTCTTGGACCAAATCTCTTTTCGTTGGTCTCAAACTTCTCCACATGGTTTATTGTGTCATATTACATCAATCTATGCTTGACATTTGGCTTCGATCAAATTTGAAGCTAGTCGAAAGGAAGAAAGACCAAAATGGACGAACTTGGCTAAGTTGGATGATTCTTGGACCAAATCTCTTTTCGTTGGTCTCAAACTTCTCCACATGGTTTATTGTGTCATATTACATCAATCTATGCTTGACATTTGGCTTCGATCAAATTTGAAGCTAGTCGAAAGGAAGAAAGACCAAAATGGACGAACTTGGCTAAGTTGGATGATTCTTGGACCAAATCTCTTTTCGTTGGTCTCAAACTTCTCCACATGGTTTATTGTGTCATATTACATCAATCTATGCTTGACATTTGGCTTCGATCAAATTTGAAGCTAGTCGAAAGGAAGAAAGACCAAAATGGACGAACTTGGCTAAGTTGGATGATTCTTGGACCAAATCTCTTTTCGTTGGTCTCAAACTTCTCCACATGGTTTATTGTGTCATATTACATCAATCTATGCTTGACATTTGGCTTCGATCAAATTTGAAGCTAGTCGAAAGGAAGAAAGACCAAAATGGACGAACTTGGCTAAGTTGGATGATTCTTGGACCAAATCTCTTTTCGTTGGTCTCAAACTTCTCCACATGGTTTATTGTGTCATATTACATCAATCTATGCTTGACATTTGGCTTCGATCAACTTTGAAGCTAGTCGAAAGGAAGAAAGACCAAAATGGACGAACTTGCTAAGTTGGATGATTCTTGGACCAAATCTCTTTTCGTTGGTCTCAAACTTCTCCACATGGTTTATTGTGTCATATTACATCAATCTATGCTTGACATTTGGCTTCGATCAACTTTGAAGCTAGTCGAAAGGAAGAAAGACCAAAATGGACGAACTTGGCTAAGTTGGATGATTCTTGGACCAAATCTCTTTTCGTTGGTCTCAAACTTCTCCACATGGTTTATTGTGTCATATTACATCAATCTATGCTTGACATTTGGCTTCGATCAAATTTGAATCTAGTCGAAAGGAAGAAAGACCAAAATGGACGAACTTGGCTAAGTTGGATGATTCTTGGACCAAATCTCTTTTCGTTGGTCTCAAACTTCTCCACATGGTTTATTGTGTCATATTACATCAATCTATGCTTGACATTTGGCTTCGATCAAATTTGAATCTAGTCGAAAGGAAGAAAGACCAAAATGGACGAACTTGGCTAAGTTGGATGATTCTTGGACCAAATCTCTTTTCGTTGGTCTCAAACTTCTCCACATGGTTTATTGTGTCATATTACATCAATCTATGCTTGACATTTGGCTTCGATCAACTTTGAAGCTAGTCGAAAGGAAGAAAGACCAAAATGGACGAACTTGCTAGTTGGATGATTCTTGGACCAAATCTCTTTTCGTTGGTCTCAAACTTCTCCACATGGTTTATTGTGTCATATTACATCAATCTATGCTTGACATTTGGCTTCGATCAACTTTGAAGCTAGTCGAAAGGAAGAAAGACCAAAATGGACGAACTTGGCTAAGTTGGATGATTCTTGGACCAAATCTCTTTTCGTTGGTCTCAAACTTCTCCACATGGTTTATTGTGTCATATTACATCAATCTATGCTTGACATTTGGCTTCGATCAAATTTGAATCTAGTCGAAAGGAAGAAAGACCAAAATGGACGAACTTGGCTAAGTTGGATGATTCTTGGACCAAATCTCTTTTCGTTGGTCTCAAACTTCTCCACATGGTTTATTGTGTCATATTACATCAATCTATGCTTGACATTTGGCTTCGATCAAATTTGAAGCTAGTCAAAGGAAGAAAGACCAAAATGGACGAACTTTGCTAAGTTGGATGATTCTTGGACCAAATCTCTTTTCGTTGGTCTCAAACTTCTCCACATGGTTTATTGTGTCATATTACATCAATCTATGCTTGACATTTGGCTTCGATCAAATTTGAAGCTAGTCGAAAGGAAGAAAGACCAAAATGGACGAACTTGGCTAAGTTGGATGATTCTTGGACCAAATCTCTTTTCGTTGGTCTCAAACTTCTCCACATGGTTTATTGTGTCATATTACATCAATCTATGCTTGACATTTGGCTTCGATCAAATTTGAAGCTAGTCGAAAGGAAGAAAGACCAAAATGGACGAACTTGGCTAAGTTGGATGATTCTTGGACCAAATCTCTTTTCGTTGGTCTCAAACTTCTCCACATGGTTTATTGTGTCATATTACATCAATCTATGCTTGACATTTGGCTTCGATCAAATTTGAAGCTAGTCGAAAGGAAGAAAGACCAAAATGGACGAACTTGGCTAAGTTGGATGATTCTTGGACCAAATCTCTTTTCGTTGGTCTCAAACTTCTCCACATGGTTTATTGTGTCATATTACATCAATCTATGCTTGACATTTGGCTTCGATCAAATTTGAAGCTAGTCGAAAGGAAGAAAGACCAAAATGGACGAACTTGGCTAAGTTGGATGATTCTTGGACCAAATCTCTTTTCGTTGGTCTCAAACTTCTCAACATGGTTTATTGTGTCATATTACATCAATCTATGCTTGACATTTGGCTTCGATCAAATTTGAAGCTAGTCAAAGGAAGAAAGACCAAAATGGACGAACTTGGCTAAGTTGGATGATTCTTGGACCAAATCTCTTTTCGTTGGTCTCAAACTTCTCCACATGGTTTATTGTGTCATATTACATCAATCTATGCTTGACATTTGGCTTCGATCAAATTTGAAGCTAGTCGAAAGGAAGAAAGACCAAAATGGACGAACTTGGCTAAGTTGGATGATTCTTGGACCAAATCTCTTTTCGTTGGTCTCAAACTTCTCCACATGGTTTATTGTGTCATATTACATCAATCTATGCTTGACATTTGGCTTCGATCAAATTTGAAGCTAGTCGAAAGGAAGAAAGACCAAAATGGACGAACTTGGCTAAGTTGGATGATTCTTGGACCAAATCTCTTTTCGTTGGTCTCAAACTTCTCCACATGGTTTATTGTGTCATATTACATCAATCTATGCTTGACATTTGGCTTCGATCAACTTTGAAGCTAGTCGAAAGGAAGAAAGACCAAAATGGACGAACTTGGCTAAGTTGGATGATTCTTGGACCAAATCTCTTTTCGTTGGTCTCAAACTTCTCCACATGGTTTATTGTGTCATATTACATCAATCTATGCTTGACATTTGGCTTCGATCAAATTTGAATCTAGTCGAAAGGAAGAAAGACCAAAATGGACGAACTTGCAAGTTGGATGATTCTTGGACCAAATCTCTTTTCGTTGGTCTCAAACTTCTCCACATGGTTTATTGTGTCATATTACATCAATCTATGCTTGACATTTGGCTTCGATCAACTTTGAAGCTAGTCGAAAGGAAGAAAGACCAAAATGGACGAACTTTGCTAAGTTGGATGATTCTTGGACCAAATCTCTTTTCGTTGGTCTCAAACTTCTCCACATGGTTTATTGTGTCATATTACATCAATCTATGCTTGACATTTGGCTTCGATCAAATTTGAAGCTAGTCAAAAGGAAGAAAGACCAAAATGGACGAACTTGGCTAAGTTGGATGATTCTTGGACCAAATCTCTTTTCGTTGGTCTCAAACTTCTCAACATGGTTTATTGTGTCATATTACATCAATCTATGCTTGACATTTGGCTTCGATCAACTTTGAAGCTAGTCGAAAGGAAGAAAGACCAAAATGGACGAACTTGGCTAAGTTGGATGATTCTTGGACCAAATCTCTTTTCGTTGGTCTCAAACTTCTCAACATGGTTTATTGTGTCATATTACATCAATCTATGCTTGACATTTGGCTTCGATCAAATTTGAATCTAGTCGAAAGGAAGAAAGACCAAAATGGACGAACTTTGCAAGTTGGATGATTCTTGGACCAAATCTCTTTTCGTTGGTCTCAAACTTCTCCACATGGTTTATTGTGTCATATTACATCAATCTATGCTTGACATTTGGCTTCGATCAAATTTGAATCTAGTCGAAAGGAAGAAAGACCAAAATGGACGAACTTTGCAAGTTGGATGATTCTTGGACCAAATCTCTTTTCGTTGGTCTCAAACTTCTCCACATGGTTTATTGTGTCATATTACATCAATCTATGCTTGACATTTGGCTTCGATCAACTTTGAAGCTAGTCGAAAGGAAGAAAGACCAAAATGGACGAACTTTGCAAGTTGGATGATTCTTGGACCAAATCTCTTTTCGTTGGTCTCAAACTTCTCCACATGGTTTATTGTGTCATATTACATCAATCTATGCTTGACATTTGGCTTCGATCAAATTTGAAGCTAGTCAAATGGAAGAAAGACCAAAATGGACGAACTTGGCTAAGTTGGATGATTCTTGGACCAAATCTCTTTTCGTTGGTCTCAAACTTCTCCACATGGTTTATTGTGTCATATTACATCAATCTATGCTTGACATTTGGCTTCGATCAAATTTGAATCTAGTCGAAAGGAAGAAAGACCAAAATGGACGAACTTGGCTAAGTTGGATGATTCTTGGACCAAATCTCTTTTCGTTGGTCTCAAACTTCTCCACATGGTTTATTGTGTCATATTACATCAATCTATGCTTGACATTTGGCTTCGATCAAATTTGAATCTAGTCGAAAGGAAGAAAGACCAAAATGGACGAACTTGGCTAAGTTGGATGATTCTTGGACCAAATCTCTTTTCGTTGGTCTCAAACTTCTCCACATGGTTTATTGTGTCATATTACATCAATCTATGCTTGACATTTGGCTTCGATCAAATTTGAATCTAGTCGAAAGGAAGAAAGACCAAAATGGACGAACTTGGCTAAGTTGGATGATTCTTGGACCAAATCTCTTTTCGTTGGTCTCAAACTTCTCCACATGGTTTATTGTGTCATATTACATCAATCTAGTTGACATTTGGCTTCGATCAAATTTGAATCTAGTCGAAAGGAAGAAAGACCAAAATGGACGAACTTGGTTAAGTTGGATGATTCTTGGACCAAATCTCTTTTCGTTGGTCTCAAACTTCTCCACATGGTTTATTGTGTCATATTACATCAATCTATGCTTGACATTTGGCTTCGATCAAATTTGAATCTAGTCGAAAGGAAGAAAGACCAAAATGGACGAACTTGGCTAAGTTGGATGATTCTTGGACCAAATCTCTTTTCGTTGGTCTCAAACTTCTCCACATGGTTTATTGTGTCATATTACATCAATCTATACTTGTCATTTGGCTTCGATCAACTTTGAAGCTAGTCGAAAGGAAGAAAGACCAAAATGGACGAACTTTGCTAAGTTGGATGATTCTTGGACCAAATCTCTTTTCGTTGGTCTCAAACTTCTCCACATGGTTTATTGTGTCATATTACATCAATCTATGCTTGACATTTGGCTTCGATCAAATTTGAATCTAGTCGAAAGGAAGAAAGACCAAAATGGACGAACTTGGCTAAGTTGGATGATTCTTGGACCAAATCTCTTTTCGTTGGTCTCAAACTTCTCCACATGGTTTATTGTGTCATATTACATCAATCTATGCTTGACATTTGGCTTCGATCAAATTTGAATCTAGTCGAAAGGAAGAAAGACCAAAATGGACGAACTTGACTAAGTTGGATGATTCTTGGACCAAATCTCTTTTCGTTGGTCTCAAACTTCTCCACATGGTTTATTGTGTCATATTACATCAATCTAGCTTGTCATTTGGCTTCGATCAACTTTGAAGCTAGTCGAAAGGAAGAAAGACCAAAATGGACGAACTTTGCTAAGTTGGATGATTCTTGGACCAAATCTCTTTTCGTTGGTCTCAAACTTCTCCACATGGTTTATTGTGTCATATTACATCAATCTATGCTTGACATTTGGCTTCGATCAAATTTGAATCTAGTCGAAAGGAAGAAAGACCAAAATGGACGAACTTGGCTAAGTTGGATGATTCTTGGACCAAATCTCTTTTCGTTGGTCTCAAACTTCTCCACATGGTTTATTGTGTCATATTACATCAATCTATACTTGTCATTTGGCTTCGATCAACTTTGAAGCTAGTCGAAAGGAAGAAAGACCAAAATGGACGAACTTTGCTAGGTTGGATGATTCTTGGACCAAATCTCTTTTCGTTGGTCTCAAACTTCTCCACATGGTTTATTGTGTCATATTACATCAATCTATGCTTGACATTTGGCTTCGTTCAAATTTGAATCTAGTCGAAAGGAAGAAAGACCAAAATGGACGAACTTGGCTAAGTTGGATGATTCTTGGACCAAATCTCTTTTCGTTGGTCTCAAACTTCTCCACATGGTTTATTGTGTCATATTACATCAATCTATGCTTGACATTTGGCTTCGATCAAATTTGAATCTAGTCGAAAAGAAGAAAGACCAAAATGGACGAACTTGGCTATGTTGGATGATTCTTGGACCAAATGTCTTTTCGTTGGTCTCAAACTTCTCCACATGGTTTATTGTGTCATATTACATCAATCTATGCTTGACATTTGGCTTCGATCAAATTTGAATCTAGTCGGAAGGAAGAAAGACCAAAATGGACGAACTTGGCTATGTTGGATGATTCTTGGACCAAATCTCTTTTCGTTGGTCTCAAACTTCTCCACATGGTTTATTGTGTCATATTACATCAATCTATGCTTGACAATTTGCTTCGATCAAATTTGAATCTAGTCGAAAGGAAGAAAGACCAAAATGGACGAACTTGGCTAAGTTGGATGATTCTTGGACCAAATCTCTTTTCGTTGGTCTCAAACTTCTCCACATGGTTTATTGTGTCATATTACATCAATCTATGCTTGACATTTGGCTTCGATCAAATTTGAATCTAGTCGGAAGGAAGAAAGACCAAAATGGACGAACTTGGCTATGTTGGATGATTCTTGGACCAAATCTCTTTTCGTTGGTCTCAAACTTCTCCACATGGTTTATTGTGTCATATTACATCAATCTATGCTTGACATTTTGCTTCGATCAAATTTGATTCTAGTCGATAGGAAGAAAGACCAAAATGGACGAACTTGGCTATGTTGGATGATTCTTGGACCAAATCTCTTTTCGTTGGTCTCAAACATCTCCACATGGTTTATTGTGTCATATTACATCCATCTATACTTGTCATTTGGCTTCGATTAACTTTAAAGCTAGTCGAAAGGAAGAAAGACCAAAATGGACGAACTTGGCTATCTTTGATGATTCTTGGACCAAATCTCTTTTCGTTGGTCTCAAACTTCTACACATGGTTTATTGTGTCATATTACATCAATCTATGCTTGACATTTGGCTTCGATCAAATTTGAAGCTAGTCAAATGGAAGAATGACCAAAATGAACGAACTTGGCTAAGTTGGATGATTCTTGGACCAAATCTCTTTTCGTTGGTCTCAAACTTCTCCACATGGTTTATTGTGTCATATTACATCAATCTATGCTTGACATTTGGCTTCGATCAAATTTGAATCTAGTCGGAAGGAAGAAAGACCAAAATGGACGAACTTGGCTAAGTTGGATGATTCTTGGACCAAATCTCTTTTCGTTGGTCTCAAACTTCTCCACATGGTTTATTGTGTCATATTACATCCATCTATACTTGTCATTTGGCTTCGATCAAATTTGAATCTAATCGAAAAGAAGAAGGACCAAAATGGACGAAGTTGGCTAAGTTGGATGATTCTTGGACCAAATCTCTTTTCGTTGGTCTCAAACTTCTCCACATGGTTTATTGTGTCATATTACATCAATCTATGCTTGACATTTGGCTTCGATCAAATTTGAATCTAGTCGGAAGGAAGAAAGACCAAAATGGACGAACTTGGCTAAGTTGGATGATTCTTGGACCAAATCTCTTTTCGTTGGTCTCAAACTTCTCCACATGGTTTATTGTGTCATATTACATCAATCTATGCTTGACATTTGGCTTCGATCAACTTTGAATCTAGTCGGAAGGAAGAAAGACCAAAATGGACGAACTTGGCTATGTTGGATGATTCTTGGACTAAATCTCTTTTCGTTGGTCTCAAATTTGATCGAAGCCAAATGTCAAGCATAGATTGATGTAATATGACACAATAAACCATGTTGAGAAGTTTGAGACCAACGAAAAGACAGTTGGTCCAAGAATCATTCAACTTAGCCAAGTTCGTCCATTTTGGTCTTTCTTCCTTTCGACTAGATTCAAATTTGATCAAAGCCAAATGTCAAGCATAGATTGATGTAATATGACACAATAAACCATGTGGAGAAGTTTGTGACCAACGAAAAGAGATTTGGTCCAAGAATCAACCAACATAGCCAAGTTCGTCCATTTTGGTCTTTCTTCCTTTCGACTAGATTCAAATTTGATCGAAGCAAAATGTCAAGCATAGATTGATGTAATATGACACAATTTTCGTCCATTTTGGTCTTTCTTCCTTTCGACTAGATTCAAATTTGAACGAAGCCAAATGTCAAGCATAGATTGATGTAATATGACACAATAAACCAAGTGGAGAAGTTTGAGAGCAACGAAAAGAGATTTGGTCCAAGAATCATCCAACTTAGCCAAGTTCGTCCATTTTGGTCTTTCTTCCTTTCGACTAGATTCAAATTTGATCGAAGCAAATTGTCAAGCATAGATTGATGTAATATGACACAATAAACCATGTGGAGAAGTGTGAGACCAACGAAAAGAGATTTGGTCCAAGAATCATCCAACATAGCCAAGTTCGTCCATTTTGGTCTTTCTTCCTTCCGACTAGATTCAAATTTGATCGAAGCCAAATGTCAAGCATAGATTGATGTAATATGACACAATAAACCATGTGGAGAAGTTTGAGAGCAACGAAAAGAGATTTGGTCCAAGAATCATCCAACCTAGCAAAGTTTGTCCATTTTGGTCTTTCTTCCTTTCGATTAGCTTCAAAGTTGATCGAAGCCAAATGACAAGTATAAATGGATGTAATATGACACAATAAACCATGTGGAGAAGTTTGAGACCAACGAAAAGACATTTGGTCCAAGAATCATCCAACTTAGTCAAGTTCGTCCATTTTGGTCTTTCTTCCTTTCGACTAGCTTCAAAGTTAATCGAAGCCAAATGACAAGTATAGATGGATGTAATATGACACAATAAACCATGTTGAGAAGTTTGAGACCAACAAAAAGACATTAGGTCCAAGAATCATGCAACATAGCCAAGTTCGTCTATTTTGGTCTTTCTTCCTTTCGACTAGATTCAAATTTGATCGAAGCCAAATGACAAGCATAGATTGATGTAATATGACACAATAAACCACGTTAAGAAGTTTGAGACCAACGAAAAGAGATTTGGTCCAAGAATCATCCAACTTAGTCAAGTTCGTCCATTTTGGTCTTTCTTCCATTTGACTAGCTTCAAATTTGATCGAAGCCAAATGTCAAGCATAGATTGATGTACTATGACACAATAAACCATGTTGAGAAGTTTGAGACCAACGAAAAGAGATTTGGTCCAAGAATCATCCAACTTAGCCAAGTTCATCCATTTTGGTCTTTCTTCCTTTCGACTAGATTCAAATTTGATCGAAGCCAAATGTCAAGCATAGATTGATGTAATATGACACAATAAACCATGTGCAGAAGTTTGAGACCAACGAAAAGAGGTTTGGTCCAAGAATCATCCAAGATAGCCAAGTTCGTCCATTTTGGTCTTTCTTCCTTTCGACTAGATTCAAATTTGATCGAAGCAAAATGTCAAGCATAGATTGATGTAATATGACACAATAAACCATGTTGAGAAGTTTGAGACCAACGAAAAGAGATTTGGTCTAAGAATCATCCAACCTTGCAAAGTTCGTCCATTTTGGTCTTTCTTCCTTTCGACTAGCTTCAAAGTTGATCGAAGCCAAATGACAAGCATAGATGGATGTAATATGACACAATAAACCATGTGGAGAAGTTTGAGACCAACGAAAAGACATTTGGTCGAAGAATCATCCAACTTAGCCAAGTTCGTCCATTTTGGTCTATCGTCCTTTCGACTAGATTCACATTTGATCGAAGCCAAATGTCAAGCATAGATTGATGTAATATGACACAATAAACCATGTTGAGAAGTTTCAGACCAACGAAAAGACATTTGGTCGAAGAATCATCCAACTTAGCCAAGTTCGTCCATTTTGGTCTTTCGTCCTTTCGACTAGATTCAAATTTGATCGAAGCCAAATGTCAAGCATAGATTGATGTAATATGACACAATAAACCATGTTGAGAAGTTTGAGACCAACGAAAAGAGATTTGGTCCAAGAATCATCCAACTTAGCCAAGTTCGTCCATTTTGGTCTTTCTTCCTTCCGACTAGATTCAAATTTGATCGAAGCCAAATGTCAAGCATAGATTGATGTAATATGACACAATAAACCATGTGGAGAAGTTTGAGACCAACGAAAAGAGATTTGGTCCAAGAATCATCCAACTTAGTCATGTTCGTCCATTTTGGTCTTTCTTCCATTTGACTAGCTTCAAATTTGATCGAAGACAAATGTCAAGCATAGATTGATGTAATATGACACAATAAACCATGTTGAGAAGTTTGAGACCAACGAAAAGAGATTTGGTCCAAGAATCATCCAACCTAGCAAAGTTCGTCCATTTTGGTCTTTCTTCCTTTCGACTAGCTTCAAAGTTAGTCGAAGCCAAATGACAAGTATGGATGGATGTAATATGACACAATAAACCATGTGGAGAAGTTTGAGACCAATGAAAAGAGATTTGGTCCAAGAATTATCCAACTTAGGCAAGTTCGTCCATTTTGGTCTTTCTTCCTTTCGACTAGCTTCAAAGTTGATCGAAGCCAAATGACAAGTATAGATGGATGTAATATGACATAATAAACCATGTTGAGAAGTTTGAGACCAACGAAAAGACATTTGGTCCAAGAATCATCCAACTTAGCCAAATTCGTCCATATTGGTCTTTCTTCCTTTCAACTAGCTTCAAAGTTGATCGAAGCCAAATGACAAGGATAGATGGATGTAATATGACACAATAAACATTGTAGAGAAGTTTGAGAGCAACGAAAAGACATTTGGTCCAAGAATCATCCAACATAGCCAAGTTCGTCCATTTTGGTCTTTCTTCCTTTTGACTAGCTTCCAATTTGATCGAAGCCAAATGTCAAGCATAGATTGATGTACTATGACACAATAAACCATGTTGAGAAGTTTGAGACCAATGAAAAGAGATTTGGTCCAAGAATTATCCAACTTAGCCAAGTTCGTCCATTTTGGTCTTTCTTCCTTTCGACTAGATTCAAATTTGATCGAAGCCAAATGTCAAGCATAGATTGATGTAATATGACACAATAAACCATGTGCAGAAGTTTGAGACCAACGAAAAGATATTTGGTCCAAGAATCATCCAACATAGCCAAGTTCGTCCATTTTGGTCTTTCTTCCTTTCGACTAGATTCAAATTTGATCGAAGCCAAATGTCAAGCATAGATTGATGTAATATGACACAATAAACCATGTGGAGAAGTTTTAGACGAACGAAAAGAGATTTGGTCCAAGAATCATCCAACCTAGCAAAATTCGTCCATTTTGGTCTTTCTTCCTTTCGACTAGATTCAAATTTGATCAAAGCCAAATGTCAAGCATAGATTGATGTGATATGACACAATAAACCATGTGGAGAAGTTTGAGACCAACGAAAAGAGAGCTGGTCCCAGAATCATCCAACTTAGCCAAGTTCGTCCATTTTGGTCTTTCTTCCTTTTGACTAGATTCAAATTTGATCGAAGCCAAATGTCAAGCATAGATTGATGTAATATGACACAATAAACCATGTGGAGAAGTTTGAGACCAACGAAAAGAGATTTGGTCCAAGAATTAGCCAACTTAGCCAAGTTCGTTCATTTTGGTCATTCTTCCTTATTCTTGGACCAAATCTCTCTTTGTTGGTCCCAAACTTCTCCACATGGTTTATTGTGTCATATTACATTAATCTATGCTTGACATTTGGCTTCGATCAACATTGAAGCTAGTCGAAATGAAGAAAGACCAAAATGGACAAAGTTTGCTAAGTTGGATGATTCTTGGACCAAATCTCTCTTCGTTGGTCCCAAACTTCCCCACATAGTTTATTGTGTCATATTACATCAATTTATACTTGTCATTTGGCTTTAATCAACTTTGAAGCAAGTCGAAAAGAAGAAAGACCAAAATGGACAAACTTTGCTAAGTTGGATGATTCTTGGACCAAATCTCTTTTCGTTGGTCTCAAAATTCTCTACATGGTTTATTGTTTCATATTAAATCAATCTATGCTTGACATTTGGCTTCGATCAAATTTGAAGCTAGTCGAAAGAAAGAAAGACCAAAATGGACGAACTTGGCTAAGTTAGATGATTCTTGGACCAAATCTCTCTTCGTTGGTCCCAAACTTCTCCACATCGTTTATTGTGTCAAATTACATCAATCTATGCTTGACAATTGGCTTCGATCAACATTGAAGCTAGTCGAAATGAAGAAAGACCAAAATGGACGAACCTGGTTAAGTTGGACGATTCTTGGGTCAAATCTATCTTCGTTGGTCCCAAACTTCTCCACATCGTTTATTGTGTCATATTACATCAATCTATGCTTGACATTTGGCTTCGATCAACTTTGAAGCTAGTCGAAACGAAGAAAGACCAAAATGGACGAACTTGGTTAAGTTGGATGATTCTTGGACCAAATCTCTTTTGGTTGGTCTCAAACTTCTCCACATGGTTTATTGTGTCATATTATATCAATCTATGCTTGACATTTGGCTTCGATCAAATTTGAAGCTAGTCGAAACGAAGAAAGAGCAAAATGGACGAACTTAGCTAAGTTAGATGATTCTTGGACCAAATCTCTCTTAGTTGGTCCCAAACTTCTCCACATGGTTTATTGTCTCATATTACATCAATCTATACTTGCATTTGGCTTTAATCAACTTTGAAGCTAATCGAAAGGAAGAAACACCAAAATGGACTAACTTTGCTAAGTTGGATAATTTTTGGACCAAATCTCTTTTCGTTGGTCTCAAACTTCTCTACATGGTTTATTGTGTCATATTACATCAATCTATGCTTGACATTTGGCTTCGATCAACAATAAAGCTAGTCGAAACGAGGAAAGACCAAAATGGACGAAGCTGGTTAAGTTGGATGATTCTTGGGCCAAATCTCTCATCGTTGGTCCCAAACTTCTCCATATGGTTTATTGTGTCATATTACATCAATCTATACTTGTCATTTGGCTTTAATCAACTTTGAAGCTAGTCGAAATGAAGAAAGACCAAAATGGACGAACTTAGCTAAGTTAGATGATTCTTGGACCAAATCTTTCTTCGTTGGTCCCAAACTTCTCCACATGGTTTATTGTGTCATATTATATCAATCTATGCTTTACATTTGGTTTCGATCAACTTTGTAGCTAATCGAATTGAAGAAAGACCAAAATGGACGAACTTGGTTAAGTTGGATGATTATTGGACCAAATCTCTCTTTGTTGGTCCCAAACTTCTCCACATGGCTTATTGTGTCATATTACATTAATCTATGCTTCACATTTAGGTTTGATAAACATTGAAGCTAGTCGAAACGAAGAAAGACCAAAATGGACGAACTTTGCTAAGTTGGATGATTCTTGGACCAAATCTCTTTTCGTTGGTCTCACACTTCTCCACCTGGTTTATTGTGTCATATTACATTAATCTATGCTTGACATTTGGCTTCGATCAACATTGAAGCTAGTCGAAATGAAGAAAGACCAAAATGGACAAACTTTGCTAACTTGGATGATTCTTGGACCAAATCTCTCTTCGTTGGTCCCAAACTTCTCCACATAGTTTATTGTGTCATATTACATCAATCTATGCTTTACATTTGGCTTCGATCAACTTTGTTGCTAATCGAAACGAAGAAAGACCAAAATGGACGAACTTGGTTAAGTTAGATGATTCGTGGACCAAATCTCTTTTCGTTGGTCTCAAACTTCTCCACATGGTTTATTGTGTCATATTACATCAATTTATACGTGTCATTTGGCTTTAATCAACTTTGAAGCTAGTCGAAAGGAAGAAAGACCAAAATGGACGAACTTTGCTAAGTTGGATGATTCTTGGACCAAATCTCTTTTCGTTGGTCTCACACTTCTCCACCTGGTTTATTGTGTCATATTACATCAATTTATACGTGTCATTTGGCTTTAATCAACTTTGAAGCTAGTCGAAAGGAAGAAAGACCAAAATGGACGAACTTTGCTAAGTTGGATGATTCTTGGACCAAATCTCTTTTCGTTGGTCTCACACTTCTCCACCTGGTTTATTGTGTCATATTACATCAATCTAAGCTTGACATTTGGCTTCGATCAAATTTGAAGCTAGTCGAAATGAAGAAAGACCAAAATGGACGAACTTGGCTAAGTTAGATGATTATTGGACCAAATCTCTCATTGTTGGTCCCAAACTTCTCAACATGGTTTATTGTGTCATATTACATTAATCTATGCTTCACATTTGGCTTCGATCAAATTTGAAGCTAGTCGAAAGGAAGAAAGAACCAAATGGACGAACTTTGCTAAGTTGGATGATTTTTGGACCAAATCTCTTTTCGTTGGTCTCAAACTTCTCCACATGGTTTATTGTGTCATATTACATCAATCTATGCTTGACGTTTGGCTTCGATGAAATTTGAAGCTAGTCTAAACGAAGAAAGACCAAAATGGACGAACTTGGCTAAGTTGGATGATTCTTGGACCAAATCTTTCTTCGTTGGTCCCAAACTTATCCACATTGTTTATTGTATCATATTACATCAATTTATACTTGTCATTTGGCTTTAATCAACTTTGAAGCTAGTCGAATGGAAGAAAGACCAAAATGGATGAACTTGGCTAGGTTAGATGTTTCTTGGACCAAATCTCTCTTCGTTGGTCCCAAACTTCTCCACAAGGTTTATTGTGTCATATTAAATCAATCTATGCTTGACATTTAGCTTCGATCAACTTTGAAGCAAGTCGAAATGAACAAAGACCAAAATGGATGAACTTGGCTAAGTTGGATGATTCTTTGACCAAATCTCTCTTCGTTGGTCTCAAACTTCTCCACATGGTTTATTGTCTCATATTACATCAATCTATGCTTGACATTTGGCTTCGATCAAGAATGAAGCTAGTCGAAATGAAGAAACATGAAAATTGACGAACCTGGTTAAGTTGGATGATTCTTGGGCCAAATCTATCTTCGTTGGTCCCAAACTTCACCACATAGTTGATTGTGTCATATTACATCAATCTATGCTGGACATTTCGCTTTGATCAAGTTTGAAGCTAGTCGAAATGAACAAAGACCAAAATGGACAAACTTGGCTAAGTTGGATAATTCTTTAACCAAATCTCTCTTCATTGGTCTCAAACTTCTCCACATGGTTTATTGTGTCATATTACATCAATCTATGCTTGACATTTGGCTTCGATCAAATTTGAAGCTAGTCGAAAAGAAGAAAGACCAAAATGGACGAACTTGGCTAAGTTGGATAATTCTTGGACCAAATCTCTCTTCGTTGGTCTCAAACATCTCCACATGGTTTATTGTGTCATATTACATCAATCTATACTTGTCATTTGGCTTTAATCAACTTTGAAGCTAGTCAAAAGGAAGAATGACCAAAATGGACGAACGTTGCTAAGTTTGATGATTCTTGGACCAAATCTCTCTTCGTTGGTCCGAAACTTCTCCACATAGTGTATTGTGTCACATTACATCAATCTATGCTTGACATTTGGCTTCGATCAACTTTGAAGCTAATCGAAACGACGATAGACCAAAATGCACGAAGTTGGTTAAGTTGGATGATTATTGGACCAAATCTCTCTTCGTTGGTCCCAAACTTATCCACATGGTTTATTGTGTCATATTACATCAATCTATACTTGTCATTTGGCTTTAATCAACTTTGAAGCTAGTTGAAAGGAAGAACGACCAAAATGGACGAACGTTGCTAAGTTGGATGATTCTTGGACCAAATCTTTCTTCGTTGGTCCCAAACTTCTCCACATAGTGTATTGTGTCATATTACATCAATCTATGCTTGAGATTTGGCTTCGATGAACTTTGAAGCTATCGAAACGACGAAAGACCAAAATACAGGAACTTGGTTAAGTTGGATCATTATTGGACCAAATCTCTGTTCGTTGGTCCGAAGCTTATCCACATTGTTTATTGTGTCATATTAAATCAATCCATACTTGTCATTTGGCTTTAATCAACTTTGAAGCTAGTCAAAAGGAAGAAAGACCAAAATGGACGAACTTTGCTAAGTTAGATGATTATTGGACCAAATCTCTCTTCCTTGGTCCCAAACTTCTCCACATGGTTTATTGTGTCAGATGACATCAATCTATCCTTGTCATGTGGCTTTAATAAACTTTGAAGCTAGTCGAAATGAAGAAACACCAAAATGGACGAACTTGGCTAAGTTAGATGATTCTTGGACCAAATCTCTCTTCGTTGGTCTCAAACTTCTGCACATGGTTTATTATGTCATATTACATCAATCTATACTTGTCATTTGGCTTTAATCAACTTTAAAGCTAGTCGAAAGGTAGAAAGACCAAAATTGACGAACTTTGCTAAGTTGGATGATTCTTGGACCAAATCTCCTTCGTTGGTCCCAAACTTCTCCACATGGTTTATTGTGTCATATTACATCAATCGATACTTGTCATTTGGCTTTAATCAACTTTGAAGCTAGTCGAAAGGAAGAAAGACCAAAATGGACGAACTTGGCTAAGTTGGATGATTCTTAGACCAAATCTCTCTTCGTTGGTCTCAAACTTCTCTACATGGTTTATTGTGTTATATTACATCAATCTATACTTGTCATTCGGCTTTAATCAACTTTGAAGCTAGTCGAAAGGAAGAAAGACCAAAATGGACGAACTTGGCTAAGTTGGATGATTCTTAGACCAAATCTCTCTTCGTTGGTCTCAAACTTCTCTACATGGTTTATTGTGTCATATTACATCAATCTATACTTGTCATTCGGCTTTAATCAACTTTGAAGCTAGTGGAAAGGAAGAAAGACCAAAATGGACGAACTTTGCTAAGTTGGATGATTCTTGTACCAAATCTCTCTTCATTGGTCTGAAACTTCTCCCCATGGTTTATTGTGTCATATGACTTCAATCTATACTTGTCATGTGGCTTTAATCAACTTTGAAGCTAGCCGAATTGAAGAAAGACCAAAATGGACGAACTTTGCTAAGTTGGATGATTCTTAGACCAAATCTCTTTTTGTTGATCTCAAACTTCTCCACATGGTTTATTGTGTCATATTACATCAATCTATACTTAACATTTAGCTTCGATCAAATTTGGATCTAGTCGAAAGGAAGAAAGACCAAAATGGATGAACTTGGCTAAGTTGGATGATTCTTGGACCAAATCTCTCTTCGTTGGTCTCAAACTTCTCCACATGGTTTATTGTGTCATATTACATCAATCTATACTTGTCATTTGGCTTTAATCAACTTTGAAGTTAGTCGAAAGGAAGAAAGACCAAAATGGACGAACTTTGCTAAGTTAGATGATTCTTGGACCAAATCTCTTTTCGTTGGTCTAAAACTTCTTCACATGATTTATTGTGTAATATTACATCAATCTATGCTTGACATTTGGCTTCGATGAAATTTGAAGCTAGTCGAAACGAAGAAAGACCAAAATGGATGAACTTGGCTAAGTTGGATGATTCTTGGACCAAATCTCTCTTCGTTGGTCTAAAACTTCTACACATGGTTTATTGTGTCATATTACATCAATCTATACTTGTCATTTGGCTTTAATCAACTTTGAAGCTAGTCGAAAGGAAGAAAGACCAAAATGGACGAAATTGGCTAAGTTGGATGATTCTTGGACCAAATCTCTCTTCGTTGGTCTCAAACTTCTACACATGGTTTATTGTGTCATATTACATCAATCTATACTTGTCATTTGGCTTTAATCAACTTTGAAGCTAGTCGAAAGGAAGAAAGACCAAAATGGACGAACTTGGCTAAGTTGGATGATTCTTAGACCAAATCTCTCTTCGTTGGTCTCAAACTTCTCTACATGGTTTATTGTGTCATATTACATCAATCTATACTTGTCATTCGGCTTTAATCAACTTTGAAGCTAGTCGAAAGGAAGAAAGACCAAAATGGACAAACTTTGCTAAGTTGGATTATTCTTTGACTAAATCTCTCTTCTTTGGTCCCAAACTTCTCCACATAGTGTATTGTGTCATATTACATCAATCTATGCTTGACATTTGGCTTCGATCAACTTTGAAGCCAGTCGAAACGACGAAAGACCAAAATGGACGAACTTGGTTAAGTTAGATGATTATTGGACCAAATGTCTTTTCGTTGGTCTCAAACTTCTCAACATGGTTTATTGTGTCATATTATATCAATCCATGCTTGACATTTGGCTTCGATCAAATTTGAAGCTAGTCTAAAGGAAGAAAGACCAAAATGAACGAACTTGGTTAAATTGGATGATTATTGAACCAAATCTCTCTTCGTTGGCCCCAAACTTATCCACATGGTTTATTGTGTCATATTACATCAATCTATACTTGTCATTTGGCTTTAATCAACTTTGAAGCTAGTCGAAGGGAAGAAAGACCAAAATGGATGAACTTTGCTAAGTTGGATGATTCTTGGACCAAATCTCACTTCATTGGTCCGAAACTTCTCCCCATGGTTTATTGTGTCATATGACTTCAATCTATACTTGTCATGATGCTTTAATCAACTTTGAAGCTAGTCGAATTGAAGAAAGACCAAAATGGACGAACTTTGCTAAGTTGGATGATTCTTAGACCAAATCTCTTTTTGTTGATCTCAAACTTCTCCACATGGTTTATTGTGTCATATTACATCAATCTATGCTTAACATTTGGCTTCGATCAAATTTGGATCTAGTCGAAAGGAAGAAAGACCAAAATGGACGAACTTGGCTAAGTTGGATGATTCTTGGACCAAATCTCTCTTCGTTGGTCTCAAACTTCTCCACATGGTTTATTGTGTTATATTACATCAATCTATACTTGTCATTTGGCTTTAATCAACTTTGAAGCTAGTCGAAAGGAAGAAAGACCAAAATTGACGAACTTTGCTAAGTTGGATGATTCTTGGACCAAATCTCTTTTCGTTGGTCTAAAACTTTTCCACATGATTTATTGTGTAATATTACATCAATCTATGCTTGACATTTGGCTTCGATGAAATTTGAAGCTAGTCGAAACGAAGAAAGACCAAAATGGACGAACTTGGCTAAGTTGGATGATTCTTGGACCAAATCTCTCTTCATTGGTCTCAAACTTCTACACATGGTTTATTGTGTCATATTACATCAATCTATACTTGTCATTTGGATTTAATCAACTTTGAAGCTAGTCGAAAGGAAGAAAGACCAAAATTGACGAACTTTGCTAAGTTGGATGATTCTTGGACCAAATCTCCCTTCGTTGGTCCCAAACTTCTCCACATGGTTTATTGTGTCATATTACATCAATCGATACTTGTCATTTGGCTTTAATCAACTTTGAAGCAAGTCGAAAGGAAGAAAGACCAAAATGGACGAACATTGCTAAGTTGGATGATTCTTGGACCAAATCTCTTTTCGTTGGTCTAAAACTTCTCCACATGATTTATTCTGTAATATTACATCAATCTATGCTTGACATTTGGCTTCGATCAAATTTGAAGCTAGTCGAAACGAAGAAAGACCAAAATGGACGAACTTGGCTAAGTTGGATGATTCTTGGACCAAATCTCGCTTCGTTGGTCTCAAACTTCTACACATGGTTTATTGTGTCATATTACATCAATCGATACTTGTCATTTGGCTTTAATCAACTTTGAAGCTAGTCGAAAGGAAGAAAGACCAAAATGGATGAACTTTGCTAAGTTGGATGATTCTTAGACAAAATCTCTCTTCGTTGGTCCCAAACTTCTCCACATGGTTTAATGTGTCATATGACATCAATTTATACTTGTCATTTGGCTTTAATCAACGTTGAAGCTACTCGAAAGGAAGAAAGACAAAATGGACGATCTTTGCTAAGTTGGATGATTCTTGGACAAAATCTCTCTTTGTTGGTCTCAAACTTCTCCACATGGTTTATTGTGTCATATTACATCAATCTATACTTGTCATTTGGCTTTAATCAACTTTGTAGCTAGTCGAAAGGAAGAAAGACCAAAATGGACGAAATTGGCTAAGTTGGATGATTCTTGGACCAAATCTCTCTTCGTTGGTCTCAAACTTCTACACATGGTTTATTGTGTCATATTACATCAATCTATACTTGTCATTTGGCTTTAATCAACTTTGAAGCTAGTCGAAAGGAAGAAAGACCAAAATGGACGAACTTGGCTAAGTTGGATGATTCTTAGACCAAATCTCTCTTCGTTGGTCTCAAACTTCTCTACATGGTTTATTGTGTCATATTACATCAATCTATACTTGTCATTCGGCTTTAATCAACTTTGAAGCTAGTCGAAAGGAAGAAAGACCAAAATGGACAAACTTTGCTAAGTTGGATTATTCTTTGACTAAATCTCTCTTCTTTGGTCCCAAACTTCTCCACATAGTGTATTGTGTCATATTACATCAATCTATGCTTGACATTTGGCTTCGATCAACTTTGAAGCCAGTCGAAACGACGAAAGACCAAAATGGACGAACTTGGTTAAGTTAGATGATTATTGGACCAAATGTCTTTTCGTTGGTCTCAAACTTCTCAACATGGTTTATTGTGTCATATTATATCAATCCATGCTTGACATTTGGCTTCGATCAAATTTGAAGCTAGTCTAAAGGAAGAAAGACCAAAATGAACGAACTTGGTTAAATTGGATGATTATTGAACCAAATCTCTCTTCGTTGGCCCCAAACTTATCCACATGGTTTATTGTGTCATATTACATCAATCTATACTTGTCATTTGGCTTTAATCAACTTTGAAGCTAGTCGAAGGGAAGAAAGACCAAAATGGATGAACTTTGCTAAGTTGGATGATTCTTGGACCAAATCTCACTTCATTGGTCCGAAACTTCTCCCCATGGTTTATTGTGTCATATGACTTCAATCTATACTTGTCATGATGCTTTAATCAACTTTGAAGCTAGTCGAATTGAAGAAAGACCAAAATGGACGAACTTTGCTAAGTTGGATGATTCTTAGACCAAATCTCTTTTTGTTGATCTCAAACTTCTCCACATGGTTTATTGTGTCATATTACATCAATCTATGCTTAACATTTGGCTTCGATGAAATTTGAAGCTAGTCGAAACGAAGAAAGACCAAAATGGACGAACTTGGCTAAGTTGGATGATTCTTGGACCAAATCTCTCTTCGTTGGTCTCAAACTTCTACACATGGTTTATTGTGTCATATTACATCAATCTATACTTGTCATTTGGCTTTAATCAACTTTGAAGCTAGTCGAAAGGAAGAAAGACCAAAATTGACGAACTTTGCTAAGTTGGATGATTCTTGGACCAAATCTCCCTTCGTTGGTCCCAAACTTCTCCACATGGTTTATTGTGTCATATTACATCAATCGATACTTGTCATTTGGCTTTAATCAACTTTGAAGCAAGTCGAAAGGAAGAAAGACCAAAATGGACGAACTTTGCTAAGTTGGATGATTCTTGGACCAAATCTCTTTTCGTTGGTCTAAAACTTCTCCACATGGTTTATTCTGTAATATTACATCAATCTATGCTTGACATTTGGCTTCGATCAAATTTGAAGCTAGTCGAAACGAAGAAAGACCAAAATGGACGAACTTGGCTAAGTTGGATGATTCTTGGACCAAATCTCGCTTCGTTGGTCTCAAACTTCTACACATGGTTTATTGTGTCATATTACATCAATCTATACTTGTCATTTGGCTTTAATCAACTTTGAAGCTAGTCGAAAGGAAGAAAGACCAAAATGGATGAACTTTGCTAAGTTGGATGATTCTTAGACAAAATCTCTCTTCGTTGGTCCCAAACTTCTCCACATGGTTTAGTGTGTCATATGACATCAATTTATACTTGTCATTTGGCTTTAATCAACGTTGAAGCTACTCGAAAGGAAGAAAGACAAAATGGACGAACTTTGCTAAGTTGGATGATTCTTGGACAAAATCTCTCTTTGTTGGTCTCAAACTTCTCCACATGGTTTATTGTGTCATATTACATCAATCTATACTTGTCATTTGGCTTTAATCCACTTTAAAGCTAGTCAAAGGAAGAAAGACCAAAATGGACAAAGTTTGCCAAGTTGGATGATTCTTGGACCAAATCTCTCTTCGTTGCTCTCAAACTTCTCCACATGGTTTATTGTGTCATATTACATCAATCTATACTTGTCATTTGGCTTTAATCAACTTTGAAGCTAGACGAAAGGAAGAAAGACAAAAATGACGAACTTTGCTAAGTTGGATGATTCTTTGACCAAATCTCCTTCGTTGGTCCCAAACTTCTCCACATGGTTTATTGTGTCATATTACATCAATCGATACTTGTCATTTGGTTTTAATCAACTTTGTAGCTAGTCGAAAGGAAGAAAGACCAAAATGGACGAACTTTGCTAAGTTGGATAATTCTTGGACCAAATCTCTTTTTGTTGGTCTAAAACTTCTCCACATGATTTATTGTGTAATATTACATCAATCTATGCTTGACATTTGGCTTCGATCAAATTTGAAGCTAGTCGAAACGAAGAAAGACCAAAATGGACGAACTTGGCTAAGTTGGATGATTCCTGGACCAAATCTCTCTTCGTTGGTCTCAAACTTCTCCACATGGTTTATTGTGTCATATTACATCAATCTATACTTGTCATTCGGCTTTAATCAACTTTGAAGCTAGTCGAAAGGAAGAAAGACCAAAATGGACAAACTTTGCTAAGTTGGATGATTCTTTGACTAAATCTCTTTTCGTTGGTCCCAAACTTCTCCACATAGTTTATTGTGTCATATTACATCAATCTATGCTTGACATTTGGCTTCGATCAACTTTGAAGCCAGTCGAAACGACGAAAGACCAAATGGACGAACTTAGTTAAGTTGGATGATTATTGGACCAAATGTCTTTTCGTTGGTCTCAAACTTCTCAACATAGATTATTGTGTCATATTATATCAATCCATGCTTGACATTTGGCTTCGATCAAATTTGAAGCTAGTCTAAAGGAAGAAAGACCAAAATGAACGAACTTGGTTAAGTTCGATGATTATTGAACCAAATCTCTCTTCGTTGGCCCCAAATTTATCCACATGGTTTATTGTGTCATATTACATCAATCTATACTTGTCATTTGGCTTTAATCAACTTTGAAGCTAGTCGAATGGAAGAAAGACCAAAATGGATGAACTTTGCTAAGTTGGATGATTCTTGGAGCAAATCTCTCTTCATTGGTCCGAAACATCTCCTCATGGTTTATTGTGTCATATGACTTCAATCTATACTTGTCATTTGGCTTTAATCAACTTTGAAGCTAGTCGAAATGAAGAAAGACCAAAATGGACGAACTTTGCTAAGTTGGATGATTTTTAGACCAAATCTCTTTTCGTTAGTCTCAAACTTCTCCACATGGTTTATTGTGTCATATTACATCAATCGATGCTTAACATTTAGCTTTGATCAAATTTGGATCTAGTCGAAAGGAAGAAAGACCAAAATGGATGAACTTGGCTAAGTTGGATGATTCTTGGACCAAATCTCTCTTCGTTAGTGTCAAACTTCTCTACATGGTTTAGTGTGTCATATGACATCAATTTATACTTGTCATTTGGCTTTAATCAACGTTGAAGCTACTCGAAAGGAAGAAAGACAAAATGGACGATCTTTGCTAAGTTGGATGATTCTTGGACAAAATCTCTCTTTGTTGGTCTCAAACTTCTCCACATGGTTTATTGTGTCATATTACATCAATCTATACTTGTCATTTGGCTTTAATCCACTTTAAAGATAGTCAAAAGGAAGAAAGACCAAAATGGACAAAGTTTGCCAAGTTGGATGATTCTTGGACCAAATCTCTCTTCGTTGCTCTCAAACCTCTCCACATGGTTTATTGTGTCATATTAGATCAATCTATACTTGTCATTTGGCTTTAATCAACTTTGAAGCTAGACGAAAGGAAGAAAGACCAAAATTGACGAACTTTGCTAAGTTGGATGATTCTTGGACCAAATCTCCCTTCGTTGCTCCCAAACTTCTCCACATGGTTTATTGTGTCATATTACATCAATCGATACTTGTCATTTGGTTTTAATCAACTTTGTAGCTAGTCGAAAGGAAGAAAGACCAAAATGGACGAACTTTGCTAAGTTGGATAATTCTTGGACCAAATCTCTTTTTGTTGGTCTAAAACTTCTCCACATGATTTATTGTGTAATATTACATCAATCTATGCTTGACATTTGGCTTCGATCAAATTTGAAGCTAGTCGAAACGAAGAAAGACCAAAATGGACGAACTTGGCTAAGTTGAATGATTCTTGGACCAAATCTCTCTTCGTTGGTCTCAAACTTCTCCACATGGTTTATTTTGTCATATTACATCAATCTATACTTGTCATTCGGCTTTAATCAACTTTGAAGCTAGTCGAAAGGAAGAAAGACCAAAATGGACAAACTTTGCTAAGTTGGATTATTCTTTGACTAAATCTCTCTTCGTTGGCCCCAAACTTCTCCACATAGTGTATTGTGTCATATTACATCAATCTATGCTTGACATTTGGCTTCGATCAACTTTGAAGCCAGTCGAAACGACGAAAGACCAAATGGACGAACTTAGATAAGTTGGATGATTATTGGACCAAATGTCTTTTCGTTGGTCTCAAACTTCTCAACATGGATTATTGTGTCATATTATATCAATCCATGCTTGACATTTGGCTTCGATCAAATTTGAAGCTAGTCTAAAGGAAGAAAGACCAAAATGAACGAACTTGGTTAAGTTGGATGATTATTGAACCAAATCTCTCTTCGTTGGCCCCAAATTTATCCACATGGTTTATTGTGTCATATTACATCAATCTATACTTGTCATTTGGCTTTAATCAACTTTGAAGCTAGTCGAATGGAAGAAAGACCAAAATGGATGAACTTTGCTAAGTTGGATGATTCTTGGACCAAATCTCTCTTCATTGGTCCAAACATCTCCTCATGGTTTATTGTGTCATATGACTTCAATCTATACTTGTCATTTGGCTTTAATCAACTTTGAAGTAGTCAAAATGAAGAAAGACCAAAATGGACGAACATTGCTAAGTTGGATGATTTTTAGACCAAATCTCTTTTCGTTAGTCTCAAACTTCTCCACATGGTTTATTGTGTCATATTACATCAATCGATGATTAACATTTGCTTTGATCAAATTTGGATCTAGTCGAAAGGAAGAAAGACCAAAATGGACGAACTTGGCTAAGTTGGATGATTCTTGGACCAAATCTCTCTTCGTTGGTGTCAAACTTCTCTACATGGTTTATTGTGTCATATTACATCAATCGATACTTGTCATTTGGCTTTAATCAACTTTGAAGCTAGTCGAAAGGAAGAAAGACCAAAATGGACGAACTTTGCTAAGTTGGATAATTCTTGGACCAAATATCTTTTCGTTGGTCTAACACTTCTCCACATGATTTATTGTGTAATATTACATCAATCTATGCTTGACATTTGGCTTCGATCAAATTTGAATCTAGTCGAAACGAAGAAACACCAAAATGGACGAACTTGGCTAAGTTGGATGATTCTTGGACCAAATCTCTCTTCGTTGGTCTCAAACTTCTCTACATGGTTTATTGTGTCATATTACATCAATCTATACTTGTCATTCGGCTTTAATCAACTTTCAAGCTAGTCGAAAGGAAGAAAGACCAAAATTGACGAACTTTGCTAAGTTGGATGATTTTTGGACCAAATCTCTTTTCGTTGGTCTCAAACTTCTCCACATGGTTTATTGTGTCATATTACATCAATCGATGCTTAACATTTAGCTTTGATCAAATTTGAATCTAGTCGAAAGGAAGAAAGACCAAAATGGATGAACTTGGCTAAGTTGGATGATTCTTGGACCAAATCTCTCTTCGTTAGTGTCAAACTTCTCTACATGGTTTATTGTGTCATATTACATCAATCTATACTTGTCATTTGGCTTTAATCAACTTTGAAGCTAGTCGAAAGGAAGAAAGACCAAAATGGACGAACTTTGCTAAGTTGGATGATTCTTGGACCAAATCTCTCTTCGTTAGTGTCAAACTTCTCTACATGGTTTATTGTGTCATATTACATCAATCTATACTTGTCATTTGGCTTTAATCAACTTTGAAGCTAGTCGAAAGGAAGAAAGACCAAAATGGACGAACTTTGCTAAGTTGGATGATTCTTGGACCAAATCTCTTTTCGTTGGTCTAAAACTTCTCCACATGGTTTATTGTGTCATATTACATCAATCTATGCTTGACATTTGGCTTCGATCAAATTTGAAGCTAGTCGAAACGAAGAAAGACCAAAATGGACGAACTTGGCTAAGTTGGATGATTCTTGGACCAAATCTCTCTTCGTTGGTCTCAAACTTCTCCACATGGTTTATTTTGTCATATTACATTAATCTATACTTGTCATTTGGCTTTAATCAACTTTGAAGCTAGTCGAAAGGAAGAAAGACCAAAATGGACAAACTTTGCTAAGTTGGATGATTCTTGACCAAATCTCTCTTCGTTGGTCCCAAACTTCTCCACATAGGTATTGTGTCATATTACATCAATCTATGCTTGACATTTGGCTTCGATCAACTTTGAAGCTAGTCGAAACGAAGAAAGACCAAATGGACGAACTTAGATAAGTTGGATGATTATTGGACCAAATCTCTTTTCGTTGGTCTCAAACTTCTCAACATGGTTTATTGTGTCATATTACATCAATCTATGCTTGACATTTGGCTTCGATCAAATTTGAAGCTAGTCGAAAGGAAGAAAGACCAAAATGGACGAACTTGGTTAAGTTGGATGATTCTTGAACCAAATCTCTCTTCGTTGGTCCCAAATTTCTCCACATGGTTTATTGTGTCATATTACATCAATCTATACTTGTCATTTGGCTTTAATCAACTTTGAAGCTAGTCGAATGGAAGAAAGACCAAAATGGATGAACTTTGCTAAGTTGGATGATTCTTGGACCAAATCTCTCTTCGTTGGTCCCAAACTTCTCCACATGGTTTATTGTGTCATATTACATCAATCTATACTTGTCATTTGGCTTTAATCAACTTTGAAGCTAGTCGAAATGAAGAAAGACCAAAATGGACGAACTTGCTAAGTTGGATGATTTTTAGACCAAATCTCTTTTCGTTGGTCTCAAACTTCTCCACATGGTTTATTGTGTCATATTACATCAATCTATGCTTGACATTTGGCTTTGATCAAATTTGGAGCTAGTCGAAAGGAAGAAAGACCAAAATGGACGAACTTGGCTAAGTTGGATGATTCTTGGACCAAATCTCTCTTCGTTGGTGTCAAACTTCTCCACATGGTTTATTGTGTCATATTACATCAATCTATACTTGTCATTTGGCTTTAATCAACTTTGAAGCTAGTCGAAAGGAAGAAAGACCAAAATGGACGAACTTTGCTAAGTTGGATGATTCTTGGACCAAATCTCTTTTCGTTGGTCTCAAACTTCTCCACATGGTTTATTGTGTAATATTACATCAATCTATGCTTGACATTTGGCTTCGATCAAATTTGAAGCTAGTCAAAACGAAGAAAGACCAAAATGGACGAACTTGGCTAAGTTGGATGATTCTTGGACCAAATCTCTCTTTGTTGGTCTCAAACTTCTCCACATGGTTTATTGTGTCATATTACATCAATCTATACTTGTCATTTGGCTTTAATCAACTTTGAAGCTAGTCGAAAGGAAGAAAGACCAAAATGGACGAACTTTGCTAAGTTGGATGATTCTTGGACCAAATCTCTCTTCGTTGGTCCCAAACTTCTCCACATGTTTATTGTGTCATATTACATCAATCTATACTTGTCATTTTGCTTTAATCAACTTTGAAGCTAGTCGAAAGGAAGAAAGACCAAAATGGACGAACTTTGCTAAGTTGGATGATTCTTGGACCAAATCTCTTTTCGTTGGTCTAAACTTCTCCACATGGTTTATTGTGTCATATTACATCAATCTATGCTTGACATTTGGCTTCGATCAAATTTGAAGCTAGTCGAAAGGAAGAAAGACCAAAATGGACGAACTTGGCTAAGTTGGATGATTCTTGGACCAAATCTCTCTTCGTTGGTGTCAAACTTCTCCACATGGTTTATTGTGTCATATTACATCAATCTATACTTGACATTTGGCTTTAATCAACTTTGAAGCTAGTCGAAAGGAAGAAAGACCAAAATGGACGAACTTTGCTAAGTTGGATGATTCTTGGACCAAATCTCTCTTCGTTGGTCCCAAACTTCTCCACATGGTTTATTGTGTCATATTACATCAATCTATACTTGTCATTTTGCTTTAATCAACTTTGAAGCTAGTCGAAAGGAAGAAAGACCAAAATGGACGAACTTTGCTAAGTTGGATGATTCTTGGACCAAATCTCTCTTCGTTGGTCCAAACTTCTCCACATGGTTTATTGTGTCATATTACATCAATCTATACTTGTCATTTGGCTTTAATCAACTTTGAAGCTAGTCGAAATGAAGAAAGACCAAAATGGACGAACTTTGCTAAGTTGGATGATTCTTGGACCAAATCTCTTTTCGTTGGTCTCAAACTTCTCCACATGGTTTATTGTGTCATATTACATCAATCTATGCTTGACATTTGGCTTCGATCAAATTTGAAGCTAGTCGAAAGGAAGAAAGACCAAAATGGACGAACTTGGCTAAGTTGGATGATTCTTGGACCAAATCTCTCTTCGTTGGTCTCAAACTTCTCCACATGGTTTATTGTGTCATATTACATCAATCTATACTTGTCATTTGGCTTTAATCAACTTTGAAGCTAGTCGAAAGGAAGAAAGACCAAAATGGACGAACTTTGCTAAGTTGGATGATTCTTGGACCAAATCTCTCTTCGTTGGTCCCAAACTTCTCCACATGGTTTATTGTGTCATATTACATCAATCTATGCTTGACATTTGGCTTTAATCAACTTTGAAGCTAGTCGAAAGGAAGAAAGACCAAAATGGACGAACTTTGCTAAGTTGGATGATTCTTGGACCAAATCTCTCTTCGTTGGTCCCAAACTTCTCCACATGGTTTATTGTGTCATATTACATCAATCTATGCTTGACATTTGGCTTTAATCAACTTTGAAGCTAGTCGAAAGGAAGAAAGACCAAAATGGACGAACTTTGCTAAGTTGGATGATTCTTGGACCAAATCTCTCTTCGTTGGTCCCAAACTTCTTCACATGTTTATTGTGTCATATTACATCAATCTATGCTTGACATTTGGCTTTAATCAACTTTGAAGCTAGTCGAAAGGAAGAAAGACCAAAATGGACGAACTTTGCTAAGTTGGATGATTCTTGGACCAAATCTCTCTTCGTTGGTCCCAAACTTCTCCACATGGTTTATTGTGTCATATTACATCAATCTATACTTGTCATTTGGCTTTAATCAACTTTGAAGCTAGTCGAAAGGAAGAAAGACCAAAATGGACGAACTTTGCTAAGTTGGATGATTCTTGGACCAAATCTCTCTTCGTTGGTCCCAAACTTCTCCACATGGTTTATTGTGTCATATTACATCAATCTATGCTTGACATTTGGCTTCAATCAACTTTGAAGCTAGTCGAAACGAAGAAAGACCAAAATGGACGAACTTGGTTAAGTTGGATGATTCTTGGACCAAATCTCTCTTCGTTGGTCCCAAACTTCTCCACATGGTTTATTGTGTCATATTACATCAATCTATGCTTGACATTTGGCTTCGATCAAATTTGAAGCTAGTCGAAAGGAAGAAAGACCAAAATGGACGAACTTGGTTAAGTTGGATGATTCTTGGACCAAATCTCTTTTCGTTGGTCTCAAACTTCTCACATGGTTTATTGTGTCATATTACATCAATCTATGCTTGACATTTGGCTTCGATCAACTTTGAAGCTAGTCGAAAGGAAGAAAGACCAAAATGGACGAACTTTGCTAAGTTGGATGATTCTTGGACCAAATCTCTCTTCGTTGGTCCCAAACTTCTCCACATGGTTTATTGTGTCATATTACATCAATTTATACTTGTCATTTGGCTTTAATCAACTTTGAAGCTAGTCGAAAGGAAGAAAGACCAAAATGGACGAACTTTGCTAAGTTGGATGATTCTTGGACCAAATCTCTCTTCGTTGGTCTCAAACTTCTCCACATGGTTTATTGTGTCATATTACATCAATCTATGCTTGACATTTGGCTTTAATCAACTTTGAAGCTAGTCGAAAGGAAGAAAGACCAAAATGGACGAACTTTGCTAAGTTGGATGATTCTTGGACCAAATCTCTCTTCGTTGGTCTCAAACTTCTCCACATGGTTTATTGTGTCATATTACATCAATCTATGCTTGTCATTTGGCTTTAATCAACTTTGAAGCTAGTCGAAAGGAAGAAAGACCAAAATGGACGAACTTTGCTAAGTTGGATGATTCTTGGACCAAATCTCTCTTCGTTGGTCCCAAACTTCTCCACATGGTTTATTGTGTCATATTACATCAATCTATGCTTGACATTTGGCTTCAATCAACTTTGAAGCTAGTCGAAATGAAGAAAGACCAAAATGGACGAACTTGGTTAAGTTGGATGATTCTTGGACCAAATCTCTCTTCGTTGGTCCAAACTTCTCCACATGGTTTATTGTGTCATATTACATCAATCTATACTTGTCATTTGGCTTTAATCAACTTTGAAGCTAGTCGAAAGGAAGAAAGACCAAAATGGACGAACTTGGTTAAGTTGGATGATTCTTGGACCAAATCTCTCTTCGTTGGTCCCAAACTTCTCCACATGGTTTATTGTGTCATATTACATCAATCTATACTTGACATTTGGCTTCGATATAATTTGAAGCTAGTCGAAACGAAGAAAGACCAAAATGACGAACTTTGCTAAGTTGGATGATTCTTGGACCAAATCTCTCTTCGTTGGTCCCAAACTTCTCCACATGGTTTATTGTGTCATATTACATCAATCTATACTTGTCATTTGGCTTTAATTTAACTTTGAAGCTAGTCAAAAGGAAGAAAGACCAAAATGGACGAACTTGGTTAAGTTGGATGATTCTTGGACCAAATCTCTTTTCGTTGGTCTCAAACTTCTCAACATGGTTTATTGTGTCATATTACATCAATCTATGCTTGACATTTGGCTTCGATCAAATTTGAAGCTAGTCGAAACGAAGAAAGACAAAAATGGATGAACTTGGCTAAGTTGGATGATTCTTGGACCAAATCTCTCTTCGTTGGTCCCAAACTTCTCCACATATTTTATTGTGTCATATTACATCAATCTATGCTTGACATTTGGCTTTGAAAAACTTTGAAGCTAGTCAAAAGGAAGAAAGACCAAAATGGACGAAATTTGCTAAGTTGGATGATTCTTGGACCAAATCTCTCTTCGTTGGTCTCAAACTTCTCCACATGGTTTATTGTGTCATATTACATCAATCTATGCTTGACATTTGGCTTCGATCAACTTTGAAGCTAGTCGAAACGAAGAAAGACCAAAATGGACGAACTTGGTGAAGTTGGATGATTCTTGGACCAAATCTTCTTCGTTGGTCTCAAACTTCTTCACATGGTTTATTGTGTCATATTACATCAATCTATGCTTGACATTTGGCTTCGATCAACTTTGAAGCTAGTCGAAAGGAAGAAAGACCAAAATGGACGAACTTGGTTAAGTTGGATGATTCTTGGACCAAATCTCTCTTCGTTGGTCTCAAACTTCTCCACATGGTTTATTGTGTCATATTACATCAATCTATACTTGTCATTTGGCTTCGATCAAATTTGAAGCTAGTCGAAACGAAGAACTTGGCTAAGTTGGATGATTCTTGGACCAAATCTCTCTTCGTTGGTCTCAAACTTCTCCACATGGTTTATTGTGTCATATTACATCAATCTATACTTGTCATTTGGCTTTAATCAACTTTGAAGCTAGTCGAAAGGAAGAAAGACCAAAATGGACGAACTTGGTTAAGTTGGATGATTCTTGGACCAAATCTCTTTTCGTTGGTCTCAAACTTCTCAACATGGTTTATTGTGTCATATTACATCAATCTATGCTTGACATTTGGCTTCGATCAAATTTGAAGCTAGTCGAAACGAAGAAAGACCAAAATGGACGAACTTGGCTAAGTTGGATGATTCTTGGACCAAATCTCTCTTCGTTGGTCTCAAACTTCTCCACATGGTTTATTGTGTCATATTACATCAATCTATGCTTGACATTTGGCTTCGATCAAATTTGAAGCTAGTCGAAAGGAAGAAAGACCAAATGAACGAACTTGGATAAGTTGGATGATTCTTGGACCAAATCTCTCTTTGTTGGTCCAAACTTCTCCACATATTTTATTGTGTCATATTACATCAATCTATGCTTGACATTTGGCTTTGAACAACTTTGAAGCTAGTCGAAAGGAAGAAAGACCAAAATGGACGAAATTTGCTAAGTTGGATGATTCTTGGACCAAATCTCTCTTCGTTGGTCCCAAACTTCTCCACATGGTTTATTGTGTCATATTACATCAATCTATGCTTGACATTTGGCTTCGATCAATTTTGAAGCTAGTCGAAAGGAAGAAAGACCAAAATGGACGAACTTGGTTAAGTTGGATGATTCTTGGACCAAATCTCTCTTTGTTGGTCCCAAACTTCTCCACATGGTTTATTGTGTCATATTACATCAATCTATGCTTGACATTTGGCTTCGATCAAATTTGAAGCTAGTCGAAAGAAAGAAAGACCAAAATGGACGAACTTGGTTAAGTTGGATGATTCTTGGACCAAATCTCTTTCGTTGGTCTCAAACTTCTCCACATATTTTATTGTGTCATATTACATCAATCTATGCTTGACATTTGGCTTTGATCAACTTTGAAGCTAGTCGAAAGGAAGAAAGACCAAAATGGACGACATTGGTGAAGTTGGATGATTCTTGGACCAAATCTCTCTTCGTTGGTCTCAAACTTCTCCACATGGTTTATTGTGTCATATTACATCAATCTATGCTTGACATTTGGCTTCGATCAAATTTGAAGCTAGTCAAAAGGAAGAAAGACCAAAATGGACGAACTTGGTTAAGTTGGATGATTCTTGGACCAAATCTCTCTTCGTTGGTCCCAAACTTCTCCACATGGTTTATTGTGTCATATTACATCAATCTATGCTTGACATTTGGCTTCGATCAACTTTGAAGCTAGTCGAAACGAAGAAAGACCAAAATGGACGAACTTGGTTAAGTTGGATGATTATTGGACCAAATCTCTTTTCGTTGGTCTCAAACTTCTCAACATGGTTTATTGTGTCATATTACATCAATCTATGCTTGACATTTGGCTTCGATCAACTTTGAAGCTAGTCGAAAGGAAGAAAGACCAAAATGGACGAACTTTGCTAAGTTGGATGATTCTTGGACCAAATCTCTTTTCGTTGGTCTAAAACTTCTCCACATGGTTTATTGTGTCATATTACATCAATCTATGCTTGACATTTGGCTTCGATCAAATTTGAAGCTAGTCGAAAGGAAGAAAGACCAAAATGGACGAACTTGGCTAAGTTGGATGATTCTTGGACCAAATCTCTCTTCGTTGGTCCCAAACTTCTCCACATGGTTTATTGTGTCATATTACATCAATCTATGCTTGACATTTGGCTTCGATCAAATTTGAAGCTAGTCGAAACGAAGAAAGACCAAAATGGACGAACTTAGCTAAGTTGGATGATTCTTGGACCAAATCTCTCTTCGTTGGTCCCAAACTTCTCCACATGGTTTATTGTGTCATATTACATCAATCTATGCTTGACATTTGGCTTCGATCAATTTGAAGCTAGTCGAAACGAAGAAAGACCAAAATGGACGAACTTGGATAAGTTGGATGATTCTTGGACCAAATCTCTCTTTGTTGGTCTCAAACTTCTCCACATGGTTTATTGTGTCATATTACATCAATCTATACTTGTCATTTGGCTTTAATCAACTTTGAAGCTAGTCGAAAGGAAGAAAGACCAAAATGGACGAACTTGGTTAAGTTGGATGATTCTTGGACCAAATCTCTTTTCGTTGGTCTCAAACTTCTCCACATGGTTTATTGTGTCATATTACATCAATCTATGCTTGACATTTGGCTTCGATCAAATTTGAAGCTAGTCGAAATGAAGAAAGACCAAAATGGACGAACTTGGCTAAGTTGGATGATTCTTGGACCAAATCTCTCTTCGTTGGTCTCAAACTTCTCCACATGGTTTATTGTGTCATATTACATCAATCTATGCTTGACATTTGGCTTCGATCAAATTTGAAGCTAGTCGAAAGGAAGAAAGACCAAAATGGACGAACTTGGTTAAGTTGGATGATTCTTGACCAAATCTCTCTTCGTTGGTCCCAAACTTCTCCACATGGTTTATTGTGTCATATTACATCAATCTATGCTTGACATTTGGCTTCGATATAATTTGAAGCTAGTCGAAACGAAGAAAGACCAAAATGGACGAACTTTGCTAAGTTGGATGATTCTTGGACCAAATCTCTCTTCGTTGGTCCCAAACTTCTCCACATGGTTTATTGTGTCATATTACATCAATTTATACTTGACATTTGGCTTTAATCAACTTTGAAGCTAGTCGAAAGGAAGAAAGACCAAAATGGACGAACTTTGCAAGTTGGATGATTCTTGGACCAAATCTCTCTTCGTTGGTCTCAAACTTCTCCACATGGTTTATTGTGTCATATTACATCAATCTATACTTGTCATTTGGCTTTAATCAACTTTGAAGCTAGTCGAAAGGAAGAAAGACCAAAATGGACGAACTTTGCTAAGTTGGATGATTCTTGGACCAAATCTCTCTTCGTTGGTCCAAACTTCTCCACATGGTTTATTGTGTCATATTACATCAATCTATGCTTGACATTTGGCTTCAATCAACTTTGAAGCTAGTCGAAATGAAGAAAGACCAAAATGGACGAACTTGGTTAAGTTGGATGATTCTTGGACCAAATCTCTCTTCGTTGGTCCCAAACTTCTCCACATGGTTTATTGTGTCATATTACATCAATCTATACTTGTCATTTGGCTTTAATCAACTTTGAAGCTAGTCGAAACGAAGAAAGACCAAAATGGACGAACTTGGTTAAGTTGGATGATTCTTGGACCAAATCTCTCTTCGTTGGTCTCAAACTTCTCCACATGGTTTATTGTGTCATATTACATCAATCTATGCTTGACATTTGGCTTCGATCAAATTTGAAGCTAGTCGAAAGGAAGAAAGACCAAAATGGACGAACTTGGTTAAGTTGGATGATTCTTGACCAAATCTCTCTTCGTTGGTCCCAAACTTCTCCACATGGTTTATTGTGTCATATTACATCAATCTATGCTTGACATTTGGCTTCGATATAATTTAAGCTAGTCGAAACGAAGAAAGACCAAAATGGACGAACTTTGCTAAGTTGGATGATTCTTGGACCAAATCTCTCTTCGTTGGTCCCAAACTTCTCCACATGGTTTATTGTGTCATATTACATCAATCTATACTTGTCATTTGGCTTTGAACAACTTTGAAGCTAGTCGAAAGGAAGAAAGACCAAAATGGACGAACTTTGCTAAGTTGGATGATTCTTGGACCAAATCTCTCTTCGTTGGTCCAAACTTCTCCACATGGTTTATTGTGTCATATTACATCAATCTATACTTGTCATTTGGCTTTAATCAACTTTGAAGCTAGTCGAAACGAAGAAAGACCAAAATGGACGAACTTGGTTAAGTTGGATGATTCTTGGACCAAATCTCTCTTCGTTGGTCTCAAACTTCTCCACATGGTTTATTGTGTCATATTACATCAATCTATGCTTGACATTTGGCTTCGATCAAATTTGAAGCTAGTCGAAAGGAAGAAAGACCAAAATGGACGAACTTGGTTAAGTTGGATGATTCTTTGACCAAATCTCTCTTCGTTGGTCCCAAACTTCTCCACATGGTTTATTGTGTCATATTACATCAATCTATGCTTGACATTTGGCTTCGATATAATTTGAAGCTAGTCGAAACGAAGAAAGACCAAAATGGACGAACTTTGCTAAGTTGGATGATTCTTGGACCAAATCTCTCTTCGTTGGTCCCAAACTTCTCCACATGGTTTATTGTGTCATATTACATCAATTATGCTTGACATTTGGCTTTGATCAACTTTGAAGCTAGTCGAAAGGAAGAAAGACCAAAATGGACGAACTTTGCTAAGTTGGATGATTCTTGGACCAAATCTCTCTTCGTTGGTCCCAAACTTCTCCACATGGTTTATTGTGTCATATTACATCAATCTATACTTGTCATTTGGCTTTAATCAACTTTGAAGCTAGTCGAAAGGAAGAAAGACCAAAATGGACGAACTTTGCTAAGTTGGATGATTCTTGGACCAAATCTCTCTTCGTTGGTCCCAAACTTCTCCACATGGTTTATTGTGTCATATTACATCAATCTATGCTTGACATTTGGCTTCAATCAACTTTGAAGCTAGTCGAAACGAAGAAAGACCAAAATGGACGAACTTGGTTAAGTTGGATGATTCTTGGACCAAATCTCTCTTCGTTGGTCCCAAACTTCTCCACATGGTTTATTGTGTCATATTACATCAATCTATGCTTGACATTTGGCTTCGATCAAATTTGAAGCTAGTCGAAAGGAAGAAAGACCAAAATGGACGAACTTGGCTAAGTTGGATGATTCTTGGACCAAATCTCTCTTCGTTGGTCCCAAACTTCTCCACATGGTTTATTGTGTCATATTACATCAATCTATGCTTGACATTTGGCTTCGATCAATTTGAAGCTAGTCGAAAGGAAGAAAGACCAAAATGGACGAACTTGGATAAGTTGGATGATTCTTGGACCAAATCTCTCTTCGTTGGTCTCAAACTTCTCCACATGGTTTATTGTGTCATATTACATCAATCTATACTTGTCATTTGGCTTTAATCAACTTTGAAGCTAGTCGAAAGGAAGAAAGACCAAAATGGACGAACTTGCTAAGTTGGATGATTCTTGGACCAAATCTCTCTTCGTTGGTCTCAAACTTCTCCACATGGTTTATTGTGTCATATTACATCAATCTATGCTTGTCATTTGGCTTTAATCAACTTTGAAGCTAGTCGAAAGGAAGAAAGACCAAAATGGACGAACTTTGCTAAGTTGGATGATTCTTGGACCAAATCTCTCTTCGTTGGTCCAAACTTCTCCACATGGTTTATTGTGTCATATTACATCAATCTATGCTTGACATTTGGCTTCGATCAACTTTGAAGCTAGTCGAAATGAAGAAAGACCAAAATGGACGAACTTGGTTAAGTTGGATGATTCTTGGACCAAATCTCTCTTCGTTGGTCTCAAACTTCTCCACATGGTTTATTGTGTCATATTACATCAATCTATACTTGTCATTTGGCTTTAATCAACTTTGAAGCTAGTCGAAAGGAAGAAAGACCAAAATGGACGAACTTTGCTAAGTTGGATGATTCTTGGACCAAATCTCTCTTCGTTGGTCCCAAACTTCTCCACATGGTTTATTGTGTCATATTACATCAATCTATGCTTGACATTTGGCTTCAATCAACTTTGAAGCTAGTCGAAAGGAAGAAAGACCAAAATGGACGAACTTGGTTAAGTTGGATGATTCTTGGACCAAATCTCTCTTCGTTGGTCTCCAAACTTCTCCACATGGTTTATTGTGTCATATTACATCAATCTATGCTTGACATTTGGCTTCGATCAACTTTGAAGCTAGTCGAAAGGAAGAAAGACCAAAATGGACGAACTTGGTTAAGTTGGATGATTCTTGGACCAAATCTCTCTTCGTTGGTCTCAAACTTCTCCACATGGTTTATTGTGTCATATTACATCAATCTATGCTTGACATTTGGCTTCGATCAACTTTGAAGCTAGTCGAAAGGAAGAAAGACCAAAATGGACGAACTTTGCTAAGTTGGATGATTCTTGGACCAAATCTCTCTTCGTTGGTCCCAAACTTCTCCACATGGTTTATTGTGTCATATTACATCAATCTATACTTGTCATTTGGCTTTAATCAACTTTGAAGCTAGTCGAAAGGAAGAAAGACCAAAATGGACGAACTTTGCTAAGTTGGATGATTCTTGGACCAAATCTCTCTTCGTTGGTCTCAAACTTCTCCACATGGTTTATTGTGTCATATTACATCAATCTATGCTTGACATTTGGCTTTAATCAACTTTGAAGCTAGTCGAAAGGAAGAAAGACCAAAATGGACGAACTTTGTTAAGTTGGATGATTCTTGGACCAAATCTCTCTTCGTTGGTCTCAAACTTCTCCACATGGTTTATTGTGTCATATTACATCAATCTATGCTTGACATTTGGCTTTAATCAACTTTGAAGCTAGTCGAAAGGAAGAAAGACCAAAATGGACGAACTTTGCTAAGTTGGATGATTCTTGGACCAAATCTCTCTTCGTTGGTCCCAAACTTCTCCACATGGTTTATTGTGTCATATTACATCAATCTATGCTTGACATTTGGCTTCGATCAACTTTGAAGCTAGTCGAAAGGAAGAAAGACCAAAATGGACGAACTTGGTTAAGTTGGATGATTCTTGGACCAAATCTCTCTTCGTTGGTCCCAAACTTCTCCACATGGTTTATTGTGTCATATTACATCAATCTATACTTGTCATTTGGCTTTAATCAACTTTGAAGCTAGTCGAAAGGAAGAAAGACCAAAATGGACGAACTTGGCTAAGTTGGATGATTCTTGGACCAAATCTCTTTTCGTTGGTCTCAAACTTCTCCACATGGTTTATTGTGTCATATTACATCAATCTATGCTTGACATTTGGCTTCGATCAACTTTGAAGCTAGTCGAAACGAAGAAAGACCAAAATGGACGAACTTGGCTAAGTTGGATGATTCTTGGACCAAATCTCTCTTCGTTGGTCCCAAACTTCTCCACATGGTTTATTGTGTCATATTACATCAATCTATGCTTGACATTTGGCTTTGAAAAACTTTGAAGCTAGTCGAAAGGAAGAAAGACCAAAATGGACGAACTTTGCTAAGTTGGATGATTCTTGGACCAAATCTCTCTTCGTTGGTCTCAAACTTCTCCACATGGTTTATTGTGTCATATTACATCAATCTATGCTTGACATTTGGCTTCGATCAACTTTGAAGCTAGTCGAAACGAAGAAAGACCAAAATGGACGAACTTGGTAAGTTGGATGATTCTTGGACCAAATCTCTCTTCGTTGGTCTCAAACTTCTCCACATGGTTTATTGTGTCATATTACATCAATCTATGCTTGACATTTGGCTTCGATCAACTTTGAAGCTAGTCGAAAGGAAGAAAGACCAAAATGGACGAACTTGGTTAAGTTGGATGATTCTTGGACCAAATCTCTCTTCGTTGGTCTCAAACTTCTCCACATGGTTTATTGTGTCATATTACATCAATCTATACTTGACATTTGGCTTCGATATAATTTGAAGCTAGTCGAAACGAAGAAAGACCAAAATGGACGAACTTTGCTAAGTTGGATGATTCTTGGACCAAATCTCTCTTCGTTGGTCCCAAACTTCTCCACATGGTTTATTGTGTCATATTACATCAATCTATACTTGTCATTTGGCTTTAATTTAACTTTGAAGCTAGTCGAAAGGAAGAAAGACCAAAATGGACGAACTTGGTTAAGTTGGATGATTCTTGGACCAAATCTTTTCGTTGGTCTCAAACTTCTCCACATGGTTTATTGTGTCATATTACATCAATCTATGCTTGACATTTGGCTTCGATCAAATTTGAAGCTAGTCGAAACGAAGAAAGACCAAAATGGACGAACTTGGCTAAGTTGGATGATTCTTGGACCAAATCTCTCTTCGTTGGTCCCAAACTTCTCCACATGGTTTATTGTGTCATATTACATCAATCTATGCTTGACATTTGGCTTTGAAAAACTTTGAAGCTAGTCGAAAGGAAGAAAGACCAAAATGGACGAAATTTGCTAAGTTGGATGATTCTTGGACCAAATCTCTCTTCGTTGGTCTCAAACTTCTCCACATGGTTTATTGTGTCATATTACATCAATCTATGCTTGATATTGGCTTCGATCAACTTTGAAGCTAGTCGAAACGAAGAAAGACCAAAATGGACGAACTTGGTAAGTTGGATGATTCTTGGACCAAATCTTTCTTCGTTGGTCTCAAACTTCTTCACATGGTTTATTGTGTCATATTACATCAATCTATGCTTGACATTTGGCTTCGATCAACTTTGAAGCTAGTCGAAAGGAAGAAAGACCAAAATGGACGAACTTGGTTAAGTTGGATGATTCTTGGACCAAATCTCTCTTCGTTGGTCTCAAACTTCTCCACATGGTTTATTGTGTCATATTACATCAATCTATACTTGTCATTTGGCTTCGATCAAATTTGAAGCTAGTCGAAACGAAGAACTTGGCTAAGTTGGATGATTCTTGGACCAAATCTCTCTTCGTTGGTCTCAAACTTCTCCACATGGTTTATTGTGTCATATTACATCAATCTATACTTGTCATTTGGCTTTAATCAACTTTGAAGCTAGTCGAAAGGAAGAAAGACCAAAATGGACGAACTTGGTTAAGTTGGATGATTCTTGGACCAAATCTCTTTTCGTTGGTCTCAAACTTCTCCACATGGTTTATTGTGTCATATTACATCAATCTATGCTTGACATTTGGCTTCGATCAAATTTGAAGCTAGTCGAAACGAAGAAAGACCAAAATGGACGAACTTGGCTAAGTTGGATGATTCTTGGACCAAATCTCTCTTCGTTGGTCTCAAACTTCTCCACATGGTTTATTGTGTCATATTACATCAATCTATGCTTGACATTTGGCTTCGATCAAATTTGAAGCTAGTCGAAAGGAAGAAAGACCAAAATGGACGAACTTGGATAAGTTGGATGATTCTTGGACCAAATCTCTCTTCGTTGGTCCCAAACTTCTCCACATGGTTTATTGTGTCATATTACATCAATCTATGCTTGACATTTGGCTTTGAACAACTTTGAAGCTAGTCGAAAGGAAGAAAGACCAAAATGGACGAAATTTGCTAAGTTGGATGATTCTTGGACCAAATCTCTCTTCGTTGGTCCCAAACTTCTCCACATGGTTTATTGTGTCATATTACATCAATCTATGCTTGACATTTGGCTTCGATCAATTTTGAAGCTAGTCGAAAGGAAGAAAGACCAAAATGGACGAACTTGGTTAAGTTGGATGATTCTTGGACCAAATCTCTCTTTGTTGGTCCCAAACTTCTCCACATGGTTTATTGTGTCATATTACATCAATCTATGCTTGACATTTGGCTTCGATCAAATTTGAAGCTAGTCGAAAGAAAGAAAGACCAAAATGGACGAACTTGGTTAAGTTGGATGATTCTTGGACCAAATCTCTTTTCGTTGGTCTCAAACTTCTCCACATTTTATTGTGTCATATTACATCAATCTATGCTTGACATTTGGCTTTGATCAACTTTGAAGCTAGTCGAAAGGAAGAAAGACCAAAATGGACGACATTGGTGAAGTTGGATGATTCTTGGACCAAATCTCTCTTCGTTGGTCTCAAACTTCTCCACATGGTTTATTGTGTCATATTACATCAATCTATGCTTGACATTTGGCTTCGATCAAATTTGAAGCTAGTCAAAAGGAAGAAAGACCAAAATGGACGAACTTGGTTAAGTTGGATGATTCTTGGACCAAATCTCTCTTCGTTGGTCCCAAACTTCTCCACATGGTTTATTGTGTCATATTACATCAATCTATGCTTGACATTTGGCTTCGATCAACTTTGAAGCTAGTCGAAACGAAGAAAGACCAAAATGGACGAACTTGGTTAAGTTGGATGATTCTTGGACCAAATCTCTTTTCGTTGGTCTCAAACTTCTCCACATGGTTTATTGTGTCATATTACATCAATCTATGCTTGACATTTGGCTTCGATCAACTTTGAAGCTAGTCGAAAGGAAGAAAGACCAAAATGGACGAACTTTGCTAAGTTGGATGATTCTTGGACCAAATCTCTTTTCGTTGGTCTAAAACTTCTCCACATGGTTTATTGTGTCATATTACATCAATCTATGCTTGACATTTGGCTTCGATCAAATTTGAAGCTAGTCGAAAGGAAGAAAGACCAAAATGGACGAACTTGGCTAAGTTGGATGATTCTTGGACCAAATCTCTCTTCGTTGGTCCCAAACTTCTCCACATGGTTTATTGTGTCATATTACATCAATCTATGCTTGACATTTGGCTTCGATCAAATTTGAAGCTAGTCGAAACGAAGAAAGACCAAAATGGACGAACTTAGCTAAGTTGGATGATTCTTGGACCAAATCTCTCTTCGTTGGTCCCAAACTTCTCCACATGGTTTATTGTGTCATATTACATCAATCTATGCTTGACATTTGGCTTCGATCAAATTTGAAGCTAGTCGAAACGAAGAAAGACCAAAATGGACGAACTTGGCTAAGTTGGATGATTCTTGGACCAAATCTCTCTTTGTTGGTCTCAAACTTCTCCACATGGTTTATTGTGTCATATTACATCAATCTATACTTGTCATTTGGCTTTAATAAACTTTGAAGCTAGTCGAAAGGAAGAAAGACCAAAATGGACGAACTTGGTTAAGTTGGATGATTCTTGGACCAAATCTCTTTTCGTTGGTCTCAAACTTCTCCACATGGTTTATTGTGTCATATTACATCAATCTATGCTTGACATTTGGCTTCGATCAAATTTGAAGCTAGTCGAAATGAAGAAAGACCAAAATGGACGAACTTGGCTAAGTTGGATGATTCTTGGACCAAATCTCTCTTCGTTGGTCTCAAACTTCTCCACATGGTTTATTGTGTCATATTACATCAATCTATGCTTGACATTTGGCTTCGATCAAATTTGAAGCTAGTCGAAAGGAAGAAAGACCAAAATGAACGAACTTGGTTAAGTTGGATGATTCTTTGACCAAATCTCTCTTCGTTGGTCCCAAACTTCTCCACATGGTTTATTGTGTCATATTACATCAATCTATGCTTGACATTTGGCTTCGATATAATTTGAAGCTAGTCGAAACGAAGAAAGACCAAAATGGACGAACTTTGCTAAGTTGGATGATTCTTGGACCAAATCTCTCTTCGTTGGTCCCAAACTTCTCCACATGGTTTATTGTGTCATATTACATCAATTTATACTTGACATTTGGCTTTAATCAACTTTGAAGCTAGTCGAAAGGAAGAAAGACCAAAATGGACAAACTTTGCTAAGTTGGATGATTCTTGGACCAAATCTCTCTTCGTTGGTCTCAAACTTCTCCACATGGTTTATTGTGTCATATTACATCAATCTATACTTGTCATTTGGCTTTAATCAACTTTGAAGCTAGTCGAAAGGAAGAAAGACCAAAATGGACGAACTTTGCTAAGTTGGATGATTCTTGGACCAAATCTCTCTTCGTTGGTCCAAACTTCTCCACATGGTTTATTGTGTCATATTACATCAATCTATGCTTGACATTTGGCTTCAATCAACTTTGAAGCTAGTCGAAATGAAGAAAGACCAAAATGGACGAACTTGGTTAAGTTGGATGATTCTTGGACCAAATCTCTCTTCGTTGGTCCCAAACTTCTCCACATGGTTTATTGTGTCATATTACATCAATCTATACTTGTCATTTGGCTTTAATCAACTTTGAAGCTAGTCGAAACGAAGAAAGACCAAAATGGACGAACTTGGTTAAGTTGGATGATTCTTGGACCAAATCTCTCTTCGTTGGTCTCAAACTTCTCCACATGGTTTATTGTGTCATATTACATCAATCTATGCTTGACATTTGGCTTCGATCAAATTTGAAGCTAGTCGAAAGGAAGAAAGACCAAAATGGACGAACTTGGTTAAGTTGGATGATTCTTTGACCAAATCTCTCTTCGTTGGTCCCAAACTTCTCCACATGGTTTATTGTGTCATATTACATCAATCTATGCTTGACATTTGGCTTCGATATAATTTGAAGCTAGTCGAAACGAAGAAAGACCAAAATGGACGAACTTTGCTAAGTTGGATGATTCTTGGACCAAATCTCTCTTCGTTGGTCCCAAACTTCTCCACATGGTTTATTGTGTCATATTACATCAATCTATACTTGTCATTTGGCTTTGAACAACTTTGAAGCTAGTCGAAAGGAAGAAAGACCAAAATGGACGAAATTTGCTAAGTTGGATGATTCTTGGACCAAATCTCTCTTCGTTGGTCCCAAACTTCTCCACATGGTTTATTGTGTCATATTACATCAATCTATACTTGTCATTTGGCTTTAATCAACTTTGAAGCTAGTCGAAACGAAGAAAGACCAAAATGGATAAACTTGGTTAAGTTGGATGATTCTTGGACCAAATCTCTCTTCGTTGGTCTCAAACTTCTCCACATGGTTTATTGTGTCATATTACATCAATCTATGCTTGACATTTGGCTTCGATCAAATTTGAAGCTAGTCGAAAGGAAGAAAGACCAAAATGGACGAACTTGGTTAAGTTGGATGATTCTTTGACCAAATCTCTCTTCGTTGGTCCCAAACTTCTCCACATGGTTTATTGTGTCATATTACATCAATCTATGCTTGACATTTGGCTTCGATATAATTTTAAGCTAGTCGAAACGAAGAAAGACCAAAATGGACGAACTTTGCTAAGTTGGATGATTCTTGGACCAAATCTCTCTTCGTTGGTCCCAAACTTCTCCACATGGTTTATTGTGTCATATTACATCAATTTATACTTGTCATTTGGCTTTGAACAACTTTGAAGCTAGTCGAAAGGAAGAAAGACCAAAATGGACGAAATTTGCTAAGTTGGATGATTCTTGGACCAAATCTCTCTTCGTTGGTCCCAAACTTCTCCACATGGTTTATTGTGTCATATTACATCAATCTATACTTGTCATTTGGCTTTAATCAACTTTGAAGCTAGTCGAAAGGAAGAAAGACCAAAATGGACGAACTTTGCTAAGTTGGATGATTCTTGGACCAAATCTCTCTTCGTTGGTCCCAAACTTCTCCACATGGTTTATTGTGTCATATTACATCAATCTATGCTTGACATTTGGCTTCAATCAACTTTGAAGTTAGTCGAAACGAAGAAAGACCAAAATGGACGAACTTGGTTAAGTTGGATGATTCTTGGACCAAATCTCTCTTCGTTGGTCCCAAACTTCTCCACATGGTTTATTGTGTCATATTACATCAATCTATGCTTGACATTTGGCTTCGATCAAATTTGAAGCTAGTCGAAAGGAAGAAAGACCAAAATGGACGAACTTGGCTAAGTTGGATGATTCTTGGACCAAATCTCTCTTCGTTGGTCCCAAACTTCTCCACATGGTTTATTGTGTCATATTACATCAATCTATGCTTGACATTTGGCTTCGATCAATTTGAAGCTAGTCGAAAGGAAGAAAGACCAAAATGGACGAACTTGGATAAGTTGGATGATTCTTGGACCAAATCTCTCTTCGTTGGTCTCAAACTTCTCCACATGGTTTATTGTGTCATATTACATCAATTTATACTTGTCATTTGGCTTTAATCAACTTTGAAGCTAGTCGAAAGGAAGAAAGACCAAAATGGACGAACTTAGCTAAGTTGGATGATTCTTGGACCAAATCTCTCTTCGTTGGTCTCAAACTTCTCCACATGGTTTATTGTGTCATATTACATCAATCTATTCTTGTCATTTGGCTTTAATCAACTTTGAAGCTAGTCGAAAGGAAGAAAGACCAAAATGGACGAACTTTGCTAAGTTGGATGATTCTTGGACCAAATCTCTATTCGTTGGTCCAAACTTCTCCACATGGTTTATTGTGTCATATTACATCAATCTATGCTTGACATTTGGCTTCAATCAACTTTGAAGCTAGTCGAAATGAAGAAAGACCAAAATGGACGAACTTGGTTAAGTTGGATGATTCTTGGACCAAATCTCTCTTCGTTGGTCCCAAACTTCTCCACATGGTTTATTGTGTCATATTACATCAATCTATACTTGTCATTTGGCTTTAATCAACTTTGAAGCTAGTCGAAACGAAGAAAGACCAAAATGGACGAACTTGGTTAAGTTGGATGATTCTTGGACCAAATCTCTTTTCGTTGGTCTCAAACTTCTCCACATGGTTTATTGTGTCATATTACATCAATCTATGCTTGACATTTGGCTTCGATCAATTTGAAGCTAGTCGAAAGGAAGAAAGACCAAAATGGACGAACTTGGCTAAGTTGGATGATTCTTGGACCAAATCTCTCTTCGTTGGTCTCAAACTTCTCCACATGGTTTATTGTGTCATATTACATCAATCTATACTTATCATTTGGCTTTAATCAACTTTGAAGCTAGTCGAAAGGAAGAAAGACCAAAATGGACGAACTTGGCTAAGTTGGATGATTCTTGGACCAAATCTCTCTTCGTTGGTCTCAAACTTCTCCACATGGTTTATTGTGTCATATTACATCAATCTATGCTTGTCATTTGGCTTTATTCAACTTTGAAGCTAGTCGAAAGGAAGAAAGACCAAAATGGACGAACTTTGCTAAGTTGGATGATTCTTGGACCAAATCTCTCTTCGTTGGTCCCAAACTTCTCCACATGGTTTATTGTGTCATATTACATCAATTTATACTTGTCATTTGGCTTTAATCAACTTTGAAGCTAGTCGAAAGGAAGAAAGACAAAATGGACGAACTTTGCTAAGTTGGATGATTCTTGGACCAAATCTCTCTTCGTTGGTCCCAAACTTCTCCACATGGTTTATTGTGTCATATTACATCAATCTATGCTTGACATTTGGCTTCGATCAACTTTGAAGCTAGTCGAAACGAAGAAAGACCAAAATGGACGAACTTTGTGAAGTTGGATGATTCTTGGACCAAATCTCTCTTCGTTGGTCTCAAACTTCTCCACATGGTTTATTGTGTCATATTACATCAATCTATGCTTACATTTGGCTTCGATCAACTTTGAAGCTAGTCGAAACGAAGAAAGACCAAAATGGACGAACTTAGCTAAGTTGGATGATTCTTGGACCAAATCTCTTTTCGTTGGTCTCAAACTTCTCCACATGGTTTATTGTGTCATATTACATCAATCTATGCTTGACATTTGGCTTCGATCAACTTTGAAGCTAGTCGAAAGGAAGAAAGACCAAAATGGACGAACTTGGCTAAGTTGGATGATTCTTGGACCAAATCTCTTTTCGTTGGTCTCAAACTTCTCCACATGGTTTATTGTGTCATATTACATCAATCTATGCTTGACATTTGGCTTCGATCAACTTTGAAGCTAGTCGAAAGGAAGAAAGACCAAAATGACGAACTTGGCTAAGTTGGATGATTCTTGGACCAAATCTCTCTTCGTTGGTCCCAAACTTCTCCACATGGTTTATTGTGTCATATTACATCAATCTATGCTTGACATTTGGCTTCGATCAATTTGAAGCTAGTCGAAAGGAAGAAAGACCAAAATGGACGAACTTGGCTAAGTTGGATGATTCTTGGACCAAATCTCTCTTCGTTGGTCCCAAACTTCTCCACATATTTTATTGTGTCATATTACATCAATCTATGCTTGACATTTGGCTTTGATCAACTTTGAAGCTAGTCGAAAGGAAGAAAGACCAAAATGGACGAACTTGGCTAAGTTGGATGATTCTTGGACCAAATCTCTCTTCGTTGGTCCCAAACTTCTCCACATGGTTTATTGTGTCATATTACATCAATCTATGCTTGACATTTGGCTTTGATCAACTTTGAAGCTAGTCGAAAGGAAGAAAGACCAAAATGGACGAAATTTGCTAAGTTGGATGATTCTTGGACCAAATCTCTCTTCGTTGGTCCCAAACTTCTCCACATGGTTTATTGTGTCATATTACATCAATCTATGCTTGTCATTTGGCTTTAATCAACTTTGAAGCTAGTCGAAAGGAAGAAAGACCAAAATGGACGAACTTTGCTAAGTTGGATGATTCTTGGACCAAATCTCTCTTCGTTGGTCCCAAACTTCTCCACATGGTTTATTGTGTCATATTACATCAATCTATGCTTGACATTTGGCTTGATCAACTTTGAAGCTAGTCGAAAGGAAGAAAGACCAAAATGGACGAACTTTGCTAAGTTGGATGATTCTTGGACCAAATCTCTCTTCGTTGGTCCCAAACTTCTCCACATGGTTTATTGTGTCATATTACATCAATCTATACTTGTCATTTGGCTTTAATCAACTTTGAAGCTAGTCGAAAGGAAGAAAGACCAAAATGGACGAACTTTGCTAAGTTGGATGATTCTTGGACCAAATCTCTCTTCGTTGGTCCCAAACTTCTCCACATGGTTTATTGTGTCATATTACATCAATCTATACTTGTCATTTGGCTTCGATCAAATTTGAAGCTAGTCGAAAGGAAGAAAGACCAAAATGGACGAACTTGGTTAAGTTGGATGATTCTTGGACCAAATCTCTTTTCGTTGGTCTCAAACTTCTCCACATGGTTTATTGTGTCATATTACATCAATCTATGCTTGACATTTGGCTTCGATCAAATTTGAAGCTAGTCGAAAGGAAGAAAGACCAAAATGGACGAACTTTGCTAAGTTGGATGATTCTTGGACCAAATCTCTTTTCGTTGGTCTCAAACTTCTCCACATGGTTTATTGTGTCATATTACATCAATCTATGCTTGACATTTGGCTTCGATCAAATTTGAAGCTAGTCGAAAGGAAGAAAGACCAAAATGGACGAACTTGGCTAAGTTGGATGATTCTTGGACCAAATCTCTCTTCGTTGGTCTCAAACTTCTCCACATGGTTTATTGTGTCATATTACATCAATCTATACTTGTCATTTGGCTTTAATCAACTTTGAAGCTAGTCGAAAGGAAGAAAGACCAAAATGGACGAACTTTGCTAAGTTGGATGATTCTTGGACCAAATCTCTCTTCGTTGGTCCCAAACTTCTCCACATGGTTTATTGTGTCATATTACATCAATCTATGCTTGACATTTGGCTTTGATCAACTTTGAAGCTAGTCGAAACGAAGAAAGACCAAAATGGACGAACTTGGTTAAGTTGGATGATTCTTGGACCAAATCTCTCTTCGTTGGTCCCAAACTTCTCCACATGGTTTATTGTGTCATATTACATCAATCTATACTTGTCATTTGGCTTTAATCAACTTTGAAGCTAGTCGAAAGGAAGAAAGACCAAAATGGACGAACTTTGCTAAGTTGGATGATTCTTGGACCAAATCTCTCTTCGTTGGTCCCAAACTTCTCCACATGGTTTATTGTGTCATATTACATCAATCTATACTTGTCATTTGGCTTTAATCAACTTTGAAGCTAGTCGAAAGGAAGAAAGACCAAAATGGACGAACTTTGCTAAGTTGGATGATTCTTGGACCAAATCTCTTTTCGTTGGTCTCAAACTTCTCCACATGGTTTATTGTGTCATATTACATCAATCTATGCTTGACATTTGGCTTGAATCAACTTTGAAGCTAGTCGAAAGGAAGAAAGACCAAAATGGACGAACTTTGCTAAGTTGGATGATTCTTGGACCAAATCTCTCTTCGTTGGTCCCAAACTTCTCCACATGGTTTATTGTGTCATATTACATCAATCTATGCTTGACATTTGGCTTCAATCAACTTTGAAGCTAGTCGAAAGGAAGAAAGACCAAAATGGACGAACTTTGCTAAGTTGGATGATTTTTGGACCAAATCTCTCTTCGTTGGTCCCAAACTTCTCCACATGGTTTATTGTGTCATATTACATCAATCTATACTTGTCATTTGGCTTTAATCAACTTTGAAGCTAGTCGAAAAGAAGAAAGACCAAAATGGACGAACTTTGCTAAGTTGGATGATTCTTGGACCAAATCTCTTTTCGTTGGTCTCAAACTTCTCCACATGGTTTATTGTGTCATATTACATCAATCTATGCTTGACATTTGGCTTGAATCAACTTTGAAGCTAGTCGAAAGGAAGAAAGACCAAAATGGACGAACTTTGCTAAGTTGGATGATTCTTGGACCAAATCTCTCTTCGTTGGTCCCAAACTTCTCCACATGGTTTATTGTGTCATATTACATCAATCTATGCTTGACATTTGGCTTCGATCAAATTTGAAGCTAGTCGAAACGAAGAAAGACCAAAATGGACGAACTTTGCTAAGTTGGATGATTCTTGGACCAAATCTCTCTTCGTTGGTCCCAAACTTCTCCACATGGTTTATTGTGTCATATTACATCAATCTATACTTGTCATTTGGCTTTAATCAACTTTGAAGCTAGTCGAAAAGAAGAAAGACCAAAATGGACGAACTTTGCTAAGTTGGATGATTCTTGGACCAAATCTCTCTTCGTTGGTCCCAAACTTCTCCACATGGTTTATTGTGTCATATTACATCAATTATACTTGTCATTTGGCTTTAATCAACTTTGAAGCTAGTCGAAAGGAAGAAAGACCAAAATGGACGAACTTTGCTAAGTTGGATGATTCTTGGACCAAATCTCTCTTCGTTGGTCCCAAACTTCTCCACATGGTTTATTGTGTCATATTACATCAATCTATACTTGTCATTTGGCTTTAATCAACTTTGAAGCTAGTCGAAAGGAAGAAAGACCAAAATGGACGAACTTTGCTAAGTTGGATGATTCTTGGACCAAATCTCTCTTCGTTGGTCCCAAACTTCTCCACATGGTTTATTGTGTCATATTACATCAATCTATGCTTGACATTTGGCTTTAATCAACTTTGAAGCTAGTCGAAAGAAAGAAAGACCAAAATGGACGAACTTTGCTAAGTTGGATGATTCTTGGACCAAATCTCTTTTCGTTGGTCTCAAACTTCTCCACATGGTTTATTGTGTCATATTACATCAATCTATGCTTGACATTTGGCTTCGATCAAATTTGAAGCTAGTCGAAACGAAGAAAGACCAAAATGGACGAACTTGGCTAAGTTGGATGATTCTTGGACCAAATCTCTCTTCGTTGGTCTCAAACTTCTCCACATGGTTTATTGTGTCATATTACATCAATCTATACTTGTCATTTGGCTTAATCAACTTTGAAGCTAGTCGAAAGGAAGAAAGACCAAAATGGACGAACTTTGCTAAGTTGGATGATTCTTGGACCAAATCTCTCTTCGTTGGTCCCAAACTTCTCCACATGGTTTATTGTGTCATATTACATCAATCTATGCTTGACATTTGGCTTCAATCAACTTTGAAGCTAGTCGAAACGAAGAAAGACCAAAATGGACGAACTTTGCTAAGTTGGATGATTCTTGGACCAAATCTCTCTTCGTTGGTCTCAAACTTCTCCACATGGTTTATTGTGTCATATTACATCAATCTATACTTGTCATTTGGCTTTAATCAACTTTGAAGCTAGTCGAAAGGAAGAAAGACCAAAATGGACGAACTTTGCTAAGTTGGATGATTCTTGGACCAAATCTCTCTTCGTTGGTCCCAAACTTCTCCACATGGTTTATTGTGTCATATTACATCAATCTATACTTGTCATTTGGCTTTAATCAACTTTGAAGCTAGTCGAAAGGAAGAAAGACCAAAATGGACGAACTTTGCTAAGTTGGATGATTCTTGGACCAAATCTCTCTTCGTTGGTCCCAAACTTCTCCACATGGTTTATTGTGTCATATTACATCAATCTATGCTTGACATTTGGCTTCGATCAACTTTGAAGCTAGTCGAAATGAAGAAAGACCAAAATGGACGAACTTTGCTAAGTTGGATGATTCTTGGACCAAATCTCTCTTCGTTGGTCTCAAACTTCTCCACATGGTTTATTGTGTCATATTACATCAATCTATACTTGTCATTTGGCTTTAATCAACTTTGAAGCTAGTCGAAAGGAAGAAAGACCAAAATGGACGAACTTTGCTAAGTTGGATGATTCTTGGACCAAATCTCTCTTCGTTGGTCCCAAACTTCTCCACATGGTTTATTGTGTCATATTACATCAATCTATACTTGTCATTTGGCTTTGATCAACTTTGAAGCTAGTCGAAAAGAAGAAAGACCAAAATGGACGAACTTTGCTAAGTTGGATGATTCTTGGACCAAATCTCTTTTCGTTGGTCTCAAACTTCTCCACATGGTTTATTGTGTCATATTACATCAATCTATGCTTGACATTTGGCTTCGATCAAATTTGAAGCTAGTCGAAACGAAGAAAGACCAAAATGGACGAACTTGCTAAGTTGGATGATTCTTGGACCAAATCTCTCTTCGTTGGTCTCAAACTTCTCCACATGGTTTATTGTGTCATATTACATCAATCTATACTTGTCATTTGGCTTCAATCAACTTTGAAGCTAGTCGAAAGGAAGAAAGACCAAAATGGACGAACTTTGCTAAGTTGGATGATTCTTGGACCAAATCTCTCTTCGTTGGTCCCAAACTTCTCCACATGGTTTATTGTGTCATATTACATCAATCTATACTTGTCATTTGGCTTTAATCAACTTTGAAGCTAGTCGAAAGGAAGAAAGACCAAAATGGACGAACTTTGCTAAGTTGGATGATTCTTGGACCAAATCTCTCTTCGTTGGTCCCAAACTTCTCCACATGGTTTATTGTGTCATATTACATCAATCTATGCTTGACATTTGGCTTCAATCAACTTTGAAGCTAGTCGAAACGAAGAAAGACCAAAATGGACGAACTTTGCTAAGTTGGATGATTCTTGGACCAAATCTCTCTTCGTTGGTCTCAAACTTCTCCACATGGTTTATTGTGTCATATTACATCAATCTATGCTTGTCATTTGGCTTTAATCAACTTTGAAGCTAGTCGAAAGGAAGAAAGACCAAAATGGACGAACTTTGCTAAGTTGGATGATTCTTGGACCAAATCTCTCTTCGTTGGTCCCAAACTTCTCCACATGGTTTATTGTGTCATATTACATCAATCTATACTTGTCATTTGGCTTTAATCAACTTTGAAGCTAGTCGAAAGGAAGAAAGACCAAAATGGACGAACTTTGCTAAGTTGGATGATTCTTGGACCAAATCTCTCTTCGTTGGTCCCAAACTTCTCCACATGGTTTATTGTGTCATATTACATCAATCTATGCTTGACATTTGGCTTCAATCAACTTTGAAGCTAGTCGAAACGAAGAAAGACCAAAATGGACGAACTTTGCTAAGTTGGATGATTCTTGGACCAAATCTCTCTTCGTTGGTCTCAAACTTCTCCACATGGTTTATTGTGTCATATTACATCAATCTATGCTTGTCATTTGGCTTTAATCAACTTTGAAGCTAGTCGAAAGGAAGAAAGACCAAAATGGACGAACTTTGCTAAGTTGGATGATTCTTGGACCAAATCTCTCTTCGTTGGTCCCAAACTTCTCCACATGGTTTATTGTGTCATATTACATCAATCTATGCTTGTCATTTGGCTTTAATCAACTTTGAAGCTAGTCGAAAGGAAGAAAGACCAAAATGGACGAACTTGGTTAAGTTGGATGATTCTTGGACCAAATCTCTCTTCGTTGGTCCCAAACTTCTCCACATGGTTTATTGTGTCATATTACATCAATCTATACTTGTCATTTGGCTTTAATCAACTTTGAAGCTAGTCGAAAGGAAGAAAGACCAAAATGGAGAACTTTGCTAAGTTGGATGATTCTTGGACCAAATCTCTCTTCGTTGGTCTCAAACTTCTCCACATGGTTTATTGTGTCATATTACATCAATCTATGCTTGACATTTGGCTTCGATCAAATTTGAAGCTAGTCGAAAGGAAGAAAGACCAAAATGGACGAACTTTGCTAAGTTGGATGATTCTTGGACCAAATCTCTTTTCGTTGGTCTCAAACTTCTCCACATGGTTTATTGTGTCATATTACATCAATCTATGCTTGACATTTGGCTTCGATCAAATTTGAAGCTAGTCGAAAGGAAGAAAGACCAAAATGGACGAACTTTGCTAAGTTGGATGATTCTTGGACCAAATCTCTCTTCGTTGGTCCCAAACTTCTCCACATGGTTTATTGTGTCATATTACATCAATCTATGCTTGTCATTTGGCTTTGATCAACTTTGAAGCTAGTCGAAAAGAAGAAAGACCAAAATGGACGAACTTTGCTAAGTTGGATGATTCTTGGACCAAATCTCTTTTCGTTGGTCTCAAACTTCTCCACATGGTTTATTGTGTCATATTACATCAATCTATGCTTGACATTTGGCTTCGATCAAATTTGAAGCTAGTCGAAACGAAGAAAGACCAAAATGGACGAACTTGGCTAAGTTGGATGATTCTTGGACCAAATCTCTCTTCGTTGGTCTCAAACTTCTCCACATGGTTTATTGTGTCATATTACATCAATCTATGCTTGACATTTGGCTTTAATCAACTTTGAAGCTAGTCGAAAGGAAGAAAGACCAAAATGGACGAACTTGGCTAAGTTGGATGATTCTTGGACCAAATCTCTCTTCGTTGGTCTCAAACTTCTCCACATGGTTTATTGTGTCATATTACATCAATCTATGCTTGTCATTTGGCTTAATCAACTTTGAAGCTAGTCGAAAGGAAGAAAGACCAAAATGGACGAACTTTGCTAAGTTGGATGATTCTTGGACCAAATCTCTCTTCGTTGGTCCCAAACTTCTCCACATGGTTTATTGTGTCATATTACATCAATCTATGCTTGTCATTTGGCTTCAATCAACTTTGAAGCTAGTCGAAACGAAGAAAGACCAAAATGGACGAACTTTGCTAAGTTGGATGATTCTTGGACCAAATCTCTCTTCGTTGGTCTCAAACTTCTCCACATGGTTTATTGTGTCATATTACATCAATCTATGCTTGTCATTTGGCTTTAATCAACTTTGAAGCTAGTCGAAAGGAAGAAAGACCAAAATGGACGAACTTTGCTAAGTTGGATGATTCTTGGACCAAATCTCTCTTCGTTGGTCCCAAACTTCTCCACATGGTTTATTGTGTCATATTACATCAATCTATACTTGTCATTTGGCTTTAATCAACTTTGAAGCTAGTCGAAAGGAAGAAAGACCAAAATGGACGAACTTTGCTAAGTTGGATGATTCTTGGACCAAATCTCTCTTCGTTGGTCCCAAACTTCTCCACATGGTTTATTGTGTCATATTACATCAATCTATGCTTGACATTTGGCTTCGATCAACTTTGAAGCTAGTCGAAATGAAGAAAGACCAAAATGGACGAACTTTGCTAAGTTGGATGATTCTTGGACCAAATCTCTCTTCGTTGGTCTCAAACTTCTCCACATGGTTTATTGTGTCATATTACATCAATCTATACTTGTCATTTGGCTTTAATCAACTTTGAAGCTAGTCGAAAGGAAGAAAGACCAAAATGGACGAACTTTGCTAAGTTGGATGATTCTTGGACCAAATCTCTCTTCGTTGGTCCCAAACTTCTCCACATGGTTTATTGTGTCATATTACATCAATCTATACTTGTCATTTGGCTTTGATCAACTTTGAAGCTAGTCGAAAAGAAGAAAGACCAAAATGGACGAACTTTGCTAAGTTGGATGATTCTTGGACCAAATCTCTTTTCGTTGGTCTCAAACTTCTCCACATGGTTTATTGTGTCATATTACATCAATCTATGCTTGACATTTGGCTTCGATCAAATTTGAAGCTAGTCGAAACGAAGAAAGACCAAAATGGACGAACTTGCTAAGTTGGATGATTCTTGGACCAAATCTCTCTTCGTTGGTCTCAAACTTCTCCACATGGTTTATTGTGTCATATTACATCAATCTATACTTGTCATTTGGCTTCGATCAACTTTGAAGCTAGTCGAAAGGAAGAAAGACCAAAATGGACGAACTTTGCTAAGTTGGATGATTCTTGGACCAAATCTCTCTTCGTTGGTCCCAAACTTCTCCACATGGTTTATTGTGTCATATTACATCAATCTATGCTTGACATTTGGCTTTAATCAACTTTGAAGCTAGTCGAAAGGAAGAAAGACCAAAATGGACGAACTTTGCTAAGTTGGATGATTCTTGGACCAAATCTCTCTTCGTTGGTCCCAAACTTCTCCACATGGTTTATTGTGTCATATTACATCAATCTATGCTTGACATTTGGCTTCGATCAACTTTGAAGCTAGTCGAAACGAAGAAAGACCAAAATGGACGAACTTTGCTAAGTTGGATGATTCTTGGACCAAATCTCTCTTCGTTGGTCTCAAACTTCTCCACATGGTTTATTGTGTCATATTACATCAATCTATGCTTGTCATTTGGCTTTAATCAACTTTGAAGCTAGTCGAAAGGAAGAAAGACCAAAATGGACGAACTTTGCTAAGTTGGATGATTCTTGGACCAAATCTCTCTTCGTTGGTCCCAAACTTCTCCACATGGTTTATTGTGTCATATTACATCAATCTATGCTTGACATTTGGCTTTAATCAACTTTGAAGCTAGTCGAAAGGAAGAAAGACCAAAATGGACGAACTTTGCTAAGTTGGATGATTCTTGGACCAAATCTCTCTTCGTTGGTCCCAAACTTCTCCACATGGTTTATTGTGTCATATTACATCAATCTATGCTTGACATTTGGCTTCAATCAACTTTGAAGCTAGTCGAAACGAAGAAAGACCAAAATGGACGAACTTTGCTAAGTTGGATGATTCTTGGACCAAATCTCTCTTCGTTGGTCTCAAACTTCTCCACATGGTTTATTGTGTCATATTACATCAATCTATATTTGTCATTTGGCTTTAATCAACTTTGAAGCTAGTCGAAAGGAAGAAAGACCAAAATGGACGAACTTTGCTAAGTTGGATGATTCTTGGACCAAATCTCTCTTCGTTGGTCCCAAACTTCTCCACATGGTTTATTGTGTCATATTACATCAATCTATACTTGTCATTTGGCTTTAATCAACTTTGAAGCTAGTCGAAAGGAAGAAAGACCAAAATGGACGAACTTGGTTAAGTTGGATGATTCTTGGACCAAATCTCTCTTCGTTGGTCCCAAACTTCTCCACATGGTTTATTGTGTCATATTACATCAATCTATACTTGTCATTTGGCTTTAATCAACTTTGAAGCTAGTCGAAAGGAAGAAAGACCAAAATGGACGAACTTTGCTAAGTTGGATGATTCTTGGACCAAATCTCTCTTCGTTGGTCTCAAACTTCTCCACATGGTTTATTGTGTCATATTACATCAATCTATGCTTGACATTTGGCTTCGATCAAATTTGAAGCTAGTCGAAAGGAAGAAAGACCAAAATGGACGAACTTTGCTAAGTTGGATGATTCTTGGACCAAATCTCTCTTTGTTGGTCTCAAACTTCTCACATGGTTTATTGTGTCATATTACATCAATCTATGCTTGAAATTTGGCTTCGATCAAATTTGAAGCTAGTCGAAAGGAAGAAAGACCAAAATGGACGAACTTTGCTAAGTTGGATGATTCTTGGACCAAATCTCTCTTCGTTGGTCCCAAACTTCTCCACATGGTTTATTGTGTCATATTACATCAATCTATACTTGTCATTTGGCTTTGATCAACTTTGAAGCTAGTCGAAAAGAAGAAAGACCAAAATGGACGAACTTTGCTAAGTTGGATGATTCTTGGACCAAATCTCTTTTCGTTGGTCTCAAACTTCTCCACATGGTTTATTGTGTCATATTACATCAATCTATGCTTGTCATTTGGCTTTAATCAACTTTGAAGCTAGTCGAAAGGAAGAAAGACCAAAATGGACGAACTTTGCTAAGTTGGATGATTCTTGGACCAAATCTCTTTTCGTTGGTCTCAAACTTCTCCACATGGTTTATTGTGTCATATTACATCAATCTATGCTTGACATTTGGCTTCGATCAAATTTGAAGCTAGTCGAAACGAAGAAAGACCAAAATGGACGAACTTGGCTAAGTTGGATGATTCTTGGACCAAATCTCTCTTCGTTGGTCTCAAACTTCTCCACATGGTTTATTGTGTCATATTACATCAATCTATGCTTGACATTTGGCTTTAATCAACTTTGAAGCTAGTCGAAAGGAAGAAAGACCAAAATGGACGAACTTGGCTAAGTTGGATGATTCTTGGACCAAATCTCTCTTCGTTGGTCTCAAACTTCTCCACATGGTTTATTGTGTCATATTACATCAATCTATGCTTGTCATTTGGCTTTAATCAACTTTGAAGCTAGTCGAAAGGAAGAAAGACCAAAATGGACGAACTTTGCTAAGTTGGATGATTCTTGGACCAAATCTCTCTTCGTTGGTCCCAAACTTCTCCACATGGTTTATTGTGTCATATTACATCAATCTATGCTTGACATTTGGCTTCAATCAACTTTGAAGCTAGTCGAAACGAAGAAAGACCAAAATGGACGAACTTTGCTAAGTTGGATGATTCTTGGACCAAATCTCTCTTCGTTGGTCCCAAACTTCTCCACATGGTTTATTGTGTCATATTACATCAATCTATGCTTGTCATTTGGCTTTAATCAACTTTGAAGCTAGTCGAAAGGAAGAAAGACCAAAATGGACGAACTTTGCTAAGTTGGATGATTCTTGGACCAAATCTCTCTTCGTTGGTCCCAAACTTCTCCACATGGTTTATTGTGTCATATTACATCAATCTATGCTTGACATTTGGCTTTAATCAACTTTGAAGCTAGTCGAAAGGAAGAAAGACCAAAATGGACGAACTTGGTTAAGTTGGATGATTCTTGGACCAAATCTCTCTTCGTTGGTCCCAAACTTCTCCACATGGTTTATTGTGTCATATTACATCAATCTATACTTGTCATTTGGCTTTAATCAACTTTGAAGCTAGTCGAAAGGAAGAAAGACCAAAATGGACGAACTTTGCTAAGTTGGATGATTCTTGGACCAAATCTCTCTTCGTTGGTCTCAAACTTCTCCACATGGTTTATTGTGTCATATTACATCAATCTATGCTTGACATTTGGCTTCGATCAAATTTGAAGCTAGTCGAAAGGAAGAAAGACCAAAATGGACGAACTTTGCTAAGTTGGATGATTCTTGGACCAAATCTCTTTTCGTTGGTCTCAAACTTCTCCACATGGTTTATTGTGTCATATTACATCAATCTATGCTTGACATTTGGCTTCGATCAAATTTGAAGCTAGTCGAAAGGAAGAAAGACCAAAATGGACGAACTTTGCTAAGTTGGATGATTCTTGGACCAAATCTCTCTTCGTTGGTCCCAAACTTCTCCACATGGTTTATTGTGTCATATTACATCAATCTATGCTTGTCATTTGGCTTCGATCAACTTTGAAGCTAGTCGAAAAGAAGAAAGACCAAAATGGACGAACTTTGCTAAGTTGGATGATTCTTGGACCAAATCTCTTTTCGTTGGTCTCAAACTTCTCCACATGGTTTATTGTGTCATATTACATCAATCTATACTTGTCATTTGGCTTTAATCAACTTTGAAGCTAGTCGAAAGGAAGAAAGACCAAAATGGACGAACTTTGCTAAGTTGGATGATTCTTGGACCAAATCTCTTTTCGTTGGTCTCAAACTTCTCCACATGGTTTATTGTGTCATATTACATCAATCTATGCTTGACATTTGGCTTCGATCAAATTTGAAGCTAGTCGAAACGAAGAAAGACCAAAATGGACGAACTTGGCTAAGTTGGATGATTCTTGGACCAAATCTCTCTTCGTTGGTCTCAAACTTCTCCACATGGTTTATTGTGTCATATTACATCAATCTATGCTTGTCATTTGGCTTTAATCAACTTTGAAGCTAGTCGAAAGGAAGAAAGACCAAAATGGACGAACTTTGCTAAGTTGGATGATTCTTGGACCAAATCTCTCTTCGTTGGTCCCAAACTTCTCCACATGGTTTATTGTGTCATATTACATCAATCTATGCTTGTCATTTGGCTTTAATCAACTTTGAAGCTAGTCGAAAGGAAGAAAGACCAAAATGGACGAACTTTGCTAAGTTGGATGATTCTTGGACCAAATCTCTCTTCGTTGGTCTCAAACTTCTCCACATGGTTTATTGTGTCATATTACATCAATCTATGCTTGACATTTGGCTTCGATCAACTTTGAAGCTAGTCGAAAGGAAGAAAGACCAAAATGGACGAACTTTGCTAAGTTGGATGATTCTTGGACCAAATCTCTCTTCGTTGGTCTCAAACTTCTCCACATGGTTTATTGTGTCATATTACATCAATCTATGCTTGTCATTTGGCTTTAATCAACTTTGAAGCTAGTCGAAAGGAAGAAAGACCAAAATGGACGAACTTTGCTAAGTTGGATGATTCTTGGACCAAATCTCTCTTCGTTGGTCCCAAACTTCTCCACATGGTTTATTGTGTCATATTACATCAATCTATACTTGTCATTTGGCTTTGATCAACTTTGAAGCTAGTCGAAAAGAAGAAAGACCAAAATGGACGAACTTTGCTAAGTTGGATGATTCTTGGACCAAATCTCTTTTCGTTGGTCTCAAACTTCTCCACATGGTTTATTGTGTCATATTACATCAATCTATGCTTGACATTTGGCTTCGATCAAATTTGAAGCTAGTCGAAACGAAGAAAGACCAAAATGGACGAACTTGGCTAAGTTGGATGATTCTTGGACCAAATCTCTCTTCGTTGGTCTCAAACTTCTCCACATGGTTTATTGTGTCATATTACATCAATCTATGCTTGACATTTGGCTTCAATCAACTTTGAAGCTAGTCGAAAGGAAGAAAGACCAAAATGGACGAACTTTGCTAAGTTGGATGATTCTTGGACCAAATCTCTCTTCGTTGGTCCCAAACTTCTCCACATGGTTTATTGTGTCATATTACATCAATCTATACTTGTCATTTGGCTTTAATCAACTTTGAAGCTAGTCGAAAGGAAGAAAGACCAAAATGGACGAACTTTGCTAAGTTGGATGATTCTTGGACCAAATCTCTCTTCGTTGGTCCCAAACTTCTCCACATGGTTTATTGTGTCATATTACATCAATCTATGCTTGACATTTGGCTTCAATCAACTTTGAAGCTAGTCGAAACGAAGAAAGACCAAAATGGACGAACTTTGCTAAGTTGGATGATTCTTGGACCAAATCTCTCTTCGTTGGTCTCAAACTTCTCCACATGGTTTATTGTGTCATATTACATCAATCTATGCTTGTCATTTGGCTTTAATCAACTTTGAAGCTAGTCGAAAGGAAGAAAGACCAAAATGGACGAACTTTGCTAAGTTGGATGATTCTTGGACCAAATCTCTCTTCGTTGGTCCCAAACTTCTCCACATGGTTTATTGTGTCATATTACATCAATCTATACTTGTCATTTGGCTTTAATCAACTTTGAAGCTAGTCGAAAGGAAGAAAGACCAAAATGGACGAACTTTGCTAAGTTGGATGATTCTTGGACCAAATCTCTCTTCGTTGGTCCCAAACTTCTCCACATGGTTTATTGTGTCATATTACATCAATCTATGCTTGACATTTGGCTTCAATCAACTTTGAAGCTAGTCGAAACGAAGAAAGACCAAAATGGACGAACTTTGCTAAGTTGGATGATTCTTGGACCAAATCTCTCTTCGTTGGTCTCAAACTTCTCCACATGGTTTATTGTGTCATATTACATCAATCTATACTTGTCATTTGGCTTTAATCAACTTTGAAGCTAGTCGAAAGGAAGAAAGACCAAAATGGACGAACTTTGCTAAGTTGGATGATTCTTGGACCAAATCTCTCTTCGTTGGTCCCAAACTTCTCCACATGGTTTATTGTGTCATATTACATCAATCTATGCTTGTCATTTGGCTTTAATCAACTTTGAAGCTAGTCGAAAGGAAGAAAGACCAAAATGGACGAACTTGGTTAAGTTGGATGATTCTTGGACCAAATCTCTCTTCGTTGGTCCCAAACTTCTCCACATGGTTTATTGTGTCATATTACATCAATCTATGCTTGTCATTTGGCTTTAATCAACTTTGAAGCTAGTCGAAAGGAAGAAAGACCAAAATGGACGAACTTTGCTAAGTTGGATGATTCTTGGACCAAATCTCTCTTCGTTGGTCTCAAACTTCTCCACATGGTTTATTGTGTCATATTACATCAATCTATGCTTGACATTTGGCTTCGATCAAATTTGAAGCTAGTCGAAAGGAAGAAAGACCAAAATGGACGAACTTTGCTAAGTTGGATGATTCTTGGACCAAATCTCTTTTCGTTGGTCTCAAACTTCTCCACATGGTTTATTGTGTCATATTACATCAATCTATGCTTGACATTTGGCTTCGATCAAATTTGAAGCTAGTCGAAAGGAAGAAAGACCAAAATGGACGAACTTTGCTAAGTTGGATGATTCTTGGACCAAATCTCTCTTCGTTGGTCTCAAACTTCTCCACATGGTTTATTGTGTCATATTACATCAATCTATGCTTGACATTTGGCTTCGATCAACTTTGAAGCTAGTCGAAAGGAAGAAAGACCAAAATGGACGAACTTGGTTAAGTTGGATGATTCTTGGACCAAATCTCTCTTCGTTGGTCTCAAACTTCTCCACATGGTTTATTGTGTCATATTACATCAATCTATGCTTGACATTTGGCTTCGATCAACTTTGAAGCTAGTCGAAACGAAGAAAGACCAAAATGGACGAACTTGGTTAAGTTGGATGATTCTTGGACCAAATCTCTCTTCGTTGGTCTCAAACTTCTCCACATGGTTTATTGTGTCATATTACATCAATCTATGCTTGACATTTGGCTTCGATCAAATTTGAAGCTAGTCGAAAGGAAGAAAGACCAAAATGGACGAACTTTGCTAAGTTGGATGATTCTTGGACCAAATCTCTTTTCGTTGGTCTCAAACTTCTCCACATGGTTTATTGTGTCATATTACATCAATCTATGCTTGACATTTGGCTTCGATCAACTTTGAAGCTAGTCGAAACGAAGAAAGACCAAAATGGACGAACTTGGTTAAGTTGGATGATTCTTGGACCAAATCTCTCTTCGTTGGTCTCAAACTTCTCCACATGGTTTATTGTGTCATATTACATCAATCTATGCTTGTCATTTGGCTTTAATCAACTTTGAAGCTAGTCGAAAGGAAGAAAGACCAAAATGGACGAACTTTGCTAAGTTGGATGATTCTTGGACCAAATCTCTCTTCGTTGGTCTCAAACTTCTCCACATGGTTTATTGTGTCATATTACATCAATCTATGCTTGACATTTGGCTTCGATCAACTTTGAAGCTAGTCGAAAGGAAGAAAGACCAAAATGGACGAACTTTGCTAAGTTGGATGATTCTTGGACCAAATCTCTTTTCGTTGGTCTCAAACTTCTCCACATGGTTTATTGTGTCATATTACATCAATCTATGCTTGACATTTGGCTTCGATCAACTTTGAAGCTAGTCGAAAGGAAGAAAGACCAAAATGGACGAACTTATCTAAGTTGGATGATTCTTGGACCAAATCTCTCTTCGTTGGTCCCAAACTTCTCCACATGGTTTATTGTGTCATATTACATCAATCTATGCTTGACATTTGGCTTCGATCAACTTTGAAGCTAGTCGAAACGAAGAAAGACCAAAATGGACGAACTTGGTTAAGTTGGATGATTCTTGGACCAAATCTCTCTTCGTTGGTCTCAAACTTCTCCACATGGTTTATTGTGTCATATTACATCAATCTATGCTTGACATTTGGCTTCGATCAACTTTGAAGCTAGTCGAAACGAAGAAAGACCAAAATGGACGAACTTGGTTAAGTTGGATGATTCTTGGACCAAATCTCTCTTCGTTGGTCTCAAACTTCTCCACATGGTTTATTGTGTCATATTACATCAATCTATACTTGTCATTTGGCTTTAATCAACTTTGAAGCTAGTCGAAAGGAAGAAAGACCAAAATGGACGAACTTTGCTAAGTTGGATGATTCTTGGACCAAATCTCTCTTCGTTGGTCTCAAACTTCTCCACATGGTTTATTGTGTCATATTACATCAATCTATGCTTGACATTTGGCTTCGATCAAATTTGAAGCTAGTCGAAAGGAAGAAAGACCAAAATGGACGAACTTGGTTAAGTTGGATGATTCTTGGACCAAATCTCTCTTCGTTGGTCCCAAACTTCTCCACATGGTTTATTGTGTCATATTACATCAATCTATGCTTGACATTTGGCTTCGATCAACTTTGAAGCTAGTCGAAAGGAAGAAAGACCAAAATGGACGAACTTTGCTAAGTTGGATGATTCTTGGACCAAATCTCTCTTCGTTGGTCTCAAACTTCTCCACATGGTTTATTGTGTCATATTACATCAATCTATGCTTGACATTTGGCTTCGATCAACTTTGAAGCTAGTCGAAAGGAAGAAAGACCAAAATGGACGAACTTGGTTAAGTTGGATGATTCTTGGACCAAATCTCTCTTCGTTGGTCCCAAACTTCTCCACATGGTTTATTGTGTCATATTACATCAATCTATGCTTGACATTTGGCTTCGATCAATTTGAAGCTAGTCGAAAGGAAGAAAGACCAAAATGGACGAACTTTGCTAAGTTGGATGATTCTTGGACCAAATCTCTTTTCGTTGGTCTCAAACTTCTCCACATGGTTTATTGTGTCATATTACATCAATCTATGCTTGACATTTGGCTTCGATCAACTTTGAAGCTAGTCGAAAGGAAGAAAGACCAAAATGGACGAACTTGGTAAGTTGGATGATTCTTGGACCAAATCTCTCTTCGTTGGTCTCAAACTTCTCCACATGGTTTATTGTGTCATATTACATCAATCTATGCTTGACATTTGGCTTCGATCAAATTTGAAGCTAGTCGAAAAGAAGAAAGACCAAAATGGACGAACTTGCTAAGTTGGATGATTCTTGGACCAAATCTCTCTTCGTTGGTCCCAAACTTCTCCACATGGTTTATTGTGTCATATTACATCAATCTATGCTTGACATTTGGCTTTGATCAACTTTGAAGCTAGTCGAAACGAAGAAAGACCAAAATGGACGAACTTGGTTAAGTTGGATGATTCTTGGACCAAATCTCTCTTCGTTGGTCCCAAACTTCTCCACATGGTTTATTGTGTCATATTACATCAATCTATGCTTGACATTTGGCTTCGATCAACTTTGAAGCTAGTCGAAAGGAAGAAAGACCAAAATGGACGAACTTGGCTAAGTTGGATGATTCTTGGACCAAATCTCTCTTCGTTGGTCCCAAACTTCTCCACATGGTTTATTGTGTCATATTACATCAATCTATGCTTGACATTTGGCTTTAATCAACTTTGAAGCTAGTCGAAAGGAAGAAAGACCAAAATGGACGAACTTGGTTAAGTTGGATGATTCTTGGACCAAATCTCTCTTCGTTGGTCCCAAACTTCTCCACATGGTTTATTGTGTCATATTACATCAATCTATACTTGTCATTTGGCTTTAATCAACTTTGAAGCTAGTCGAAAGGAAGAAAGACCAAAATGGACGAACTTTGCTAAGTTGGATGATTCTTGGACCAAATCTCTCTTCGTTGGTCCCAAACTTCTCCACATGGTTTATTGTGTCATATTACATCAATCTATGCTTGACATTTGGCTTTAATCAACTTTGAAGCTAGTCGAAAGGAAGAAAGACCAAAATGGACGAACTTTGCTAAGTTGGATGATTCTTGGACCAAATCTCTTTTCGTTGGTCTCAAACTTCTCCACATGGTTTATTGTGTCATATTACATCAATCTATGCTTGACATTTGGCTTCGATCAAATTTGAAGCTAGTCGAAAGGAAGAAAGACCAAAATGGACGAACTTTGCTAAGTTGGATGATTCTTGGACCAAATCTCTTTTCGTTGGTCTCAAACTTCTCCACATGGTTTATTGTGTCATATTACATCAATCTATGCTTGACATTTGGCTTCGATCAATTTGAAGCTAGTCGAAAGGAAGAAAGACCAAAATGGACGAACTTGGTTAAGTTGGATGATTCTTGGACCAAATCTCTCTTCGTTGGTCTCAAACTTCTCCACATGGTTTATTGTGTCATATTACATCAATCTATGCTTGACATTTGGCTTCGATCAACTTTGAAGCTAGTCGAAACGAAGAAAGACCAAAATGGACGAACTTGGTTAAGTTGGATGATTCTTGGACCAAATCTCTCTTCGTTGGTCTCAAACTTCTCCACATGGTTTATTGTGTCATATTACATCAATCTATGCTTGACATTTGGCTTCGATCAACTTTGAAGCTAGTCGAAAGGAAGAAAGACCAAAATGGACGAACTTGGTTAAGTTGGATGATTCTTGGACCAAATCTCTCTTCGTTGGTCCCAAACTTCTCCACATGGTTTATTGTGTCATATTACATCAATCTATGCTTGACATTTGGCTTCGATCAACTTTGAAGCTAGTCGAAAGGAAGAAAGACCAAAATGGACGAACTTTGCTAAGTTGGATGATTCTTGGACCAAATCTCTTTTCGTTGGTCTCAAACTTCTCCACATGGTTTATTGTGTCATATTACATCAATCTATGCTTGACATTTGGCTTCGATCAACTTTGAAGCTAGTCGAAAGGAAGAAAGACCAAAATGGACGAACTTGGTAAGTTGGATGATTCTTGGACCAAATCTCTCTTCGTTGGTCTCAAACTTCTCCACATGGTTTATTGTGTCATATTACATCAATCTATGCTTGACATTTGGCTTCGATCAAATTTGAAGCTAGTCGAAAAGAAGAAAGACCAAAATGGACGAACTTGCTAAGTTGGATGATTCTTGGACCAAATCTCTCTTCGTTGGTCCCAAACTTCTCCACATGGTTTATTGTGTCATATTACATCAATCTATGCTTGACATTTGGCTTTCATCAACTTTGAAGCTAGTCGAAACGAAGAAAGACCAAAATGGACGAACTTGGTTAAGTTGGATGATTCTTGGACCAAATCTCTCTTCGTTGGTCCCAAACTTCTCCACATGGTTTATTGTGTCATATTACATCAATCTATGCTTGACATTTGGCTTCGATCAACTTTGAAGCTAGTCGAAAGGAAGAAAGACCAAAATGGACGAACTTGGCTAAGTTGGATGATTCTTGGACCAAATCTCTCTTCGTTGGTCCCAAACTTCTCCACATTTATTGTGTCATATTACATCAATCTATGCTTGACATTTGGCTTTAATCAACTTTGAAGCTAGTCGAAAGGAAGAAAGACCAAAATGGACGAACTTGGTTAAGTTGGATGATTCTTGGACCAAATCTCTCTTCGTTGGTCCCAAACTTCTCCACATGGTTTATTGTGTCATATTACATCAATCTATGCTTGACATTTGGCTTTAATCAACTTTGAAGCTAGTCGAAAGAAAGAAAGACCAAAATGGACGAACTTTGCTAAGTTGGATGATTCTTGGACCAAATCTCTCTTCGTTGGTCTCAAACTTCTCCACATGGTTTATTGTGTCATATTACATCAATCTATGCTTGACATTTGGCTTTAATCAACTTTGAAGCTAGTCGAAAGGAAGAAAGACCAAAATGGACGAACTTTGCTAAGTTGGATGATTCTTGGACCAAATCTCTCTTCGTTGGTCCCAAACTTCTCCACATGGTTTATTGTGTCATATTACATCAATCTATGCTTGACATTTGGCTTTAATCAACTTTGAAGCTAGTCGAAAGGAAGAAAGACCAAAATGGACGAACTTGGTTAAGTTGGATGATTCTTGGACCAAATCTCTCTTCGTTGGTCCCAAACTTCTCCACATGGTTTATTGTGTCATATTACATCAATCTATACTTGTCATTTGGCTTTAATCAACTTTGAAGCTAGTCGAAAGGAAGAAAGACCAAAATGGACGAACTTTGCTAAGTTGGATGATTCTTGGACCAAATCTCTCTTCGTTGGTCCCAAACTTCTCCACATGGTTTATTGTGTCATATTACATCAATCTATGCTTGACATTTGGCTTTAATCAACTTTGAAGCTAGTCGAAAGGAAGAAAGACCAAAATGGACGAACTTTGCTAAGTTGGATGATTCTTGGACCAAATCTCTTTTCGTTGGTCTCAAACTTCTCCACATGGTTTATTGTGTCATATTACATCAATCTATGCTTGACATTTGGCTTCGATCAACTTTGAAGCTAGTCGAAAGGAAGAAAGACCAAAATGGACGAACTTTGCTAAGTTGGATGATTCTTGGACCAAATCTCTTTTCGTTGGTCTCAAACTTCTCCACATGGTTTATTGTGTCATATTACATCAATCTATGCTTGACATTTGGCTTCGATCAACTTTGAAGCTAGTCGAAAGGAAGAAAGACCAAAATGGACGAACTTGGTTAAGTTGGATGATTCTTGGACCAAATCTCTCTTCGTTGGTCCCAAACTTCTCCACATGGTTTATTGTGTCATATTACATCAATCTATGCTTGACATTTGGCTTCGATCAACTTTGAAGCTAGTCGAAACGAAGAAAGACCAAAATGGACGAACTTGGTTAAGTTGGATGATTCTTGGACCAAATCTCTCTTCGTTGGTCTCAAACTTCTCCACATGGTTTATTGTGTCATATTACATCAATCTATGCTTGACATTTGGCTTCGATCAACTTTGAAGCTAGTCGAAAGGAAGAAAGACCAAAATGGACGAACTTTGCTAAGTTGGATGATTCTTGGACCAAATCTCTTTTCGTTGGTCTCAAACTTCTCCACATGGTTTATTGTGTCATATTACATCAATCTATGCTTGACATTTGGCTTCGATCAACTTTGAAGCTAGTCGAAAGGAAGAAAGACCAAAATGGACGAACTTTCTAAGTTGGATGATTCTTGGACCAAATCTCTCTTCGTTGGTCCCAAACTTCTCCACATGGTTTATTGTGTCATATTACATCAATCTATGCTTGACATTTGGCTTCGATCAACTTTGAAGCTAGTCGAAACGAAGAAAGACCAAAATGGACGAACTTGGTTAAGTTGGATGATTCTTGGACCAAATCTCTCTTCGTTGGTCCCAAACTTCTCCACATGGTTTATTGTGTCATATTACATCAATCTATGCTTGACATTTGGCTTCGATCAACTTTGAAGCTAGTCGAAAGGAAGAAAGACCAAAATGGACGAACTTGGCTAAGTTGGATGATTCTTGGACCAAATCTCTCTTCGTTGGTCCCAAACTTCTCCACATTTATTGTGTCATATTACATCAATCTATGCTTGACATTTGGCTTTAATCAACTTTGAAGCTAGTCGAAAGGAAGAAAGACCAAAATGGACGAACTTGGTTAAGTTGGATGATTCTTGGACCAAATCTCTCTTCGTTGGTCCCAAACTTCTCCACATGGTTTATTGTGTCATATTACATCAATCTATGCTTGACATTTGGCTTTAATCAACTTTGAAGCTAGTCGAAAGGAAGAAAGACCAAAATGGACGAACTTTGCTAAGTTGGATGATTCTTGGACCAAATCTCTCTTCGTTGGTCTCAAACTTCTCCACATGGTTTATTGTGTCATATTACATCAATCTATGCTTGACATTTGGCTTTAATCAACTTTGAAGCTAGTCGAAAGGAAGAAAGACCAAAATGGACGAACTTTGCTAAGTTGGATGATTCTTGGACCAAATCTCTCTTCGTTGGTCCCAAACTTCTCCACATGGTTTATTGTGTCATATTACATCAATCTATGCTTGTCATTTGGCTTTAATCAACTTTGAAGCTAGTCGAAAGGAAGAAAGACCAAAATGGACGAACTTGGTTAAGTTGGATGATTCTTGGACCAAATCTCTCTTCGTTGGTCCCAAACTTCTCCACATGGTTTATTGTGTCATATTACATCAATCTATGCTTGACATTTGGCTTTAATCAACTTTGAAGCTAGTCGAAAGGAAGAAAGACCAAAATGGACGAACTTTGCTAAGTTGGATGATTCTTGGACCAAATCTCTCTTCGTTGGTCCCAAACTTCTCCACATGGTTTATTGTGTCATATTACATCAATCTATGCTTGACATTTGGCTTTAATCAACTTTGAAGCTAGTCGAAAGGAAGAAAGACCAAAATGGACGAACTTTTCTAAGTTGGATGATTCTTGGACCAAATCTCTTTCGTTGGTCTCAAACTTCTCCACATGGTTTATTGTGTCATATTACATCAATCTATGCTTGACATTTGGCTTCGATCAACTTTGAAGCTAGTCGAAAGGAAGAAAGACCAAAATGGACGAACTTTGCTAAGTTGGATGATTCTTGGACCAAATCTCTTTTCGTTGGTCTCAAACTTCTCCACATGGTTTATTGTGTCATATTACATCAATCTATGCTTGACATTTGGCTTCGATCAACTTTGAAGCTAGTCGAAAGGAAGAAAGACCAAAATGGACGAACTTGGTTAAGTTGGATGATTCTTGGACCAAATCTCTCTTCGTTGGTCTCAAACTTCTCCACATGGTTTATTGTGTCATATTACATCAATCTATGCTTGACATTTGGCTTCGATCAACTTTGAAGCTAGTCGAAACGAAGAAAGACCAAAATGGACGAACTTGGTTAAGTTGGATGATTCTTGGACCAAATCTCTCTTCGTTGGTCTCAAACTTCTCCACATGGTTTATTGTGTCATATTACATCAATCTATGCTTGACATTTGGCTTCGATCAAATTTGAAGCTAGTCGAAAGGAAGAAAGACCAAAATGGACGAACTTTGCTAAGTTGGATGATTCTTGGACCAAATCTCTTTTCGTTGGTCTCAAACTTCTCCACATGGTTTATTGTGTCATATTACATCAATCTATGCTTGACATTTGGCTTCGATCAACTTTGAAGCTAGTCGAAAGGAAGAAAGACCAAAATGGACGAACTTGTCTAAGTTGGATGATTCTTGGACCAAATCTCTCTTCGTTGGTCCCAAACTTCTCCACATGGTTTATTGTGTCATATTACATCAATCTATGCTTGACATTTGGCTTCGATCAACTTTGAAGCTAGTCGAAACGAAGAAAGACCAAAATGGACGAACTTGGTTAAGTTGGATGATTCTTGGACCAAATCTCTCTTCGTTGGTCTCAAACTTCTCCACATGGTTTATTGTGTCATATTACATCAATCTATGCTTGACATTTGGCTTTAATCAACTTTGAAGCTAGTCGAAAGGAAGAAAGACCAAAATGGACGAACTTTGCTAAGTTGGATGATTCTTGGACCAAATCTCTCTTCGTTGGTCTCAAACTTCTCCACATGGTTTATTGTGTCATATTACATCAATCTATGCTTGACATTTGGCTTCGATCAAATTTGAAGCTAGTCGAAAGGAAGAAAGACCAAAATGGACGAACTTTGCTAAGTTGGATGATTCTTGGACCAAATCTCTTTTCGTTGGTCTCAAACTTCTCCACATGGTTTATTGTGTCATATTACATCAATCTATGCTTGACATTTGGCTTCGATCAACTTTGAAGCTAGTCGAAAGGAAGAAAGACCAAAATGGACGAACTTGTCTAAGTTGGATGATTCTTGGACCAAATCTCTCTTCGTTGGTCCCAAACTTCTCCACATGGTTTATTGTGTCATATTACATCAATCTATGCTTGACATTTGGCTTCGATCAACTTTGAAGCTAGTCGAAACGAAGAAAGACCAAAATGGACGAACTTGGTTAAGTTGGATGATTCTTGGACCAAATCTCTCTTCGTTGGTCTCAAACTTCTCCACATGGTTTATTGTGTCATATTACATCAATCTATGCTTGACATTTGGCTTTAATCAACTTTGAAGCTAGTCGAAAGGAAGAAAGACCAAAATGGACGAACTTTGCTAAGTTGGATGATTCTTGGACCAAATCTCTCTTCGTTGGTCTCAAACTTCTCCACATGGTTTATTGTGTCATATTACATCAATCTATGCTTGACATTTGGCTTCGATCAAATTTGAAGCTAGTCGAAAGGAAGAAAGACCAAAATGGACGAACTTTGCTAAGTTGGATGATTCTTGGACCAAATCTCTTTTCGTTGGTCTCAAACTTCTCCACATGGTTTATTGTGTCATATTACATCAATCTATGCTTGACATTTGGCTTCGATCAACTTTGAAGCTAGTCGAAAGGAAGAAAGACCAAAATGGACGAACTTGTCTAAGTTGGATGATTCTTGGACCAAATCTCTCTTCGTTGGTCCCAAACTTCTCCACATGGTTTATTGTGTCATATTACATCAATCTATGCTTGACATTTGGCTTCGATCAACTTTGAAGCTAGTCGAAACGAAGAAAGACCAAAATGGACGAACTTGGTTAAGTTGGATGATTCTTGGACCAAATCTCTCTTCGTTGGTCTCAAACTTCTCCACATGGTTTATTGTGTCATATTACATCAATCTATGCTTGACATTTGGCTTTAATCAACTTTGAAGCTAGTCGAAAGGAAGAAAGACCAAAATGGACGAACTTTGCTAAGTTGGATGATTCTTGGACCAAATCTCTCTTCGTTGGTCTCAAACTTCTCCACATGGTTTATTGTGTCATATTACATCAATCTATGCTTGACATTTGGCTTCGATCAACTTTGAAGCTAGTCGAAAGGAAGAAAGACCAAAATGGACGAACTTTGCTAAGTTGGATGATTCTTGGACCAAATCTCTTTTCGTTGGTCTCAAACTTCTCCACATGGTTTATTGTGTCATATTACATCAATCTATGCTTGACATTTGGCTTCGATCAACTTTGAAGCTAGTCGAAAGGAAGAAAGACCAAAATGGACGAACTTTGCTTAGTTGGATGATTCTTGGACCAAATCTCTCTTCGTTGGTCCCAAACTTCTCCACATGGTTTATTGTGTCATATTACATCAATCTATGCTTGACATTTGGCTTTAATCAACTTTGAAGCTAGTCGAAAGAAAGAAAGACCAAAATGGACGAACTTGGTTAAGTTGGATGATTCTTGGACCAAATCTCTCTTCGTTGGTCTCAAACTTCTCCACATGGTTTATTGTGTCATATTACATCAATCTATGCTTGACATTTGGCTTTAATCAACTTTGAAGCTAGTCGAAAGGAAGAAAGACCAAAATGGACGAACTTTGCTAAGTTGGATGATTCTTGGACCAAATCTCTTTTCGTTGGTCTCAAACTTCTCCACATGGTTTATTGTGTCATATTACATCAATCTATGCTTGACATTTGGCTTCGATCAAATTTGAAGCTAGTCGAAAGGAAGAAAGACCAAAATGGACGAACTTGGTTAAGTTGGATGATTCTTGGACCAAATCTCTCTTCGTTGGTCCCAAACTTCTCCACATGGTTTATTGTGTCATATTACATCAATCTATGCTTGACATTTGGCTTTAATCAACTTTGAAGCTAGTCGAAAGGAAGAAAGACCAAAATGGACGAACTTTGCTAAGTTGGATGATTCTTGGACCAAATCTCTCTTCGTTGGTCTCAAACTTCTCCACATGGTTTATTGTGTCATATTACATCAATCTATGCTTGACATTTGGCTTTAATCAACTTTGAAGCTAGTCGAAAGAAGAAAGACCAAAATGGACGAACTTTGCTAAGTTGGATGATTCTTGGACCAAATCTCTCTTCGTTGGTCTCAAACTTCTCCACATGGTTTATTGTGTCATATTACATCAATCTATGCTTGACATTTGGCTTCGATCAACTTTGAAGCTAGTCGAAACGAAGAAAGACCAAAATGGACGAACTTGGTTAAGTTGGATGATTCTTGGACCAAATCTCTCTTCGTTGGTCCCAAACTTCTCCACATGGTTTATTGTGTCATATTACATCAATCTATGCTTGTCATTTGGCTTTAATCAACTTTGAAGCTAGTCGAAAGGAAGAAAGACCAAAATGGACGAACTTTGCTAAGTTGGATGATTCTTGGACCAAATCTCTCTTCGTTGGTCTCAAACTTCTCCACATGGTTTATTGTGTCATATTACATCAATCTATGCTTGACATTTGGCTTCGATCAACTTTGAAGCTAGTCGAAAGGAAGAAAGACCAAAATGGACGAACTTTGCTAAGTTGGATGATTCTTGGACCAAATCTCTTTTCGTTGTCTCAAACTTCTCCACATGGTTTATTGTGTCATATTACATCAATCTATGCTTGACATTTGGCTTCGATCAACTTTGAAGCTAGTCGAAACGAAGAAAGACCAAAATGGACGAACTTGGTTAAGTTGGATGATTCTTGGACCAAATCTCTCTTCGTTGGTCTCAAACTTCTCCACATGGTTTATTGTGTCATATTACATCAATCTATGCTTGACATTTGGCTTCGATCAACTTTGAAGCTAGTCGAAAGGAAGAAAGACCAAAATGGACGAACTTTGCTAAGTTGGATGATTCTTGGACCAAATCTCTCTTCGTTGGTCTCAAACTTCTCCACATGGTTTATTGTGTCATATTACATCAATCTATGCTTGACATTTGGCTTCGATCAACTTTGAAGCTAGTCGAAAGGAAGAAAGACCAAAATGGACGAACTTGGTTAAGTTGGATGATTCTTGGACCAAATCTCTCTTCGTTGGTCCCAAACTTCTCCACATGGTTTATTGTGTCATATTACATCAATCTATGCTTGACATTTGGCTTTAATCAACTTTGAAGCTAGTCGAAAGGAAGAAAGACCAAAATGGACGAACTTTGCTAAGTTGGATGATTCTTGGACCAAATCTCTCTTCGTTGGTCTCAAACTTCTCCACATGGTTTATTGTGTCATATTACATCAATCTATGCTTGACATTTGGCTTTAATCAACTTTGAAGCTAGTCGAAAGGAAGAAAGACCAAAATGGACGAACTTTGCTAAGTTGGATGATTCTTGGACCAAATCTCTCTTCGTTGGTCCAAAACTTCTCCACATGGTTTATTGTGTCATATTACATCAATCTATGCTTGACATTTGGCTTTGATCAACTTTGAAGCTAGTCGAAACGAAGAAAGACCAAAATGGACGAACTTGGTTAAGTTGGATGATTCTTGGACCAAATCTCTCTTCGTTGGTCCCAAACTTCTCCACATGGTTTATTGTGTCATATTACATCAATCTATGCTTGTCATTTGGCTTTAATCAACTTTGAAGCTAGTCGAAAGGAAGAAAGACCAAAATGGACGAACTTTGCTAAGTTGGATGATTCTTGGACCAAATCTCTCTTCGTTGGTCTCAAACTTCTCCACATGGTTTATTGTGTCATATTACATCAATCTATGCTTGACATTTGGCTTCGATCAACTTTGAAGCTAGTCGAAAGGAAGAAAGACCAAAATGGACGAACTTTGCTAAGTTGGATGATTCTTGGACCAAATCTCTTTTCGTTGTCTCAAACTTCTCCACATGGTTTATTGTGTCATATTACATCAATCTATGCTTGACATTTGGCTTCGATCAACTTTGAAGCTAGTCGAAACGAAGAAAGACCAAAATGGACGAACTTGGTGAAGTTGGATGATTCTTGGACCAAATCTCTCTTCGTTGGTCTCAAACTTCTCCACATGGTTTATTGTGTCATATTACATCAATCTATGCTTACATTTGGCTTCGATCAACTTTGAAGCTAGTCGAAAGGAAGAAAGACCAAAATGGACGAACTTTGCTAAGTTGGATGATTCTTGGACCAAATCTCTTTTCGTTGGTCTCAAACTTCTCCACATGGTTTATTGTGTCATATTACATCAATCTATGCTTGACATTTGGCTTCGATCAACTTTGAAGCTAGTCGAAACGAAGAAAGACCAAAATGGACGAACTTGGTTAAGTTGGATGATTCTTGGACCAAATCTCTCTTCGTTGGTCCCAAACTTCTCCACATGGTTTATTGTGTCATATTACATCAATCTATGCTTGACATTTGGCTTCGATCAACTTTGAAGCTAGTCGAAACGAAGAAAGACCAAAATGGACGAACTTGGTTAAGTTGGATGATTCTTGGACCAAATCTCTCTTCGTTGGTCCCAAACTTCTCCACATGGTTTATTGTGTCATATTACATCAATCTATGCTTGACATTTGGCTTTAATCAACTTTGAAGCTAGTCGAAAGGAAGAAAGACCAAAATGGACGAACTTATCTAAGTTGGATGATTCTTGGACCAAATCTCTCTTCGTTGGTCTCAAACTTCTCCACATGGTTTATTGTGTCATATTACATCAATCTATGCTTGACATTTGGCTTCGATCAACTTTGAAGCTAGTCGAAAGGAAGAAAGACCAAAATGGACGAACTTTGCTAAGTTGGATGATTCTTGGACCAAATCTCTTTTCGTTGGTCTCAAACTTCTCCACATGGTTTATTGTGTCATATTACATCAATCTATGCTTGACATTTGGCTTCGATCAACTTTGAAGCTAGTCGAAACGAAGAAAGACCAAAATGGACGAACTTGGTTAAGTTGGATGATTCTTGGACCAAATCTCTCTTCGTTGGTCCCAAACTTCTCCACATGGTTTATTGTGTCATATTACATCAATCTATGCTTGACATTTGGCTTCGATCAACTTTGAAGCTAGTCGAAACGAAGAAAGACCAAAATGGACGAACTTGGTTAAGTTGGATGATTCTTGGACCAAATCTCTCTTCGTTGGTCCCAAACTTCTCCACATGGTTTATTGTGTCATATTACATCAATCTATGCTTGACATTTGGCTTTAATCAACTTTGAAGCTAGTCGAAAGGAAGAAAGACCAAAATGGACGAACTTATCTAAGTTGGATGATTCTTGGACCAAATCTCTCTTCGTTGGTCCCAAACTTCTCCACATGGTTTATTGTGTCATATTACATCAATCTATGCTTGACATTTGGCTTCGATCAACTTTGAAGCTAGTCGAAACGAAGAAAGACCAAAATGGACGAACTTGGTTAAGTTGGATGATTCTTGGACCAAATCTCTCTTCGTTGGTCTCAAACTTCTCCACATGGTTTATTGTGTCATATTACATCAATCTATGCTTGACATTTGGCTTCGATCAACTTTGAAGCTAGTCGAAACGAAGAAAGACCAAAATGGACGAACTTGGTTAAGTTGGATGATTCTTGGACCAAATCTCTCTTCGTTGGCCTCAAACTTCTCCACATGGTTTATTGTGTCATATTACATCAATCTATGCTTGACATTTGGCTTTAATCAACTTTGAAGCTAGTCGAAAGGAAGAAAGACCAAAATGGACGAACTTTGCTAAGTTGGATGATTCTTGGACCAAATCTCTCTTCGTTGGTCCCAAACTTCTCCACATGGTTTATTGTGTCATATTACATCAATCTATGCTTGACATTTGGCTTCGATCAACTTTGAAGCTAGTCGAAACGAAGAAAGACCAAAATGGACGAACTTGGTTAAGTTGGATGATTCTTGGACCAAATCTCTCTTCGTTGGTCCTAAACTTCTCCACATGGTTTATTGTGTCATATTACATCAATCTATGCTTGACATTTGGCTTTAATCAACTTTGAAGCTAGTCGAAAGGAAGAAAGACCAAAATGGACGAACTTATCTAAGTTGGATGATTCTTGGACCAAATCTCTCTTCGTTGGTCCCAAACTTCTCCACATGGTTTATTGTGTCATATTACATCAATCTATGCTTGACATTTGGCTTCGATCAACTTTGAAGCTAGTCGAAATGAAGAAAGACAAAATGGACGAACTTGGTTAAGTTGGATGATTCTTGGACCAAATCTCTCTTCGTTGGTCTCAAACTTCTCCACATGGTTTATTGTGTCATATTACATCAATCTATGCTTGACATTTGGCTTTAATCAACTTTGAAGCTAGTCGAAAGGAAGAAAGACCAAAATGGACGAACTTTGCTAAGTTGGATGATTCTTGGACCAAATCTCTCTTCGTTGGTCCCAAACTTCTCCACATGGTTTATTGTGTCATATTACATCAATCTATGCTTGACATTTGGCTTTAATCAACTTTGAAGCTAGTCGAAAGGAAGAAAGACCAAAATGGACGAACTTTGCTAAGTTGGATGATTCTTGGACCAAATCTCTTTCGTTGGTCTCAAACTTCTCCACATGGTTTATTGTGTCATATTACATCAATCTATGCTTGACATTTGGCTTCGATCAAATTTGAAGCTAGTCGAAAAGAAGAAAGACCAAAATGGACGAACTTGGCTAAGTTGGATGATTCTTGGACCAAATCTCTCTTGTTGGTCTCAAACTTCTCCACATGGTTTATTGTGTCATATTACATCAATCTATGCTTGACATTTGCTTCGATCAACTTTGAAGCTAGTCGAAACGAAGAAAGACCAAAATGGACGAACTTGGTGAAGTTGGATGATTCTTGGACCAAATCTCTCTTCGTTGGTCTCAAACTTCTCCACATGGTTTATTGTGTCATATTACATCAATCTATGCTTGACATTTGGCTTCGATCAACTTTGAAGCTAGTCGAAAGGAAGAAAGACCAAAATGGACGAACTTTGCTAAGTTGGATGATTCTTGGACCAAATCTCTTTCGTTGGTCTCAAACTTCTCCACATGGTTTATTGTGTCATATTACATCAATCTATGCTTGACATTTGGCTTCGATCAACTTTGAAGCTAGTCGAAACGAAGAAAGACCAAAATGGACGAACTTTGCTAAGTTGGATGATTCTTGGACCAAATCTCTCTTTGTTGGTCCCAAACTTCTCCACATGGTTTATTGTGTCATATTACATCAATCTATGCTTGACATTTGGCTTCGATCAACTTTGAAGCTAGTCGAAACGAAGAAAGACCAAAATGGACGAACTTGGTTAAGTTGGATGATTCTTGGACCAAATCTCTCTTCGTTGGTCCCAAACTTCTCCACATGGTTTATTGTGTCATATTACATCAATCTATGCTTGACATTTGGCTTTAATCAACTTTGAAGCTAGTCGAAAGGAAGAAAGACCAAAATGGACGAACTTTGCTAAGTTGGATGATTCTTGGACCAAATCTCTTTCGTTGGTCTCAAACTTCTCCACATGGTTTATTGTGTCATATTACATCAATCTATGCTTGACATTTGGCTTCGATCAACTTTGAAGCTAGTCGAAACAAAGAAAGACCAAAATGGACGAACTTGGTTAAGTTGGATGATTCTTGGACCAAATCTCTCTTTGTTGGTCCCAAACTTCTCCACATGGTTTATTGTGTCATATTACATCAATCTATGCTTGACATTTGGCTTCGATCAACTTTGAAGCTAGTCGAAAGGAAGAAAGACCAAAATGGACGAACTTGCTAAGTTGGATGATTCTTGGACCAAATCTCCTTCGTTGGTCCCAAACTTCTCCACATGGTTTATTGTGTCATATTACATCAATCTATGCTTGACATTTGGCTTTAATCAACTTTGAAGCTAGTCGAAACGAAGAAAGACCAAAATGGACGAACTTGGTTAAGTTGGATGATTCTTGGACCAAATCTCTCTTCGTTGGTCCCAAACTTCTCCACATGGTTTATTGTGTCATATTACATCAATCTATGCTTGACATTTGGCTTCGATCAACTTTGAAGCTAGTCGAAACGAAGAAAGACCAAAATGGACGAACTTGGTTAAGTTGGATGATTCTTGGACCAAATCTCTCTTCGTTGGTCCCAAACTTCTCCACATGGTTTATTGTGTCATATTACATCAATCTATGCTTGACATTTGGCTTCGATCAACTTTGAAGCTAGTCGAAAGGAAGAAAGACCAAAATGGACGAACTTGGATAAGTTGGATGATTCTTGGACCAAATCTCTCTTCGTTGGTCCCAAACTTCTCCACATGGTTTATTGTGTCATATTACATCAATCTATGCTTGACATTTGGCTTTAATCAATTTGAAGCTAGTCGAAAGGAAGAAAGACCAAAATGGACGAACTTTGCTAAGTTGGATGATTCTTGGACCAAATCTCTCTTCGTTGGTCCCAAACTTCTCCACATGGTTTATTGTGTCATATTACATCAATCTATGCTTGACATTTGGCTTCGATCAACTTTGAAGCTAGTCGAAATGAAGAAAGACCAAAATGGACGAACTTGGTTAAGTTGGATGATTCTTGGACCAAATCTCTCTTCGTTGGTCCCAAACTTCTCCACATGGTTTATTGTGTCATATTACATCAATCTATGCTTGACATTTGGCTTTAATCAACTTTGAAGCTAGTCGAAAGGAAGAAAGACCAAAATGGACGAACTTTGCTAAGTTGGATGATTCTTGGACCAAATCTCTCTTCGTTGGTCCCAAACTTCTCCACATGGTTTATTGTGTCATATTACATCAATCTATGCTTACATTTGGCTTTAATCAACTTTGAAGCTAGTCGAAAGGAAGAAAGACCAAAATGGACGAACTTTGCTAAGTTGGATGATTCTTGGACCAAATCTCTTTTCGTTGGTCTCAAACTTCTCCACATGGTTTATTGTGTCATATTACATCAATCTATGCTTGACATTTGGCTTCGATCAACTTTGAAGCTAGTCGAAATGAAGAAAGACCAAAATGGACGAACTTGGCTAAGTTGGATGATTCTTGGACCAAATCTCTCTTCGTTGGTCCCAAACTTCTCCACATGGTTTATTGTGTCATATTACATCAATCTATGCTTGACATTTGGCTTCGATCAACTTTGAAGCTAGTCGAAACGAAGAAAGACCAAAATGGACGAACTTGGTTAAGTTGGATGATTCTTGGACCAAATCTCTCTTCGTTGGTCCCAAACTTCTCCACATGGTTTATTGTGTCATATTACATCAATCTATGCTTGACATTTGGCTTCGATCAACTTTGAAGCTAGTCGAAACGAAGAAAGACCAAAATGGACGAACTTGGTTAAGTTGGATGATTCTTGGACCAAATCTCTCTTCGTTGGTCCAAACTTCTCCACATGGTTTATTGTGTCATATTACATCAATCTATGCTTGACATTTGGCTTGAATCAACTTTGAAGCTAGTCGAAACGAAGAAAGACCAAAATGGACGAACTTTGCTAAGTTGGATGATTCTTGGACCAAATCTCTTTTCGTTGGTCTCAAACTTCTCCACATGGTTTATTGTGTCATATTACATCAATCTATGCTTGACATTTGGCTTCGATCAACTTTGAAGCTAGTCGAAAGGAAGAAAGACCAAAATGGACGAACTTTGCTAAGTTGGATGATTCTTGGACCAAATCTCTTTTCGTTGGTCTCAAACTTCTCCACATGGTTTATTGTGTCATATTACATCAATCTATGCTTGACATTTGGCTTCGATCAACTTTGAAGCTAGTCGAAAAGAAGAAAGACCAAAATGGACGAACTTGGTTAAGTTGGATGATTCTTGGACCAAATCTCTCTTCGTTGGTCTCAAACTTCTCCACATGGTTTATTGTGTCATATTACATCAATCTATGCTTGACATTTGGCTTCGATCAACTTTGAAGCTAGTCGAAACGAAGAAAGACCAAAATGGACGAACTTGGTTAAGTTGGATGATTCTTGGACCAAATCTCTCTTCGTTGGTCTCAAACTTCTCCACATGGTTTATTGTGTCATATTACATCAATCTATGCTTGACATTTGGCTTCGATCAACTTTGAAGCTAGTCGAAAGAAAGAAAGACCAAAATGGACGAACTTGGTTAAGTTGGATGATTCTTGGACCAAATCTCTCTTCGTTGGTCCCAAACTTCTCCACATGGTTTATTGTGTCATATTACATCAATCTATGCTTGACATTTGGCTTCGATCAACTTTGAAGCTAGTCGAAACGAAGAAAGACCAAAATGGACGAACTTGGTTAAGTTGGATGATTCTTGGACCAAATCTCTCTTTGTTGGTCCCAAACTTCTCCACATGGTTTATTGTGTCATATTACATCAATCTATACTTGTCATTTGGCTTTAATCAACTTTGAAGCTAGTCGAAACGAAGAAAGACCAAAATGGACGAACTTGGTTAAGTTGGATGATTCTTGGACCAAATCTCTTTTCGTTGGTCTCAAACTTCTCCACATGGTTTATTGTGTCATATTACATCAATCTATGCTTGACATTTGGCTTCGATCAAATTTGAAGCTAGTCGAAAGGAAGAAAGACCAAAATGGACGAACTTTGCTAAGTTGGATGATTCTTGGACCAAATCTCTTTCGTTGGTCTCAAACTTCTCCACATGGTTTATTGTGTCATATTACATCAATCTATGCTTGACATTTGGCTTCGATCAACTTTGAAGCTAGTCGAAACGAAGAAAGACCAAAATGGACAAACTTGGTTAAGTTGATGATTCTTGGACCAAATCTCTCTTCGTTGGTCTCAAACTTCTCCACATGGTTTATTGTGTCATATTACATCAATCTATGCTTGACATTTGGCTTCGATCAACTTTGAAGCTAGTCGAAACGAAGAAAGACCAAAATGGACGAACTTGGTTAAGTTGGATGATTCTTGGACCAAATCTCTCTTCGTTGGTCTCAAACTTCTCCACATGGTTTATTGTGTCATATTACATCAATCTATGCTTGACATTTGGCTTCGATCAACTTTGAAGCTAGTCGAAACAAAGAAAGACCAAAATGGACGAACTTGGTTAAGTTGGATGATTCTTGGACCAAATCTCTCTTCGTTGGTCTCAAACTTCTCCACATGGTTTATTGTGTCATATTACATCAATCTATGCTTGACATTTGGCTTCGATCAACTTTGAAGCTAGTCGAAACAAAAAAAGACCAAAATGGACGAACTTGGTTAAGTTGGATGATTCTTGGACCAAATCTCTCTTCGTTGGTCTCAAACTTCTCCACATGGTTTATTGTGTCATATTACATCAATCTATGCTTGACATTTGGCTTCGATCAACTTTGAAGCTAGTCGAAACGAAGAAAGACCAAAATGGACGAACTTGGTGAAGTTGGATGATTCTTGGACCAAATCTCTCTTCGTTGGTCTCAAACTTCTCCACATGGTTTATTGTGTCATATTACATCAATCTATGCTTGACATTTGGCTTCGATCAACTTTGAAGCTGTCGAAATGAAGAAAGACAAAAATGGACGAACTTGGTCAAGTTGGATGATTCTTGGACCAAATCTCTCTTCGTTGGTCACAAACTTCTCCACATGGTTTATTGTGTCATATTACATCAATCTATGCTTGACATTTGGCTTCGATCAACTTTGAAGCTAGTCGAAACGAAGAAAGACCAAAATGGACGAACTTGGTTAAGTTGGATGATTCTTGGACCAAATCTCTCTTCGTTGGTCTCAAACTTCTCCACATGGTTTATTGTGTCATATTACATCAATCTATGCTTGAGATTTGGCTTCGATCAACTTTGAAGCTAGTCGAAACGAAGAAAGACAAAAATGGACGAACTTGGTTAAGTTGGATGATTCTTGGACCAAATCTCTCTTCGTTGGTCTCAAACTTCTCCACATGGTTTATTGTGTCATATTACATCAATCTATGCTTGACATTTGGCTTCGATCAACTTTGAAGCTGTCGAAATGAAGAAAGACAAAAATGGACGAACTTGGTTAAGTTGGATGATTCTTGGACCAAATCTCTCTTCGTTGGTCTCAAACTTCTCCACATGGTTTATTGTGTCATATTACATCAATCTATGCTTGACATTTGGCTTCGATCAACTTTGAAGCTAGTCGAAATGAAAGAAAGACCAAAATGGACGAACTTGGTGAAGTTGGATGATTCTTGGACCAAATCTCTCTTCGTTGGTCTCAAACTTCTCCACATGGTTTATTGTGTCATATTACATCAATCTATGCTTGACATTTGGCTTCGATCAACTTTGAAGCATGTCGAAATGAAGAAAGACCAAAATGGACGAACTTGGTTAAGTTGGATGATTCTTGGACCAAATCTCTCTTCGTTGGTCTCAAACTTCTCCACATGGTTTATTGTGTCATATTACATCAATCTATGCTTGACATTTGGCTTCGATCAACTTTGAAGCTAGTCAAAATAAAGAAAGACCAAAATGGACGAACTTGGTTAAGTTGGATGATTCTTGGACCAAATCTCTCTTCGTTGGTCTCAAACTTCTCCACATGGTTTATTGTGTCATATTACATCAATCTATGCTTGACATTTGGCTTCGTTCAACTTTGAAGCTAGTCGAAAAAAAGAAAGACAAAAATGGACGAACTTTGTTAAGTTGGATGATTCTTGGACCAAATCTCTCTTCGTTGGTCTCAAACTTCTCCACATGGTTTATTGTGTCATATTACATCAATCTATGCTTGACATTTGGCTTCGATCAACTTTGAAGCTAGTCGAAACGAAAAAAGACCAAAATGGACGAACTTGCTTAAGTTGGATGATTCTTGGACCAAATCTCTCTTCGTTGGTCTCAAACTTCTCCACATGGTTTATTGTGTCATATTACATCAATCTATGCTTGACATTTGGCTTCGATCAACTTTGAAGCAGTCGAAATGAAGAAAGACCAAAATGGACGAACTTGGTCAAGTTGGATGATTCTTGGACCAAATCTCTCTTCGTTGGTCTCAAACTTCTCCACATGGTTTATTGTGTCATATTACATCAATCTATGCTTGACATTTGGCTTCGATCAACTTTGAAGCTAGTCGAAACGAAGAAAGACCAAAATGGAAGAACTTGGTTAAGTTGGATGATTCTTGGACCAAATCTCTCTTTGTTGGTCTCAAACTTCTCCACATGGTTTATTGTGTCATATTACATCAATCTATGCTTGACATTTGGCTTCAATCAACTTTGAAGCTAGTCAAAACGAAGAAAGACCAAAATGGACGAACTTGGTTAAGTTTGATGATTCTTGGACCAAATCTCTCTTCGTTGGTCTCAAACTTCTCCACATGGTTTATTGTGTCATATTACATCAATCTATGCTTGACATTTGGCTTCGATCAACTTTGAAGCTAGTCGAAAAGAAAAACCAAAATGGACGAACTTTGTTAAGTTGGATGATTCTTGGACCAAATCTCTCTTCGTTGGTCTCAAACTTCTCCACATGGTTTATTGTGTCATATTACATCAATCTATGCTTGACATTTGGCTTCGATCAACTTTGAAGCTAGTCGAAACGAAAAAAGACCAAAATGGACGAACTTGGTTAAGTTGGATGATTCTTGGACCAAATCTCTCTTCGTTGGTCTCAAACTTCTCCACATGGTTTATTGTGTCATATTACATCAATCTATGCTTGACATTTGGCTTCGATCAACTTTGAAGCTAGTCGAAATGAAGAAAGACCAAAATGGACGAACTTGGTCGAGTTTGATGATTCTTGGACCAAATCTCTTCGTTGGTCTCAAACTTCTCCACATGGTTTATTGTGTCATATTACATCAATCTATGCTTGACATTTGGCTTCGATCAACTTTGAAGCATCGAAATGAAGAAAGACAAAAATGGACGAACTTGGTCAAGTTGGATGATTCTTGGACCAAATCTCTCTTCGTTGGTCCCAAACTTCTCCACATGGTTTATTGTGTCATATTACATCAATCTATGCTTGACATTTGGCTTCGATCAACTTTGAAGCTAGTCGAAAAGAAGAAAGACCAAAATGGACGAACTTTTTTAAGTTGGATGATTCTTGGACCAAATCTCTCTTCGTTGGTCTCAAACTTCTCCACATGGTTTATTGTGTCATATTACATCAATCTATGCTTGAGATTTGGCTTCGATCAACTTTGAAGCTAGTCGAAAAGAAGAAAGACAAAAATGGACGAACTTTGTTAAGTTGGATGATTCTTGGACCAAATCTCTCTTCGTTGGTCTCAAACTTCTCCACATGGTTTATTGTGTCATATTACATCAATCTATGCTTGACATTTGGCTTCGATCAACTTTGAAGCTAGTCGAAATGAAGAAAGACAAAAATGGACGAACTTGGTCAACTTGGATGATTCTTGGACCAAATCTCTCTTCGTTGGTCCCAAACTTCTCCACATGGTTTATTGTGTCATATTACATCAATCTATGCTTGACATTTGGCTTCGATAACTTTGAAGCTAGTCGAAACGAAGAAAGACCAAAATGGACGAACTTGGTTAAGTTGGATGATTCTTGGACCAAATCTCTCTTCGTTGGTCTCAAACTTCTCCACATGGTTTATTGTGTCATATTACATCAATCTATGCTTGACATTTGGCTTCGATCAACTTTGAAGCTAGTCGAAACGAAGAAAGACCAAAATGGACGAACTTGGTTAAGTTGGATGATTCTTGGACCAAATCTCTCTTCGTTGGTCTCAAACTTCTCCACATGGTTTATTGTGTCATATTACATCAATCTATGCTTGACATTTGGCTTCGATCAACTTTGAAGCTAGTCGAAACGAAGAAAGACCAAAATGGACGAACTTGGTTAAGTTGGATGATTCTTGGACCAAATCTCTCTTCGTTGGTCTCAAACTTCTCCACATGGTTTATTGTGTCATATTACATCAATCTATGCTTGACATTTGGCTTCGATCAACTTTGAAGCTAGTCGAAACGAAGAAAGACCAAAATGGACGAACTTTGTGAACTTGGTGATTCTTGGACCAAATCTCTCTTCGTTGGTCCCAAACTTCTCCACATGGTTTATTGTGTCATATTACATCAATCATACTTCTCATTTGGCTTAAATCAACTTTGAAGCTAGTCGAAACGAAGAAAGACCAAAATGGACGAACTTGGTTAAGTTGGATGATTCTTGGACAAAATCTCTCTTCGTTGGTCCCAAACTTCTCCACATGGTTTATTGTGTCATATTACATCAATCTATACTTGTCATTTGGCTTTAATCAACTTTGAAGCTAGTCGAAACGAAGAAAGACCAAAATGGACGAACTTGGTTAAGTTGGATGATTCTTGGACCAAATCTCTCTTCGTTGGTCTCAAACTTCTCCACATGGTTTATTGTGTCATATTACATCAATCTATGCTTGACATTTGGCTTCGATCAACTTTGAAGCTAGTCGAAACGAAGAAAGACCAAAATGGACGAACTTGGTTAAGTTGGATGATTCTTGGACCAAATCTCTCTTCGTTGGTCTCAAACTTCTCCACATGGTTTATTGTGTCATATTACATCAATCTATGCTTGACATTTGGCTTCGATCAACTTTGAAGCTAGTCGAAACGAAGAAAGACCAAAATGGACGAACTTGGTTAAGTTGGATGATTCTTGGACCAAATCTCTCTTCGTTGGTCTCAAACTTCTCCACATGGTTTATTGTGTCATATTACATTAATCTATGCTTGACATTTGGCTTCGATCAACTTTGAAGCTAGTCGAAACGAAGAAAGACCAAAATGGACGAACTTGGTTAAGTTGGATGATTCTTGGACCAAATCTCTCTTCGTTGGTCTCAAACTTCTCCACATGGTTTATTGTGTCATATTACATCAATCTATGCTTGACATTTGGCTTTGTTCAACTTTGAAGCTAGTCGAAACGAAGAAAGACCAAAATGGACGAACTTGGTGAAGTTGGATGATTCTTTGACCAAATCTCTCTTCGTTGGTCCCAAACTTCTCCACATGGTTTATTGTGTCATATTACATCAATCTATGCTTGACATTTGGCTTCGATCAACTTTGAAGCTAGTCGAAACTAAGAAAGACCAAAATGGACGAACTTGGTGAAGTTGGATGATTCTTGGACCAAATCTCTCTTCGTTGGTCTCAAACTTCTCCACATGGTTTATTGTGTCATATTACATCAATCTATGCTTGACATTTGGCTTCGATCAACTTTGAAGCAGTCGAAATGAAGAAAGACCAAAATGGACGAACTTGGTTAAGTTGGATGATTCTTGGACCAAATCTCCTTTGTTGGTCCCAAACTTCTCCACATGGTTTATTGTGTCATATTACATCAATCTATGCTTGACATTTGGCTTCGATCAACTTTGAAGCTAGTCGAAACGAAGAAAGACCAAAATGGACGAACTTTGTCAACTTGGATGATTCTTGGACAAAATCTCTCTTCGTTGGTCCCAAACTTCTCCACATGGTTTATTGTGTCATATTACATTAATCTATGCTTGACATTTGGCTTCCATCAACAACGAAGCACGTCGAAATGCTGAAAGACCAAAATGGGTGAACTTGGTTAAGTTGGATGATTTTTTGAAGCTAGTCGAAATGAAGAAAGACCAAAATGGGCGAACTTTGTGATATGGGATGATTCTTAGACCAAATCTCTCTTTGTTGGTCTCAAACTTCTCCACATGGTTTATTGTGTCATATTACATCATTCTATGCTTGACATTTGGCTTCGATCAACTTTGAACTTAGTCGAAACGAAGAAAGACAAAAATGGACGAACTTGGTCAACTTGGATGATTCTTGGACCAAATCTCTCTTCGTTGGTCCCAAACTTCTCCACATGGTTTATTGTGTCATATTACATCAATCTATGCTTGACATTTGGCTTCGATCAACTTTGAAGCTAGTCGAAACGAAGAAAGACCAAAATGGACGAACTTGGTTAAGTTGGATGATTCTTGGACCAAATCTCCCTTTGTTGGTCCCAAACTTCTCCACATGGTTTATTGTGTCATATTACATTAATCTATGCTTGACATTTGGCTTCGATCAACTTTGAAGCTAGTCGAAACGAAGAAAGACAAAATTGACGAACTTTGTCAACTTGGATGATTCTTGGACAAAATCTCTCTTCGTTGGTCCCAAACTTCTCCACATGGTTTATTGTGTCATATTACATTAATCTATGATTGACATTTGGCTTCGATCAACTATGAAGCACGTCAAAATGATGAAAGACCAAAATGGGCGAACTTGGTTAAGTTGGATGATTCTTTGAAGCTAGTCGAAACGAAGAAAGACCAAAATGGGCAAACTTTGTGATATGGGATGATTCTTAAACCAAATCTGTCTTCGTTGGTCTGAAACTTCTCCACATGGTTTATTGTGTCATATTACATTAATCTATGCTTGACATTTGGCTTCGATCAACTTTGAAGCTAGTCGAAACGAAGAAAGACAAAAATGGACGAACTTGGTCAACTTGGATGATTCTTGGACCAAATCTCTCTTCGTTGGTCCCAAACTTCTCCACATGGTTTATTGTGTCATATTACATCAATCTATGCTTGACATTTGGCTTCGATCAACTTTGAAGCTAGTCGAAACGAAGAAAGACCAAAATGGACGAACTTGGTTAAGTTGGATGATTCTTGGACCAAATCTCTCTTCGTTGGTCTCAAACTTCTCCACATGGTTTATTGTGTCATATTACATTAATCTATGCTTGACATTTGGCTTCGATCAACTTTGAAGCAGTCGAAAAGAAGAAAGACAAAATGGACGAACTTGGTTAAGTTGGATGATTCTTGGACCAAATCTCTCGTTGGTTTTCTCAAACTTCTCCACATGGTTTATTGTGTCATATTACATCAATCTATGCTTGACATTTGGCTTCGATCAACTTTGAAGCTAGTCGAAACGAAGAAAGACCAAAATGGACGAACTTGGTGAAGTGGGATGATTCTTGGACCAAATCTTCTTCGTTGGTCCCAAACTTCTCCACATGGTTTATTGTGTCATATTACATCAATCTATGCTTGACATTTGGCTTCGATCAACTTTGAAGCTAGTCGAAACGAAGAAAGACCAAAATGGACGAACTTGGTTAAGTTGGATGATTCTTGGACCAAATCTCTCTTCGTTGGTCTCAAACTTCTCCACATGGTTTATTGTGTCATATTACATCAATCTATGCTTGACATTTGGCTTCGATCAACTTTGAAGCTAGTCGAAATGAAGAAAGACCAAAATGGACGAACTTGGTTAAGTTGGATGATTCTTGGACCAAATCTCTCTTTGTTGGTCCCAAACTTCTCCACATGGTTTATTGTGTCATATTACATCAACTTTGAGCTGGTCAAAACGAAGAAAGACCAAAATGGACGAACTTGGTCAACTTGGATGATTCTTGGACCAAATCTCTCTTCGTTGGTCCCAAACTTTCCACATGGTTTATTGTGTCATATTACATCAATCTATGCTTGAATTTGGCTTCGATCAACTTTGAAGCTAGTCGAAACGAAGAAAGACCAAAATGGACGAACTTGGTTAAGTTGGATGATTCTTGGACCAAATCTCTCTTCGTTGGTCTCAAACTTCTCCACATGGTTTATTGTGTCATATTACATCAATCTATGCTTGACATTTGGCTTCGATCAACTTTGAAGCTAGTCGAAACGAAGAAAGACCAAAATGGACGAACTTGGTTAAGTTGGATGATTCTTGGACCAAATCTCTCTTCGTTGGTCCCAAACTTCTCCACATGGTTTATTGTGTCATATTACATCAATCTATGCTTGACATTTGGCTTCGATCAACTTTGAAGCTAGTCGAAACGAAGAAAGACCAAAATGGACGAACTTGGTTAACTTGGATGATTCTTGGACCAAATCTCTCTTCGTTGGTCCCAAACTTCTCCACATGGTTTATTGTGTCATATTACATCAATCTATGCTTGACATTTGGCTTCGATCAACTTTGAAGCAGTCGAAATGAAGAAAGACCAAAATGGACGAACTTGGTTAAGTTGGATGATTCTTGAACCAAATCTCTCTTTGTTGGTCTCAAACTTCTCCACATGGTTTATTGTGTCATATTACATCAATCTATGCTTGACATTTGGCTTCGATCAACTTTGAAGCTAGTCGAAATGAAGAAAGACAAAAATGGACGAACTTGGTTAAGTTGGATGATTCTTGGACCAAATCTCTCTTCGTTGGTCCCAAACTTCTCCACATGGTTTATTGTGTCATATTACATCAATCTATGCTTGACATTTGGCTTCGATCAACTTTGAAGCTAGTCGAAACGAAGAAAGACCAAAATGGACGAACTTGGTTAAGTTGGATGATTCTTGGACAAATCTCTCTTCGTTGGTCCCAAACTTCTCCACATGGTTTATTGTGTCATATTACATCAATCTATACTTGACATTTGGCTTTAATCAACTTTGAAGCTAGTCGAAACGAAGAAAGACCAAAATGGACGAACTTGGTTAAGTTGGATGATTCTTGGACCAAATCTCTCTTCTTGGTCTCAAACTTCTCCACATGGTTTATTGTGTCATATTACATCAATCTATGCTTGACATTTGGCTTCGATCAACTTTGAAGCAGTCGAAATGAAGAAAGACCAAAATGGACGAACTTGGTTAAGTTGGATGATTCTTGGACCAAATCTCTCTTTGTTGGTCCCAAACTTCTCCACATGGTTTATTGTGTCATATTACATCAATCTATGCTTGACATTTGGCTTCGATCAACTTTGAAGCTAGTCGAAACGAAGAAAGACCAAAATGGACGAACTTGGTTAAGTTTGATGATTCTTGGACCAAATCTCTCTTCGTTGGTCTCAAACTTCTCCACATGGTTTATTGTGTCATATTACATCAATCTATGCTTGACATTTGGCTTTAATCAACTTTGAAGCTAGTCGAAACGAAGAAAGACCAAAATGGACGAACTTGGTTAAGTTGGATGATTCTTGGACCAAATCTCTCTTCTTTGGTCTCAAACTTCTCCACATGGTTTATTGTGTCATATTACATCAATCTATGCTTGACATTTGGCTTCGATCAACTTTGAAGCTAGTCGAAACGAAGAAAGACCAAAATGGACGAACTTGGTTAAGTTGGATGATTCTTGGACAAAATCTCTCTTCGTTGGTCCCAAACTTCTCCACATGTTTTATTGTGTCATATTACATCAATCTATGCTTGACATTTGGCTTTAATCAACTTTGAAGCTAGTCGAAACGAAGAAAGACCAAAATGGACGAACTTGGTTAAGTTGGATGATTCTTGGACCAAATCTCTCTTCTTTGGTCTCAAACTTCTCCACATGGTTTATTGTGTCATATTACATCAATCTATGCTTGACATTTGGCTTCAATCAACTTTGAAGCTAGTCGAAACGAAGAAAGACCAAAATGGACGAACTTGGTTAAGTTGGATGATTCTTGGACCAAATCTCTCTTCGTTGGTCTCAAACTTCTCCACATGGTTTATTGTGTCATATTACATCAATCTATGCTTGACATTTGGCTTCGATCAACTTTGAAGCTAGTCGAAATGAAGAAAGACCAAAATGGACGAACTTGGTTAAGTTGGATGATTCTTGGACCAAATCTCTCTTTGTTGGTCCCAAACTTCTCCACATGGTTTATTGTGTCATATTACATCAATCTATGCTTGACATTTGGCTTCGATCAACTTTGAAGCTAGTCGAAACGAAGAAAGACCAAAATGGACGAACTTGGTTAAGTTGGATGATTCTTGGACAAATCTCTCTTCGTTGGTCTCAAACTTCTCCACATGGTTTATTGTGTCATATTACATCAATCTATGCTTGACATTTGGCTTCGATCAACTTTGAAGCTAGTCGAAACGAAGAAAGACCAAAATGGCAAACTTGGTGAACTGGGATGATTCTTGGACCAAATCTCTCTTCGTTTGTCTCAAACTTCTCCACATGGTTTATTGTGTCATATTACATCAATCTATGCTTGACATTTGGCTTCGATCAACTTTGAAGCTAGTCGAAATGAAGAAAGACAAAAATGGACGAACTTGGTTAAGTTGGATGATTCTTGGACCAAATCTCTCTTCGTTGGTCCCAAACTTCTCCACATGGTTTATTGTGTCATATTACATCAATCTATGCTTGACATTTGGCTTCGATCAACTTTGAAGCAGTCGAAATGAAGAAAGACCAAAATGGACGAACTTGGTTAAGTTGGATGATTCTTGGACCAAATCTCTCTTTGTTGGTCCAAACTTCTCCACATGGTTTATTGTGTCATATTACATCAATCTATGCTTGACATTTGGCTTCGATCAACTTTGAAGCTAGTCGAAACGAAGAAAAACCAAAATGGACGAACTTTGTCAACTTGGATGATTCTTGGACCAAATCTCTCTTCGTTGGTCCCAAACTTCTCCACATGGTTTATTGTGTCATATTACATCAATCTATGCTTGACATTTGGCTTCGATCAACTTTGAAGCTAGTCGAAAAGAAGAAAGACCAAAATGGACGAACTTGGTGAAGTTGGATGATTCTTGGACCAAATCTCTCTTCGTTGGTCTCAAACTTCTCCACATGGTTTATTGTGTCATATTACATCAATCTATGCTTGACATTTGGCTTCGATCAACTTTGAAGCTAGTCGAAACGAAGAAAGACCAAAATGGACGAACTTGGTTAAGTTGGATGATTCTTGGACAAAATCTCTCTTCGTTGGTCCCAAACTTCTCCACATGGTTTATTGTGTCATATTACATCAATCTATGCTTGACATTTGGCTTCGATCAACTTTGAAGCTAGTCGAAACGAAGAAAGACCAAAATGGACGAACTTGGTTAAGTGGGATGATTCTTGGACCAAATCTCTCTTCGTTGGTCTCAAACTTCTCCACATGGTTTATTGTGTCATATTACATCAATCTATGCTTGACATTTGGCTTCGATCAACTTTGAAGCTAGTCGAAACGAAGAAAGACCAAAATGGACGAACTTGGTGAGTGGGATGATTCTTGGACCAAATCTCTCTTCTTGGTCTCAAACTTCTCCACATGGTTTATTGTGTCATATTACATCAATCTATGCTTGAGATTTGGCTTCGATCAACTTTGAAGCTAGTCGAAACGAAGAAAGACCAAAATGGACGAACTTGGTTAAGTTGGATGATTCTTGGACCAAATCTCTCTTCGTTGGTCCCAAACTTCTCCACATGGTTTATTGTGTCATATTACATCAATCTATGCTTGACATTTGGCTTCAATCAACTTTGAAGCTAGTCGAAACGAAGAAAGACCAAAATGGACGAACTTTGTAACTTGGATGATTCTTGGACAAAATCTCTCTTCGTTGGTCCCAAACTTCTCCACATGGTTTATTGTGTCATATTACATCAATCTATACTTGACATTTGGCTTAAATCAACTTTGAAGCTAGTCGAAACGAAGAAAGACCAAAATGGACGAACTTGGTTAAGTTGGATGATTCTTGGACCAAATCTCTCTTCGTTGGTCCCAAACTTCTCCACATGGTTTATTGTGTCATATTACATCAATCTATGCTTGACATTTGGCTTCGATCAACTTTGAAGCTAGTCGAAACGAAGAAAGACCAAAATGGACGAACTTGGTTAAGTTGGATGATTCTTGGACCAAATCTCTCTTCGTTGGTCTCAAACTTCTCCACATGGTTTATTGTGTCATATTACATCAATCTATGCTTGACATTTGGCTTCGATCAACTTTGAAGCTAGTCGAAACGAAGAAAGACCAAAATGGACGAACTTGGTTAAGTTGGATGATTCTTGGACCAAATCTCTCTTCGTTGGTCCCAAACTTCTCCACATGGTTTATTGTGTCATATTACATCAATCTATGCTTGACATTTGGCTTCGATCAACTTTGAAGCTAGTCGAAACGAAGAAAGACCAAAATGGACGAACTTGGTTAAGTTGGATGATTCTTGGACCAAATCTCTCTTCGTTGGTCTCAAACTTCTCCACATGGTTTATTGTGTCATATTACATCAATCTATGCTTGACATTTGGCTTCGATCAACTTTGAAGCTAGTCGAAACGAAGAAAGACCAAAATGGACGAACTTGGTTAAGTTGGATGATTCTTGGACCAAATCTCTCTTCGTTGGTCTCAAACTTCTCCACATGGTTTATTGTGTCATATTACATCAATCTATGCTTGACATTTGGCTTCGATCAACTTTGAAGCTAGTCGAAACGAAGAAAGACCAAAATGGACGAACTTGGTTAAGTTGGATGATTCTTGGACCAAATCTCTCTTTGTTGGTCCAAACTTCTCCACATGGTTTATTGTGTCATATTACATCAATCTATGCTTGACATTTGGCTTCGATCAACTTTGAAGCTAGTCGAAACGAAGAAAGACCAAAATGGACGAACTTGGTTAAGTTGATGATTCTTGGACCAAATCTCTCTTCGTTGGTCTCAAACTTCTCCACATGGTTTATTGTGTCATATTACATCAATCTATGCTTGTCATTTGGCTTTAATCAACTTTGAAGCTAGTCGAAACGAAGAAAGACCAAAATGGACGAACTTGGTTAAGTTGGATGATTCTTGGACCAAATCTCTCTTCGTTGGTCTCAAACTTCTCCACATGGTTTATTGTGTCATATTACATCAATCTATACTTGACATTTGGCTTAAATCAACTTTGAAGCTAGTCGAAACGAAGAAAGACCAAAATGGACGAACTTGGTTAAGTTGGATGATTCTTGGACCAAATCTCTCTTCGTTGGTCTCAAACTTCTCCACATGGTTTATTGTGTCATATTACATCAATCTATGCTTGACATTTGGCTTTAATCAACTTTGAAGCTAGTCGAAACGAAGAAAGACCAAAATGGACGAACTTGGTTAAGTTGGATGATTCTTGGACCAAATCTCTCTTCGTTGGTCTCAAACTTCTCCACATGGTTTATTGTGTCATATTACATCAATCTATGCTTGACATTTGGCTTCGATCAACTTTGAAGCTAGTCGAAACGAAGAAAGACCAAAATGGACGAACTTGGTTAAGTTGGATGATTCTTGGACCAAATCTCTCTTCGTTGGTCTCAAACTTCTCCACATGGTTTATTGTGTCATATTACATCAATCTATGCTTGACATTTGGCTTCGATCAACTTTGAAGCAGTCGAAACGAAGAAAGACCAAAATGGACGAACTTGGTTAAGTTGGATGATTCTTGGACCAAATCTCTCTTCGTTGGTCCAAACTTCTCCACATGGTTTATTGTGTCATATTACATCAATCTATGCTTGACATTTGGCTTCGATCAACTTTGAAGCTAGTCGAAACGAAGAAAGACCAAAATGGACGAACTTGGTTAAGTTGGATGATTCTTGGACCAAATCTCTCTTCGTTGGTCTCAAACTTCTCCACATGGTTTATTGTGTCATATTACATCAATCTATGCTTGACATTTGGCTTCGATCAACTTTGAAGCTAGTCGAAACGAAGAAAGACCAAAATGGACGAACTTGGTTAAGTTGGATGATTCTTGGACCAAATCTCTCTTCGTTGGTCTCAAACTTCTCCACATGGTTTATTGTGTCATATTACATCAATCTATGCTTGACATTTGGCTTCGATCAACTTTGAAGCTAGTCGAAACGAAGAAAGACCAAAATGGACGAACTTGGTTAAGTTGGATGATTCTTGGACCAAATCTCTCTTCGTTGGTCTCAAACTTCTCCACATGGTTTATTGTGTCATATTACATCAATCTATGCTTGACATTTGGCTTCGATCAACTTTGAAGCTAGTCGAAACGAAGAAAGACCAAAATGGACGAACTTGGTTAAGTTGGATGATTCTTGGACCAAATCTCTCTTCGTTGGTCCCAAACTTCTCCACATGGTTTATTGTGTCATATTACATCAATCTATGCTTGACATTTGGCTTCGATCAACTTTGAAGCTAGTCGAAACGAAGAAAGACCAAAATGGACGAACTTGGTTAAGTTGGATGATTCTTGGACAAAATCTCTCTTCGTTGGTCCCAAACTTCTCCACATGGTTTATTGTGTCATATTACATCAATCTATGCTTGACATTTGGCTTCGATCAACTTTGAAGCTAGTCGAAACGAAGAAAGACCAAAATGGACGAACTTGGTTAAGTTGGATGATTCTTGGACCAAATCTCTCTTCGTTGGTCTCAAACTTCTCCACATGGTTTATTGTGTCATATTACATCAATCTATGCTTGACATTTGGCTTCGATCAACTTTGAAGCTAGTCGAAACGAAGAAAGACCAAAATGGACGAACTTGGTTAAGTTGGATGATTCTTGGACCAAATCTCTCTTCGTTGGTCTCAAACTTCTCCACATGGTTTATTGTGTCATATTACATCAATCTATGCTTGACATTTGGCTTCGATCAACTTTGAAGCTAGTCGAAACGAAGAAAGACCAAAATGGACGAACTTGGTTAAGTTGGATGATTCTTGGACCAAATCTCTCTTCTTGGTCTCAAACTTCTCCACATGGTTTATTGTGTCATATTACATCAATCTATGCTTGACATTTGGCTTCGATCAACTTTGAAGCTAGTCGAAACGAAGAAAGACCAAAATGGACGAACTTGGTTAAGTTGGATGATTCTTGGACCAAATCTCTCTTCGTTGGTCCAAACTTCTCCACATGGTTTATTGTGTCATATTACATCAATCTATGCTTGACATTTGGCTTCGATCAACTTTGAAGCTAGTCGAAACGAAGAAAGACCAAAATGGACGAACTTGGTTAAGTTGGATGATTCTTGGACCAAATCTCTCTTCGTTGGTCTCAAACTTCTCCACATGGTTTATTGTGTCATATTACATCAATCTATGCTTGACATTTGGCTTCAATCAACTTTGAAGCTAGTCGAAACGAAGAAAGACCAAAATGGACGAACTTGGTAAGTTGGATGATTCTTGGACCAAATCTCTCTTCGTTGGTCTCAAACTTCTCCACATGGTTTATTGTGTCATATTACATCAATCTATGCTTGACATTTGGCTTCGATCAACTTTGAAGCTAGTCGAAACGAAGAAAGACCAAAATGGACGAACTTGGTTAAGTTGGATGATTCTTGGACCAAATCTCTCTTCGTTGGTCCCAAACTTCTCCACATGGTTTATTGTGTCATATTACATCAATCTATGCTTGACATTTGGCTTCGATCAACTTTGAAGCTAGTCGAAACGAAGAAAGACCAAAATGGACGAACTTGGTTAAGTTGGATGATTCTTGACCAAATCTCTCTTCGTTGGTCTCAAACTTCTCCACATGGTTTATTGTGTCATATTACATCAATCTATGCTTGACATTTGGCTTCGATCAACTTTGAAGCTAGTCGAAACGAAGAAAGACCAAAATGGACGAACTTGGTTAAGTTGGATGATTCTTGGACCAAATCTCTCTTCGTTGGTCCCAAACTTCTCCACATGGTTTATTGTGTCATATTACATCAATCTATGCTTGAGATTTGGCTTCGATCAACTTTGAAGCTAGTCGAAACGAAGAAAGACCAAAATGGACGAACTTGGTTAAGTTGGATGATTCTTGGACCAAATCTCTCTTCGTTGGTCCCAAACTTCTCCACATGGTTTATTGTGTCATATTACATCAATCTATACTTGACATTTGGCTTTAATCAACTTTGAAGCTAGTCGAAACGAAGAAAGACCAAAATGGACGAACTTGGTTAAGTTGGATGATTCTTGGACCAAATCTCTCTTCTTGGTCTCAAACTTCTCCACATGGTTTATTGTGTCATATTACATCAATCTATGCTTGACATTTGGCTTCGATCAACTTTGAAGCTAGTCGAAACGAAGAAAGACCAAAATGGACGAACTTGGTTAAGTTGGATGATTCTTGGACCAAATCTCTCTTCGTTGGTCCCAAACTTCTCCACATGGTTTATTGTGTCATATTACATCAATCTATGCTTGACATTTGGCTTTAATCAACTTTGAAGCTAGTCGAAACGAAGAAAGACCAAAATGGACGAACTTGGTTAAGTTGGATGATTCTTGGACCAAATCTCTCTTCGTTGGTCTCAAACTTCTCCACATGGTTTATTGTGTCATATTACATCAATCTATGCTTGAGATTTGGTTCGATCAACTTTGAAGCTAGTCGAAACGAAGAAAGACCAAAATGGACGAACTTGGTTAAGTTGGATGATTCTTGGACCAAATCTCTCTTCGTTGGTCCCAAACTTCTCCACATGGTTTATTGTGTCATATTACATCAATCTATGCTTGTCATTTGGCTTAAATCAACTTTGAAGCTAGTCGAAACGAAGAAAGACCAAAATGGACGAACTTGGTTAAGTTGGATGATTCTTGGACCAAATCTCTCTTCGTTGGTCCCAAACTTCTCCACATGGTTTATTGTGTCATATTACATCAATCTATACTTGACATTTGGCTTTAATCAACTTTGAAGCTAGTCGAAACGAAGAAAGACCAAAATGGACGAACTTGGTTAAGTTGGATGATTCTTGGACCAAATCTCTCTTCTTTGGTCTCAAACTTCTCCACATGGTTTATTGTGTCATATTACATCAATCTATGCTTGACATTTGGCTTCGATCAACTTTGAAGCTAGTCGAAACGAAGAAAGACCAAAATGGACGAACTTGGTTAAGTTGGATGATTCTTGGACCAAATCTCTCTTCGTTGGTCCCAAACTTCTCCACATGGTTTATTGTGTCATATTACATCAATCTATGCTTGACATTTGGCTTCGATCAACTTTGAAGCTAGTCGAAACGAAGAAAGACCAAAATGGACGAACTTGGTTAAGTTGGATGATTCTTGGACCAAATCTCTCTTCGTTGGTCTCAAACTTCTCCACATGGTTTATTGTGTCATATTACATCAATCTATGCTTGACATTTGGCTTTAATCAACTTTGAAGCTAGTCGAAACGAAGAAAGACCAAAATGGACGAACTTGGTTAAGTTGGATGATTCTTGGACCAAATCTCTCTTCTTGGTCTCAAACTTCTCCACATGGTTTATTGTGTCATATTACATCAATCTATGCTTGACATTTGGCTTCGATCAACTTTGAAGCTAGTCGAAACGAAGAAAGACCAAAATGGACGAACTTGGTTAAGTTGGATGATTCTTGGACCAAATCTCTCTTCGTTGGTCCAAACTTCTCCACATGGTTTATTGTGTCATATTACATCAATCTATGCTTGACATTTGGCTTCGATCAACTTTGAAGCTAGTCGAAACGAAGAAAGACCAAAATGGACGAACTTGGTTAAGTTGGATGATTCTTGGACCAAATCTCTCTTCGTTGGTCCCAAACTTCTCCACATGGTTTATTGTGTCATATTACATCAATCTATGCTTGACATTTGGCTTTAATCAACTTTGAAGCTAGTCGAAACGAAGAAAGACCAAAATGGACGAACTTGGTTAAGTTGGATGATTCTTGGACCAAATCTCTCTTCGTTGGTCTCAAACTTCTCCACATGGTTTATTGTGTCATATTACATCAATCTATGCTTGAGATTTGGCTTCGATCAACTTTGAAGCTAGTCGAAACGAAGAAAGACCAAAATGGACGAACTTGTTAAGTTGGATGATTCTTGGACCAAATCTCTCTTCGTTGGTCCCAAACTTCTCCACATGGTTTATTGTGTCATATTACATCAATCTACTTGACATTTGGCTTAAATCAACTTTGAAGCTAGTCGAAACAAAGAAAGACCAAAATGGACGAACTTGGTGAAGTTGGATGATTCTTGGACCAAATCTCTCTTCGTTGGTCTCAAACTTCTCCACATGGTTTATTGTGTCATATTACATCAATCTATGCTTGAGATTTGGCTTCGATCAACTTTGAAGCTAGTCGAAACGAAGAAAGACCAAAATGGACGAACTTGGTTAAGTTGGATGATTCTTGGACCAAATCTCTCTTCGTTGGTCCCAAACTTCTCCACATGGTTTATTGTGTCATATTACATCAATCTATACTTGTCATTTGGCTTAATCAACTTTGAAGCTAGTCGAAACGAAGAAAGACCAAAATGGACGAACTTGGTTAAGTTGGATGACTTCTGGACCAAATCTCTCTTCGTTGGTCTCAAACTTCTCCACATGGTTTATTGTGTCATATTACATCAATCTATGCTTGAGATTTGGCTTCGATCAACTTTGAAGCTAGTCGAAACGAAGAAAGACCAAAATGGACGAACTTGGTTAAGTTGGATGATTCTTGGACCAAATCTCTCTTCGTTGGTCCCAAACTTCTCCACATGGTTTATTGTGTCATATTACATCAATCTATGCTTGACATTTGGCTTTAATCAACTTTGAAGCTAGTCGAAACGAAGAAAGACCAAAATGGACGAACTTGGTTAAGTTGGATGATTCTTGGACCAAATCTCTCTTCTTGGTCTCAAACTTCTCCACATGGTTTATTGTGTCATATTACATCAATCTATGCTTGACATTTGGCTTCGATCAACTTTGAAGCTAGTCGAAACGAAGAAAGACCAAAATGGACGAACTTGGTGAAGTTGGATGATTCTTGGACAAAATCTCTCTTCGTTGGTCCCAAACTTCTCCACATGGTTTATTGTGTCATATTACATCAATCCATACTTGTCATTTGGCTTAAATCAACTTTGAAGCTAGTCGAAACGAAGAAAGACCAAAATGGACGAACTTGGTTAAGTTGGATGATTCTTGGACCAAATCTCTCTTCGTTGGTCCAAAACTTCTCCACATGGTTTATTGTGTCATATTACATCAATCTATACTTGTCATTTGGCTTTAATCAACTTTGAAGCTAGTCGAAACGAAGAAAGACCAAAATGGACGAACTTGGTTAAGTTGGATGATTCTGGACCAAATCTCTCTTCTTTGGTCTCAAACTTCTCCACATGGTTTATTGTGTCATATTACATCAATCTATGCTTGACATTTGGCTTCGATCAACTTTGAAGCTAGTCGAAACGAAGAAAGACCAAAATGGACGAACTTGGTTAAGTTGGATGATTCTTGGACCAAATCTCTCTTCGTTGGTCCCAAACTTCTCCACATGGTTTATTGTGTATATTACATCAATCTATGCTTGACATTTGGCTTTAATCAACTTTGAAGCTAGTCGAAACGAAGAAAGACCAAAATGGACGAACTTGGTTAAGTTGGATGATTCTTGGACCAAATCTCTCTTCTTGGTCTCAAACTTCTCCACATGGTTTATTGTGTCATATTACATCAATCTATGCTTGACATTTGGCTTTGATCAACTTTGAAGCTAGTCGAAACGAAGAAAGACCAAAATGGACGAACTTGGTTAAGTTGGATGATTCTTGGACCAAATCTCTCTTCGTTGGTCTCAAACTTCTCCACATGGTTTATTGTGTCATATTACATCAATCTATACTTGTCATTTGGCTTTAATCAACTTTGAAGCTAGTCGAAACGAAGAAAGACCAAAATGGACGAACTTGGTTAAGTTGGATGATTCTTGGACCAAATCTCTCTTCTTGGTCTCAAACTTCTCCACATGGTTTATTGTGTCATATTACATCAATCTATGCTTGAGATTTGGCTTCGATCAACTTTGAAGCTAGTCGAAACGAAGAAAGACCAAAATGGACGAACTTGGTTAAGTTGGATGATTCTTGGACAAAATCTCTCTTCGTTGGTCCCAAACTTCTCCACATGGTTTATTGTGTCATATTACATCAATCCATACTTGTCATTTGGCTTTAATCAACTTTGAAGCTAGTCGAAACGAAGAAAGACCAAAATGGACGAACTTGGTTAAGTTGGATGACTTCTGGACCAAATCTCTCTTCTTTGGTCTCAAACTTCTCCACATGGTTTATTGTGTCATATTACATCAATCTATGCTTGAGATTTGGCTTCGATCAACTTTGAAGCTAGTCGAAACGAAGAAAGACCAAAATGGACGAACTTGGTTAAGTTGGATGATTCTTGGACCAAATCTCTCTTCGTTGGTCCCAAACTTCTCCACATGGTTTATTGTGTCATATTACATCAATCTATACTTGTCATTTGGCTTTAATCAACTTTGAAGCTAGTCGAAACGAAGAAAGACCAAAATGGACGAACTTGGTTAAGTTGGATGATTCTTGGACCAAATCTGTCTTCTTGGTCTCAAACTTCTCCACATGGTTTATTGTGTCATATTACATCAATCTATGCTTGAGATTTGGTTCGATCAACTTTGAAGCTAGTCGAAACGAAGAAAGACCAAAATGGACGAACTTGTTAAGTTGGATGATTCTTGGACCAAATCTCTCTTCGTTGGTCCCAAACTTCTCCACATGGTTTATTGTGTCATATTACATCAATCTAGTTGTCATTTGGCTTAAATCAACTTTGAAGCTAGTCGAAACGAAGAAAGACCAAAATGGACGAACTTGGTTAAGTTGGATGATTCTTGGACCAAATCTCTCTTCGTTGGTCCAAACTTCTCCACATGGTTTATTGTGTCATATTACATCAATCTATGCTTGACATTTGGCTTTAATCAACTTTGAAGCTAGTCGAAACGAAGAAAGACCAAAATGGACGAACTTGGTTAAGTTGGATGATTCTGGACCAAATCTCTCTCTTTGGTCTCAAACTTCTCCACATGGTTTATTGTGTCATATTACATCAATCTATGCTTGACATTTGGCTTTGATCAACTTTGAAGCTAGTCGAAACGAAGAAAGACCAAAATGGACGAACTTGGTTAAGTTGGATGATTCTTGGACCAAATCTCCCTTCGTTGGTCCCAAACTTCTCCACATGGTTTATTGTGTATATTACATCAATCCATACTTGTCATTTGGCTTTAATCAACTTTGAAGCTAGTCGAAACGAAGAAAGACCAAAATGGACGAACTTGGTTAAGTTGGATGATTCTTGGACCAAATCTCTCTTCTTGGTCTCAAACTTCTCCACATGGTTTATTGTGTCATATTACATCAATCTATGCTTGAGATTTGGCTTTGATCAACTTTGAAGCTAGTCGAAACGAAGAAAGACCAAAATGGACGAACTTGGTTAAGTTGGATGATTCTTGGACCAAATCTGTCTTCTTGGTCTCAAACTTCTCCACATGGTTTATTGTGTCATATTACATCAATCTATGCTTGAGATTTGGTTCGATCAACTTTGAAGCTAGTCGAAACGAAGAAAGACCAAAATGGACGAACTTGGTTAACTTGGAGATTCTTGGACAAAATCTCTCTTCGTTGGTCCCAAACTTCTCCACATGGTTTATTGTGTCATATTACATCAATCTATAGTTGTCATTTGGCTTAATCAACTTTGAAGCTAGTCGAAACGAAGAAAGACCAAAATGGACGAACTTGGTTAAGTTGGATGATTCTTGGACCAAATCTCTCTTCGTTGGTCCCAAACTTCTCCACATGGTTTATTGTGTCATATTACATCAATCCATACTTGACATTTGGCTTTAATCAACTTTGAAGCTAGTCGAAACGAAGAAAGACCAAAATGGACGAACTTGGTTAAGTTGGATGATTCTTGGACCAAATCTCTCTTCGTTGGTCTCAAACTTCTCCACATGGTTTATTGTGTCATATTACATCAATCTATACTTGTCATTTGGCTTCGATCAACTTTGAAGCTAGTCGAAACGAAGAAAGACCAAAATGGACGAACTTGGTTAAGTTGGATGATTCTTGGACCAAATCTCTCTTCGTTGGTCCCAAACTTCTCCACATGGTTTATTGTGTCATATTACATCAATCTATACTTGTCATTTGGCTTTAATCAACTTTGAAGCTAGTCGAAACGAAGAAAGACCAAAATGGACGAACTTGGTTAAGTTGGATGATTCTTGGACCAAATCTCTCTTCTTGGTCTCAAACTTCTCCACATGGTTTATTGTGTCATATTACATCAATCTATGCTTGAGATTTGGCTTCGATCAACTTTGAAGCTAGTCGAAACGAAGAAAGACCAAAATGGACGAACTTGGTTAAGTTGGATGATTCTTGGACCAAAATCTCTTCGTTGGTCTCAAACTTCTCCACATGGTTTATTGTGTCATATTACATCAATCTATGCTTGACATTTGGCTTTAATCAACTTTGAAGCTAGTCGAAACGAAGAAAGACCAAAATGGACGAACTTGGTTAAGTTGGATGATTCTTGGACCAAATCTCTCTTCTTGGTCTCAAACTTCTCCACATGGTTTATTGTGTCATATTACATCAATCTATGCTTGAGATTTGGCTTCGATCAACTTTGAAGCTAGTCGAAACGAAGAAAGACCAAAATGGACGAACTTGGTTAAGTTGGATGATTCTGGACCAAATCTCTCTTCGTTGGTCTCAAACTTCTCCACATGGTTTATTGTGTCATATTACATCAATCTATACTTGTCATTTGGCTTTAATCAACTTTGAAGCTAGTCGAAACGAAGAAAGACCAAAATGGACGAACTTGGTTAAGTTGGATGACTTCTGGACCAAATGTCTCTTCTTTGGTCTCAAACTTCTCCACATGGTTTATTGTGTCATATTACATCAATCTATACTTGTCATTTGGCTTTGATCAACATTGAAGCTGTCGAAACGAAGAAAGACCAAAATGGACGAACTTGGTTAAGTTGGATGATTCTTGGACCAAATCTCTCTTCGTTGGTCCCAAACTTCTCCACATGGTTTATTGTGATATATTACATCAATCTATACTTGTCATTTGGCTTTAATCAACTTTGAAGCTAGTCGAAACGAAGAAAGACCAAAATGGACGAACTTGGTTAAGTTGGATGATTCTTGGACCAAATCTCTCTTCTTGGTCTCAAACTTCTCCACATGGTTTATTGTGTCATATTACATCAATCTATGCTTGAGATTTGGCTTCGATCAACTTTGAAGCTAGTCGAAACGAAGAAAGACCAAAATGGACGAACTTGGTTAAGTTGGATGATTCTTGGACCAAATCTCTCTTCGTTGGTCTCAAACTTCTCCACATGGTTTATTGTGTCATATTACATCAATCCATACTTGTCATTTGGCTTTAATCAACTTTGAAGCTAGTCGAAACGAAGAAAGACCAAAATGGACGAACTTGGTTAAGTTGGATGATTCTTGGACCAAATCTCTCTTCTTGGTCTCAAACTTCTCCACATGGTTTATTGTGTCATATTACATCAATCTATGCTTGAGATTTGGCTTCGATCAACTTTGAAGCTAGTCGAAACGAAGAAAGACCAAAATGGACGAACTTGGTTAAGTTGGATGATTCTTGGACCAAATCTCTCTTCGTTGGTCCCAAACTTCTCCACATGGTTTATTGTGTCATATTACATCAATCCATACTTGTCATTTGGCTTTAATCAACTTTGAAGCTAGTCGAAACGAAGAAAGACCAAAATGGACGAACTTGGTTAAGTTGGATGATTTGGACCAAATCTCTCTTCTTTGGTCTCAAACTTCTCCACATGGTTTATTGTGTCATATTACATCAATCTATGCTTGAGATTTGGCTTCGATCAACTTTGAAGCTAGTCGAAACGAAGAAAGACCAAAATGGACGAACTTGGTTAAGTTGGATGATTCTTGGACCAAATCTCTCTTCGTTGGTCCCAAACTTCTCCACATGGTTTATTGTGTCATATTACATCAATCCATACTTGTCATTTGGCTTTAATCAACATTGAAGCTTGTCGAAACGAAGAAAGACCAAAATGGACGAACTTGGTTAAGTTGGATGATTCTTGGACCAAATCTGTCTTCTTGGTCTCAAACTTCTCAACATGGTTTATTGTGTCATATTACATCAATCTATGCTTGAGATTTGGTTCGATCAACTTTGAAGCTAGTCGAAACGAAGAAAGACCAAAATGGACGAACTTGGTGAAGTTGGAGATTCTTGGACAAAATCTCTCTTCGTTGGTCCCAAACTTCTCCACATGGTTTATTGTGTCATATTACATCAATCTATAGTTGTCATTTGGCTTAAATCAACTTTGAAGCTAGTCGAAACGAAGAAAGACCAAAATGGACGAACTTGGTTAAGTTGGATGATTCTTGGACCAAATCTCTCTTCGTTGGTCCAAAACTTCTCCACATGGTTTATTGTGTCATATTACATCAATCTATACTTGTCATTTGGCTTTAATCAACTTTGAAGCTAGTCGAAACGAAGAAAGACCAAAATGGACGAACTTGGTTAAGTTGGATGATTCTGGACCAAATCTCTCCTTTGGTCTCAAACTTCTCCACATGGTTTATTGTGTCATATTACATCAATCTATGCTTGTCATTTGGCTTCGATCAACTTTGAAGCTTGTCGAAACGAAGAAAGACCAAAATGGACGAACTTGGTTAAGTTGGATGATTCTTGGACCAAATCTCTCTTCGTTGGTCCCAAACTTCTCCACATGGTTTATTGTGTATATTACATCAATCCATACTTGTCATTTGGCTTTAATCAACTTTGAAGCTAGTCGAAACGAAGAAAGACCAAAATGGACGAACTTGGTTAAGTTGGATGATTCTTGGACCAAATCTCTCTTCTTGGTCTCAAACTTCTCCACATGGTTTATTGTGTCATATTACATCAATCTATGCTTGAGATTTGGCTTTGATCAACTTTGAAGCTAGTCGAAACGAAGAAAGACCAAAATGGACGAACTTGGTTAAGTTGGATGATTCTTGGACCAAATCTCTCTTCGTTGGTCTCAAACTTCTCCACATGGTTTATTGTGTCATATTACATCAATCCATACTTGTCATTTGGCTTTAATCAACTTTGAAGCTTGTCGAAACGAAGAAAGACCAAAATGGACGAACTTGGTTAAGTTGGATGATTCTTGGACCAAATCTCTCTTCTTGGTCTCAAACTTCTCCACATGGTTTATTGTGTCATATTACATCAATCTATGCTTGAGATTTGGCTTCGATCAACTTTGAAGCTAGTCGAAACGAAGAAAGACCAAAATGGACGAACTTGGTTAAGTTGGATGATTCTGGACCAAATCTCTCTTCGTTGGTCTCAAACTTCTCCACATGGTTTATTGTGTCATATTACATCAATCTATACTTGTCATTTGGCTTTAATCAACTTTGAAGCTAGTCGAAACGAAGAAAGACCAAAATGGACGAACTTGGTTAAGTTGGATGACTTATGGACCAAATCTCTCTTCTTTGGTCTCAAACTTCTCCACATGGTTTATTGTGTCATATTACATCAATCTATACTTGTCATTTGGCTTTGATCAACTTTGAAGCTAGTCGAAACGAAGAAAGACCAAAATGGACGAACTTGGTTAAGTTGGATGATTCTTGGACCAAATCTCTCTTCGTTGGTCTCAAACTTCTCCACATGGTTTATTGTGTCATATTACATCAATCTATGCTTGAGATTTGGCTTCGATCAACTTTGAAGCTAGTCGAAACGAAGAAAGACCAAAATGGACGAACTTGGTTAAGTTGGATGATTCTTGGACCAAATCTCTCTTCGTTGGTCCAAACTTCTCCACATGGTTTATTGTGTCATATTACATCAATCTATGCTTGAGATTTGGCTTCGATCAACTTTGAAGCTAGTCGAAACGAAGAAAGACCAAAATGGACGAACTTGGTTAAGTTGGATGATTCTTGGACCAAATCTCTCTTCGTTGGTCTCAAACTTCTCCACATGGTTTATTGTGTCATATTACATCAATCTATGCTTGTCATTTGGCTTTAATCAACTTTGAAGCTAGTCGAAACGAAGAAAGACCAAAATGGACGAACTTGGTTAAGTTGGATGATTCTTGGACCAAATCTCTCTTCGTTGGTCTCAAACTTCTCCACATGGTTTATTGTGTCATATTACATCAATCTATGCTTGAGATTTGGCTTCGATCAACTTTGAAGCTAGTCGAAACGAAGAAAGACCAAAATGGACGAACTTGGTTAAGTTGGATGATTCTTGGACCAAATCTCTCTTCGTTGGTCCCAAACTTCTCCACATGGTTTATTGTGTCATATTACATCAATCTATGCTTGACATTTGGCTTCGATCAACTTTGAAGCTAGTCGAAACGAAGAAAGACCAAAATGGACGAACTTGGTTAAGTTGGATGATTCTTGGACCAAATCTCTCTTCGTTGGTCTCAAACTTCTCCACATGGTTTATTGTGTCATATTACATCAATCTATACTTGTCATTTGGCTTTAATCAACTTTGAAGCTAGTCGAAACGAAGAAAGACCAAAATGGACGAACTTGGTTAAGTTGGATGATTCTTGGACCAAATCTCTCTTCTTGGTCTCAAACTTCTCCACATGGTTTATTGTGTCATATTACATCAATCTATGCTTGAGATTTGGCTTCGATCAACTTTGAAGCTAGTCGAAACGAAGAAAGACCAAAATGGACGAACTTGGTTAAGTTGGATGATTCTTGGACCAAATCTCTCTTCGTTGGTCTCAAACTTCTCCACATGGTTTATTGTGTCATATTACATCAATCTATGCTTGAGATTTGGCTTCGATCAACTTTGAAGCTAGTCGAAACGAAGAAAGACCAAAATGGACGAACTTGGTTAAGTTGGATGATTCTTGGACCAAATCTCTCTTCGTTGGTCCCAAACTTCTCCACATGGTTTATTGTGTCATATTACATCAATCTATGCTTGAGATTTGGCTTCGATCAACTTTGAAGCTAGTCGAAACGAAGAAAGACCAAAATGGACGAACTTGGTTAAGTTGGATGATTCTTGGACAAAATCTCTCTTCGTTGGTCCCAAACTTCTCCACATGGTTTATTGTGTCATATTACATCAATCCATATTGTCATTTGGCTTTAATCAACTTTGAAGCTAGTCGAAACGAAGAAAGACCAAAATGGACGAACTTGGTTAAGTTGGATGATTCTTGGACCAAATGTCTCTTCTTTGGTCTCAAACTTCTCCACATGGTTTATTGTGTCATATTACATCAATCTATGCTTGAGATTTGGCTTCGATCAACTTTGAAGCTAGTCGAAACGAAGAAAGACCAAAATGGACGAACTTGGTTAAGTTGGATGATTCTTGGACCAAATCTCCTTCGTTGGTCCCAAACTTCTCCACATGGTTTATTGTGTCATATTACATCAATCTATGCTTGACATTTGGCTTTGATCAACTTTGAAGCTAGTCGAAACGAAGAAAGACCAAAATGGACGAACTTGGTTAAGTTGGATGATTCTTGGACCAAATCTCTCTTCGTTGGTCTCAAACTTCTCCACATGGTTTATTGTGTCATATTACATCAATCTATGCTTGTCATTTGGCTTTAATCAACTTTGAAGCTAGTCGAAACGAAGAAAGACCAAAATGGACGAACTTGGTTAAGTTGGATGATTCTTGGACCAAATCTCTCTTCTTGGTCTCAAACTTCTCCACATGGTTTATTGTGTCATATTACATCAATCTATACTTGTCATTTGGCTTTAATCAACTTTGAAGCTAGTCGAAACGAAGAAAGACCAAAATGGACGAACTTGGTTAAGTTGGATGATTCTTGGACCAAATCTCTCTTCGTTGGTCCCAAACTTCTCCACATGGTTTATTGTGTCATATTACATCAATCTATGCTTGACATTTGGCTTCGATCAACTTTGAAGCTAGTCGAAACGAAGAAAGACCAAAATGGACGAACTTGGTTAAGTTGGATGATTCTTGGACCAAATCTCTCTTCGTTGGTCTCAAACTTCTCCACATGGTTTATTGTGTCATATTACATCAATCTATGCTTGACATTTGGCTTCGATCAACTTTGAAGCTAGTCGAAACGAAGAAAGACCAAAATGGACGAACTTGGTTAAGTTGGATGATTCTTGGACCAAATCTCTCTTCGTTGGTCCAAACTTCTCCACATGGTTTATTGTGTCATATTACATCAATCTATGCTTGACATTTGGCTTTGATCAACTTTGAAGCTAGTCGAAACGAAGAAAGACCAAAATGGACGAACTTGGTGAAGTTGGATGATTCTTGGACCAAATCTCCTTCGTTGGTCTCAAACTTCTCCACATGGTTTATTGTGTCATATTACATCAATCTATGCTTGTCATTTGGCTTTAATCAACTTTGAAGCTAGTCGAAACGAAGAAAGACCAAAATGGACGAACTTGGTAAGTTGGATGATTCTTGGACCAAATCTCTCTTCTTGGTCTCAAACTTCTCCACATGGTTTATTGTGTCATATTACATCAATCTATGCTTGACATTTGGCTTCGATCAACTTTGAAGCTAGTCGAAACGAAGAAAGACCAAAATGGACGAACTTGGTTAAGTTGGATGATTCTTGGACCAAATCTCTCTTCGTTGGTCCCAAACTTCTCCACATGGTTTATTGTGTCATATTACATCAATCTATGCTTGACATTTGGCTTCGATCAACTTTGAAGCTAGTCGAAACGAAGAAAGACCAAAATGGACGAACTTGGTTAAGTTGGATGATTCTTGGACCAAATCTCTCTTGTTGGTCCCAAACTTCTCCACATGGTTTATTGTGTATATTACATCAATCATACTTGTCATTTGGCTTTAATCAACTTTGAAGCTAGTCGAAACGAAGAAAGACCAAAATGGACGAACTTGGTTAAGTTGGATGATTCTTGGACCAAATCTCTCTTCGTTGGTCCCAAACTTCTCCACATGGTTTATTGTGTCATATTACATCAATCTATGCTTGACATTTGGCTTCGATCAACTTTGAAGCTAGTCGAAACGAAGAAAGACCAAAATGGACGAACTTGGTTAAGTTGGATGATTCTTGGACCAAATCTCTCTTCTTGGTCTCAAACTTCTCCACATGGTTTATTGTGTCATATTACATCAATCTATGCTTGAGATTTGGCTTCGATCAACTTTGAAGCTAGTCGAAACGAAGAAAGACCAAAATGGACGAACTTGGTTAAGTTGGATGATTCTTGGACCAAATCTCTCTTCGTTGGTCCCAAACTTCTCCACATGGTTTATTGTGTCATATTACATCAATCTATGCTTGACATTTGGCTTCGATCAACTTTGAAGCTAGTCGAAACGAAGAAAGACCAAAATGGACGAACTTGGTTAAGTTGGATGATTCTTGGACCAAATCTCTCTTCGTTGGTCCCAAACTTCTCCACATGGTTTATTGTGTCATATTACATCAATCTATACTTGTCATTTGGCTTTAATCAACTTTGAAGCTAGTCGAAACGAAGAAAGACCAAAATGGACGAACTTGGTTAAGTTGGATGATTCTGGACCAAATCTCTCTTCTTGGTCTCAAACTTCTCCACATGGTTTATTGTGTCATATTACATCAATCTATGCTTGAGATTTGGCTTCGATCAACTTTGAAGCTAGTCGAAACGAAGAAAGACCAAAATGGACGAACTTGGTTAAGTTGGATGATTCTTGGACCAAATCTCCCTTCGTTGGTCCCAAACTTCTCCACATGGTTTATTGTGTCATATTACATCAATCCATACTTGTCATTTGGCTTTAATCAACTTTGAAGCTTGTCGAAACGAAGAAAGACCAAAATGGACGAACTTGGTTAAGTTGGATGATTCTTGGACCAAATCTGTCTTCTTGGTCTCAAACTTCTCCACATGGTTTATTGTGTCATATTACATCAATCTATGCTTGAGATTTGGCTTCGATCAACTTTGAAGCTAGTCGAAACGAAGAAAGACCAAAATGGACGAACTTGGTTAAGTTGGATGATTCTTGGACCAAATCTCTCTTCGTTGGTCCCAAACTTCTCCACATGGTTTATTGTGTCATATTACATCAATCTATGCTTGAGATTTGGCTTCGAACAACTTTGAAGCTAGTCGAAACGAAGAAAGACCAAAATGGACGAACTTGGTTAAGTTGGATGATTCTTGGACCAAATCTCTCTTCGTTGGTCCCAAACTTCTCCACATGGTTTATTGTGTCATATTACATCAATCTATGCTTGAGATTTGGCTTCGATCAACTTTGAAGCTAGTCGAAACGAAGAAAGACCAAAATGGACGAACTTGGTTAAGTTGGATGATTCTTGGACAAAATCTCTCTTCGTTGGTCCCAAACTTCTCCACATGGTTTATTGTGTCATATTACATCAATCCATATTGTCATTTGGCTTTAATCAACTTTGAAGCTAGTCGAAACGAAGAAAGACCAAAATGGACGAACTTGGTTAAGTTGGATTTCTTGGACCAAATCTCTCTTCGTTGGTCTCAAACTTCTCCACATGGTTTATTGTGTCATATTACATCAATCTATGCTTGAGATTTGGCTTCGATCAACTTTGAAGCTAGTCGAAACGAAGAAAGACCAAAATGGACGAACTTGGTTAAGTTGGATGATTCTTGGACCAAATCTCTCTTCGTTGGTCCCAAACTTCTCCACATGGTTTATTGTGTCATATTACATCAATCTATGCTTGAGATTTGGCTTTGATCAACTTTGAAGCTAGTCGAAACGAAGAAAGACCAAAATGGACGAACTTGGTTAAGTTGGATGATTCTTGGACCAAATCTCTCTTCGTTGGTCTCAAACTTCTCCACATGGTTTATTGTGTCATATTACATCAATCTATGCTTGACATTTGGCTTTAATCAACTTTGAAGCTAGTCGAAACGAAGAAAGACCAAAATGGACGAACTTGGTTAAGTTGGATGATTCTTGGACCAAATCTCTCTTCTTGGTCTCAAACTTCTCCACATGGTTTATTGTGTCATATTACATCAATCTATGCTTGTCATTTGGCTTTAATCAACTTTGAAGCTAGTCGAAACGAAGAAAGACCAAAATGGACGAACTTGGTTAAGTTGGATGATTCTTGGACCAAATCTCTCTTCGTTGGTCCCAAACTTCTCCACATGGTTTATTGTGTCATATTACATCAATCTATGCTTGAGATTTGGCTTCGATCAACTTTGAAGCTAGTCGAAACGAAGAAAGACCAAAATGGACGAACTTGGTGAAGTTGGATGATTCTTGGACCAAATCTCTCTTCGTTGGTCTCAAACTTCTCCACATGGTTTATTGTGTCATATTACATCAATCTATGCTTGACATTTGGCTTCGATCAACTTTGAAGCTAGTCGAAACGAAGAAAGACCAAAATGGACGAACTTGGTTAAGTTGGATGATTCTTGGACCAAATCTCTCTTCGTTGGTCCCAAACTTCTCCACATGGTTTATTGTGTCATATTACATCAATCTATGCTTGAGATTTGGCTTTGATCAACTTTGAAGCTAGTCGAAACGAAGAAAGACCAAAATGGACGAACTTGGTTAAGTTGGATGATTCTTGGACCAAATCTCCTTCGTTGGTCTCAAACTTCTCCACATGGTTTATTGTGTCATATTACATCAATCTATGCTTGACATTTGGCTTTAATCAACTTTGAAGCTAGTCGAAACGAAGAAAGACCAAAATGGACGAACTTGGTAAGTTGGATGATTCTTGGACCAAATCTCTCTTCTTGGTCTCAAACTTCTCCACATGGTTTATTGTGTCATATTACATCAATCTATACTTGTCATTTGGCTTTAATCAACTTTGAAGCTAGTCGAAACGAAGAAAGACCAAAATGGACGAACTTGGTTAAGTTGGATGATTCTTGGACCAAATCTCTCTTCGTTGGTCCCAAACTTCTCCACATGGTTTATTGTGTCATATTACATCAATCTATGCTTGACATTTGGCTTCGATCAACTTTGAAGCTAGTCGAAACGAAGAAAGACCAAAATGGACGAACTTGGTTAAGTTGGATGATTCTTGGACCAAATCTCTCTTCGTTGGTCCCAAACTTCTCCACATGGTTTATTGTGTATATTACATCAATCATACTTGACATTTGGCTTTAATCAACTTTGAAGCTAGTCGAAACGAAGAAAGACCAAAATGGACGAACTTGGTTAAGTTGGATGATTCTTGGACCAAATCTCTCTTCGTTGGTCCCAAACTTCTCCACATGGTTTATTGTGTCATATTACATCAATCTATGCTTGAGATTTGGCTTCGATCAACTTTGAAGCTAGTCGAAACGAAGAAAGACCAAAATGGACGAACTTGGTTAAGTTGGATGATTCTTGGACCAAATCTCTCTTCTTGGTCTCAAACTTCTCCACATGGTTTATTGTGTCATATTACATCAATCTATGCTTGACATTTGGCTTCGATCAACTTTGAAGCTAGTCGAAACGAAGAAAGACCAAAATGGACGAACTTGGTTAAGTTGGATGATTCTTGGACCAAATCTCTCTTCGTTGGTCCCAAACTTCTCCACATGGTTTATTGTGTCATATTACATCAATCTATGCTTGAGATTTGGCTTCGATCAACTTTGAAGCTAGTCGAAACGAAGAAAGACCAAAATGGACGAACTTGGTTAAGTTGGATGATTCTTGGACCAAATCTCTCTTCGTTGGTCCCAAACTTCTCCACATGGTTTATTGTGTCATATTACATCAATCTATGCTTGTCATTTGGCTTTAATCAACTTTGAAGCTAGTCGAAACGAAGAAAGACCAAAATGGACGAACTTGGTTAAGTTGGATGATTCTGGACCAAATCTCTCTTCGTTGGTCTCAAACTTCTCCACATGGTTTATTGTGTCATATTACATCAATCTATGCTTGAGATTTGGCTTCGATCAACTTTGAAGCTAGTCGAAACGAAGAAAGACCAAAATGGACGAACTTGGTTAAGTTGGATGATTCTTGGACCAAATCTCTCTTCGTTGGTCCCAAACTTCTCCACATGGTTTATTGTGTCATATTACATCAATCTATACTTGTCATTTGGCTTTAATCAACTTTGAAGCTAGTCGAAACGAAGAAAGACCAAAATGGACGAACTTGGTTAAGTTGGATGATTCTTGGACCAAATCTCTCTTCTTGGTCTCAAACTTCTCCACATGGTTTATTGTGTCATATTACATCAATCTATGCTTGAGATTTGGCTTCGATCAACTTTGAAGCTAGTCGAAACGAAGAAAGACCAAAATGGACGAACTTGGTTAAGTTGGATGATTCTTGGACCAAATCTCTCTTCGTTGGTCCCAAACTTCTCCACATGGTTTATTGTGTCATATTACATCAATCTATGCTTGACATTTGGCTTTAATCAACTTTGAAGCTAGTCGAAACGAAGAAAGACCAAAATGGACGAACTTGGTTAAGTTGGATGATTCTGGACCAAATCTCTCTTCGTTGGTCTCAAACTTCTCCACATGGTTTATTGTGTCATATTACATCAATCTATGCTTGAGATTTGGCTTCGATCAACTTTGAAGCTAGTCGAAACGAAGAAAGACCAAAATGGACGAACTTGGTTAAGTTGGATGATTCTTGGACCAAATCTCTCTTCGTTGGTCCCAAACTTCTCCACATGGTTTATTGTGTCATATTACATCAATCTATGCTTGACATTTGGCTTTAATCAACTTTGAAGCTAGTCGAAACGAAGAAAGACCAAAATGGACGAACTTGGTTAAGTTGGATGATTCTTGGACCAAATCTCTCTTCGGTCTCAAACTTCTCCACATGGTTTATTGTGTCATATTACATCAATCTATGCTTGAGATTTGGCTTCGATCAACTTTGAAGCTAGTCGAAACGAAGAAAGACCAAAATGGACGAACTTGGTTAAGTTGGATGATTCTTGGACCAAATCTCTCTTCGTTGGTCCCAAACTTCTCCACATGGTTTATTGTGTCATATTACATCAATCTATGCTTGACATTTGGCTTTAATCAACTTTGAAGCTAGTCGAAACGAAGAAAGACCAAAATGGACGAACTTGGTTAAGTTGGATGATTCTGGACCAAATCTCTCTTCGTTGGTCTCAAACTTCTCCACATGGTTTATTGTGTCATATTACATCAATCTATGCTTGACATTTGGCTTCGATCAACTTTGAAGCTAGTCGAAACGAAGAAAGACCAAAATGGACGAACTTGGTTAAGTTGGATGATTCTTGGACCAAATCTCTCTTCGTTGGTCCCAAACTTCTCCACATGGTTTATTGTGTCATATTACATCAATCTATGCTTGACATTTGGCTTTAATCAACTTTGAAGCTAGTCGAAACGAAGAAAGACCAAAATGGACGAACTTGGTTAAGTTGGATGATTCTTGGACCAAATCTCTCTTCTTGGTCTCAAACTTCTCCACATGGTTTATTGTGTCATATTACATCAATCTATGCTTGACATTTGGCTTCGATCAACTTTGAAGCTAGTCGAAACGAAGAAAGACCAAAATGGACGAACTTGGTGAAGTTGGATGATTCTTGGACCAAATCTCTCTTCGTTGGTCCCAAACTTCTCCACATGGTTTATTGTGTCATATTACATCAATCTATGCTTGACATTTGGCTTCGATCAACTTTGAAGCTAGTCGAAACGAAGAAAGACCAAAATGGACGAACTTGGTTAAGTTGGATGATTCTTGGACCAAATCTCTCTTCGTTGGTCCCAAACTTCTCCACATGGTTTATTGTGTCATATTACATCAATCTATGCTTGACATTTGGCTTTAATCAACTTTGAAGCTAGTCGAAACGAAGAAAGACCAAAATGGACGAACTTGGTTAAGTTGGATGATTCTTGGACCAAATCTCTCTTCTTGGTCTCAAACTTCTCCACATGGTTTATTGTGTCATATTACATCAATCTATGCTTGAGATTTGGCTTCGATCAACTTTGAAGCTAGTCGAAACGAAGAAAGACCAAAATGGACGAACTTGGTTAAGTTGGATGATTCTTGGACCAAATCTCTCTTCGTTGGTCCCAAACTTCTCCACATGGTTTATTGTGTCATATTACATCAATCTATGCTTGACATTTGGCTTTAATCAACTTTGAAGCTAGTCGAAACGAAGAAAGACCAAAATGGACGAACTTGGTTAAGTTGGATGATTCTGGACCAAATCTCTCTTCGTTGGTCTCAAACTTCTCCACATGGTTTATTGTGTCATATTACATCAATCTATGCTTGAGATTTGGCTTCGATCAACTTTGAAGCTAGTCGAAACGAAGAAAGACCAAAATGGACGAACTTGGTTAAGTTGGATGATTCTTGGACCAAATCTCTCTTCGTTGGTCCCAAACTTCTCCACATGGTTTATTGTGTCATATTACATCAATCTATACTTGACATTTGGCTTTAATCAACTTTGAAGCTAGTCGAAACGAAGAAAGACCAAAATGGACGAACTTGGTTAAGTTGGATGACTTCTGGACCAAATCTCTCTTCGTTGGTCTCAAACTTCTCCACATGGTTTATTGTGTCATATTACATCAATCTATGCTTGACATTTGGCTTCGATCAACTTTGAAGCTAGTCGAAACGAAGAAAGACCAAAATGGACGAACTTGGTTAAGTTGGATGATTCTTGGACCAAATCTCTCTTCGTTGGTCCCAAACTTCTCCACATGGTTTATTGTGTCATATTACATCAATCTATACTTGACATTTGGCTTTAATCAACTTTGAAGCTAGTCGAAACGAAGAAAGACCAAAATGGACGAACTTGGTTAAGTTGGATGATTCTGGACCAAATCTCTCTTCGTTGGTCTCAAACTTCTCCACATGGTTTATTGTGTCATATTACATCAATCTATGCTTGACATTTGGCTTCGATCAACTTTGAAGCTAGTCGAAACGAAGAAAGACCAAAATGGACGAACTTGGTTAAGTTGGATGATTCTCGGACCAAAATTCTCCACATGGTTTATTGTGTCATATTACATCAATCTATGCTTGACATTTGGCTTCGATCAACTTTGAAGCTAGTCGAAACGAAGAAAGACCAAAATGGACGAACTTGGTTAAGTTGGATGATTCTTGGACCAAATCTCTCTTCGTTGGTCTCAAACTTCTCCACATGGTTTATTGTGTCATATTACATCAATCTATGCTTGAGATTTGGCTTCGATCAACTTTGAAGCTAGTCGAAACGAAGAAAGACCAAAATGGACGAACTTGGTTAAGTTGGATGATTCTTGACCAAATCTCTCTTCGTTGGTCTCAAACTTCTCCACATGGTTTATTGTGTCATATTACATCAATCTATGCTTGACATTTGGCTTCGATCAACTTTGAAGCTAGTCGAAACGAAGAAAGACCAAAATGGACGAACTTGGTTAAGTTGGATGATTCTTGGACCAAATCTCTCTTCGTTGGTCTCAAACTTCTCCACATGGTTTATTGTGTCATATTACATCAATCTATGCTTGACATTTGGCTTCGATCAACTTTGAAGCTAGTCGAAACGAAGAAAGACCAAAATGGACGAACTTGGTTAAGTTGGATGATTCTTGGACCAAATCTCTCTTCGTTGGTCTCAAACTTCTCCACATGGTTTATTGTGTCATATTACATCAATCTATGCTTGACATTTGGCTTCGTTCAACTTTGAAGCTAGTCGAAACGAAGAAAGACCAAAATGGACGAACTTGGTTAAGTTGGATGATTCTTGGACCAAATCTCTCTTCGTTGGTCTCAAACTTCTCCACATGGTTTATTGTGTCATATTACATCAATCTATGCTTGACATTTGGCTTCGATCAACTTTGAAGCTAGTCGAAACGAAGAAAGACCAAAATGGACGAACTTGGTGAAGTTGGATGATTCTTGCACGTTGGTCCCAAACTTCTCCACATGGTTTATTGTGTCATATTACATCAATCTATGCTTGACATTTGGCTTCGATCAACTTTGAAGCTAGTCGAAACGAAGAAAGACCAAAATGGACGAACTTGGTTAAGTTGGATGATTCTTGGACCAAATCTCTCTTCGTTGGTCTCAAACTTCTCCACATGGTTTATTGTGTCATATTACATCAATCTATGCTTGACATTTGGCTTCGATCAACTTTGAAGCTAGTCGAAATGAAGAAAGACCAAAATGGACGAACTTGGTTAAGTTGGATGATTCTTGGACCAAATCTCTCTTCGTTGGTCCCAAACTTCTCCACATGGTTTATTGTGTCATATTACATCAATCTATGCTTGAGATTTGGCTTCGATCAACTTTGAAGCTAGTCGAAACGAAGAAAGACCAAAATGGACGAACTTGGTGAAGTTGGATGATTCTTGGACCAAATCTCTCTTCGTTGGTCCCAAACTTCTCCACATGGTTTATTGTGTCATATTACATCAATCTATGCTTGACATTTGGCTTCGATCAACTTTGAAGCTAGTCGAAACGAAGAAAGACCAAAATGGACGAACTTGGTTAAGTTGGATGATTCTTGGACCAAATCTCTCTTCGTTGGTCTCAAACTTCTCCACATGGTTTATTGTGTCATATTACATCAATCTATGCTTGACATTTGGCTTCGATCAACTTTGAAGCTAGTCGAAACGAAGAAAGACCAAAATGGACGAACTTGGTTAAGTTGGATGATTCTTGGACCAAATCTCTCTTCGTTGGTCCCAAACTTCTCCACATGGTTTATTGTGTCATATTACATCAATCTATGCTTGACATTTGGCTTCGATCAACTTTGAAGCTAGTCGAAACGAAGAAAGACCAAAATGGACGAACTTGGTTAAGTTGGATGATTCTTGGACCAAATCTCTCTTCGTTGGTCTCAAACTTCTCCACATGGTTTATTGTGTCATATTACATCAATCTATGCTTGACATTTGGCTTCGATCAACTTTGAAGCTAGTCGAAACGAAGAAAGACCAAAATGGACGAACTTGGTTAAGTTGGATGATTCTTGGACCAAATCTCTCTTCGTTGGTCTCAAACTTCTCCACATGGTTTATTGTGTCATATTACATCAATCTATGCTTGACATTTGGCTTCGATCAACTTTGAAGCTAGTCGAAACGAAGAAAGACCAAAATGGACGAACTTGGTTAAGTTGGATGATTCTTGGACCAAATCTCTCTTCGTTGGTCTCAAACTTCTCCACATGGTTTATTGTGTCATATTACATCAATCTATGCTTGACATTTGGCTTCGATCAACTTTGAAGCTAGTCGAAACGAAGAAAGACCAAAATGGACGAACTTGGTTAAGTTGGATGATTCTTGGACCAAATCTCTCTTCGTTGGTCTCAAACTTCTCCACATGGTTTATTGTGTCATATTACATCAATCTATGCTTGACATTTGGCTTCGATCAACTTTGAAGCTAGTCGAAACGAAGAAAGACCAAAATGGACGAACTTGGTTAAGTTGGATGATTCTTGGACCAAATCTCTCTTCGTTGGTCTCAAACTTCTCCACATGGTTTATTGTGTCATATTACATCAATCTATGCTTGACATTTGGCTTCGATCAACTTTGAAGCTAGTCGAAACGAAGAAAGACCAAAATGGACGAACTTGGTTAAGTTGGATGATTCTTGGACCAAATCTCTCTTCGTTGGTCTCAAACTTCTCCACATGGTTTATTGTGTCATATTACATCAATCTATGCTTGACATTTGGCTTCGATCAACTTTGAAGCTAGTCGAAACGAAGAAAGACCAAAATGGACGAACTTGGTTAAGTTGGATGATTCTTGGACCAAATCTCTCTTCGTTGGTCCCAAACTTCTCCACATGGTTTATTGTGTCATATTACATCAATCTATGCTTGACATTTGGCTTCGATCAACTTTGAAGCTAGTCGAAACGAAGAAAGACCAAAATGGACGAACTTGGTTTAGTTGGATGATTCTTGGACCAAATCTCTCTTCGTTGGTCTCAAACTTCTCCACATGGTTTATTGTGTCATATTACATCAATCTATGCTTGACATTTGGCTTCGATCAACTTTGAAGCTAGTCGAAACGAAGAAAGACCAAAATGGACGAACTTGGTTAAGTTGGATGATTCTTGGACCAAATCTCTCTTCGTTGGTCTCAAACTTCTCCACATGGTTTATTGTGTCATATTACATCAATCTATGCTTGACATTTGGCTTCGATCAACTTTGAAGCTAGTCGAAACGAAGAAAGACCAAAATGGACGAACTTGGTTAAGTTGGATGATTCTTGGACCAAATCTCTCTTCGTTGGTCTCAAACTTCTCCACATGGTTTATTGTGTCATATTACATCAATCTATGCTTGACATTTGGCTTCGATCAACTTTGAAGCTAGTCGAAACGAAGAAAGACCAAAATGGACGAACTTGGTTAAGTTGGATGATTCTTGGACCAAATCTCTCTTCGTTGGTCTCAAACTTCTCCACATGGTTTATTGTGTCATATTACATCAATCTATGCTTGACATTTGGCTTCGATCAACTTTGAAGCTAGTCGAAACGAAGAAAGACCAAAATGGACGAACTTGGTTAAGTTGGATGATTCTTGGACCAAATCTCTCTTCGTTGGTCTCAAACTTCTCCACATGGTTTATTGTGTCATATTACATCAATCTATGCTTGACATTTGGCTTCGATCAACTTTGAAGCTAGTCGAAACGAAGAAAGACCAAAATGGACGAACTTGGTTAAGTTGGATGATTCTTGGACCAAATCTCTCTTCGTTGGTCTCAAACTTCTCCACATGGTTTATTGTGTCATATTACATCAATCTATGCTTGACATTTGGCTTCGATCAACTTTGAAGCTAGTCGAAACGAAGAAAGACCAAAATGGACGAACTTGGTTAAGTTGGATGATTCTTGGACCAAATCTCTCTTCGTTGGTCTCAAACTTCTCCACATGGTTTATTGTGTCATATTACATCAATCTATGCTTGACATTTGGCTTCGATCAACTTTGAAGCTAGTCGAAACGAAGAAAGACCAAAATGGACGAACTTGGTTAAGTTGGATGATTCTTGGACCAAATCTCTCTTCGTTGGTCTCAAACTTCTCCACATGGTTTATTGTGTCATATTACATCAATCTATGCTTGACATTTGGCTTCGATCAACTTTGAAGCTAGTCGAAACGAAGAAAGACCAAAATGGACGAACTTGGTTAAGTTGGATGATTCTTGGACCAAATCTCTCTTCGTTGGTCTCAAACTTCTCCACATGGTTTATTGTGTCATATTACATCAATCTATGCTTGACATTTGGCTTCGATCAACTTTGAAGCTAGTCGAAACGAAGAAAGACCAAAATGGACGAACTTGGTTAAGTTGGATGATTCTTGGACCAAATCTCTCTTCGTTGGTCTCAAACTTCTCCACATGGTTTATTGTGTCATATTACATCAATCTATGCTTGACATTTGGCTTCGATCAACTTTGAAGCTAGTCGAAACGAAGAAAGACCAAAATGGACGAACTTGGTTAAGTTGGATGATTCTTGGACCAAATCTCTCTTCGTTGGTCTCAAACTTCTCCACATGGTTTATTGTGTCATATTACATCAATCTATGCTTGACATTTGGCTTCGATCAACTTTGAAGCTAGTCGAAACGAAGAAAGACCAAAATGGACGAACTTGGTTAAGTTGGATGATTCTTGGACCAAATCTCTCTTCGTTGGTCTCAAACTTCTCCACATGGTTTATTGTGTCATATTACATCAATCTATGCTTGACATTTGGCTTCGATCAACTTTGAAGCTAGTCGAAACGAAGAAAGACCAAAATGGACGAACTTGGTTAAGTTGGATGATTCTTGGACCAAATCTCTCTTCGTTGGTCTCAAACTTCTCCACATGGTTTATTGTGTCATATTACATCAATCTATGCTTGACATTTGGCTTCGATCAACTTTGAAGCTAGTCGAAACGAAGAAAGACCAAAATGGACGAACTTGGTTAAGTTGGATGATTCTTGGACCAAATCTCTCTTCGTTGGTCTCAAACTTCTCCACATGGTTTATTGTGTCATATTACATCAATCTATGCTTGACATTTGGCTTCGATCAACTTTGAAGCTAGTCGAAACGAAGAAAGACCAAAATGGACGAACTTGGTGAAGTTGGATGATTCTTGGACCAAATCTCTCTTCGTTGGTCTCAAACTTCTCCACATGGTTTATTGTGTCATATTACATCAATCTATGCTTGACATTTGGCTTCGATCAACTTTGAAGCTAGTCGAAACGAAGAAAGACCAAAATGGACGAACTTGGTGAAGTTGGATGATTCTTGGACCAAATCTCTCTTTGTTGGTCCCAAACTTCTCCACATGGTTTATTGTGTCATATTACATCAATCTATGCTTGACATTTGGCTTCGATCAACTTTGAAGCTAGTCGAAACGAAGAAAGACCAAAATGGACGAACTTGGTTAAGTTGGATGATTCTTGGACCAAATCTCTCTTCGTTGGTCTCAAACTTCTCCACATGGTTTATTGTGTCATATTACATCAATCTATGCTTGACATTTGGCTTCGATCAACTTTGAAGCTAGTCGAAACGAAGAAAGACCAAAATGGACGAACTTGGTTAAGTTGGATGATTCTTGGACCAAATCTCTCTTCGTTGGTCTCAAACTTCTCCACATGGTTTATTGTGTCATATTACATCAATCTATGCTTGACATTTGGCTTCGATCAACTTTGAAGCTAGTCGAAACGAAGAAAGACCAAAATGGACGAACTTGGTTAAGTTGGATGATTCTTGGACCAAATCTCTCTTCGTTGGTCCCAAACTTCTCCACATGGTTTATTGTGTCATATTACATCAATCTATGCTTGACATTTGGCTTCGATCAACTTTGAAGCTAGTCGAAACGAAGAAAGACCAAAATGGACGAACTTGGTCAAGTTGGATGATTCTTGGACCAAATCTCTCTTCGTTGGTCCCAAACTTCTCCACATGGTTTATTGTGTCATATTACATCAATCTATGCTTGACATTTGGCTTCGATCAACTTTGAAGCTAGTCGAAACGAAGAAAGACCAAAATGGACGAACTTGGTGAAGTTGGATGATTCTTGGACCAAATCTCTCTTCGTTGGTCCCAAACTTCTCCACATGGTTTATTGTGTCATATTACATCAATCTATGCTTGACATTTGGCTTCGATCAACTTTGAAGCTAGTCGAAACGAAGAAAGACCAAAATGGACGAACTTGGTGAAGTTGGATGATTCTTGGACCAAATCTCTCTTCGTTGGTCCCAAACTTCTCCACATGGTTTATTGTGTCATATTACATCAATCTATGCTTGACATTTGGCTTCGATCAACTTTGAAGCTAGTCGAAACGAAGAAAGACCAAAATGGACGAACTTGGTTAAGTTGGATGATTCTTGGACCAAATCTCTCTTCGTTGGTCTCAAACTTCTCCACATGGTTTATTGTGTCATATTACATCAATCTATGCTTGACATTTGGCTTCGATCAACTTTGAAGCAGTCAAACGAAGAAAGACCAAAATGGACGAACTTGGTTACTTGGATGATTCTTGGACCAAATCTCTCTTCGTTGGTCTCAAACTTCTCCACATGGTTTATTGTGTCATATTACATCAATCTATGCTTGACATTTGGCTTCGATCAACTTTGAAGCTAGTCGAAACGAAGAAAGACCAAAATGGACGAACTTGGTTAAGTTGGATGATTCTTGGACCAAATCTCTCTTCGTTGGTCCCAAACTTCTCCACATGGTTTATTGTGTCATATTACATCAATCTATGCTTGACATTTGGCTTCGATCAACTTTGAAGCTAGTCGAAACGAAGAAAGACCAAAATGGACGAACTTGGTCAAGTTGGATGATTCTTGGACCAAATCTCTCTTCGTTGGTCCCAAACTTCTCCACATGGTTTATTGTGTCATATTACATCAATCTATGCTTGAGATTTGGCTTCGATCAACTTTGAAGCTAGTCGAAACGAAGAAAGACCAAAATGGACGAACTTGGTTAAGTTGGATGATTCTTGGACCAAATCTCTCTTCGTTGGTCCCAAACTTCTCCACATGGTTTATTGTGTCATATTACATCAATCTATGCTTGACATTTGGCTTCGATCAACTTTGAAGCTAGTCGAAACGAAGAAAGACCAAAATGGACGAACTTGGTTAAGTTGGATGATTCTTGGACCAAATCTCTCTTCGTTGGTCTCAAACTTCTCCACATGGTTTATTGTGTCATATTACATCAATCTATGCTTGAGATTTGGCTTCGATCAACTTTGAAGCTAGTCGAAACGAAGAAAGACCAAAATGGACGAACTTGGTTAAGTTGGATGATTCTTGGACCAAATCTCTCTTCGTTGGTCCCAAACTTCTCCACATGGTTTATTGTGTCATATTACATCAATCTATGCTTGACATTTGGCTTCGATCAACTTTGAAGCTAGTCGAAACGAAGAAAGACCAAAATGGACGAACTTGGTTAAGTTGGATGATTCTTGGACCAAATCTCTCTTTGTTGGTCTCAAACTTCTCCACATGGTTTATTGTGTCATATTACATCAATCTATGCTTGACATTTGGCTTCGATCAACTTTGAAGCAGTCGAAACGAAGAAAGACCAAAATGGACGAACTTGGTCAAGTTGGATGATTCTTGGACCAAATCTCTCTTCGTTGGTCTCAAACTTCTCCACATGGTTTATTGTGTCATATTACATCAATCTATGCTTGACATTTGGCTTCGATCAACTTTGAAGCTAGTCGAAACGAAGAAAGACCAAAATGGACGAACTTGGTTAAGTTGGATGATTCTTGGACCAAATCTCTCTTCGTTGGTCTCAAACTTCTCCACATGGTTTATTGTGTCATATTACATCAATCTATGCTTGACATTTGGCTTCGATCAACTTTGAAGCTAGTCGAAACGAAGAAAGACCAAAATGGACGAACTTGGTTAAGTTGGATGATTCTTGGACCAAATCTCTCTTCGTTGGTCCCAAACTTCTCCACATGGTTTATTGTGTCATATTACATCAATCTATGCTTGACATTTGGCTTTAATCAACTTTGAAGCTAGTCGAAACGAAGAAAGACCAAAATGGACGAACTTGGTCAAGTTGGATGATTCTTGGACCAAATCTCTCTTCGTTGGTCCCAAACTTCTCCACATGGTTTATTGTGTCATATTACATCAATCTATGCTTGAGATTTGGCTTCGATCAACTTTGAAGCTAGTCGAAACGAAGAAAGACCAAAATGGACGAACTTGGTTAAGTTGGATGATTCTTGGACCAAATCTCTCTTCGTTGGTCCCAAACTTCTCCACATGGTTTATTGTGTCATATTACATCAATCTATGCTTGACATTTGCTTCGATCAACTTTGAAGCTAGTCGAAACGAAGAAAGACCAAAATGGACGAACTTGGTTAAGTTGGATGTCTTGGACCAAATCTCTCTTCGTTGGTCTCAAACTTCTCCACATGGTTTATTGTGTCATATTACATCAATCTATGCTTGACATTTGGCTTCGATCAACTTTGAAGCTAGTCGAAACGAAGAAAGACCAAAATGGACGAACTTGGTTAAGTTGGATGATTCTTGGACCAAATCTCTCTTCGTTGGTCTCAAACTTCTCCACATGGTTTATTGTGTCATATTACATCAATCTATGCTTGACATTTGGCTTCGATCAACTTTGAAGCTAGTCGAAACGAAGAAAGACCAAAATGGACGAACTTGGTTAAGTTGGATGATTCTTGGACCAAATCTCTCTTTGTTGGTCTCAAACTTCTCCACATGGTTTATTGTGTCATATTACATTATTCTATGCTTCACATTCAGCTTTGATCAACTTTGAAGCACGTCGAAACGAACATTACATCAATTTATGCTTGACATTTGGCTTCGATCAACTTTGAAGCTAGTCGAAACGAAGAAAGACCAAAATGGACGAACTTGGTCAAGTTGGATGATTCTTGGACCAAATCTCTCTTCGTTGGTCTCAAACTTCTCCACATGGTTTATTGTGTCATATTACATCAATCTATGCTTGACATTTGGCTTCGATCAACTTTGAAGCAGTCGAAATGAAGAAAGACAAAAATGGACGAACTTGGTCAAGTTGGATGATTCTTGGACCAAATCTCTCTTCGTTGGTCCCAAACTTCTCCACATGGTTTATTGTGTCATATTACATCAATCTATGCTTGACATTTGGCTTGGATCAACTTTGAAGCTAGTCGAAACGAAGAAAGACCAAAATGGACGAACTTGGTCAAGTTGGATGATTCTTGGACCAAATCTCTCTTCGTTGTCCAAACTTCTCCACATGGTTTATTGTGTCATATTACATCAATCTATGCTTGACATTTGGCTTCGATCAACTTTGAAGCTAGTCGAAACGAAGAAAGACCAAAATGGACGAACTTGGTTAAGTGGATGATTCTTGGACCAAATCTCTCTTCGTTGGTCTCAAACTTCTCCACATGGTTTATTGTGTCATATTACATCAATCTATGCTTGACATTTGGCTTCGATCAACTTTGAAGCTAGTCGAAACGAAGAAAGACCAAAATGGACGAACTTGGTTAAGTTGGATGATTCTTGGACCAAATCTCTCTTCGTTGGTCCCAAACTTCTCCACATGGTTTATTGTGTCATATTACATCAATCTATGCTTGACATTTGGCTTCGATCAACTTTGAAGCTAGTCGAAACGAAGAAAGACCAAAATGGACGAACTTGGTCAAGTTGGATGATTCTTGGACCAAATCTCTCTTCGTTGGTCCCAAACTTCTCCACATGGTTTATTGTGTCATATTACATCAATCTATGCTTGACATTTGGCTTCGATCAACTTTGAAGCTAGTCGAAACGAAGAAAGACCAAAATGGACGAACTTGGTGAAGTTGGATGATTCTTGGACCAAATCTCTCTTCGTTGGTCTCAAACTTCTCCACATGGTTTATTGTGTCATATTACATCAATCTATGCTTGACATTTGGCTTCGATCAACTTTGAAGCTAGTCGAAACGAAGAAAGACCAAAATGGACGAACTTGGTTAAGTTGGATGATTCTTGGACCAAATCTCTCTTCGTTGGTCTCAAACTTCTCCACATGGTTTATTGTGTCATATTACATCAATCTATGCTTGACATTTGGCTTCGATCAACTTTGAAGCTAGTCGAAACGAAGAAAGACCAAAATGGACGAACTTGGTTAAGTTGGATGATTCTTGGACCAAATCTCTCTTCGTTGGTCCCAAACTTCTCCACATGGTTTATTGTGTCATATTACATCAATCTATGCTTGACATTTGGCTTCGATCAACTTTGAAGCTAGTCGAAACGAAGAAAGACCAAAATGGACGAACTTGGTGAAGTTGGATGATTCTTGGACCAAATCTCTCTTCGTTGGTCTCAAACTTCTCCACATGGTTTATTGTGTCATATTACATCAATCTATGCTTGACATTTGGCTTCGATCAACTTTGAAGCTAGTCGAAACGAAGAAAGACCAAAATGGACGAACTTGGTTAATTGGATGATTCTTGGACCAAATCTCTCTTCGTTGGTCCCAAACTTCTCCACATGGTTTATTGTGTCATATTACATCAATCTATGCTTGACATTTGGCTTCGATCAACTTTGAAGCTAGTCGAAACGAAGAAAGACCAAAATGGACGAACTTGGTTAATTGGATGATTCTTGGACCAAATCTCTCTTCGTTGGTCTCAAACTTCTCCACATGGTTTATTGTGTCATATTACATCAATCTATGCTTGACATTTGGCTTCGATCAACTTTGAAGCTAGTCGAAACGAAGAAAGACCAAAATGGACGAACTTGGTTAAGTTGGATGATTCTTGGACCAAATCTCTCTTCGTTGGTCCCAAACTTCTCCACATGGTTTATTGTGTCATATTACATCAATCTATGCTTGACATTTGGCTTCGATCAACTTTGAAGCTAGTCGAAACGAAGAAAGACCAAAATGGACGAACTTGGTTAAGTTGGATGATTCTTGGACCAAATCTCTCTTCGTTGGTCTCAAACTTCTCCACATGGTTTATTGTCATATTACATCAATCTATGCTTGACATTTGGCTTCGATCAACTTTGAAGCTAGTCGAAAAAGAAGAAAGACCAAAATGGACGAACTTGGTGAAGTTGGATGATTCTTGGACCAAATCTCTCTTCGTTGGTCCCAAACTTCTCCACATGGTTTATTGTGTCATATTACATCAATCTATGCTTGACATTTGGCTTCGATCAACTTTGAAGCTAGTCGAAACGAAGAAAGACCAAAATGGACGAACTTGGTGAAGTGGATGATTCTTGGACCAAATCTCTCTTCGTTGGTCCCAAACTTCTCCACATGGTTTATTGTGTCATATTACATCAATCTATGCTTGACATTTGGCTTCGATCAACTTTGAAGCAGTCGAAACGAAGAAAGACCAAAATGGACGAACTTGGTCAACTTGGATGATTCTTGGACCAAATCTCTCTTCGTTGGTCTCAAACTTCTCCACATGGTTTATTGTGTCATATTACATCAATCTATGCTTGACATTTGGCTTCGATCAACTTTGAAGCTAGTCGAAACGAAGAAAGACCAAAATGGACGAACTTGGTCAAGTTGGATGATTCTTGGACCAAATCTCTCTTCGTTGGTCTCAAACTTCTCCACATGGTTTATTGTGTCATATTACATCAATCTATGCTTGACATTTGGCTTCGATCAACTTTGAAGCTAGTCGAAACGAAGAAAGACCAAAATGGACGAACTTGGTTAAGTTGGATGATTCTTGGACCAAATCTCTCTTCGTTGGTCTCAAACTTCTCCACATGGTTTATTGTGTCATATTACATCAATCTATGCTTGACATTTGGCTTCGATCAACTTTGAAGCTAGTCGAAATGAAGAAAGACCAAAATGGACGAACTTGGTGAAGTTGGATGATTCTTGGACCAAATCTCTCTTCGTTGGTCCCAAACTTCTCCACATGGTTTATTGTGTCATATTACATCAATCTATGCTTGACATTTGGCTTCGATCAACTTTGAAGCAGTCGAAATGAAGAAAGACAAAAATGGACGAACTTGGTGAAGTTGGATGATTCTTGGACCAAATCTCTCTTCGTTGGTCCCAAACTTCTCCACATGGTTTATTGTGTCATATTACATCAATCTATGCTTGACATTTGGCTTCGATCAACTTTGAAGCTAGTCGAAATGAAGAAAGACCAAAATGGACGAACTTGGTGAAGTTGGATGATTCTTGGACCAAATCTCTCTTCGTTGGTCTCAAACTTCTCCACATGGTTTATTGTGTCATATTACATCAATCTATGCTTGACATTTGGCTTCGATCAACTTTGAAGCTAGTCGAAACGAAGAAAGACCAAAATGGACGAACTTGGTTAAGTTGGATGATTCTTGGACCAAATCTCTCTTCGTTGGTCCCAAACTTCTCCACATGGTTATTTGTGTCATATTACATCAATCTATGCTTGACATTTGGCTTCGATCAACTTTGAAGCTAGTCGAAACGAAGAAAGACCAAAATGGACGAACTTGGTTAAGTTGGATGATTCTTGGACCAAATCTCTCTTCGTTGGTCTCAAACTTCTCCACATGGTTTATTGTGTCATATTACATCAATCTATGCTTGACATTTGGCTTCGATCAACTTTGAAGCTAGTCAAAACGAAGAAAGACCAAAATGGACGAACTTGGTTAAGTTGGATGATTCTTGGACCAAATCTCTCTTCGTTGGTCTCAAACTTCTCCACATGGTTTATTGTGTCATATTACATCAATCTATGCTTGACATTTGGCTTCGATCAACTTTGAAGCTAGTCGAAACGAAGAAAGACCAAAATGGACGAACTTGGTTAAGTTGGATGATTCTTGGACCAAATCTCTCTTCGTTGGTCTCAAACTTCTCCACATGGTTTATTGTGTCATATTACATCAATCTATGCTTGACATTTGGCTTCGATCAACTTTGAAGCTAGTCGAAACGAAGAAAGACCAAAATGGACGAACTTGGTTAAGTTGGATGATTCTTGGACCAAATCTCTCTTCGTTGGTCTCAAACTTCTCCACATGGTTTATTGTGTCATATTACATCATTTATGCTTGACATTTGGCTTCGATCAACTTTGAAGCTAGTCGAAACGAAGAAAGACCAAAATGGACGAACTTGGTTAAGTTGGATGATTCTTGGACCAAATCTCTCTTCGTTGGTCTCAAACTTCTCCACATGGTTTATTGTGTCATATTACATCAATCTATGCTTGACATTTGGCTTCGATCAACTTTGAAGCTAGTCAAAACGAAGAAAGACCAAAATGGACGAACTTGGTTAAGTTGGATGATTCTTGGACCAAATCTCTCTTCGTTGGTCTCAAACTTCTCCACATGGTTTATTGTGTCATATTACATCAATCTATGCTTGACATTTGGCTTCGATCAACTTTGAAGCTAGTCGAAACGAAGAAAGACCAAAAATGGACGAACTTGGTTAAGTTGGATGATTCTTGGACCAAATCTCTCTTCGTTGGTCTCAAACTTCTCCACATGGTTTATTGTGTCATATTACATCAATCTATGCTTGACATTTGGCTTCGATCAACTTTGAAGCTAGTCGAAACGAAGAAAGACCAAAATGGACGAACTTGGTTAAGTTGGATGATTCTTGGACCAAATCTCTCTTCGTTGGTCTCAAACTTCTCCACATGGTTTATTGTGTCATATTACATCAATCTATGCTTGACATTTGGCTTCGATCAACTTTGAAGCTAGTCGAAACGAAGAAAGACCAAAATGGACGAACTTGGTTAAGTTGGATGATTCTTGGACCAAATCTCTCTTCGTTGGTCTCAAACTTCTCCACATGGTTTATTGTGTCATATTACATCAATCTATGCTTGACATTTGGCTTCGATCAACTTTGAAGCTATCGAAATGAAGAAAGACAAAAATGGACGAACTTGGTTCAATTGGATGATTCTTGGACCAAATCTCTCTTCGTTGGTCTCAAACTTCTCCACATGGTTTATTGTGTCATATTACATCAATCTATGCTTGACATTTGGCTTCGATCAACTTTGAAGCTAGTCGAAATGAAGAAAGACCAAAATGGACGAACTTGGTAAAGTTGGATGATTCTTGACCAAATCTCTCTTCGTTGGTCTCAAACTTCTCCACATGGTTTATTGTGTCATATTACATCAATCTATGCTTGACATTTGGCTTCGATCAACTTTGAAGCAGTCGAAATGAAGAAAGACCAAAATGGACGAACTTGGTCAACTTGGATGATTCTTGGACCAAATCTCTCTTCGTTGGTCTCAAACTTCTCCACATGGTTTATTGTGTCATATTACATCAATCTATGCTTGAGATTTGGCTTCGATCAACTTTGAAGCTAGTCGAAACGAAGAAAGACCAAAATGGACGAACTTGGTTAAGTTGGATGATTCTTGGACCAAATCTCTCTTTGTTGGTCCCAAACTTCTCCACATGGTTTATTGTGTCATATTACATCAATCTATGCTTGAGATTTGGCTTCGATTAACTTTGAAGCTAGTCGAAACGAAGAAAGACCAAAATGGACGAACTTGGTTAAGTTGGATGATTTTTGGACCAAATCTCTCTTTGTTGGTCTCAAACTTCTCCACATGGTTTATTGTGTCATATTACATCAATCTATGCTTGAGATTTGGCTTCGATTAACTTTGAAGCTAGTCGAAACGAAGAAAGACCAAAATGGACGAACTTGGTTCAGTTGGATGATTCTTGGACCAAATCTCTCTTCGTTGGTCCCAAACTTCTCCACATGGTTTATTTTGTCATATTACATCAATCTATGCTTGAGATTTGGCTTCGATCAACTTTGAAGCTAGTCGAAACGAAGAAAGACCAAAATGGACGAACTTGGTTCAGTTGGATGATTCTTGGACCAAATCTCTCTTTGTTGGTCTCAAACTTCTCCACATGGTTTTTTGTGTCATATTACATCAATCTATGCTTGACATTTGGCTTCGATCAACTTTGAAGCTAGTCGAAATGAAGAAAGACAAAAATGGACGAACTTGGTTAATTGGATGATTCTTGGACCAAATCTCTCTTCGTTGGTCTCAAACTTCTCCACATGGTTTATTGTGTCATATTACATCAATCTATGCTTGACATTTGGCTTCGATCAACTTTGAAGCTAGTCGAAATGAAGAAAGACAAAAATGGACGAACTTGGTTAAGTTGGATGATTCTTGGACCAAATCTCTCTTCGTTGGTCTCAAACTTCTCCACATGGTTTATTGTGTCATATTACATCAATCTATGCTTGACATTTGGCTTCGATCAACTTTGAAGCTAGTCGAAACGAAGAAAGACCAAAATGGACGAACTTGGTTAAGTTGGATGATTCTTGGACCAAATCTCTCTTCGTTGGTCTCAAACTTCTCCACATGGTTTATTGTGTCATATTACATCAATCTATGCTTGACATTTGGCTTCAATCAACTTTGAAGCTAGTCGAAATGAAGAAAGACCAAAATGGACGAACTTGGTTAAGTTGGATGATTCTTGGACCAAATCTCTCTTCGTTGGTCTCAAACTTCTCCACATGGTTTATTGTGTCATATTACATCAATCTATGCTTGACATTTGGCTTCGGTCAACTTTGAAGCTAGTCGAAATGAAGAAAGACCAAAATGGACGAACTTGGTGAAGTTGGATGATTCTTGGACCAAATCTCTCTTCGTTGGTCCCAAACTTCTCCACATGGTTTATTGTGTCATATTACATCAATCTATGCTTGACATTTGGCTTCGATCAACTTTGAAGCTAGTCGAAATGAAGAAAGACAAAATGGACGAACTTGGTGAAGTGGATGATTCTTGGACCAAATCTCTCTTCGTTGGTCTCAAACTTCTCCACATGGTTTATTGTGTCATATTACATCAATCTATGCTTGACATTTGGCTTCGATCAACTTTGAAGCAGTCGAAATGAAGAAAGACCAAAATGGACGAACTTGGTCAACTTGGATGATTCTTGGACCAAATCTCTCTTCGTTGGTCCCAAACTTCTCCACATGGTTTATTGTGTCATATTACATCAATCTATGCTTGACATTTGGCTTCGATCAACTTTGAAGCTAGTCGAAATGAAGAAAGACCAAAATGGACGAACTTGGTTAAGTTGGATGATTCTTGGACCAAATCTCTCTTCGTTGGTCTCAAACTTCTCCACATGGTTTATTGTGTCATATTACATCAATCTATGCTTGACATTTGGCTTCGATCAACTTTGAAGCTAGTCGAAACGAAGAAAGACCAAAATGGACGAACTTGTTAAGTTGGATGATTCTTTGACCAAATCTTCTTCGTTGGTCCCAAACTTCTCCACATGGTTTATTGTGTCATATTACATCAATCTATGCTTGACATTTGGCTTCGATCAACTTTGAAGCTAGTCGAAACGAAGAAAGACCAAAATGGACGAACTTGGTGAAGTTGGATGATTCTTGGACCAAATCTCTCTTCGTTGGTCTCAAACTTCTCCACATGGTTTATTGTGTCATATTACATCAATCTATGCTTGACATTTTGCTTCGATCAACTTTGAAGCTAGTCGAAATGAAGAAAGACCAAAATGGACGAACTTGTTAAGTTGGATGATTCTTGGACCAAATCTCTCTTCGTTGGTCTCAAACTTCTCCACATGGTTTATTGTGTCATATTACATCAATCTATGCTTGACATTTGGCTTCGATCAACTTTGAAGCTAGTCGAAACGAAGAAAGACCAAAATGGACGAACTTGGTGAAGTTGGATGATTCTTGGACCAAATCTCTCTTCGTTGGTCCCAAACTTCTCCACATGGTTTATTGTGTCATATTACATCAATCTATGCTTGACATTTGGCTTCGATCAACTTTGAAGCTAGTCGAAACGAAGAAAGACCAAAATGGACGAACTTGGTGAAGTTGGATGATTCTTAGACCAAATCTCTTTTCGTTGGTCTCAAACTTCTCCACATGGTTTATTGTGTCATATTACATCAATCTATGCTTGACATTTGGCTTCGATCAACTTTGAAGCTAGTCGAAATGAAGAAAGACCAAAATGGACGAACTTGGTGAAGTTGGATGATTCTTGGACCAAATCTCTCTTCGTTGGTCTCAAACTTCTCCACATGGTTTATTGTGTCATATTACATCAATCTATGCTTGACATTTGGCTTCGATCAACTTTGAAGCAGTCGAAATGAAGAAAGACCAAAATGGACGAACTTGGTTAATTGGATGATTCTTGGACCAAATCTCTCTTTGTTGGTCTCAAACTTCTCCACATGGTTTATTGTGTCATATTACATCAATCTATGCTTGACATTTGGCTTCGATCAACTTTGAAGCTAGTCGAAACGAAGAAAGACCAAAATGGACGAACTTGTTGAAGTGGGATGATTCTTTGACCAAATCTTCTTCGTTGGTCCCAAACTTCTCCACATGGTTTATTGTGTCATATTACATCAATCTATGCTTGACATTTGGCTTCGATCAACTTTGAAGCTAGTCGAAACGAAGAAAGACCAAAATGGACGAACTTGGTGAAGTTGGATGATTCTTGGACCAAATCTCTCTTCGTTGGTCTCAAACTTCTCCACATGGTTTATTGTGTCATATTACATCAATCTATGCTTGACATTTGGCTTCGATCAACTTTGAAGCTAGTCAAAACGAAGAAAGACCAAAATGGACGAACTTGGTTAAGTTGGATGATTCTTGGACCAAATCTCTCTTTGTTGGTCCCAAACTTCTCCACATGGTTTATTGTGTCATATTACATCAATCTATGCTTGACATTTGGCTTCGATCAACTTTGAAGCTAGTCGAAACGAAGAAAGACCAAAATGGACGAACTTGGTTCAGTTGGATGATTCTTGGACCAAATCTCTCTTCGTTGGTCTCAAACTTCTCCACATGGTTTATTGTGTCATATTACATCAATCTATGCTTGACATTTGGCTTCGATCAACTTTGAAGCTAGTCGAAACGAAGAAAGACCAAAATGGACGAACTTGGTTAAGTTGGATGATTCTTGGACCAAATCTCTCTTCGTTGGTCTCAAACTTCTCCACATGGTTTATTGTGTCATATTACATCATTTATGCTTGACATTTGGCTTCGATCAACTTTGAAGCTAGTCGAAACGAAGAAAGACAAAATGGACGAACTTGGTTAAGTTGGATGATTCTTGGACCAAATCTCTCTTCGTTGGTCTCAAACTTCTCCACATGGTTTATTGTGTCATATTACATCAATCTATGCTTGACATTTGGCTTCGATCAACTTTGAAGCTAGTCAAAACGAAGAAAGACCAAAATGGACGAACTTGGTTAAGTTTGATGATTCTTGGACCAAATCTCTCTTCGTTGGTCTCAAACTTCTCCACATGGTTTATTGTGTCATATTACATCAATCTATGCTTGACATTTGGCTTCGATCAACTTTGAAGCTAGTCGAAACGAAGAAAGACCAAAATGGACGAACTTGGTTAAGTTTGATGATTCTTGGACCAAATCTCTCTTCGTTGGTCTCAAACTTCTCCACATGGTTTATTGTGTCATATTACATCAATCTATGCTTGACATTTGGCTTCGATCAACTTTGAAGCTAGTCGAAACGAAGAAAGACCAAAATGGACGAACTTGGTTAAGTTGGATGATTCTTGGACCAAATCTCTCTTCGTTGGTCTCAAACTTCTCCACATGGTTTATTGTGTCATATTACATCAATCTATGCTTGACATTTGGCTTCGATCAACTTTGAAGCTAGTCGAAACGAAGAAAGACCAAAATGGACGAACTTGGTTAAGTTGGATGATTCTTGGACCAAATCTCTCTTCGTTGGTCTCAAACTTCTCCACATGGTTTATTGTGTCATATTACATCAATCTATGCTTGACATTTTGCTTCGATCAACTTTGAAGCACATCGAAATGAAGAAAGACAAAAATGGACGAACTTGGTTCAATTGGATGATTCTTGGACCAAATCTCTCTTCGTTGGTCTCAAACTTCTCCACATGGTTTATTGTGTCATATTACATCAATCTATGCTTGACATTTGGCTTCGATCAACTTTGAAGCTAGTCGAAATGAAGAAAGACCAAAATGGACGAACTTGGTAAAGTGGGATGATTCTTGGACCAAATCTCTCTTCGTTGGTCTCAAACTTCTCCACATGGTTTATTGTGTCATATTACATCAATCTATGCTTGACATTTGGCTTCGATCAACTTTGAAGCAGTCGAAATGAAGAAAGACAAAATGGACGAACTTGGTCAACTTGGATGATTCTTGGACCAAATCTCTCTTCGTTGGTCTCAAACTTCTCCACATGGTTTATTGTGTCATATTACATCAATCTATGCTTGACATTTGGCTTCGATCAACTTTGAAGCTAGTCAAAACGAAGAAAGACCAAAATGGACGAACTTGGTTAAGTTGGATGATTCTTGGACCAAATCTCTCTTTGTTGGTCTCAAACTTCTCCACATGGTTTATTGTGTCATATTACATCAATCTATGCTTGACATTTGGCTTCGATCAACTTTGAAGCTAGTCGAAACGAAGAAAGACCAAAATGGACGAACTTGGTTAAGTTGGATGATTTTGGACCAAATCTCTCTTTGTTGGTCTCAAACTTCTCCACATGGTTTATTGTGTCATATTACATCAATCTATGCTTGACATTTGGCTTCGATCAACTTTGAAGCTAGTCGAAACGAAGAAAGACCAAAATGGACGAACTTGGTTCAGTTGGATGATTCTTGGACCAAATCTCTCTTCGTTGGTCCAAACTTCTCCACATGGTTTATTTGTCATATTACATCAATCTATGCTTGACATTTGGCTTCGATTAACTTTGAAGCTAGTCGAAACGAAGAAAGACCAAAATGGACGAACTTGGTTAAGTTGGATGATTCTTGGACCAAATCTCTCTTCGTTGGTCTCAAACTTCTCCACATGGTTTTTTGTGTCATATTACATCAATCTATGCTTGACATTTGGCTTCGATCAACTTTGAAGCTAGTCGAAATGAAGAAAGACAAAAATGGACGAACTTGTTTAATTGGATGATTCTTGGACCAAATCTCTCTTCGTTGGTCTCAAACTTCTCCACATGGTTTATTGTGTCATATTACATCAATCTATGCTTGACATTTGGCTTCGATCAACTTTGAAGCAGTCGAAACGAAGAAAGACCAAAATGGACGAACTTGGTTTAGTTGGATGATTCTTGGACCAAATCTCTCTTCGTTGGTCTCAAACTTCTCCACATGGTTTATTGTGTCATATTACATCAATCTATGCTTGAGTTTGGCTTCGATCAACTTTGAAGCTAGTCGAAACGAAGAAAGACCAAAATGGACGAACTTGGTTAAGTTGGATGATTCTTGGACCAAATCTCTCTTCGTTGGTCTCAAACTTCTCCACATGGTTTATTGTGTCATATTACATCAATCTATGCTTGACATTTGGCTTCGATCAACTTTGAAGCTAGTCGAAATGAAGAAAGACCAAAATGGACGAACTTGGTGAAGTTGGATGATTCTTGGACCAAATCTTTCTTCGTTGGTCCCAAACTTCTCCACATGGTTTATTTGTCATATTACATCAATCTATGCTTGACATTTGGCTTCGATCAACTTTGAAGCAGTCGAAATGAAGAAAGACAAAATGGACGAACTTGGTGAAGTGGGATGATTCTTGGACCAAATCTCTCTTCGTTGGTCTCAAACTTCTCCACATGGTTTATTGTGTCATATTACATCAATCTATGCTTGACATTTTGCTTCGATCAACTTTGAAGCAGTCGAAATGAAGAAAGAAAAAAATGGACGAACTTGGTCAAGTTGGATGATTCTTGGACCAAATCTCTCTTCGTTGGTCCCAAACTTCTCCACATGGTTTATTGTGTCATATTACATCAATCTATGCTTGACATTTGGCTTCGATCAACTTTGAAGCAGTCGAAATGAAGAAAGACAAAAATGGACGAACTTGGTTTAGTTGGATGATTCTTGGACCAAATCTCTCTTCGTTGGTCTCAAACTTCTCCACATGGTTTATTGTGTCATATTACATCAATCTATGCTTGACATTTGGCTTCGATCAACTTTGAAGCTAGTCGAAACGAAGAAAGACCAAAATGGACGAACTTGTTGAAGTGGATGATTCTTTGACCAAATCTTCTTCGTTGGTCCAAACTTCTCCACATGGTTTATTGTGTCATATTACATCAATCTATGCTTGACATTTGGCTTCGATCAACTTTGAAGCTAGTCGAAACGAAGAAAGACCAAAATGGACGAACTTGGTGAAGTGGGATGATTCTTGGACCAAATCTCTCTTCGTTGGTCTCAAACTTCTCCACATGGTTTATTGTGTCATATTACATCAATCTATGCTTGACATTTTGCTTCGATTAACTTTGAAGCTAGTCGAAATGAAGAAAGACCAAAATGGACGAACTTGTTGAAGTTGGATGATTCTTGGACCAAATCTCTCTTCGTTGGTCTCAAACTTCTCCACATGGTTTATTGTGTCATATTACATCAATCTATGCTTGACATTTGGCTTCGATCAACTTTGAAGCTAGTCGAAACGAAGAAAGACCAAAATGGACGAACTTGGTGAAGTGGGATGATTCTTTGACCAAATCTCTCTTCGTTGGTCCCAAACTTCTCCACATGGTTTATTGTGTCATATTACATCAATCTATGCTTGACATTTGGCTTCGATCAACTTTGAAGCTAGTCGAAACGAAGAAAGACCAAAATGGACGAACTTGGTGAAGTTGGATGATTCTTGGACCAAATCTCTTTTCGTTGGTCTCAAACTTCTCCACATGGTTTATTGTGTCATATTACATCAATCTATGCTTGACATTTGGCTTCGATCAACTTTGAAGCTAGTCGAAATGAAGAAAGACCAAAATGGACGAACTTGGTGAAGTTGGATGATTCTTGGACCAAATCTCTCTTCGTTGGTCTCAAACTTCTCCACATGGTTTATTGTGTCATATTACATCAATCTATGCTTGACATTTGGCTTCGATCAACTTTGAAGCAGTCGAAATGAAGAAAGACCAAAATGGACGAACTTGGTTGAATTGGATGATTCTTGGACCAAATCTCTCTTGTTGGTCTCAAACTTCTCCACATGGTTTATTGTGTCATATTACATCAATCTATGCTTGACATTTGGCTTCGATCAACTTTGAAGCTAGTCGAAACGAAGAAAGACCAAAATGGACGAACTTGTTGAAGTGGATGATTCTTTGACCAAATCTTCTTCGTTGGTCCCAAACTTCTCCACATGGTTTATTGTGTCATATTACATCAATCTATGCTTGACATTTGGCTTCGATCAACTTTGAAGCTAGTCGAAACGAAGAAAGACCAAAATGGACGAACTTGGTGAAGTGGGATGATTCTTGGACCAAATCTCTCTTCGTTGGTCTCAAACTTCTCCACATGGTTTATTGTGTCATATTACATTAATCTATGCTTGACATTTTGCTTCGATCAACTTTGAAGCTAGTCGAAACGAAGAAAGACAAAAATGGACGAACTTGGTTAAGTTGGATGATTCTTGGACCAAATCTCTCTTTGTTGGTCCCAAACTTCTCCACATGGTTTATTGTGTCATATTACATCAATCTATGCTTGACATTTGGCTTCGATTAACTTTGAAGCTAGTCGAAAGGAAGAAAGACCAAAATGGACGAACTTGGTTCAGTTGGATGATTCTTGGACCAAATCTCTCTTCGTTGGTCTCAAACTTCTCCACATGGTTTATTGTGTCATATTACATCAATCTATGCTTGACATTTGGCTTCGATCAACTTTGAAGCTAGTGAAAAAGAAGAAAGACCAAAATGGACGAACTTGGTGAAGTTGGATGATTCTTGGACCAAATCTCTCTTTGTTGGTCCCAAACTTCTCCACATGGTTTATTGTGTCATATTACATCAATCTATGCTTGACATTTGGCTTCGATCAACTTTGAAGCAAGTCGAAACGAAGAAAGACCAAAATGGACGAACTTGGTGAAGTGGGATGATTCTTAGACCAAATCTTTCTTCGTTGGTCCCAAACTTCTCCACATGGTTTATTGTGTCATATTACATCAATCTATGCTTGACATTTGGCTTCGATTAACTTTGAAGCAGTCGAAATGAAGAAAGACCAAAATGGACGAACTTGGTCAACTTGGATGATTCTTGGACCAAATCTCTCTTCGTTGGTCTCAAACTTCTCCACATGGTTTATTGTGTCATATTACATCAATCTATGCTTGACATTTGGCTTCGATCAACTTTGAAGCTAGTCAAAACGAAGAAAGACAAAAATGGACGAACTTGGTCAACTTGGATGATTCTTGGACCAAATCTCTCTTCGTTGGTCTCAAACTTCTCCACATGGTTTATTGTGTCATATTACATCAATCTATGCTTGACATTTGGCTTCGATCAACTTTGAAGCTAGTCGAAACGAAGAAAGACCAAAATGGACGAACTTGGTTAAGTTGGATGATTCTTGGACCAAATCTCTCTTCGTTGGTCTCAAACTTCTCCACATGGTTTATTGTGTCATATTACATCAATCTATGCTTGACATTTGGCTTCAATTAACTTTGAAGCTAGTCGAAATGAAGAAAGACCAAAATGGACGAACTTGGTGAAGTTGGATGATTCTTAGACCAAATCTTTCTTCGTTGGTCCCAAACTTCTCCACATGGTTTATTGTGTCATATTACATCAATCTATGCTTGACATTTGGCTTCGATCAACTTTGAAGCACGTCGAAATGAAGAAAGACAAAAATGGACGAACTTGGTGAAGTGGGATGATTCTTGGACCAAATCTCTCTTCGTTGGTCCCAAACTTCTCCACATGGTTTATTGTGTCATATTACATCAATCTATGCTTGACATTTGGCTTCGATCAACTTTGAAGCTAGTCGAAATGAAGAAAGACCAAAATGGACGAACTTGGTGAAGTTGGATGATTCTTGGACCAAATCTCTCTTTGTTGGTCTCAAACTTCTCCACATGGTTTATTGTGTCATATTACATCAATCTATGCTTGACATTTGGCTTCGATTAACTTTGAAGCTAGTCGAAACGAAGAAAGACCAAAATGGACGAACTTGGTTAAGTTGGATGATTCTTGGACCAAATCTAACTTCGTTGGTCCCAAACTTCTCCACATGGTTTTTGTGTCATATTACATCAATCTATGCTTGACATTTGGCTTCGATCAACTTTGAAGCTAGTCGAAACGAAGAAAGACAAAAATGGACGAACTTGGTTAAGTTGGATGATTCTTGGACCAAATCTGTCTTCGTTGGTCTCAAACTTCTCCACATGGTTTATTGTGTCATATTACATTAATCTATGCTTGACATTTGGCTTCGATCAACTTTGAAGCTAGTCAAAACGAAGAAAGACAAAATGGACGAACTTGGTTAAGTTGGATGATTCTTGGACCAAATCTCTCTCCGTTGGTCTCAAACTTCTCCACATGGTTTATTGTGTCATATTACATCAATCTATGCTTGACATTTGGCTTCGATCAACTTTGAAGCTAGTCGAAACGAAGAAAGACCAAAATGGACGAACTTGGTTAAGTTGGATGATTCTTGGACCAAATCTCTCTTCGTTGGTCTCAAACTTCTCCACATGGTTTATTGTGTCATATTACATCAATCTATGCTTGACATTTGGCTTCGATTAACTTTGAAGCTAGTCGAAACGAAGAAAGACCAAAATGGACGAACTTGGTTAAGTTGGATGATTCTTGGACCAAATCTGTCTTCGTTGGTCTCAAACTTCTCCACATGGTTTATGGTGTCATATTACATTCATTTATGCTTGACATTTGGCTTCGATCAACTTTGAAGCTAGTCGAAACGAAGAAAGACAAAAATGGACGAACTTGGTTAAGTTGGATGATTCTTGGACCAAATCTGTCTCCGTTGGTCTCAAACTTCTCCACATGGTTTATTGTGTCATATTACATCAATCTATGCTTGACATTTGGCTTCGATCAACTTTGAAGCTAGTCAAAACGAAGAAAGACCAAAATGGACGAACTTGGTTAAGTTTGATGATTCTTGGACCAAATCTCTCTTCGTTGGTCTCAAACTTCTCCACATGGTTTATTGTGTCATATTACATTAATTTATGCTTGACATTTGGCTTCGATCAACTTTGAAGCTAGTCGAAACGAAGAAAGACAAAAATGGACGAACTTGGTTAAGTTTGATGATTCTTGGACCAAATCTCTCCGTTGGTCTCAAACTTCTCCACATGGTTTATTGTGTCATATTACATCAATCTATGCTTGACATTTGGCTTCGATCAACTTTGAAGCTAGTCGAAACGAAGAAAGACCAAAATGGACGAACTTGGTTAAGTTGGATGATTCTTGGACCAAATCTCTCTTCGTTGGTCTCAAACTTCTCCACATGGTTTATTGTGTCATATTACATTAATCTATGTTTGACATTTGGCTTCGATCAACTTTGAAGCTAGTCGAAACGAAGAAAGACCAAAATGGACGAACTTGGTTAAGTTGGATGATTCTTGGACCAAATCTCTCTTCGTTGGTCTCAAACTTCTCCACATGGTTTATTGTGTCATATTACATCAATCTATGCTTGACATTTTGCTTCGATCAACTTTGAAGCACATCGAAATGAAGAAAGACAAAAATGGACGAACTTGGTTCAATTGGATGATTCTTGGACCAAATCTCTCTTCGTTGGTCTCAAACTTCTCCACATGGTTTATTGTGTCATATTACATCAATCTATGCTTGACATTTGGCTTCGATCAACTTTGAAGCTAGTCGAAATGAAGAAAGACCAAAATGGACGAACTTGGTAAAGTGGGATGATTCTTAGACCAAATCTGTCTTCGTTGGTCTCAAACTTCTCCACATGGTTTATTGTGTCATATTACATCAATCTATGCTTGACATTTTGCTTCGATCAACTTTGAAGCACGTCGAAATGAAGAAAGACAAAAATGGACAAACTTGGTCAACTTGGATGATTCTTGGACCAAATGTCTCTTCGTTGGTCTCAAACTTCTCCACATGCTTTATTGTGTCATATTACATCAATCTATGCTTGAGATTTGGCTTCGATCAACTTTGAAGCTAGTCAAAACGAAGAAAGACCAAAATGGACGAACTTGGTTAAGTTGGATGATTCTTGGACCAAATCTCTCTTTGTTGGTCCCAAACTTCTCCACATGGTTTATTGTGTCATATTACATCAATCTATGCTTGAGATTTGGCTTCGATTAACTTTGAAGCTAGTCGAAACGAAGAAAGACCAAAATGGACGAACTTGGTTAAGTTGGATGATTTTTAAACCAAATCTCTCTTTGTTGGTCTCAAACTTCTCCACATTGTTTATTGTGTCAAATTACATCAATCTATGCTAGAGATTTGGCTTCGATTAACTTTGAAGCTAGTCGAAACGAAGAAAGACCAAAATGGACGAACTTGGTTCAGTTGTATGATTCTTGGAACAAATCTCTCTTCGTTGGTCCCAAACTTCTCCACATGGTTTATTTTGTCAAATTACATCAATCTATGCTTGAGATTTGGCTTCGATTAACTTTGAAGCTAGTCGAAACGAAGAAAGACCAAAATGGACGAACTTAGTTCAGTTGATGATTCTTGGACCAAATCTCTCTTTGTTGGTCTCAAACTTCTCCACATGGTTTTTTGTGTCATATTACATCAATCTATGTTGACATTTGGCTTCGATCTACATTGAAGCTAGTCGAAATGAAGAAAGACAAAAATGGACGAACTTGTTTTAATTGGATGATTCTTGGACCAATTCTCTCTTCGTTGGTCTCAAACTTCTCCACATGGTTTATTGTGTCATATTACATCAATCTATGCTTGACATTTGGCTTCGATCAACTTTGAAGCACGTCGAAATGAAGAAAGACAAAAATGGACGAACTTGGTTTAGTTGGATGATTCTTGGACCAAATGTCTCTTCGTTGGTCTCAAACTTCTCCACATGGTTTATTGTGTCATATTACATCAATCTATGCTTGAGTTTTGGCTTCGATCAACTTTGAAGCTAGTCGAAACGAAGAAAGACCAAAATGGACGAACTTGGTTAAGTTGGATGATTCTTGGACCAAATCTCTCTTCGTTGGTCTCAAACTTCTCCACATGGTTTATTGTGTCATATTACATCAATCTATGCTTGACATTTGGCTTCAATAAACTTTGAAGCTAGTCGAAATGAAGAAAGACCAAAATGGACGAACTTGTTTTAATTGGATGATTCTTGGACCAAATCTCTCTTCGTTGGTCTCAAACTTCTCCACATGGTTTATTGTGTCATATTACATCAATCTATGCTTGACATTTGGCTTCGGTCAACTTTGAAGCTAGTCGAAATGAAGAAAGACCAAAATGGACGAACTTGGTGAAGTGGGATGATTCTTAGACCAAATCTTTCTTCGTTGGTCCCAAACTTCTCCACATAGTTTATTTTGTCATATTACATCAATCTATGCTTGACATTTGGCTTCGATCAACTTTGAAGCACGTCGAAATGAAGAAAGACAAAATGGACGAACTTGGTGAAGTGGGATGATTCTTAGACCAAATCTCTCTTCATTGGTCTCAAACTTCTCCACATGGTTTATTGTGTCATATTACATTAATCTATGCTTGACATTTTGCTTCGATCAACTTTGAAGCACGTCGAAATGAAGAAAGAAAAAAATGGACGAACTTGGTCAACTTGGATGATTCTTGGACCAAATCTCTCTTCGTTGGTCCCAAACTTCTCCACATTGTTTATTGTGTCATATTACATCAATCTATGCTTGACATTTGGCTTCGATCAACTTTGAAGCACGTCGAAATGAAGAAAGACAAAAATGGACGAACTTGGTTTAGTTGGATGATTCTTGGACCAAATCTATCTTCGTTGGTCTCAAACTTCTCCACATGGTTTATTGTGTCATATTACATTAATCTATGCTTGACATTTGGCTTCGATCAACTTTGAAGCTAGTCGAAACGAAGAAAGACCAAAATGGACGAACTTGTTGAAGTGGGATGATTCTTTGACCAAATCTTCTTCGTTGGTCCCAAACTTCTCCACATGGTTTATTGTGTCATATTACATCAATCTATGCTTGACATTTGGCTTCGATCAACTTTGAAGCTAGTCGAAACGAAGAAAGACCAAAATGGACGAACTTGGTGAAGTGGGATGATTCTTAGACCAAATCTGTCTTCGTTGGTCTCAAACTTCTCCACATGGTTTATTGTGTCATATTACATTAATCTATGCTTGACATTTTGCTTCGATTAACATTGAAGCTAGTCGAAATGAAGAAAGACCAAAATGGACGAACTTGTTGAAGTTAGATGATTCTTGGACCAAATCTCTCTTCGTTGGTCTCAAACTTCTCCACATGGTTTATTGTGTCATATTACATTAATCTATGCTTGACATTTGGCTTCGATCAACTTTGAAGCTAGTGAAACGAAGAAAGACCAAAATGGACGAACTTGGTGAAGTGGGATGATTCTTTGACCAAATCTTTCTTCGTTGGTCCCAAACTTCTCCACATGGTTTATTGTGTCATATTACATCAATCTATGCTTGACATTTGGCTTCAATCAACTTTGAAGCTAGTCGAAACGAAGAAAGACCAAAATGGACGAACTTGGTGAAGTGGATGATTCTTAGACCAAATCTGTTTTCGTTGGTCTCAAACTTCTTCACATGGTTTATTGTGTCATATTACATTAATCTATGCTTGACATTTTGCTTCGATTAACATTGAAGCTAGTCGAAATGAAGAAAGACCAAAATGGACGAACTTGGTGAAGTTAGATGATTCTTGGACCAAATCTCTCTTCGTTGGTCTCAAACTTCTCCACATGGTTTATTGTGTCATATTACATCAATCTATGCTTGACATTTGGCTTCGATCAACTTTGAAGCACGTCGAAATGAAGAAAGACAAAAATGGACGAACTTGGTTGAATTGGATGATTCTTGGACCAAATCTCTCTTTGTTGGTCTCAAACTTCTCCACATGGTTTATTGTGTCATATTACATCAATCTATCTTGACATTTGGCTTCGATCAACTTTGAAGCTAGTCGAAACGAAGAAAGACCAAAATGGACGAACTTGTTGAAGTGGGATGATTCTTTGACCAAATCTTCTTCGTTGGTCCCAAACTTCTCCACATGGTTTATTGTGTCATATTACATCAATCTATGCTTGACATTTGGCTTCGATCAACTTTGAAGCTAGTCGAAACGAAGAAAGACCAAAATGGACGAACTTGGTGAAGTGGGATGATTCTTGGACCAAATCTCTCTTCGTTGGTCTCAAACTTCTCCACATGGTTTATTGTGTCATATTACATTAATCTATGCTTGACATTTTGCTTCGATTAACATTGAAGCTAGTCGAAATGAAGAAAGACCAAAATGGACGAACTTGGTGAAGTTGGATGATTCTTGGACCAAATCTCTCTTCGTTGGTCTCAAACTTCTCCACATGGTTTATTGTGTCATATTACATTAATCTATGCTTGACATTTGGCTTCGATCAACTTTGAAGCTAGTCGAAACGAAGAAAGACCAAAATGGACGAACTTGGTGAAGTGGGATGATTCTTGGACCAAATCTCTCTTCGTTGGTCTCAAACTTCTCCACATGGTTTATTGTGTCATATTACATCAATCTATGCTTGACATTTTGCTTTGATCAACTTTGAAGCAGTCAAAATGAAGAAAGAAAAAAATGGACGAACTTGGTCAACTTGGATGATTCTTGGACCAAATCTCTCTTCGTTGGTCTCAAACTTCTCCACATGGTTTATTGTGTCATATTACATCAATCTATGCTTGACATTTGGCTTCGATCAACTTTGAAGCACGTCGAAACGAAGAAAGACAAAAATGGACGAACTTGGTTAATTGGATGATTCTTGGACCAAATCTCTCTTTGTTGGTCTCAAACTTCTCCACATGGTTTATTGTGTCATATTACATCAATCTATGCTTGACATTTGGCTTCGATCAACTTTGAAGCTAGTCGAAACGAAGAAAGACCAAAATGGACGAACTTGGTGAAGTGGGATGATTCTTGGACCAAATCTCTCTTCGTTGGTCTCAAACTTCTCCACATGGTTTATTGTGTCATATTACATTAATCTATGCTTGACATTTGCTTCGATTAACATTGAAGCTAGTCGAAATGAAGAAAGACCAAAATGGACGAACTTGGTGAAGTTAGATGATTCTTGGACCAAATCTCTCTTCGTTGGTCACAAACTTCTCCACATGGTTTATTGTGTCATATTACATTAATCTATGCTTGACATTTGGCTTCGATCAACTTTGAAGCTAGTCGAAACGAAGAAAGACCAAAATGGACGAACTTGGTGAAGTGGGATGATTCTTTCTCCAAATCTTTCTTCGTTGGTCCCAAACTTCTCCACATGGTTTATTGTGTCATATTACATCAATCTATGCTGGACATTTGGCTTCAATCAACTTTGAAGCTAGTCGAAACGAAGAAAGACCAAAATGGACGAACTTGGTGAAGTGGGATGATTCTTAGACCAAATCTGTCTTCATTGGTCTCAAACTTCTCCACATGGTTTATTGTGTCATATTACATCAATCTATGCTTGACATTTTGCTTCGATCAACTTTGAAGCACGTCGAAATGAAGAAAGAAAAAAATGGACGAACTTGGTCAACTTGGATGATTCTTGGACCAAATCTCTCTTCGTTGGTCTCAAACTTCTCCACATGGTTTATTGTGTCATATTACATCAATCTATGCTTGACATTTGGCTTCGATCAACTTTGAAGCACGTCGAAATGAAGAAAGACAAAAATGGACGAACTTGGTTAAGTTGGATGATTCTTGGACCAAATCTCTCTTCGTTCGTCTCAAACTTCTCCACATGGTTTATTGTGTCATATTACATTAATCTATGTTTGACATTTGGCTTCGATCAACTTTGAAGCTAGTCGAAACGAAGAAAGACCAAAATGGACGAACTTGGTGAAGTGGGATGATTCTTTCTCCAAATCTTTCTTCGGTGGTCCCAAACTTCTCCACATGGTTTATTGTGTCATATTACATCAATCTATGCTGGACATTTGGCTTCAATCAACTTTGAAGCTAGTCGAAACGAAGAAAGACCAAAATGGACGAACTAGGTGAAGTGGGATGATTCTTAGACCAAATCTGTCTTCGTTGGTCTAAAACTTCTTCACATGGTTTATTATGTCATATTACATTAATCTATGTTTGACATTTGGCTTCGATCAACTTTGAAGCTAGTCGAAACGAAGAAAGACCAAAATGGACGAACTTGGTTAAGTTGGATCATTGTTGGACCAAATCTCTCTTCTTTGGTCTCAAACTTCTCCACATGGTTTATTGTGTCATATTACATCAATCTATGCTTGACATTTGGCTTCGATCAACTTTGAAGCACATCGAAATGAAGAAAGACAAAAATGGACGAACTTGGTTCAATTGGATGATTCTTGGACCAATTCTCTCTTCGTTGGTCTCAAACTTCTCCACATGGTTTATTGTGTCATATTACATCAATCTATGCTTGACATTTGGCTTCGATCAACTTTGAAACTAGTCGAAACGAAGAAAGATCAAAATGGACGAACTTGATAAAGTGGGATGACTCTTAGACCAAATCTGTCTTCGTTGGTCTCAAACTTCTCCACATGGTTTATTGTGTCATATTACATTAATCTATGCTTGACATTTTGCTTCGATCAACTTTGAAGCACGTCGAAATGAAGAAAGACAAAAATGGACGAACTTGGTTTAGTTGGATGATTCTTGGACCAAATCTATCTTCGTTGGTCTCAAACTTCTCCACATGGTTTATTGTGTCATATTACATTAATCTATGCTTGACATTTGGCTTCGATCAACTTTGAAGCTAGTCGAAACGAAGAAAGACCAAAATGGACGAACTTGTTGAAGTGGGATGATTCTTTGTCCAAATCATTCTTCGTTGGTCCCAAACTTCTCCACATGGTTTATTGTGTCATATTACATCAATCTATGCTTGACATTTGGCTTCGATCAACTTTGAAGCTAGTCGAAACGAAGAAAGACCAAAATGGACGAACTTGGTGAAGTGGGATGACTCTTAGACCAAATCTGTCTTCGTTGGTCTCAAACTTCTCCACATGGTTTATTGTCCCATATTACATTAATCTATGCTTGACATTTTGCTTCGATCAACTTTGAAGCAGTCGAAATGAAGAAAGACAAAAATGGACGAACTTGGTTTAGTTGGATGATTCTTGGACCAAATCTATCTTTGTTGGTCTCAAACTTCTCCACATGTTTTATTGTGTCATATTACATCAATCTATGCTTGACATTTGGCTTCGATCAACTTTGAAGGTAGTCGAAATGAAGAAAGACCAAAATGGACGAACTTGGTGAAGTGGGATGACTCTTAGACCAAATCTATCTTCGTTGGTCTCAAACTTTTCTGCATGGTTTATTGTGTCATATTACATTAATCTATGCTTGACATTTTGCTTCGATCAACTTTGAAGCATGTCGAAATGAAGAAAGACAAAAATGGACGAACTTGGTTTAGTTGGATGATTCTTGAACCAAATCTGTCTTCGTTGGTTCCAAACTTCTCCACATGTTTTATTGTGTCATATTACATCAATCTATGCTTGACATTTGGCTTCGATCTACTTTGAAGCTAGTCGAAACGAAGAAAGACCACAATTAACGAACTTTGTCAACTTTCAAGATTCTTGGACAAAATCTCTCTTCGTTGTCCCAAACTTCTTCACATGGTTTATTGTGTCATATTACATCAATCTATACTTGTCATTTGACTTTAATCAACTTTGATGCTAGTCGAAAGGATGAAAGACAAAAATGGACGAACTGGTTTTAGTTGGATGATTCTTGGTCTAAATGTCTCTTCGTTGGTCTCAAACTTCTCCACATGGTTTATTGTGTCATATTACATTAATCTATGCTTGACATTTGGCTTCGATCAACTTTGAAGCTAGTCGAAACGAAGAAAGACCCAAATGGACGAACTTGGTTAAGTTGGATGATTCTTGGACCAAATCTCTCTTCGTTGGTCTCAAACTTCTCCACATGGTTTATTATGTGATATTACATTAATCTATGTTTGACATTCGGCTTCGATCAACTTTGAAGGTAGTCGAACTGAAGAAAGACCAAAATGGACGAACATGGTGAAGTGGGATGATTCTTAGACCAAATCTTTCTTCGTTGGTCTCAAACTTCTCCACATGGTTTATTGTGTCATATTACATCAATATATGCTTGAGATTTGGCTTCGATCAACTTTGAAGCACTTCAAAATGAAGAAAGACAAAAATGGACGAACTTGGTCAACTTGGATGATTCTTGGACCAAATCTGTCTTCGTTAGTCTCAAACTTCTCCACATGGTTTATTGTGTCATATTACATTAATCTATGCTTGACATTTTGCTTCGATCAACTTTGAAGCACATCGAAATGAAGAAAGACAAAAATGGACGAACTTGGTCAACTTGGATGATTCTTGGACCAAATGCCTCTTCGTTGGTCTCAAACATCTCCACATGCTTTATGGTGTCATATTACATCAATCTATGTTTGACATTCGGCTTCGATCAACTTTGAAGCTAGTCGAAACGAAGAAAGACCAAAATGGACGAACTTGGTGAAGTGGGATGATTCTTAGACCAAATCTTTCTTCGTTGGTCCCAAACTTCTACACATGGTTTATTGTGTCATATTATGTCAATCTATGCTTGACATTTGGCTTTGATCAACTTTGAAGCACGTCAAAATGAAGAAAGACAAAAATGGACGAACTTGGTCAACTTGGATGATTCTTGGACCAAATGTCTCTTCGTTTGTCTCAAACTTCTCCACATGCTTTATGGTGTCATATTACATCAATCTATGCTTGAGATTTGGCTTCGATCAACTTTGAAGCACGTCGAAATGAAGAAAGACAAAAATGGACAAACTTGGTTTAGTTTGATGATTCTCAGACCAAATCTCTCTTTGTTGGTCCCAAACTTCTCCACATGGTTGATTGTGTCAAATTATATCTATCTATGCTTGAGATTTGGCTTCGATTAACTTTGAAGCTAGTCGAAACGTAGAGAGACCAAAATGGACGAACTTGGTTCAGTTGGATGATTCATGGACCAAATCTTTCTTCGTTGGTCCCAAACTTCTCCACATGGCTTATTGTGTCAAATTACATCAATCTATGCTTGAGATTTGGCTTCAATCAACTTTGAAGCTAGTCGAAACGAAGAAAGACCAAATTGGACGAAGTTGGTTAAGTTGGATGATTCTTGGACCAAATCTGTCTTCGTTGGTCTCAAACTTCTCCACATGGTTTATTGTGTCATATTACATCAATCAATGCTTGAGATTTGGCTTCGATTAACTTTGAAGCTAGTCGAAACGAAGAAAGACCTAAATGGAAGAACTTAGTGAAGTAGGATGATTCTTAGATGAAATCTTTTCTCATTTGTCACAAACTTCTCCACATGGTTTATTGTGTCATATTACATCAATCTATGCTTGACATTTGGCTTTGATCAACTTTGAAGCACGTCGAAAAGAAGAAAGACATAAATGGACGAACGTGGTCAACTTGCATGATTCTTGGACCAAATGTCTCTTCGTTGGTCTCATACTTCTCCACATGCTTTATGGTGTCATATTACATCAATCTATGCTTGAGATTTGGCTTCGATCAACTTTCAAGCTAGTCGAAACGAAGAAAGACCAAAATGGACGAACTTGGTTAAGTTGGATGATTCTCGGACCAAATCTCTCTTTGTTGGTCCCAAACTTCTCCACATGGTTTATTGTGTCAAATTACATCTATCTATGCTTGAGATTTGGCTTCGATTAACTTTTAAGCTAGTCGAAACGAAGAAAGATCAAAATGGACGAAATTGGTTAACTTGGATGATTCTTGGACCAAATCTTTCTTCGTTGGTCTCAAACATCCCCACATGGTTTATTGTGTCATATTACATTAATCTATGCTTAACATTTTGCTTCGATTCATTTGAAGCACGTCGAAATGAAGAAAGACAAAAATGGACGAACTTGGTTTAGTTGGATGATTCTAGACCAAATCTCTCTTTGTTGGTCCTAAACTTCTCCACATGGTTTATTGTGTCCTATTACATCAATCAATGCTTGAGATTTGGCTTCGATTAACTTTGAAGCTAGTCGAAACGAACACAGACCAAAATGGACGAACTTGGTGAAGTGGGATGATTCTTAGACCAAATCTTTCTTCGTTGGTCCCAAACTTCTCCACATGGTTTATTGTGTCATATTACATCAATCTATGCTTGACATTTGACTTTAATCAACTTTGAAGCTAGTCGAAATGAAGAAAAACAAAAATGGACGAACTTGGTCAACTTTGATGATTCTTGGACCAAATCTCTCTTCGTTGGTCTCAAACTTCTCCACATGCTTTATGGTGTCATATTACATCAATATATGCTTGAGATTTGGCTTCGATCAACTTTGAAGCTACTCGAAACGAAGAAAGACCAAAATGGATGAACTTGGTTAAGTTGGATGATTCTCGGACCAAATCCCTCTTTGTTGGTCCCAAACTTCTCTACATGGTTTATTGTGTCGAATTACATCTATCTATGCTTGAGATTTGGCTTCGATTAACTTTGAAGCTAGTCGAAACGTAGAGAGACCAAAATGGACGAACTTGGTTCAGTTGGATGATTCTTGGACCAAATCTTTCTTCGTTGGTCCCAAACTTCTCCACATGGTTTATTGTGTCATATTACATTAATCTATGCTCGACATTTGGCTTCGATCAACTTTGAAGCTAGTCGAAACGAAGAAAGACCAAATTGGACGAACTTGGTGAAGTGGGATGATTCTTAGACCAAATCTTTCTTCGTTGGTCCCAAACTTCTCCACATGGTTTATTGTGTCATATTACATCAATCTATGCTTGAGATTTGGCTTCGATTAACTTTGAAGCTAGTCGAAACGAAGAAAGATCAAAATGGACGAAATTGGTTAACTTGGATGATTCTTGGACCAAATCTTTCTTCGTTGGTCTCAAACATCCCCACATGGTTTATTGTGTCATATTACATCAATCTATGCTTGACATTTGGCTTTGATCAACATTGAAGCACATCGAACTGACGAAAGACAAAAATGGAGGAACTTGGTCAACTTGGATGATTCTTGGACCAAATGTCTCTTCGTTGGTCTTAAACTTCTCCACATGCTTTATGGTGTCATATTACATCTATCTATGTTTGACATTCGGCTTCGATCAACTTTGAAGATAGTCGAAAAGAAGAAAGACCAAAATGGACAAACTTGGTGAAGTGGGATGATTCTTAGGCCAAATCTTTCTTCGTTGGTCCCAAACTTCTCCACATGGTTTATTGTGTCATATTACATCAATCTATGCTTGACATTTGACTTTAATTAACTTTGAAGCTAGTCGAAATGAAGAAAAACAAAAATGGACGAACTTGGTCAACTTTGATGATTCATGGACCAAATCTCTCTTCGTTGGTCTCAAACTTCTCCACATGCTTTATGGTGTCATATTACATCAATCTATGCTTCAGATTTGGCTTCGATCAACTTTGAAGCTAGTCGAAACGAAGAAAGACCAAAATGGACGAACTTGGTTAAGTTGGATGATTCTCGGACCAAATCTCTCTTTGTTGGTCCCAAACTTCTCCACATGGTTTATTGATGTCATATTACATCAATCTATGCTTGAGATTTGGCTTCGATCAACTTTGAAGCTAGTCGAAACGAAGAAAGACAAAAATGGACGAGCTTGGTTACGTTGGATGATTCTCGGACCAAATCTCTCTTTGTTGGTCCCAAACTTCTCCTCATGGTTTATTGTGTCAAATTACATCTATCTATGCTTGAGATTTGGCTTAATTAACTTTGAAGCTAGTTGAAACGAAGAAACACCAAAATGGACGAACTTGGTGAAGTGGGATGACTCTTAGACCAAATCTGTCTTCGTTGGTCTCAAACTTCTCCACATGGTTTATTGTGTCATATTACATCAATCAATGCTTGAGATTTGGCTTCGATTAACTTTGAAGCTATTCGAAACGAAGAAAGACCAAAATGGACGAACTTGGTTACGTTGGATGATTCTCGGACCAAATCTCTCTTTGTTGGTCCCAAACTTCTCCTCATGGTTTATTGTGTCAAATTACATCTATCTATGCTTGAGATTTGGCTTAATTAACTTTGAAGCTAGTTGAAACGAAGAAACACCAAAATGGACGAACTTGGTGAAGTGGGATGACTCTTAGACCAAATCTGTCTTCGTTGGTCTCAAACTTCTCCACATGGTTTATTGTGTCATATTACATCAATCAATGCTTGAGATTTGGCTTCGATTAACTTTGAAGCTATTCGAAACGAAGAAAGACCAAAATGGACGAACTTGGTTACGTTGGATGATTCTCGGACCAAATCTCTCTTTGTTGGTCCCAAACTTCTCCTCATGGTTTTTTGTGTGAAATTACATCTATCTATGATTGAGATTTGGCATAATTAACTTTGAAGCTAGTTGAAACGAAGAAAGACCAAAATGGACAAACTTGGTGAAGTGGGATGATTCTTAGGCCAAATCTTTCTTCGTTGGTCCCAAACTTCTCCACATGGTTTATTGTGTCATATTACATCAATCTATGCTTGACATTTGACTTTAATCAACTTTGAAGCTAGTCGAAATGAAGAAAAACAAAAATGGACGAACTTGGTCAACTTTGATGATTCATGGACCAAATCTCTCTTCGTTGGTCTCAAACTTCTCCACATGCTTTATGGTGTCATATTACATCAATCTATGCTTCAGATTTGGCTTCGATCAACTTTGACGCTATTCGAAATGAAGAAAGACCAAATTGGACGAACTTGGTTAAGTTGGATGATTCATGGACCAAATGTCTCATCATTGGTCTCAAACTTATCCACATGCTTTATGGTGTCATATTACATCAATCTATGCTTGAGATTTCGCTTCGATTAACTTTGAAGCTAGTCGAAACGAAGAAAGACCAAAATGGACGAAGTTAGTGAACTTGGATGATTCTTAGACCAAATGTCTCTTCGTTGGTCTCAAACTTCTCCACATGCTTTATGGTGTCATATTACATCAATCTATGCTTGAGATTCGGCTTCGATTAACTTTGACGCTATTCGAAACGAAGAAAGACCAAATTGGACGAACTTGGTTAAGTTGGATGATTCATAGACCAAATGTCTCATCATTGGTCTCAAACTTATCCACATGCTTTATGGTGTCATATTACATCAATCTATGCTTGAGATTTCGCTTCGATTAACTTTGAAGCTAGTCGAAACGAAGAAAGACCAAAATGGACGAACTTGGTTACGTTAAATGATTCTCGGACCAAATCTCTCTTTGTTGGTCCCAAACTTCTCCACATGGTTTATTGTGTCAAATTACATCTATCTATGCTTGAGATTTGGCTTGATTAACTTTGAAGCTAGTCGAAACGAAGAAAGACCAAAATGGACGAACTTGGTGAAGTGGGATGACTCTTAGACCAAATCTATCTTCGTTGGTCTTAAACTTCTCCATATGGTTTATTGTGTCATATTACAGTAATCTATGCTAGACATTTGGCTTCAATCAACTTTGAAGCTAGTCGAAACGAAGAAAGACCAAAATGGACGAAGTTGGTTAAGTTGGATGATTCTTGGACCAAATCTCTCTATGTTGGTCTCAAACTTCTCCACATGCTCCATGATGTCATATTACATCAATCTATGCATGAGATTTGGCTTCGATCAACTTTGAAGCTAGTCGAAACGAAGAAAGACAAAAATGGACGAACTTGGTTTAATTGGATGATTCTTGGACCAAATCTCTCTTCGTTGGTCTCAAACTTCTCCACATGGTTTATTGTGTCATGTTACATTAATCTATGCTGGACATTTGGCTTCAATCAACTTTGAAGCTAGTCGAAATGAGGAAAGACCAAAATGGACGAAGTTGGTTAAGTTGGATGATTCTCGGACCAAATCTCTCTATGTTGGTTTCAAACTTCTGCACATGCTCCATGGTGTCATATTACATCAATCTATGCTTGAGATTTGGCTTCGATTAACTTTGAAGCTAGTCGAAACGAAGAAAGACCAAAATGGACGAACTTGGTTACGTTGGATGATTCTCGGACCAAATCTCTCTTTGTTGGTCCCAAACTTCTCCTCATGGTTTATTGTGTCAATTTACATCAATCTATGCTTGAGATTTGGCTTGATTAACTTTGAAGCTAGTCGAAACGAAGAAAGACCAAAATGGACGAACTTGGTGAAGTGGGATGACTCTTAGACCAAATCTGTCTTCGTTGGTCTCAAACTTCTCCACATGGTTTATTGTGTCATATTACATCAATCAATGCTTGAGATTTGGCTTCGATTAACTTTGCAGCTAGTCGAAACGAAGAAAGACCTAAATGGACGAACTTAGTGAAGTGGGATGATTCTTAGACCAAATCTTTCTCATTTGTCCCAAACTTCTCCACATGGTTTATTGTGTCATATTACATCAATCTATGCTTGACATTTGGCTTTGATCAACTTTGAAGCACGTCGAAATGAAGAAAGAGAAAAATGGACGAACGTGGTCAACTTGCATGATTCTCGGACCAAATGTCTCTTCGTTGGTCTCAAACTTCTCCACATACTTTATGGTGTCATATTACATCTATCTATGCTTGAGATTTGGCTTCGATTAACTTTGAAGCTAGTCGAAACGTAGAAAGACCAAAATGGACGAACTTGGTTCAGTTGGATGATTCTTGGACCAAATCTGTCTTCGTTTGTCTCAAACTTCTCCACATGGTTTTATTGTGTCATATTACATTAATCTATGCTTGACATTTTGCTTCGATTAATTTGAAGCACGCCGAAAGGAAGAAAGACAAAAATGGATGAACTTGGTTTAGTTGGATGATTCTCAGACCAAATCTCTCTTTGTTGGTCCCAAACTTCTCCACATGGTTTATTGTGTCAAATTACATCTATCTATCTTGAGATTTGGCTTCGATTAACTTTGAAGCTAGTCGAAACGAAGAAAGACCAAAATGGACGAACTTGGTGAAGTGGGATGACTCTTAGACCAAATCTGTCTTCGTTGGTCTCAAACTTCTCCACATGGTTTATTGTGTCATATTACATTAATCTATGCTTGACATTTTGCTTCGATCAACTTTGAAGCACGTCAAAATGAAGAAAGACAAAAATGGACGAATTTGGTTTAGTTGGATGATTCTTGGACCAAATCTCTCTTCGTTGGTCTCAAACTTCTCCACATGGTTTATTGTGTCATATTACATTAATCTATGCTGGACATTTGGCTTCAATCAACTTTGAAGCTAGTCGAAACGAAGAAAGACCAAAATGGACGAAGTTGGTTAAGTTGGATGATTCTTGGATCAAATGTCTCTTTGTTGGTCTCAAACATCTCCACATGGTTTATTGTGTCATATTGCATCAATCAATGCTTGAGATTTGGCTTCCATTAACTTTGAAGCTAGTCGAAACGAAGAAAGACCAAAATGGACGAACTTGGTGAAGTGGGATGATTCTTAGACCAAATCTTTCTTCGTTGGTCCCAAGCTTCTCCACATGGTTTATTGTGTCATATTACATCAATCTATGCTTGACATTTCGCTTTGATCAACTTTGAAGCACATCGAAATGAAGAAAGACAAAAATGGACGAACTTGGTCAACTTGGATGATTCTTGGACCAAATGTCTCTTTGTTGGTCTCAAATTTCTCCACATGCTTTATGGTGTCATATTACATCAATCTATGTTTGCAATTCGGCTTCGATCAACTTTGAAGCTAGTCGAAACGAAGAAAGACCAAAATGGACAAACTTGGTGAAGTGGGATAATTCTTAGACCAAATCTTTCTTCGTTGGTCCCAAACTTCTCCACATAGTTTATTGTGTTATATTACATCAATCTATGCTTGACATTTGGCTTTGATCAACTTTGAAGCACGTCGAAATGAAGAAAGAGAAAAATGGACGAACTTGGTCAACTTGGATGATTCTTGGACCAAATGTCTCTTCGTTGGTCTCAAACTTCTCCACATGCTTTATGGTGTCATATTACATCAATCTATGCTTGAGATTTGGCTTCGATCAACTTTGAAGCTACTCGAAATGTAGAAAGACCAAAATGGACGAACTTGGTTAAGTTGGATGATTCTTGGACCAAATCTCTCTTTGTTGGTCCCAAACTTCCCCACAAGGTTTATTCTGTCGAATTACATCTATCTATGCTTGAGATTTGGCTTTGATTAACTTTGAAGCTAGTCGAAACGTAGAAAGACCAAAATGGACGAACTTGGTTCAGTTGGATGATTCTTGGACCAAATCTCTCTTCGTTGGTCCCAAACTTCTCCACATGGTTTATTGTGTCAAATTACATCAATCTATGCTTGAGATTTGGCTTCGATTAACTTTGAAGCTAGTCGAAACGTAGAAAGACCAAAATGGACGATGTTGGTGAACTTGGATGATTCTTGGACCAAATATCTCTTCATTGGTCCCAAACTTCTCCACATGGTTTATTGTGTTGTATTACATTAATCTATGCTTGAGATTTGGCTTCAATCAACTTTGAAGCTAGTCGAAACGAAGAAAGACCAAAATGGACGAACTTAGTTAAGTTGGATGATTCTTGGACCAAATCTCTCTTGATTGGTCTCAAACTTCTCCACATGCTTTATGTCGTCATATTACATCAATCTATGCTTGAGATTTGGCTTTGATCAACTTTGGAGCTAGTCGAAACAAAGAAAGACAAAAATGGACGAACATAGTTAAGTTGGAAGATTCTTGGACGAAATCTCTCTATGTTGGCCTCAAACTTCTCCACATGGTTTATTGTGTCATATTACATTAATCTATGCTTGAGATTTGGCTTCGATCAACTTTGAAGCTAGTCAAAATGAAGAAAGACCAAAATGAAAGAACTTGGTGAAGTTGGATGATTCTTAGACCAAATGTCTCTTCGTTGGTCTCAAACCTCTCCACAAGTATAGATTGATGTAATATGACACAATAAACCATGTGGATAAATTTGGGACCAACGAAGAGAGATTTGCTCCAAGAATCATCCAACTTAACCAAGTTCGCCCATTTTGGTCTTTCTTTGTTTTGACTAGCTTCAAAGTTGATCGAAGCCAAATCTCAAGCATAGATTAATGTAATATCACACAATAAACTATGTGGAGAAGTTTGGGACCAACGAAGAGAGATTTGGTCGAGGAATCATCCAACTTAACCAAGTTCGTCCATTTTGGTCTTTCTTTGTTTCGACTAGCTTCAAAGTTAATCGAAGCCAAATCTCAAGCATAGATTGATGTAAATTGGCACAATAAACCATGTGGAGAAGTTTGAGACCAACAAAGAGACATTTGGTCCAAGAATCATCCAACTTAACCAAGTTGGTCCATTTTGGTGTTTCTTAGTTTCGACTAGCTTCAAAGTTGATCGAAGCCAAATGTCAAGCATAGATTGATGTAAAATGGCATAATAAACCATGTGGAGAAGTTTGAGACCAACGAAGAGACATTTCGTCTAAGAATCATCCAACTTAGCCAAGTTCGTCCATTTTGGTCTTTCTTCCTTTCGACTAGCTTCAAAGTTGATTAAAGCCAAATCACAAGTATAGATTGATGTAATATGACACAATAAACCATGTGGATAAGTTTGGGACCAGCGAAGACAGATTTGGTCCAAGAATCATCTAACTTAACCAACTTCGTCCATTGTGGACTTTCTTCGTTTAGACTAGCTTGAAAGCTGATTGAAGCCAAATTTCAAGAATACATTGATGAAATATGACACAATAAACCTTGTGAATAAGTTTGGGACGAACGAAGAGAGATTTGGTCCAAGAATCATCCAAGTTGACCAAGTTGGTCCATTTTGGTCTTACTTTATTTCGAGTAGCTTCAAAGTTGATAAAAGCCAAATCTCAAGCATAGATTGATATAATATGAGAGAATAAACCATGTGGAGAAGTTTGAGACCAACAAAGATAGATTTGGTAAAAGAATCATCTAACTTAACCAAGTTCGTCCATTTTTGGTCTTTCTTCGTTTCGACTTGCTTCAAAGTTAATCGATGCCAAATCTCAAGCATAGATTGATGTAATATGATACAATAAACCATGTGGAGAAGTTTGAGACCAACGATGAGAGATTTGGTGCAAGAATCATCTAACTTAACCAAGTTCGTCCATTTTGGTCTTTCCTCGTTTCGACTAGCTTCAAAGTTGATCGAAGCTAAATGCCAAGCATAGATTGATATAATATGACACAATAAACCATGTGGAGAAGTTTGAGAGCAACGAAGAAAGATTTGGTCCAAGAATCATCCAAGTTAGCCATGTTCATCCATTTTGGTCTTTCTTCCCTTCGACTAGCTTTAAAGCTGATTAAAGCCAAATGTAAGGATAGATTGATGTATTATGACACAATAAACCATGTTGATAAGTTTGGGACCAACGAAGAGAGATTTGGTCCAAGAATCATCTAACTTAACAAACTTCGTACATTTTGGTCTTTCTTCGTTTTGACTAGCTTCAAAGTTGATCGAAGCCAAATGTCAAGCATAGATTGATGTAATATGACACAATAAACCATTTGGAGATGTTTGAGATCAACAAAGAGAGATTTGGTCCAAGAATCATCCAACTTAACAAAGTTCGTCCATTTTGGTTTTTCTTCGTTTAGACTAGCTTAAAACTTGATCGATCCCAAATGTCAAGAATACATTGATGTAATATGACACAATAAACCATCTGGATAAGTTTGGGACCAACGAAGAGAGATTTGGTCCAAGAATCATCCAAGTTGACTAAGTTCGTCCATTTTGGTCTTTCTTCGTTTCGACAAGTTTAAAAGTTAATCGAAGCCAAATGTCAAGCATAGATTAATTTAATATGACACAATAAACCATGTGGAGAAGTTTGGGACCAACGAAGAGAGATTGGGTCCAAGAATCATCCAAGTTGACCAAGTTCGTCCATTTTGGTCTTTCTTTGTTTTGACTAGCTCCAAAGTTGATCGAAGCTAAATGCCAAGTATAGATTGATATAATATGACACAATAAACCATGTGGAGAAGTTTGAGAGCGACGAAGAGAGATTTGGTCCAAGAATCATCCAACTTAACCAAGTTCGTCCATTTTGGTCTTTCTTTGTTTAGACTAGCTGCAAAGTTAATCGAAGCGAAATGCCAAGCATAGATTGATATAATATGACACAATAAACCATGTGGAGAAGTTTGAGCGTAACGAAGAGAGATTTGGTCCAAGAATCATCCAACTTAACCAAGTTCGTCCATTTTGGTCTTTCTTTGTTTATACTAGCTGCAAAGCTGATCGAAGCCAAATGTAAAGAATATATTGATGAAATATGACACAATAAACCATGTGGAGAAGTTTGGGACCAACAAAGAGAGATTTAGTCCAAGAATCATCCAAGTTGACCAAGTTCGTCCATTTTCGTCTTTCTTCGTTTTGACGTGCTTCAAAGGGGATCGAAGCAAAATGCCAAGGATAGATTGATATAAAATGACACAATAAACCATGTGGAGAAGTTTGGGACCAACGAAGAGAGATTGGGTCCAAGAATCATCCAAGTTGACCAAGTTCGTCCATTTTGGTCTTTCTTCGTTTTGACTAGCTCCAAAGTTGATCGAAGCCAAATGCCAAGTATAGATTTATATAATATGACACAATAAACCATGTGGAGAAGTTTGAGAGCGACGAAGAGAGATTTGGTCCAAGAATCATCCAACTTAACCAAGTTCGTCCATTTTGGTCTTTCTTTGTTTAGACTTGGTTCAAAGTTGATCGAAGCCAAATGTCAAGAATAGATTGATGAAATATGACACAATAAACCATGTGGAGAAGTTTGGGACCAACGAAGAAAGATTTTGTCCAAGAATCATCAAAGTTGACCAAGTTAGTCCATTTTAGTCTTTCTTCGTTTCGACATGCTTCAAAGTGGATTGAAGCAAAATGCCAAGGATAAATTGATATAATATCATACAATAAACCATGTGGAGAAGTTTGAGACCAACGAAGAAAGATTTGGTCCAAGAATCATCTAACTTAACCAAGTTCGTCCATTTTGCTCTTTCTTCGTTTCGACGTGCTTCAAAGTGGATCGAAGCAAAATGCCAAGGATAGATTGATATAATATGATACAATAAACCATGTGGAGAAGTTTGAGACCAACGAAGAAAGATTTGGTCCAAGAATCATCCAACTTAACCAAGTTCGTCCATTTTAGTCTTTCTTCGTTTCGACTAGCTTAAAAGTTGATCGAAGCCAAATCTCAAGCATAGATTCATGTAATATCACACAATAAACCAAGTGGAGAAGTTTGAGACCAACGAAGAAAGATTTGGTCCAAGAATCATCCAAGTTAGCCATGTTCATCCATTTTGGTCTTTCTTCCCTTCGACTAGCTTTAAAGCTGATTAAAGCCAAATGTAAGGATAGATTGATGTATTATGACACAATAAACCATGTTGATAAGTTTGGGACCAACGAAGAGAGATTTGGTCCAAGAATCATCTAACTTAACAAACTTCGTACATTTTGGTCTTTCTTCGTTTTGACTAGCTTCAAAGTTGATCGAAGCCAAATGTCAAGCATAGATTGATGTAATATGACACAATAAACCATTTGGAGATGTTTGAGATCAACAAAGAGAGATTTGGTCCAAGAATCATCCAACTTAACAAAGTTCGTCCATTTTGGTTTTTCTTCGTTTAGACTAGCTTAAAACTTGATCGATCCCAAATGTCAAGAATACATTGATGTAATATGACACAATAAACCATCTGGATAAGTTTGGGACCAACGAAGAGAGATTTGGTCCAAGAATCATCCAAGTTGACTAAGTTCGTCCATTTTGGTCTTTCTTCGTTTCGACAAGTTTAAAAGTTAATCGAAGCCAAATGTCAAGCATAGATTAATTTAATATGACACAATAAACCATGTGGAGAAGTTTGGGACCAACGAAGAGAGATTGGGTCCAAGAATCATCCAAGTTGACCAAGTTCGTCCATTTTGGTCTTTCTTCGTTTTGACTAGCTCCAAAGTTGATCGAAGCTAAATGCCAAGTATAGATTGATATAATATGACACAATAAACCATGTGGAGAAGTTTGAGAGCGACGAAGAGAGATTTGGTCCAAGAATCATCCAACTTAACCAAGTTCGTCCATTTTGGTCTTTCTTTGTTTAGACTAGCTGCAAAGTTAATCGAAGCGAAATGCCAAGCATAGATTGATATAATATGACACAATAAACCATGTGGAGAAGTTTGAGCGTAACGAAGAGAGATTTGGTCCAAGAATCATCCAACTTAACCAAGTTCGTCCATTTTGGTCTTTCTTTGTTTAGACTAGCTGCAAAGCTGATCGAAGCCAAATGTAAAGAATATATTGATGAAATATGACACAATAAACCATGTGGAGAAGTTTGGGACCAACAAAGAGAGATTTAGTCCAAGAATCATCCAAGTTGACCAAGTTCGTCCATTTTCGTCTTTCTTCGTTTTGACGTGCTTCAAAGGGGATCGAAGCAAAATGCCAAGGATAGATTGATATAAAATGACACAATAAACCATGTGGAGAAGTTTGGGACCAACGAAGAGAGATTGGGTCCAAGAATCATCCAAGTTGACCAAGTTCGTCCATTTTGGTCTTTCTTCGTTTTGACTAGCTCCAAAGTTGATCGAAGCCAAATGCCAAGTATAGATTTATATAATATGACACAATAAACCATGTGGAGAAGTTTGAGAGCGACGAAGAGAGATTTGGTCCAAGAATCATCCAACTTAACCAAGTTCGTCCATTTTGGTCTTTCTTTGTTTAGACTTGGTTCAAAGTTGATCGAAGCCAAATGTCAAGAATAGATTGATGAAATATGACACAATAAACCATGTGGAGAAGTTTGGGACCAACGAAGAAAGATTTTGTCCAAGAATCATCAAAGTTGACCAAGTTAGTCCATTTTAGTCTTTCTTCGTTTCGACATGCTTCAAAGTGGATTGAAGCAAAATGCCAAGGATAAATTGATATAATATCATACAATAAACCATGTGGAGAAGTTTGAGACCAACGAAGAAAGATTTGGTCCAAGAATCATCTAACTTAACCAAGTTCGTCCATTTTGCTCTTTCTTCGTTTCGACGTGCTTCAAAGTGGATCGAAGCAAAATGCCAAGGATAGATTGATATAATATGATACAATAAACCATGTGGAGAAGTTTGAGACCAACGAAGAAAGATTTGGTCCAAGAATCATCCAACTTAACCAAGTTCGTCCATTTTAGTCTTTCTTCGTTTCGACTAGCTTAAAAGTTGATCGAAGCCAAATCTCAAGCATAGATTCATGTAATATCACACAATAAACCAAGTGGAGAAGTTTGAGACCAACGAAGAAAGATTTGGTCCAAGAATCATCCAAGTTAGCCATGTTCATCCATTTTGGTCTTTCTTCCCTTCGACTTGCTTTAAAGCTGATTAAAGCCAAATGTAAGGATAGATTGATGTATTATGACACAATAAACCATGTTGATAAGTTTGGGACCAACGAAGAGAGATTTGGTCCAAGAATCATCTAACTTAACAAACTTCGTACATTTTGGTCTTTCTTCGTTTTGACTAGCTTCAAAGTTGATCGAAGCCAAATGTCAAGCATAGATTGATGTAATATGACAGAATAAACCATTTGGAGATGTTTGAGATCAACAAAGAGAGATTTGGTCCAAGAATCATCCAACTTAACAAAGTTCGTCCATTTTGGTTTTTCTTCGTTTAGACTAGCTTAAAACTTGATCGATCCCAAATGTCAAGAATACATTGATGTAATATGACACAATAAACCATCTGGATAAGTTTGGGACCAACGAAGAGAGATTTGGTCCAAGAATCATCCAAGTTGACTAAGTTCGTCCATTTTGGTCTTTCTTCGTTTCGACAAGTTTAAAAGTTAATCGAAGCCAAATGTCAAGCATAGATTAATTTAATATGACACAATAAACCATGTGGAGAAGTTTGGGACCAACGAAGAGAGATTGGGTCCAAGAATCATCCAAGTTGACCAAGTTCGTCCATTTTGGTCTTTCTTCGTTTTGACTAGCTCCAAAGTTGATCGAAGCTAAATGCCAAGTATAGATTGATATAATATGACACAATAAACCATGTGGAGAAGTTTGAGAGCGACGAAGAGAGATTTGGTCCAAGAATCATCCAACTTAACCAAGTTCGTCCATTTTGGTCTTTCTTTGTTTAGACTAGCTGCAAAGTTAATCGAAGCGAAATGCCAAGCATAGATTGATATAATATGACACAATAAACCATGTGGAGAAGTTTGAGCGTAACGAAGAGAGATTTGGTCCAAGAATCATCCAACTTAACCAAGTTCGTCCATTTTGGTCTTTCTTTGTTTAGACTAGCTGGAAAGCTGATCGAAGCCAAATGTAAAGAATATATTGATGAAATATGACACAATAAACCATGTGGAGAAGTTTGGGACCAACAAAGAGAGATTTAGTCCAAGAATCATCCAAGTTGACCAAGTTCGTCCATTTTCGTCTTTCTTCGTTTTGACGTGCTTCAAAGGGGATCGAAGCAAAATGCCAAGGATAGATTGATATAAAATGACACAATAAACCATGTGGAGAAGTTTGGGACCAACGAAGAGAGATTGGGTCCAAGAATCATCCAAGTTGACCAAGTTCGTCCATTTTGGTCTTTCTTCGTTTTGACTAGCTCCAAAGTTGATCGAAGCCAAATGCCAAGTATAGATTTATATAATATGACACAATAAACCATGTGGAGAAGTTTGAGAGCGACGAAGAGAGATTTGGTCCAAGAATCATCCAACTTAACCAAGTTCGTCCATTTTGGTCTTTCTTTGTTTAGACTTGGTTCAAAGTTGATCGAAGCCAAATGTCAAGAATAGATTGATGAAATATGACACAATAAACCATGTGGAGAAGTTTGGGACCAACGAAGAAAGATTTTGTCCAAGAATCATCAAAGTTGACCAAGTTAGTCCATTTTAGTCTTTCTTCGTTTCGACATGCTTCAAAGTGGATTGAAGCAAAATGCCAAGGATAAATTGATATAATATCATACAATAAACCATGTGGAGAAGTTTGAGACCAACGAAGAAAGATTTGGTCCAAGAATCATCTAACTTAACCAAGTTCGTCCATTTTGCTCTTTCTTCGTTTCGACGTGCTTCAAAGTGGATCGAAGCAAAATGCCAAGGATAGATTGATATAATATGATACAATAAACCATGTGGAGAAGTTTGAGACCAACGAAGAAAGATTTGGTCCAAGAATCATCCAACTTAACCAAGTTCGTCCATTTTAGTCTTTCTTCGTTTCGACTAGCTTAAAAGTTGATCGAAGCCAAATCTCAAGCATAGATTCATGTAATATCACACAATAAACCATGTGGAGAAGTTTGAGACCAACGAAGAAAGATTTGGTCCAAGAATCATCCAACTTAATTAAGTTCGTCCATTTTGGTCTTCCTTTGTTTCGACTAGCTTCAAAGTTGATCGAAGTTAAATGCCAAGTATAGATTGATATAATATGACACAATAAACCATGTGGAGAAGTTTAGGACTAACGAAGAGAGATTTGGTCCAAGAATCATCCAAGTTGACCAAGTTCGTCTATTTTGGTCTTTCCTCGTTTCCACTAGCTTCAAAGTTGATCGAAGCTAAATGCCAAGCATAGATTGATATTATATGACACAATAAACCAGTGGAGAAGTTTTAGAGCGACGAAGAGAGATTTGGTCCAAGAATCATCTAACTTAACCAAGTTCGCCCATGTTGGTCTTTCTTCTTTTCGACGTGCTTCAAAGTTAATCGAAGCCAAATGTCAAGCATAGATTAATGTAATATGACACAATAAACCATGTGGAGAAGTTTGGGACCAACGAAGAGAGATTTGGCCCAAGAATCATCCAACTTTACCAACTTCGTCCATTTTGGTCTTTCTTCGTTTCGACTAGCTTCAAAGTTGATCGAAGCCAAATGTCAAGCATAGATTAATGTAATATGACACAATAAACCATGTGGAGAAGTTTGAGACCAACGAAGAGAGATTTGGTCCAAGAATCATCCAACTTTACCAACTTCATCCATTTTGGTCTTTCTTCGTTTTGACTAGCTTCAAAGTTGATCGAAGCCAAATGTCAAGCATAGATTAATGTAATATGACACAATAAACCATGTGGAGAAGTTTGAGACCAACGAAGAGAGATTTGGTCCAAGAATCATCCAACTTAACTAACTTCGTCCATTTTGGTCTTTCTTCGTTTCGACTAGCTTCAAAGTTGATCGAAGCCAAATGTCAAGCATAGATTAATCTAATATGACACAATAAACAATGTGGAGAAGTTTGAGACCAACAAAGAGAGATTTGGTCCAAGAATCATCCAACTTCGCCAAGTTCGTCCATTTTTTTCTTTCTTCGTTTCGACAAGCTTCAAAGTTGATCGAAGCCAAATGTCAAGCATACATTTATGTAATATGACACAATAAACCATGTGGAGAAGTTTGGGACCAACGAAGAGAGATTTGGTCCAAGAATCATCCAACTTTACCAACTTCGTCCATTTTGGTCTTTCTTTAGTTCGACTAGCTTCAAAGTTTATCGAAGCCAAATGTCAAGCATAGATTTATGTAATATGACACAATAAACCATGTGGAGAAGTTTGGGACCAACGAAGAGAGATTTGGTCCAAGAATCATCCAACTTAACCAAGTTCGCCCATGTTGGTCTTTCTTCTTTTCGACGTGCTTCAAAGTTAATCGAAGCCAAATGTCAAGCATAGATTAATGTAATATGACACAATAAACCATGTGGAGAAGTTTGGGACCAACGAAGAGAATTTGGCCCAAGAATCATCCAACTTTACCAACTTCGTCCATTTTGGTCTTTCTTCGTTTAGACTAGCTTCAAAGTTGATCGAAGCCAAATGTCAAGCATAGATTAATGTAATATGACACAATAAACCATGTGGAGAAGTTTGGGACCAACGAAGAGAGATTTGGTCCAAGAATCATCCAACTTCGCCAACTTCGTCCATTTTTTTCTTTGTTCGTTTCGACAAGCTTCAAAGTTGATCGAAGCCAAATGTCAAGCATACATTTATGTAATATGACACAATAAACCATGTGGAGAAGTTTGGGACCAACGAAGAGAGATTTGGTCCAAGAATCATCCAACTTTACCAACTTCGTCCATTTTGGTCTTTCTTTAGTTCGACTAGCTTCAAAGTTTATCGATGCCAAATGTCAAGCATAGATTTATGTAATATGACACAATAAACCATGTGGAGAAGTTTGAGACCAACAAAGAGAGATTTGGTCCAAGAATCATCCAACTTCGCCAACTTCGTCCATTTTTGTCTTTCTTTGTTTTGACATGCTTCAAAGTTGATCGAAGCAAAAAGTCTAGCTTAGATTAATGTAATATGACACAATAAACCATGTGGAGAAGATTGAGACCAACGAAAAAAGATTTGGCCAAAGAGTCATCCCACTTCACCAAGTTCGTCCATTTTGGTCTTTTTTCGTTTCGACTAGCTTCAAAGTTAATCAAAGCCAAATCTCAAGCATAGATTGATGTAATATGACACCATAAAGCATGTGGAGAAGTTTGAGACCAACGATGACACATTTTGTCCATGAATCATCCAACTTAACCAAGTTCGTCCATTTTGGTCTTTCGTCGTTTTGACTAGCTTCAAAGTTGATTGAAGCCAAATCTCAAGCATAGATTGATGTAATATGACACCTTAAGGCATGTGGAGAAGTTTGAGACTAACGAAGAGACATTTGGTGTAAGAATTATCCAACTTAACCAAGTTCGTTCATTTTGGTCTTTCTTCATTTCGACTAGCTTGAAAGTTGATCTAAGCCAAATGTCAAGCATAGATTGATGTAATATGACACAATAAACCATGTGGAGAAGCTTGAGACCAACGAAAAGAGATTTGGTCCATGAATCATCCAACTTAACTAAGTTCATCCATTTTGGTCTTTCTTCGTTTCGACTAGCTTCAAAGTTAATCGAAGCCAAATGTCAAGCATAGATTAATCTAATATGACAAAATAAAAAATGTGGAGAAGTTTGAGACGAACAAAGAGAGATTTGGTCCAAGAATCATTCAACTTCACCAACTTCGTCCATTTTGGTCTTTCTTCATTTCGAATAGCTTCAAAGTTGATCGAAGCCAAATGTCAAGCATAGATTGATGTAATATAACACAATAAACAATGTGGAGAAGTTTGGGACCAATGAAGAAAGATTTGGACAAAGAATCATCCCACTTCACCAAGTTCGTCCGTTTTAGTCTTTCTTCGTTTCGACTAGCTTCAAAGTTGATTGAAGCCAAATGTCCAGCATAGAGTAATATAATATGACACAATAAACCATGTGGAGAAGTTTGAGACCAACGAAGAGAGATTTGGTCCAAGAATCATCCAACTAAACCAGGTTCGTCCATTTTTGTCTTTCTTCATTTCGACATGCTTCAAAGTTGATCGAAGCCAAATCTCAAGCATTGATTGATGTAATATGACACCATAAAGCATGTGGAGAAGTGTCAAACCAAAGATGAGACATTTGGTCTATGAATCATCCAACTGAACCAAGTTCGTCCATTTTGGTCTTTCTTCGTTTTGGACTAGCTTCAAATTTGATCGAAGCCAAATCTCAAGCATAGATTGATGTAATATGACACCATAAAGCATGTGGAGAAGTTTGAGACCAACGAAGAGATATTTGGTCTAAGAATCATCCAACTTAACCAAGTTCGTTCATTTTGGTCTTTCTTCATTTCGACTAGCTTGAAAGTTGATCGAAGCCAAATGTCAAGCATAGATTGATGTAATATGACACAATAAACCATGTGGAGAAGTATGAGACCAACGAAGAGAGATTTGGTTCAAGAATCATCCAACTGAACCAAGTTCGACCATTTTGGTCTTTCTTCGTTTCGACTAGCTTCAAAGTTAATCGAAGCCAAATCTCAAGCATAGATTGATGTAATATGACACCATAAAGCATGTGGATAAGTTTGAGACCAACGATGAGACATTTGGTCCATGAATCATCTAACTTAACCAAGTTCGTCCATTTTGGTCTTTCTTCGTTTCGACTAGCTTCAAAGTTGATCGAAGCCAAATCTCAACCATAGATTGATGTAATATGACACCATAAGGCATGTGGAGAAGTTTGAGACCAACGAAGAGACATTTGGCCTAAGAATCATCCAACTTAACCAAGTTCGTTCATTTTGGTCTTTCTTAATTTTGACTAGCTTGAAAGTTGATCGAAGCCAAATGTCAAGCATAGATTGATGTAATATGACACAATAAACCATGTGGAGAAGTTTGAGACCAACGAAGAGAGATTTGGTTCAAGAATCATCCAACTGAACCAAGTTCGTCCATTTTGGTCTTTCCTCGTTTCGACTAGCTTCAAAGTTAATCGAAGCCAAATCTCAAGCATAGATTGATGTAATATGACACCATAAAGCATGTGGATAAGTTTGAGACCAACGATGAGACATTTGGTCCATGAATCATCCAACTTAACCAAGTTCGTCCATTTTGGTCTTTCTTCGTTTCGACTCACTTCAAAGTTGATCGAAGCCAAATCTCATGCATAGATTTATGTAATATGACACCATAAGGCATGCGGAGAAGTTTGAGACCAACGAAGAGACATTTGGCCTAAGAATCATCCAACTTAACCAAGTTCGTTCATTTTGGTCTTTCTTCGTTTCGACTAGCTTCAAAGTTAATCGAAGCCAAATCCCAAGCATAGATTTATGTAATATAACATAATAAATCATGTGGAGAAGTGTGAGACCAACGAAGAGAGATTTGGTCCAAGAATCATCCAACTTAACCAAGTTCGTCCATTTTGGTCTTTCTTCGTTTCGACTAGACTCAAAGTTGATCGACGCCAAATGTCAAGCATAGATTGATGTAATATGACACAATAAACCATGTGGAGAAGTTTTCGACCAACGAAGAAAGATTTGGTCTAAGAATCATCCCACTTCACCAAGTTCGTCCATTTTGGTCTTTTTTGTTTCGACTAGCTTCAAAGTTGATCGATGCCAAATGTCAAGCATAGATTGATGTAATATGACACAATAAACCATGTGGAGAAGTTTGAGACCAACGAAGAGAGATTTGGTCCAAGAATCATCCAACTTAACTAACTTCGTCCATTTTGGTCTTTCTTCAGTTCGACCAGCTTCAAAGTTGATCGAAGCCAAATGTCGACCATAAATTTACGTAATTAGACACAATAAACCGTGTGGATAAGTGTCGGACCAACGAAGAGAGATTTGGTCCAAGAATCATCCAACTTAGCAAAGTTCGTCCATTTTGGCCTTTCTTCGTTTCAACTAGCTTCAAAGTTGATCGAAGCCAACTCTCAAGCATAGATTGATGTAATATGACACAATAAACCATGCGGAGAAGTTTGGGACCAACGAAGAAAGATTTGGGCTAAGAATCATCCCACTTCACCAAGTTCGTCCATTTTGGTCTTTCTTCGTTTCGACTAGCTTCAAAGTTGATCAAAGCCAAATCTCAAGCATAGATTGATGTAATATGACACAATAAACCATGTGGAGAAGGTTGGGTCCAACGAAGAAAGATTTGGTCTAAGAATCATCCCACTTCACCAAGTTCATCCATTTTGGTCTTTCTACGTTTCGACTAGCTTCAAAGTTAATCGAAGCCAAATCTCAAGCATAGATAGATGTAATTTGACACAATAAACCATGTGGAGAAGTTTGGGACCAACAAAGAGAGATTTGGTCCGAGAATCATCCAACTTAACCAAGTTCGTCCATTTTGGTCTTTCTTCGTTTTGACTAGCTTCAAAGTTAATCGAAGCCAAATCTCAAGCATAGATTGATGTAATATGACACCATAAAGCATGTGGAGAAGTTTGAGACCAACGAAGAGACATTTGGTCCAAGAATCATCCAAGTTGACCAAGTTCGTCCATTTTTGTCTTTCTTCATTTCGACGTGCTTCAAAGTTGATCAAAGCCAAATCTCAAGCATAGATTGATGTAATATGACACCATAAAGCATGTGGAGAAGTTTGAGACCAATGATGAGACATTTGGTCCATGAATCATCCAACTTAACCAAGTTCGTCCATTTTGGTCTTTCTTCGTTTCGACAAGCTTCAAAGTTCATCGAAGCCAAATCTCGAGCATAGATTGATGTAATATGACACAATAAACCATGTGGAGAAGTTTGAGACCAACAAAGAGAGATTTGGTCCAAGAATCATCCAACTTAACCAACTTCGTCCATTTTGGTCTTTCTTCAGTTCGACCAGCTTCAAAGTTGATCGAAGCCAAATGTCGACCATAAATTTACGTAATTAGACACAATAAACCATGTGGATAAGTTTCGGACCAACGAAGAGAGATTTGGTCCAAGAATCATCCAACTTAACTAACTTCGTCCATTTTGGTCTTTCTTCAGTTCGACCAGCTTCAAAGTTGATCGAAGCCAAATGTCGACCATAAATTTACGTAATTAGACACAATAAACCATGTGGATAAGTTTCGGACCAACGAAGAGAGATTTGGTCCAAGAATCATCCAACTTAGCAAAGTTCGTCCATTTTGGTCTTTCTTCGTTTCAACTAGCTTCAAAGTTGATCGAAGCCAACTCTCAAGCATAGATTGATGTAATATGACACAATAAACCATGTGGAGAAGGTTGGGTCCAACGAAGAAAGATTTGGTCTAAGAATCATCCCACTTCACCAAGTTCATCCATTTTGGTCTTTCTACGTTTCGACTAGCTTCAAAGTTAATCGAAGCCAAATCTCAAGCATAGATAGATGTAATTTGACACAATAAACCATGTGGAGAAGTTTGGGACCAACAAAGAGAGATTTGGTCCGAGAATCATCTAACTTAACCAAGTTTGTCCATTTTGGTCTTTCTTCGTTTTGACTAGCTTCAATGTTAATCGAAGCCAAATCTCAAGCATAGATTGATGCAATATGACACCATAAAGCATGTGGAGAAGTTTGAGACCAACGAAGAGACATTTGGTCCAAGAATCATCCAAGTTGACCAAGTTCGTCCATTTTTGTCTTTCTTCATTTCGACGTGCTTCAAAGTTGATCAAAGCCAAATCTCAAGCATAGATTGATGTAATATGACACCATAAAGCATGTGGAGAAGTTTGAGACCAATGATGAGACATTTGGTCCATGAATCATCCAACTTAACCAAGTTCGTCCATTTTGGTCATTCTTCGTTTCGACAAGCTTCAAAGTTCATCGAAGCCAAATCTCGAGCATAGATTGATGTAATATGACACAATAAACCATGTGGAGAAGTTTGAGACCAACAAAGAGAGATTTGGTCCAAGAATCATCCAACTTAACCAACTTCGTCCATTTTGGTCTTTCTTTGTTTCGACTAGCTTCAAAGTTGATTGAAGCCAAATGTCCAGCATAGATTCATGTAATATGACACAATAAAACATGTGGAGAAGTTTGGGACCAACGAAGAGAGATTTGGTCCAAGAATCATCCCACTTCACCAAGTTCGTCCATTTTGGTCTTTCTTCGTTTCAACTAGCTTCAAAGTTGATCGAAGCCAAATCTCAAGCATAGATTGATGTAATATGACACCATAAAGCATGTGGAGAAGGTTGGGTCCAACGAAGAAAGATTTGGTCTAAGAATCATCCCACTTCACCAAGTTCATCCATTTTGGTCTTTCTACGTTTCGACTAGCTTCAAAGTTAATCGAAGCCAAATCTCAAGCATAGATAGATGTAATTTGACACAATAAACCATGTGGAGAAGTTTGGGACCAACAAAGAGAGATTTGGTCCGAGAATCATCCAACTTAACCAAGTTCGTCCATTTTGGTCTTTCTTCGTTTTGACTAGCTTCAAAGTTAATCGAAGCCAAATCTCAAGCATAGATTGATGTAATATGACACCATAAAGCATGTGGAGAAGTTTGAGACCAACGAAGAGACATTTGGTCCAAGAATCATCCAAGTTGACCAAGTTCGTCCATTTTTGTCTTTCTTCATTTCGACGTGCTTCAAAGTTGATCAAAGCCAAATCTCAAGCATAGATAGATGTAATTCGACACAATAAACCATGTGGAGAAGTTTGGGACCAACGAAGAAAGATTTGGTCTAAGAATAATCCCACTTCACCAAGTTCGTCCATTTTGGTCTTTCTTCGTTTCGACTAGCTTCAAAGTTAATCGATGCCAAATCTCAAGCATAGATTGATGTAATATGACACCAAAAAGCATGTGGACGAACTTGGCTAAGTTGGATGATTCTTAGACGAAATGTCTCTTCGTTGGTCTCAAACTTCTCCACATGGTTTATTGTGTCTTATTACATCAATCTATGCTTGAGATTTGGCTTCGATTAACTTTGAAACACGTCGAAACAAAGAAAGACCAAAATGGACGAACTTGGTTAAGTTAGATGATTCTTTTACCAAATCTGTCTTCGTTGGTCTCAAACTTCTCCACATGGTTTATTGTATCATATTACATCAATTTATGCTGGAGATTTGGCTTCAATGAACTTTGAAGCTAGTCGAAACAAAGAAAGACCAAAATGGACGAACTTGGTTAAGTTAGATGATTCTTTTACCAAATCTTTCTTCGTTGGTCTCAAACTTCTCCACATGGTTTATTATGTCATATTATATCAATCTATGCTTGAGATTTGGCTTTTATCAACTTTGAAGCTAGTCGAAACGAAGAACGACCAAAATGGACCAACTTGGTCAACTTGGATGATTCTTGGATCAAATCTCTCTTCGTTGGTCCCAAACTTCTCCACATAGTTTATTGTGTCATATTTCATCAATGTATTCTTGACAATTGGCTTTAATCAACTTTTAAGCTAGTCTAAACAAAGAAAGACTAAAATGGACGAACTTGGTTAAGTTGGATGATTCTTGGACCAAATCTCTCTTCGTTGATCTCAAACATCTCCACATGGTTTATTATGTCATATTATATCAATCAATGCTTGGCATTTAGCTTCGATCAACTTTGAAGTTAGTCGAAACGAAGAAAGACCAAAATGGACCAACTTGGTCAACATCGATGATTCTTGGACCAAATCTCTCTTCGTTGATCTCAAACATCTCCACATGGTTTATTATGTCATATTATATCAATCAATGCTTGGCATTTAGCTTCGATCAACTTTGAAGTTAGTCGAAACGAAGAAATACCAAAATGGACGAACTTAGTTAAGTTGGATGACTCTTGGACCAAATCTCTCTTCGTTGGTCTCACACTTCTCCACATGGTTTATTATATCATATTATATCAATCAATGCTTGGCATTTAGCTTCGATCAACTTTGAAGCTAGTCGAAACGATGAAAGACCAAAATGGACCAACTTGGTTAAGTCGGATGATTCTTGGACCAAATCCCTCTTCGTTGGTCCCAAACTTCTTCACAAGGTTTATTGTGTCATATTTCATCAATGTATTCTTGAAATTTGGCTTCGATCAACTTTGAAGCTAGTCTAAACGAAGAAACACCAAAATGGACGAACTTAGTCAACTTGGATGATTCTTGGACCAAATCTCTCTTCGTTGGTCCCAAACTTATCCAGATGGTTTATTGTGTCATATTACATCAATGTATTCTTGACATTTGGCATCGATCAAGTTTTAAGCTAGTCTAAACGAAGAAAAACCAAAATGAACGAACTTTGTTAAGTTGGATGATTCTTGGACCAAATCTCTCTTCCTTTGGCCCAAACTTATCCACATGGTTTATTGTGTCATATTACATCAATCTATACTTGTCATTTGGCTTTAATCAGCTTTGAAGCTAGTCGAAAGGAAGAAAGACCAAAATGGACGAACTTGGCTAACTTGGATGATTCTTGGACCAAATCTCTCTTCGTTGGTCCCAAACTTCTACACATAGTTTATTGTGTCATATTTCATCAATGTATTCTTGACATTTGGCTTCAATCAACTTTTAATCTAGTCTAAACAAAGAAAGACCAAAATGGACGAACTTTGTTAAGTTGGATGATTCTTGGACCAAATATCTCTTCGTTGGTCTCAAACTTCTCCACATGGTTTATTATTTCATATTATATCAATCAATGCTTGGCATTTAGCTTCGATCAACTTTGAAGTTAATCGAAACGAAGAAAGACCAAAATGGACGAACGTGGTTAGGTCAGATGATTCTTGCACCAAATCTCTCTTCGTTATTCTCAAACTTCTTCACATGGTTTATTGTGTCATATTATATCTATCTATGCTTGAGATTTGGCTTCGATCAACTTTGAAATTAGTCGAAATGAAGAAAGACCAAAATGGACGAACTTGGTTAAGTTGGATGATTCTTGCACCAAATCTCTCATCGTTGGTCTCAAACTTCTCCACATGGTTTATTGTGTCATATTACATCAATCTATGCTTGAGATTTGGCTTCGATCAACTTTGAAGCTAGTCGAAACAAAGAAAGACCAAAATGGACGAATTTAGTTCAGTTAGATAATTCTTTTACCAAATCTTTCTTCGTTGGTCTCAAACTTCTCCACATGGTTTATTGTGTCATATTACATCAATTTATGCTGGAGATTTGGCTTCGATCAACTTTGGATCAAGTCGAAACAAAGAAAGACCAAAATGGACGAATTTAGTTCAGTTAGATGATTCTTTTACCAAAACTTTCTTCGTTGGTCTCAAACTTCTCCACATGGTTTATTGTGTTATATTATATCAATCTATGCTTCAGATTTGGCTTTTATCAACTTTGAAGCTAGTCGAAACGAAGAAAGACCAAAATGGACCAACTTGGTCAACTTGGATGATTCTTGGACCAAATCTCTCTTCGTTGGTCCCAAACTTCTTCACAAGGTTTATTTTGTCATATTTCATCAATGTATTCTTGAAATTTGGCTTCGATCAACTATGAAGTTAGTCTAAACGAAGAAAATCCAAAATGGACGAACTTGGTTAAGTTGGATGATTCTTGCACCAAATCTCTCATCGTTGGTCTCAAGCTTCTCCACATGGTTTATTGTGTCATATTACATCAATCTATGCTTGAGATTTGGCTTCGATCAACTTTGAAGCTAGTCGAAACAAAGAAAGACCAAAATGGACGAGCTTGGTTAAGTTAGATAATTCTTTTACCAAATCTCTCATCGTTGGTCTCAAACTTCTCCACATGGTTTATTGTGTCATATTACATCAATCTATGCTTGAGATTTGGCTTCGATCAACTTTGAAGCTAGTCTAAACGAAGAAAATCCAAAATGGACGAACTTGGTTAAGTTGGATGATTCTTGCACCAAATCTCTCATCGTTGGTCTCAAACTTCTCCACATGGTTTATTGTGTCATATTACATCAATCTATGCTTGAGATTTGGCTTCGATCAACTTTGAAGTTTGTCGAAACGAAGAAAGACCAAAATGGACCAACTTGGTCAACATCGATGATTCTTGGACCAAATCTCTCTTTGTTGGTCCCAAACTTCTTCACAAGGTTTATTGTGTCATATTTCATCAATGTATTCTTGAAATTTGGCTTCGATCAACTTTGAAGCTAGTCTAAACGAAGAAAAACCAAAATGGACGAACTTTGTTAAGTTGGATGATTCTTGGACCAAATCTCTCTTCGTTGGTCCCAAACATATCCACATGGTTTATTGTGTCATATTACATCAATGTATTCTTGACATTTGGCTTCGATCAACTTTTAAGCTAGTATAAACAAAGAAAGACCAAAATGGACGAACTTGGTTAAGGTGGATAATTCTTTTAGCAAATCTTTCTTCGTTGGTCTCAAATTCTCCACATGGTTTATTGTGTTATATTATATGAATCTATGCTTGAGATTTGGCTTTTATTAACTTTGAAGCTAGTCGAAACGAAGGAAGGCCAAAATGGACCAACTTGGTCAACATCGATGATTCTTGGACCAAATCTCTCTTTGTTGGTCCCAAACTTCTTCACAAGGTTTATTGTCTCATATTTCATCAATGTATTCTTGAAATTTGGCTTCGATCAACTTTGAAGCTAGTCTAAACGAAGAAAAACCAAAATGGACGAACTTTGTTAAGTTGGATGATTCTTGGACCAAATCTCTCTTTGTTGGTTCCAAACTTATCCACATGGTTTATTGTGTCATATTACATCAATGTATTCTTGACATTTGGCTTCGATCAACTTTGATGCTAGTCGAAACAAAGAAAGACCAAAATGGACGAACTTGGTTAAGTTAGATAATTCTTTTACCAAATCTCTCTTCGTTGGTCTCAAACTTGTCCACATGGTTTATTATGTCATATTATATCTATCTATGCTTGAGATTTCGCTTCGATCAACTTTGAAGTTTGTCGAAACGAAGAAAGACCAAAATGGACGAACTTGGCTAACTTGGATGATTCTTGGACCAAATCTCTCTTCGTTGGTCCCAAAATTCTCCACATAGTTTATTGTGTCATATTTCGTCAATGTATTCTTGACATTTGGCTTCAATCAACTTTTACGCTAGTCTAAACAAAGAAAGACCAAAATGGACGAACTTGGTTAAGTTGGATGATTCTTGGACCAAATCTCTCTTCGTTGGTCCCAAACTTATCCACATGGATTATTGTGTCATATTACATCATTGTATTCTTGACATTTGGCTTCGATCAACTTTGAAGTTAGTCACGAAGAAAGACCAAAATGGACGAACTTAGTTAGGTTGGATGATTCTTGCACCAAATCTCTCATCGTTGGTCTCAAACTTCTCCACATGGTTTATTTTGTCATATTACATCAATCTATGCTTGAGATTTGGCTTCGATCAACTTTGAAGCTAGTCGAAACAAAGAAAGACCAATATGGACGAACTTGGTTAGGTCAGATGATTCTTGCACCAAATCTCTCTTCGTTAGTCTCAAACTTCTCCACATGGTTTATTGTGTCATATTTCATCAATGTATTCTTGACATTTGGCTTCAATCAACTTTTAAGCTAGTCTAAATAAAGAAAGACCAAAATGGACGAACTTGGTTAAGTTGGATAATTCTTTTAGCAAATCTTTCTTCGTTGGTCTCAAATTCTCCACATGGTTTATTGTGTTATATTATATTAATCTATGCTTGAGATTTGGCTTTTATTAACTTTGAAGCTAGTCGAAACGAAGGAAGGCCAAAATGGACCAACTTGGTCAACATCGATGATTCTTGGACCAAATCTCTCTTTGTTGGTCCCAAACTTCTTCACAAGGTTTATTGTCTCATATTTCATCAATGTATTCTTGAAATTTGGCTTCGATCAACTTTGAAGCTAGTCTAAACGAAGAAAAACCAAAATGGACGAACTTTGTTAAGTTGGATGATTCTTGGACCAAATCTCTCTTTGTTGGTCCCAAACTTATCCACATGGTTTATTGTGTCATATTACATCAATGTATTCTTGACATTTGGCTTCGATCAACTTTGATGCTAGTCGAAACAAAGAAAGACCAAAATGGACGAACTTGGTGAAGTTAGATAATTCTTTTACCAAATCTCTCTTCGTTGGTCTCAAACTTGTCCACATGGTTTATTATGTCATATTATATCTATCTATGCTTGAGATTTCGCTTCGATCAACTTTGAAGTTTGTCGAAACGAAGAAAGACCAAAATGGACGAACTTGGCTAACTTGGATGATTCTTGGACCAAATCTCTCTTCGTTGGTCCCAAAATTCTCCACATAGTTTATTGTGTCATATTTCATCAATGTATTCTTGAAATTTGGCTTCGATCAACTTTGAAGCTAGTCTAAACGAAGAAAAACCAAAATGGACGAACTTTGTTAAGTTGGATGATTCTTGGACCAAATTTCTCTTCGTTGGTCCCAAACTTATCCACATGGATTATTGTGTCATATTACATCATTGTATTCTTGACATTTAGCATCGATCAAGTTTTAAGCTAGTCTAAACGAAGAAAAACCAAAATGGACGAACTTTGTTAAGTTAGATGATTCTTGGACCAATTCTCTCTTCATTTGGCCCAAACTTATCCACATGGTTTATTGTGTCATATTACATCAATCTACACTTGTCATTTGGCTTTAATCAGCTTTGAAGCTAGTCGAAAGGAAGAAAGACCAAAATGGACGAACTTGGCTAACTTGGATGATTCTTGGACCAAATCTCTCTTCGTTGGTCCCAAAATTCTCCACATAGTTTATTATGTCATATTTCATCAATGTATTCTTGACATTTAGCTTCAATCAACTTTTAAGCTAGTCTAAACAAAGAAAGACCAAAATGGACGAACTTGGTTAAGTTGGATGATTCTTGGACCAAATCTCTCTTCGTTGGTCTCAAACTTGTACACATTGTTTATTGTGTCATATTACATCAATGTATTCTTGACATTTGGCTTCGATCAACTTTGAAGTTAGTCACGAAGAAAGACCAAAATGGACGAACTTAGTTAGGTTGGATGATTCTTGCACCAAATCTCTCATCGTTGGTCTCAAACTTCTCCACATGGTTTATTTTGTCATATTACATCAATCTATGCTTGAGATTTGGCTTCGATCAACTTTGAAGCTAGTCGAAACAAAGAAAGACCAATATGGACGAACTTGGTTAAGTTAGATAATTCTTTTACCCAATCTTTCTTCGTTGGTCTCAAACTTCTCCACATGGTTTATTGTGTCATATTATATCAATCTATGCTTGAGATTTGGCTTTTATTAACTTTGAAGCTAGTCGAAACGAAGGAAGGCCAAAATGGACCAACTTGGTCAACATCGATGATTCTTGGACTAAATCTCTCTTTGTTGGTCCCAAACTTCTTCACAAGGTTTATTGTCTCATATTTCATCAATGTATTCTTGAAATTTGGCTTTGATCAACTTTGAAGCTAGTCTAAACGAAGAAAAACCAAAATGGACGAACTTTGTTAAGTTGGATGATTCTTGGACCAAATCTCTCTTCGTTGGTCCCAAACTTATCCACATGGTTTATTGTGTCATATTACATCAATGTATTCTTGACATTTGGCTTCGATCAACTTTTAAGCTAGTCTAAACAAAGAAAGACCAAAATGGACGAACTTGGTTAAGTTGGATATTTCTTTTAGCAAATCTTTCTTCGTTGGTCCCAAACTTCTCCACATGGTTTATTGTGTGATATTACATTAATCTATGCTTGAGATTTGGCTTCAATCAACTTTGAAGCTAGTCGAAACGAAGAGAGACCAAAATGGACGAACTTGGCTAAGTTGGATGATTCTTGGACGAAATCTCTCTTCCTTCGTCCCAAACTTCTCCACATGGTTTATTTTGTCATATTATATCTATCTATGCTTGAGATTTAGCTTCAATGAACTTTCAAGTTAGTCGAAACGAAGAAAGACCAAAATGGACGAACTTGGTTAAATTCGATGATTGTTAGACCAAATCTTTCTTTGTTGGTCTCAAACTTCTCCACATGGTTTATTCTGTCATATTATATCAATCTATACTTGGCATTTAGCTTCGATCAACTTTGAAGTTAGTCGAAACGAAGAAAGACCAAAATGGACGAACTTGGTTAGGTCAGATGATTCTTGCACCAAATCTCTCTTCGTTAGTCTCAAACTTCTCCACATGGTTTATTATCTCATATTATATCTATCTATGCTTGAGATTTCGCTTCGATGAACTTTGAAGTTAGTCGAAACGAAGAAAGACAAAAATGGACGAACTTGGTTAAGTTGGATGATTCTTGCACCAAATATCTCATCGTTGGTCTCAAACTTCTCCACATGGTTTATTGTGTCATATTACATCAATCTATGCTAGAGATTTGGCTTCGATCAACTTTGAAGCTAGTCGAAAGGAAGAAAGACCAAAATGGACGAACTTGGTTAAGTTAGATGATTCTTTTACCAAATCTTTCTTCGTTGGTCTCAAACTTCTCCACATGGTTTATTGTGTCATATTACATGAATCTATGCTTGAGATTTGGCTTCGATCAACTTTGAAGCTAGCCGAAACGAAGAAAGACCAAAATGGACGAACTTGGTTAACTTAGATGATTCTTTTACCAAATCTGTCTTCGTTGGTCTCAAACTTGTCCACATGGTTTATTGTGTCATATTACATCAATCTATGCTTGAGATTTGGCTTCGATCAAATTTCAAGCTATTCAAAACGAAGAAAGACTAAAATGGATGAACTTGGTTAAGTTAGATGATTCTTTCACCAAATCTTTCTTCGTTGGTCTCACACCTCTCCACATGGTTTATTGTGTCATATTACATCAATCTATGCTGGAGATTTGGCTTCAATCAACTTTGAAGCTAGTCAAAACGAAGAAAGATTAAAATGGACGAACTTGGTTAAGTTACATGATTCTTTGACCAAATCTCTTTTCGTTGGTGTCAAACTTCTCCACATGGTTTATTGTGTCATATTACATCAATCTATACTTGTCATTTGGCTTGAATTAACTTTGAAGCTAGTCGAAAGGGTGAAATACCAAAATAGACGAACTTTGTTAAGTTAGATGATTCTTGGACCAAATCTCTCTTCGTTGGTCTCAAACTTCTCCACATGGTTTATTGTGTTATATTATATCAATTTATGCTTGACATTTGGCTTTTATGAACTTTGAAGCTAGTCTAAACGAAGAAAGACCAAAATGGACGAACTTTGTTAAGTTGGTTGATTCTTGGACCACATCTCTCTTCGTTGGTCCCAAACTTATCCACACGGTTTATTATGTCATATTACATCAATCTATACTTGTGAATTGGCTTGAATCAACTTGGAAGCTAGTCGAAAGGAAGAAAGACCAAAATGGACGAACTTGGCTAAGTTGGATGATTCTTGGACCAAATCTCTCTTCGTTAGTCCCAAACTTCTCCACATGGTTTATTTTATCATATTACATTAATCTATGCCTGACATTTGACTTCGATTAACTTAGAAGCTAGTCTAAATGAAGAAAGACCAAAATAGACGAACTTTGTTAAGTTGGATGACTCTTGGAGCAAATCTCTCTTCGTTGGTCTCAAACTTCTCCACATGGTTTATTGTGCCATATTACATCAACCTATACTGGTCATTTGGCTTCGATCAACTTTGAAGCTAGTCCAAACGAAGAAAGACCAAAATGGACGAACTTGGTTAAGTTAGAAGATTCTTTTACCAAATCTTTCTTCGTTGGTCTCAAACTTCTCCACATGGTTTATTGTGTTATATTATATCAATTTATGCTTCACATTTGGCTTTTATCAACTTTGAAGCTAGTCTAAACGAAGAAAGACCAAAATGGACGAACTTTGTTAAGTTGGATTATTCTTGGACCAAATCTCTATTCGTTGGTCCCTAACTTCTCCACATGGTTTATTTTATCATAGTACCTTAATCTATGCCTGACATTTGACTTTGATCAACTTTGAAGCTAGTCTAAACGAAGAAAGACCAAAATAGACGAACTTTGTTAAGTTGGATGATTCTTGGAGCAAATCTCTCTTCGTTGGTCTCAAACTTCTCCACATGGTTTATTGTGCCATATTACTTCAATCTATACTTGTCATTTGGCTTCGATCAACTTTGAAGCTAGTCTAAATGAAGAAAGACCAAAATGGTCGAACTTTGCTAAGTTAGATGATTCTTTTACCAAATCTTTCTTCCTTGGTCTCAAACTTCTTCACATGGTTTATTGTGTTATATTATATCAATTTATGCTTGACATTTGGCTTTATCAACTTTGAAGCTAGTCTAAACGAAGAAAGACCAAAATAAACGAACTTTGTTAAGTTGGATTATTCTTGGACCAAATCTCTATTCGTTGGTCCCTAACTTCTCCACATGGTTTATTTTATCATAGTACCTTAATCTATGCCTGACATTTGACTTTGATCAACTTTGAAGCTAGTCTAAACGAAGAAAGACCAAAATAGACGAACTTTGTTAAGTTGGATGATTCTTGGAGCAAATCTCTCTTCGTTGGTCTCAAACTTCTCCACATGGTTTATTGTGCCATATTACATCAATCTATACTTATCATTTGGCTTCGATCAACTTTGAAGCTAGTCCAAACGAAGAAAGACCAAAATGGACGAACTTGGTTAAGTTAGAAGATTCTTTTACCAAATCTTTCTTCGTTGGTCTCAAACTTCTTCACATGTTTTATTGTGTTATATTATATCAATTTATGCTTGACATTTGGCTTTTATCAACTTTGAAGATAGTCTAAACGAAGAAAGACCAAAATGGACGAAGTTTGTTAAGTTGGATGATTCTTGGACCACATCTCTCTTCGTTGGTCCCAAACTTCTTCACATGGTTTATTGTGCCATATTACTTCAATCTATACTTGTCATTTGGCTTCGATCAACTTTGAAGCTAGTCCAAACGAAGAAAGACCAAAATGGACGAACTTGGTTAAGTTAGAAGATTCTTTTACCAAATCTTTCTTCGTTGGTCTCAAACTTCTTCACATGGTTTATTGTGTTATATTATATCAATTTATGCTTGACATTTGGCTTTTATCAACTTTGAAGATAGTCTAAACGAAGAAAGACCAAAATGGACGAAGTTTGTTAAGTTGGATGATTCTTGGACCAAATCTCTATTCGTTGGTCCCTAACTTCTCCACATGGTTTATTTTATCATAGTACCTTAATCTATGCCTGACATTTGACTTTGATCAACTTTGAAGGTAGTCTAAACGAGGAAAGACCAAAATACACGAACTTTGTTAAGTTGGATAATTCTTGGACCAAATCTCTCTTCGTTGGTCCCAAACTTATCCACATGGTTTATTGTGTCATATTACATCAATCTAAGCTTGGGATTTAGCTTCGATCAACTCTCAATTTAGGCGAAACGAAGAAAGACTAAAATGGATGAACTTTGTTAAGTTGGATGATTCTTGGAGTAAATCTCTCTTCGTTGGTCCCAAACTTCTCCACATGGTTTATTTTATCATATTACCTTAATCTATGCCTGACATTTGACTTTGATCAACTTTGAAGCTATTCTAAACGATGAAAGACCAAAATAGACGAACTTTGTTAAGTTTGATGATTCTTGGACCACATCTCTCTTCGTTGGTCCCAAACTTATCCACATGGTTTATTGTGTCATATTACATCAATCTATGCCTGTCATTTGGCTTCGATCAACTTTGAAGCTACTCTAAACGAAGAAAGACCAAAATGGACGAACTTTGCTAAGTTAGATGATTCTTGGACCAAATCTCTCTTCTTTGGTCTCAAACTTATCCATATGGTTTATAGTGTCATATTACATCAATCTATACTTGTCATTTAGCTTTAATCAACTTTGAAGCTAGTCGAAAGGAAGAAAGACCAAAATGGACGAACTTGGCTAAGTTGGATGATTCTTTGACCAAATCTCTCTTCGTTTGACCCAAACTTTTCAACATGGTTTATTTTATCATATTACATTAATCTATGCCTAACATTTGACTACGATTAACTTTGAAGCTAGTCTCAACGAAGAAAGACCAAAATAGATGAACTTTGTTAAGTTGGATGATTCTTGGAGGAAATCTCTCTTCATTGGTCTCAAACTTCTCCACATGGTTTATTGTGTCATATTACATCAATATATACTTGTCATTTGGCTTCGATCAACTTTGAAGCTAGTCTAAACGAAGAAAGACTAAAATGGACGAACTTTGCTAAGTTAGATGATTCTTTTACCAAATCTTTCTTCGTTGGTCTCAAACTTCTTCACATGGTTTATTGTGTTACATTATATCAATTTATTCTTGACATTTGGTTTTTATCAACTTTGAAGCTAGTCTAAACGAAGAAAGACCAAAATGGACGAACTTTGTTAAGTTGGATGATTCTTGGACCACATCTCTCTTCGTTGGTCCCAAACTTATCCACACGGTTTATTATGTCATATTACATCAATCTATACTTGTGATTTGGCTTCAATAAACTTTGAAGCTAGTTGAAAGGAAGAAAGACGAAAATGGACGAACTTGGCTAAGTTGGATGATTCTTGGACGAAATCTCTCTTTGTTGGTCCCAAACTTCTCCACATGGTTTATTTTATCATATTACAATAATCTATGCCTGACATTTGACTTCGATTAACTTAGAAGCTAGTCTAAGCGAAGAAAGACCAAAATAGATGAACTTTGTGAAGTTAGATGATTTTTGGACCAAACCTCTCTTCGTTGGTCCGAAACTTATCCACATGGTTTATTGTGTCAGATTACATCAATCTATCCTTGAGATTTTTCTTCGATCAACCTTGAAGCTAGTCGAAACGAAGAAAGACCAAAATAGACGAACTTTGTTAACGTGGTTGATTCTTGGACCCAATATCTCTTCGTTGGTCCCAAACTTATCCACATGGTTTATTGGGTCATATTACATCAATCTATGCTTCAGATTTGGCTTCGATAAACTTTGAAGCTAGTCGAAACGAAGAAAGACTAAAATGGACGAACTTGGTTAAGTTGGATGATTCTTTTACCAAATCTTTCTTCGTTGGTCTCAAACTTCTTCACATGGTTTATTGTGTTATATTATATCAATTTATGCTTGACATTTGGCTTTTATCAACTTTGAAGCTAGTCTAAACGAAGAAAGACCAAAATGGACGAAGTTTCTTAAGTTGGATGATTCTTGGACCACATCTCTCTTCGTTGGTCCCAAACTTCTCCACATGGTTTATTGTGCCATATTACATCAATCTATGCTTCAGATTTGGCTTCGATAAACTTTGAAGCTAGTCGAAACGAAGAAAGACTAAAATGGACGAACTTGGTTAAGTTGGATGATTCTTTTACCAAATCTTTCTTCGTTGGTCTCAAACTTCTTCACATGGTTTATTGTGTTATATTATATCAATTTATGCTTGACATTTGGCTTTTATCAACTTTGAAGCTAGTCTAAACGAAGAAAGACCAAAATGGACAAAGTTTCTTAAGTTGGATGATTCTTGGACCACATCTCTCTTCGTTGGTCCCAAACTTCTCCACATGGTTTATTGTGCCATATTACAACAATCTATGCTTGAGATTTGGCTTCGATAAACTTTGAAGCTAGTCGAAACGAAGAAAGACTAAAATGGACGAACTTGGTTAAGTTAGATGATTCTTTTACCAAATCTTTCTTCGTTGGTCTCAAACTTCTTCACATGGTTTATGGTGTTATATTATATCAATTTATGCTTGACATTTGGCTTTTATCAACTTTGAAGCTAGTCTAAACGAAGAAAGACCAAAATGGACGAACTTTGTTCAGTTGGATGATTCTTGGACCAAATCACTCTTCGTTGGTCCCAAACTTCTCCACATGGTTTATTTTATCATATTACCTTAATCTATGCCTGACATTTGACTTTGATCAACATTGAAGCTAGTCTAAACGAAGAAAGACCAAAATAGATGAACATTGTTAAGTTGGATAAATCTTGGACCAAATCTCTCTTCGTTGGTCCCAAACTTATCCACATGGTTTATTGTGTCATATTACATCAATTTATACTTGTGATTTGGCTTGAATCAACTTTGAAGCTACTTGAAAGGAAGAAAGACCAAAATGGACGAACTTTGTTAAGTTGGATGATTCTTGGACCAAATCTCTCTTCGTTGGTCCCAAATTTATCCACATGGTTTATTTTATCATATTACATTAATCTATGCTTGACATTTGGCTTCGATCAACTTTGAAGCTAGTCTAAACGAAGAAAGTCCAAAATGGACAACTTGTTTAAGTTAGATGATTCTTGGACTAAATATATCTTCGTTGGTCCCAAACTTATCCACATGGTTTATTGTGTCATATTACATCAATTTGTACTTGTGATTTGGCTTGAATCAACTTTGAAGTTAGTTGAAAGGAAGAAAGACCAAAATGGACTAACTTGGCTAAGTTGGATGATTCTTGGACCAAATCTCTCTTCGTTGGTCCCAAACTTCTCCACATGGTTTATTTTATCATATTACATTAATATATGCCTGACATTTGACTTCGATCAACTTTAAAGCTAGTCTAAATGAAGAAAGACCTAAATAGACAAACTTTGTTAAGTTGGATGATTCTTGGACCAAATCTCTCTTCGTTGGTCCCAAACTTATCCACATGGTTTATTGTGTCATATTACATCAATCTATACTTGTCATTTGGCTTTAATCAACTTTAAAGCTTGTCAAAAGGAACAAAGACCAAAATGGACGAACTTGGCCAAGTTGGATGATTCTTGGACCAAATCTCTCTTCGTTGGTCCCAAACTTCTCCACAGGTTTTATTGTGTCATATTACATTAATCTATGCTTGACATTTAGCTTCAATCAACTTTGAAGCTAGTCTAAACGAGGAAAGTCAAAAATGGACGAACTTTGTTAAGTTGGATTATTCTCGGACCAGATCTCTCTTCGTTCGTCCCAAACTTCTCCACATGGTTTATTGTGTCATATTACATTAATCTATGCCTGACATTTGGCTTCGATCAACTTTGAAGCTAGTCTAAATGAAGAAAGTCCAAAATGGACCAACTTGGTGAACTTGGATGATTCTTGGACCAAATCTCTCTTCGTTGGTCCCAAATTTCTCCACATGGTTTATTTTGTAATATTACATTAATCTATGCTTAACATTTGGCTTCGATCAACTTTCAATTTAGGCGAAACGAAGAAATACAAAAATGAACTAACTTGGTTAAGTTGGATGATTCTTGGACCAAATCTCTCTTCATTGGTCGCAAACTTCTCCACATGGTTTATTGTGTCATATTACATTAATCTATGCTTGATATTTGGCTTCGAACAACTTTGAAGCTAATCGAAAGGAAGAGAGACCAAAATGGACGAACTATGTAAAGTTGGATGATTCTTGTACCAAATCTCTCGTCATTTAGTTTCGATCAAATTTCAAGTTAGCCAAAACGAAGAAAAGACCAAAATGGACGAACTTGGTTAAGTTGGATGATTCTTGGACTAAATCTCTCTTCATTGGTCCCAAACTTCTCCACATGGTTTATTGTGTCATATTACATTATTCTATGCTTGACATTTGGCTTCGATCAACTTTGAAGCTAGTCTAAATGAAGAAAGACCAACATGGACGAAGTTTGTTGAGTTGGATGATTCTTTGACCAAATCTCTCTTCGTTGGTCCCAAACTTCTCCACATGGTTTATTGTGTCATATTTCATCAATCTATTCTTGAAATATGGCTTCGATCAACTTTGAAGCTAGCCTAAACGAAGAAAGTCAAAAATGGACGAACTTGTCTCAGTTGGATGATTCTTGGACCAAATCTCTCTTCGTTGGTCCCAAACTACTCCACATGGTTTATTGTGCCATATTACATCAATCTATACTTGTCATTTGGCTTTAATCAACTTTGAAGCTAGTCGAAAGGAAGAGAGACCAAAATAGACGAACTTGGCTAAGTTGGATGATTCTTGGACCAAATCTCTCATCGTTGGTCTCAACCTTCTCCACATGTTTTATTGTGCCATATTACATCAATCTATACTTGTCATTTGGCTTTAATCAACTTTGAAGCTAGTCGAAAGGAAGAGAGACCAAAATGGACGAACTTTCTTAAGTTAGATGATTCTTGGACCAAATCTCTCTTCTTTGGTCCCAAACTTCTCCATATAGTTTATTTTGTCATATTACATCAATCTATGCTTGACATTTGGCTTCGATTAACTTTAAAGCTACTCTAAACGAAGAAAGTCAAAAATGGACGAACTTGGCCAAGTTGGATGATTCTTGGACCAAATCTCTCTTCGTCGGTCCCAAACTACTCCACATGGTTTATTGTGCCATATTACATCAATCTATACTTGTTATTTGGCTTTAATCAACTTTGAAGCTAGTCGAAAGGAAGAGAGACCAAAAGAGACGAACTTAGTTAAGTTGGATGATTCTTGGACCAAATCTCTCTTCATTGGTCCCAAACTTCTCCACATGGTTTATTGTGTCATATTACATTAATCTATGATTAACATTTGGCTTCGATAAACTTTCAAGCTATTCTAAACGAAGAAAGACCAAAATAGACGAACTTTGTTAAGTTAGATGATTCTTGGACAAAATCTCTCTTTGTTGGTCTCAACCTTCTCCACATGGTTTATTGTGCCATATTACATGAATCTATACTTGTCATTTGGCTTTAATCAACTTTGAAGCTAGTCGAATGGAAGAGAGACCAAAATGGACGAACTTTGTTAACTTAGATGATTTTTGGACCAAATCTCTCTTCATTGGTCCCAAACTTCTCCACATGGTTTATTGTGTCATATTACATTAATCTATGCTTGACATTTGGCTTCAATCAACTTTAAAGCTAGTCTAAATGAAGAAAGACCAAAATGGACGAACTTTGTTAAGTTGGATTATTCTTGGACCAAATCTCTCTTCGTTGGTCCCAAACTTCTCCACATTGTTTATTGTGTCATATTACATTAATCTATGCTTGACATTTGGCTTCGATCAACTTTGAAGTTAGTCTAAACGAAGAAAGTAAAAAATGGACGAACTTGGCTAAGTTGGATGATTCTTGGACCAAATCTATCTTCGTTGGTCCCAAACTACTCCACATGGTTTATTGTGCCATATTACATCAATCTATACTTGTTATTTTGCTTTAATCAACTTTGAAGCTAGTCGAAAGGAAGAGAGACCAAAATAGACGAACTTTGTTAAGTTGGATGATTCTTAGACCAAATCTCTCTTCATTGGTCCCAAACTTCTCCACATGGTTTATTGTGTCATATTACATTAATCTATGCTTGACATTTGGCTTGGATCAACTTTGAAGCTAGTCTAAATGAAGAAAGACCAAAATGGATGAACTTTGTTGAGTTGGATGATTCTTTGACCAAATCTCTCTTCGTTGGTCCCAAACTTCTCCACATGGTTTATTGTGTCATATTTCATCAAGCTATTCTTGAAATTTGGCTTCGATCAACTTTGAAGCTAGTCTAAACGAAGAAAGTCAAAAATGGACGAACTTGTCTAAGTTGGATGATTCTTGGACCAAATCTCTCTTCGTTGGTCCCAAACTACTCCACATGGTTTCTTGTGCCATATTACATCAATCTATACTTGTCATTTGGCTTTAATCAACTTTGAAGCTAGTCGAAAGGAAGAGAGACCAAAATGGACGAACTTTCTTAAGTTAGATGATTCTTGGACCAAATCTCTCTTCTTTGGTCCCAAACTTCTCCACATAGTTTATTTTGTCATATTACATCAATCTATGCTTGACATTTGGCTTCGATTAACTTTAAAGCTAGTCTAAACGAAGAAAGTCAAAAATGGACGAACTTGGCCAAGTTGGATGATTCTTGGACCAAATCTCTCTTCGTCGGTCCCAAACTACTCCACATGGTTTATTGTGCCATATTACATCAATCTATACTTGTTATTTGGCTTTAATCAACTTTGAAGCTAGTCGAAAGGAAGAGAGACCAAAAGAGACGAACTTAGTTAAGTTGGATGATTCTTGGACCAAATCTCTCTTCATTGGTCCCAAACTTCTCCACATGGTTTATTGTGTCATATTACATTAATCTATGATTAACATTTGGCTTCGATAAACTTTCAAGCTATTCTAAACGAAGAAAGACCAAAATAGACGAACTTTGTTAAGTTAGATGATTCTTGGACAAAATCTCTCTTTGTTGGTCTCAAACCTTCTCCACATGGTTTATTGTGCCATATTACATGAATCTATACTTGTCATTTGGCTTTAATCAACTTTGAAGCTAGTCGAATGGAAGAGAGACCAAAATGGACGAACTTTGTTAACTTAGATGATTTTTGGACCAAATCTCTCTTCATTGGTCCCAAACTTCTCCACATGGTTTATTGTGTCATATTACATTAATCTATGCTTGACATTTGGCTTCAATCAACTTTAAAGCTAGTCTAAATGAAGAAAGACCAAAATGGACGAACTTTGTTAAGTTGGATTATTCTTGGACCAAATCTCTCTTCGTTGGTCCCAAACTTCTCCACATTGTTTATTGTGTCATATTACATTAATCTATGCTTGACATTTGGCTTCGATCAACTTTGAAGTTAGTCTAAACGAAGAAAGTAAAAAATGGACGAACTTGGCTAAGTTGGATGATTCTTGGACCAAATCTATCTTCGTTGGTCCCAAACTACTCCACATGGTTTATTGTGCCATATTACATCAATCTATACTTGTTATTTTGCTTTAATCAACTTTGAAGCTAGTCGAAAGGAAGAGAGACCAAAATAGACGAACTTTGTTAAGTTGGATGATTCTTAGACCAAATCTCTCTTCATTGGTCCCAAACTTCTCCACATGGTTTATTGTGTCATATTACATTAATCTATGCTTGACATTTGGCTTGGATCAACTTTGAAGCTAGTCTAAATGAAGAAAGACCAAAATGGATGAACTTTGTTGAGTTGGATGATTCTTTGACCAAATCTCTCTTCGTTGGTCCCAAACTTCTCCACATGGTTTATTGTGTCATATTTCATCAAGCTATTCTTGAAATTTGGCTTCGATCAACTTTGAAGCTAGTCTAAACGAAGAAAGTCAAAAATGGACGAACTTGTCTAAGTTGGATGATTCTTGGACCAAATCTCTCTTCGTTGGTCCCAAACTACTCCACATGGTTTCTTGTGCCATATTACATCAATCTATACTTGTTATTTGGCTTTAATCAACTTTGAAGCTAGTCGAAAGGAAGAGAGACCAAAATAGACGAACTTGGCTAAGTTGGATGATTCTTTGACCAAATCTCTCATCGTTGGTCTCAACCTTCTCCACATGTTTTATTGTGCCATATTACATCAATCTATACTTGTCATTTGGCTTTAATCAACTTTGAAGCTAGTCGAAAGGAAGAGACACCAAAATGGACGAACTTTGTTAAGTTAGATGATTCTTGCACCAAATCTCTCTTCGTTGGTGCCAAACTTATCCACATGGTTTATTGTGTCATATTACGTCAATCTATACTTGTCATTTGGCTTTAATCAACTTTGAAGCTAGTCGAAAGGAAGAAAGACCAAAATGGACAAACTTGGTTAAGTTGGATGATTCTTCGACCAAATCTCTCTTCATTGGTCCCAAACTTCTCCACATGGTTTATTGTGTCATATTACATTAATCTATGCTTGACATTTTGCTTGGATCAACTTTGAAGCTAGTCTAAATGAAGAAAGACCAAAATGGACGATCTTTGTTGAATTGGATGATTCTTGGACCAAATCTCTCTTCGTTGGTCCCAAACTTCTCCACATGGTTTATTGTGTCATATTTCATCAATCTATTCTTAAAATTTGGCTTCGATCAACTTTGAAGCTATTCTAAACGAAGAAAGACCAAAATAGACGAACTTTGTTAAGTTAGATGATTCTTGGACAAAATCTCTCTTCGTTGGTCTCAACCTTCTCCACATGGTTTATTGTCCCATATTACATCAATCTATACTTGTCATTTGGCTTTAATCAACTTTGAAGCTAGTCGAAAGGAAGAGAGACCAAAATAGACGAACTTGGCTAAGTTGGATGATTCTTGGACCAAATCTCTCATCGTTGGTCTCAACCTTCTCCACATGTTTTATTGTGCCATATTACATCAATCTATACTTGTCATTTGGCTTTAATCAACTTTGAAGCTAGTCGAAAGGAAGAGACACCAAAATGGACGAAGTTTGTTAAGTCAGATGATTCTTAGACCAAATCTCTCTTCGTTGGTCCCAAACTTATCCACATGGTTTATTGTGTCATCTTACATCAATCTATATTTGTCATTTGGCTTTAATCAACTTTGAAGCTAGTCGAAAGGAAGAAAGACTAAAATGGACAAACTTGGTTAAGTTGGATGATTCTTCGACCAAATCTCTCTTCATTGGTCCCAAACTTCTCCACATGGTTTATTGTGTCATATTACATTAATCTATGCTTAACATTTAGCTTCGATAAACTTTGAAGCTATTCTAAACGAAGAAAGACCAAAATAGACGAACTTTGTTAAGTTAGATGATTCTTGGACAAAATCTCTCTTCGTTGGTCTCAACCTTCTCCACATGGTTTATTGTGCCATATTACATCAATCTTTACTTGTCATTTGGCTTTAATCAACTTTGAAGCTAGTCGAAAGGAAGAGAGACCAAAATGGACGAACTTTCTTAAGTTAGATGATTCTTGGACCAAATCTCTCTTCTTTGGTCCCAAACTTCTCCACATAGTTTATTTTGTCATATTACATCAATCTATGCTTGACATTTGGCTTCGATTAACTTTAAAGCTAGTCTAAACGAAGAAAGTCAAAAATGGACGAACTTGGCCAAGTTGGATGATTCGTGGACCAAATCTCTCTTCGTCGGTCCCAAACTACTCCACATGGTTTATTGTGCCATATTACATCAATCTATACTTGTTATTTGGCTTTAATCAACTTTGAAGCTAGTCGAAAGGAAGAGAGACCAAAAGAGACGAACTTAGTTAAGTTGGATGATTCTTGGACCAAATCTCTCTTCATTGGTCCCAAACTTCTCCACATGGTTTATTGTGTCATATTACATTAATCTATGATTAACATTTGGCTTCGATAAACTTTCAAGCTATTCTAAACGAAGAAAGACCAAAATAGACGAACTTTGTTAAGTTAGATGATTCTTGGACAAAATCTCTCTTTGTTGGTCTCAACCTTCTCCACATGGTTTATTGTGCCATATTACATGAATCTATACTTGTCATTTGGCTTTAATCAACTTTGAAGCTAGTCGAATGGAAGAGAGACCAAAATGGACGAACTTTGTTAACTTAGATGATTTTTGGACCAAATCTCTCTTCATTAGTCCCAAACTTCTCCACATGGTTTATTGTGTCATATTACATTAATCTATGCTTGACATTTGGCTTCAATCAACTTTAAAGCTAGTCTAAATGAAGAAAGACCAAAATGGACGAACTTTGTTAAGTTGGATTATTCTTGGACCAAATCTCTCTTCGTTGGTCCCAAACTTCTCCACATTGTTTATTGTGTCATATTACATTAATCTATGCTTGACATTTGGCTTCGATCAACTTTGAAGTTAGTCTAAACGAAGAAAGTAAAAAATGGACGAACTTGGCTAAGTTGGATGATTCTTGGACCAAATCTATCTTCGTTGGTCCCAAACTACTCCACATGGTTTATTGTGCCATATTACATCAATCTATACTTGTTATTTTGCTTTAATCAACTTTGAAGCTAGTCGAAAGGAAGAGAGACCAAAATAGACGAACTTTGTTAAGTTGGATGATTCTTCGACCAAATCTCTCTTCATTGGTCCCAAACTTCTCCACATGGTTTATTGTGTCATATTACATTAATCTATGCTTGACATTTGGCTTGGATCAACTTTGAAGCTAGTCTAAATGAAGAAAGACCAAAATGGATGAACTTTGTTGAGTTGGATGATTCTTTGACCAAATCTCTCTTCGTTGGTCCCAAACTTCTCCACATGGTTTATTATGTCATATTTCATCAATCTATTCTTGAAATTTGACTTCGATCAACTTTGAAGCTAGTCTAAACGAAGAAAGTCAAAAATGGACGAACTTGTCTAAGTTGGATGATTCTTGGACCAAATCTCTCTTCGTTGGTCCCAAACTACTCCACATGGTTTCTTGTGCCATATTACATCAATCTATACTTGTTATTTGGCTTTAATCAACTTTGAAGCTAGTCGAAAGGAAGAGAGACCAAAATAGACGAACTTGGCTAAGTTGGATGATTCTTGGACCAAATCTCTCTTTGTTGGTCTCAACCTTCTCCAGATGGTTTATTTTGCCATATTACATCAATCTATACTTGTCATTTGGCTTTAATCAACTTTGAAGCTAGTCGAAACGAAGAGACACCAAAATGGACGAACTTTGTTAAGTTAGATGATTCTTGGACCAAATCTCTCTTCGTTGGTCCCAAACTTCTCCACATGGTTTATTGTGTCATATTACATCAATCTATGCTTGACATTTGGCTTGGATCAACTTTGAAGATAGTCTAAATGAAGAAAGACCAAAATGGACGAACTTTGTTGAGTTGGATGATTATTGGACCAAATATCTCTTCGTTGGTCCCAAACTTCTCCACATGGTTTATTGTGGCATATTACATCAATCTATACTTGTCATTTGGCTTTAATCAACTTTGAAGCTAGTCGAAAGGAATGAAGACCAAAATGGATGAACTTTGTTAAGTTATATGATTCTTGGACCAAATCTCTCTTCTTTGGTCCCAAACTTCTCCACATGGTTTATTCTGTCATATTACATCAATCTATGCTTGACATTTGGCTTCGATGAACTTTGAAGTTAGTCTAAACAAAGAAAGTCTAAAATGGACGAACTTGGCTAAGTTGGATGATTCTTAGACCAAATCTCTCTTCGTTGGTCCCAAAGTTCTCCACATGGTTTATTGTGTCATATTACATTAATCTATGCTTGACATTTGGCTTGGATCAACTTTGAAGCTAGTCTAAATGAAGAAAGACCAAAATAGATGAACTTTGTTAAGTTGGATGATTCTTGGAGCAAATCTCTCTTCGTTGGTTCCAAACTTATCCACATGGTTTATTGTGTCATATTACATCAATCTATACTGGTCATTTGGCTTTAATCAACTTTGAAGCTAGTCGAAAGGAAGAAAGACCAAAACGGACGAACTTGGCTAAGTTGGATGATTCTTGGATCATATTACATCAATCTACACTTGACATTTGGCTTCAATCAACTTTGAACCTAGTCTAAACGAAGAAAGACCAAAATAGACGAACTTTGTTAAGTTGGATGATTCTTTGAGCAAATCTCTCTTCGTTGGTTCCAAACTTATCCACGTGGTTTATTGTGTCATATTACATCAATCTATACTGGTTATTTGGCTTTAATCAACTTTGAAGCTAGTCGAAAGGAAGAAAGACCAAAACGGACGAACTTGGCTAAGTTGGATGATTCTTGGGCCAAATCTCTCTTCATTGGTCCCAAACTTCTCCACATGGTTTTTTTTATCATATTACATTAATCTATGCTTGACATTTGACTTCGATAAAGTTTGAAGCTAGTCGAAAGGAAGAAAGACCAAAATAGACGAACTTTGTTCAGTTGGATGATTCTTGGAGCAAATCTCTCTTCGTTGGTCTCAAACATCTCCACATGGTTTATTGTGCCATATTACATCAATCTATACTTGTCATTGGGCTTTAATCAACTTTGAAGCTAGTCGAAAGGAAGAAAGACCAAAATGGACGAACTTGGTTAAGTTGGATGATTCTTGGACCAAATCTCTCTTCATTGGTCCCAAACTTATCCACATCGTTTATTGCGTCATATTACATTAATATATGCTTGACATTTGGCTTGGATCAACTTTGAAGCTAGTCTAAATGAAGAAAGACCAAAATAGACGAACTTTGTTAAGTTGGATGATTCTTGGAGCAAATCTCTCTTCGTTGGTCCCAAACTTCTCCACATGGTTTATTGTGTCATATTACAATAATCTATGCTTAACATTTGGGTTCGATCAACTTTGAAGCTAGTCGAAAGGAAGAAAGACCAAAACGGACGAACTTGGCTAAGTTGGATGATTCTTGGATCATATTACATCAATCTACACTTGACATTTGGCTTCAATCAACTTTGAACCTAGTCTAAACGAAGAAAGACCAAAATAGACGAACTTTGTTAAGTTGGATGATTCTTGGAGCAAATCTCTCTTTGTTGGTTCCAAACTTATCCACGTGGCTTATTGTGTCATATTACATCAATCTATACTGGTCATTTGCCTTTAATCAACTTTGAAGATAGTGGAAAGAAAGAAAGACCAAAACGGACGAACTTGGCTAAGTTGGATGATTCTTGGGCCAAATCTCTCTTCGTTGGTCCCAAACTTCTCCACATGGTTTTTTTTATCATATTACATTAATCTATGCTTGACATTTGACTTCGATAGACTTTGAAGCCAGTCTAAACGAACAAAGACCAAAATAGACGAACTTTGTTAAGTTGGATGATTCTTGGAGCAAATCTCTCTTCGTTGGTCTGAAACTTCTCCACATGGTTTATTGTGCCATATTACATCAATCTATACTTGTCATTTGGCTTTAATCAACTTTGAAGCTAGTCGAAAGGAAGAAAGACCAAAATGGACGAAGTTGCTTAAGTTGGATGATTCTTGGACCAAATCTCTCTTCATTGGTCCCAAACTTATCCACATGGTTTATTGTGTCATATTACATCAATCTATACTTGTAATTTTGCTTTAATCAACTTTCAAGCTAGTCGGAAGGAAGAAAGACCAAAATGGACGAACTTGGCTAAGTTGGATGATTCTTGGACCAAATCTCTCTTCATTGGTCCCAAACTTATCCACATGGTTTATTGTGTCATATTACATCATTCTATACTTGTCATTTTGCTTTAATCAACTTTTAGGCTAGTCGGAAGGAAGAAAGACCAAAATGGACGAACTTGGTTAAGTTGGATGATTCTTGGACCAAATCTCTCTTCGTGGATCCCAAACTTCTCCACATGGTTTATTTTATCATATTACATTAATCTATGTTTGACATTTGGCTTCGATCAACTTTGAAGCTAGTCTAAACGAAGAAAGACCAAAATGGACGAACTTGGCTAAGTTGGATGATTCTTGGACCAAATCTCTCTTCGTTGGTCCCAAACTTCTCCACATGGTTTATTTTGTCATATTACATTAATCTATGCTTGACATTTGGCTTCGATCAACTTTGAAGCTAGTCTAAACGAAGAAAGACCAAAATAGAGGAACTTTGTTAAGTTGGATGATTCTTGGAGCAAATCTCTCTTCGTCAGTTCCAAACTTATCCACGCGTTTTATTGTGTCATATTACATCAATATATACTGGTCATTTGGCTTTAATCAAGTTTGAAGCTAGTCGAAAGGAACAAAGACCAAAATGGACGAACTTGGCTAACTTGGATGATTGTTGGACCAAATCTCTCTTCCTTGGTCCCAAACTTCTCCACATGGTTTATTGTGTCATATTACATCAATCTATGCTTGACATTTGGCTTAGATCAACTTTGAAGCTAGTCTAAACGAAGAAAGCGCAAAATGGACGAACTTGGTTGAGTTAGATGATTCTTGGACCAAATCTATCTTCGTTGGTCCCAAACTTATCCACATGGTTTATTGTGTCATATTACATCAATCTATACTTGTCATTTGGCTTTAATCAACTTTGAAGCTAGTCGGAAGGAAGAAAGACCAAAATGGACGAACATTGGTAAGTTAGATGATTCTTGGACCAAATCTCTCTTCGTTGGTCCCAAACTTATCCACCTGGTTTATTGTGTCATATTACATCAATATATACTTGTCATTTGGCTTTAATCAACATTGAAGCCAGTCGAACGGAAGACAGAGCAAAATGGACGAACTTGGCTAAGTTGGATGATTCTTGGACCAAATCTCTCTTCGTTGGTCCCAAACTTCTCCACATGGTTTATTTTGTCATATTATATTAATCTATGCTTGACATTTGACTTCGATCAACTTTTAAGTTAGTCTAAACGAAGAAAGACCAAAATAGACGAACTTTGTAAAGTTAGATGATTCTTGGACCAAATCTCTGTTCGTTGGTCCCAAACTTATCCACATGGTTTATTGTGTCATATTACATCAATCTATACTTGTCATTTGGATTTAATCAACTTTGAAGCTAGTCGGAAGGAAGACAGACCAAAATGGACGAACTTGGATAAGTTGGATGATTCTTGGACCAAATCTCTCTTCGTTGGTCCCAAACTTCTCCACATGGTTTATTTTATCATATTACATTAATCTATGCTTGACATTTGACTTCGATCAACTTTGAAGCTAGTCTAAACGAAGAAAGACCAAAATACACGAACTTTGTTAATTTGGATGATTCTTGGAGCAATTCTCTCTTCGTTAGTCTCAAACTTCTCCACATGGTTTATTGTGCCATATTATATCAATCTAAGCTTGAGATTTAGCTTCGATCAACTTTCAATTAAGGCGAAACGAAGAAAGACCAAAATGGACGAACTTGGTTAAGTTGGATGATTCTTGGACCAAATCTCTCTTCGTTGGTCCCAAACTTCTCCACATGATTTATTTTATCATATTACATTAATCTATGCTTGACATTTGACTTCGATCAACTTTGAAGCTAGTCTGAATGAAGAAAGACCAAAATAGATGAACTTTGTTAAGTTAGATGATTCTTGGACCAAATCACTCTTCATTGGTCTCACACTTCTCCACATGGTTTATTGTGTCATATTACATCAATCTATGCTTGACATTTGGCTTTGATTAACTTTGAAGCTAGTCTAAACGAAGAAAGACCAAAATGGACGAACTTGGCTAAGTTGGATGATTCTTGGACCAAATCTCTCTTCGTTGGTCCCAAACTTCTCCACATGGTTTATTTTGTCATATTACATTAATCTATGCTTGACATTTGGCTTCGATCAACTTTGAAGCTAGTCTAAACGAAGAAAGACCAAAATAGAGGAACTTTGTTAAGTTGGATGATTCTTGGAGCAAATCTCTCTTCGTTAGTTCCAAACTTATCCACGCGTTTTATTGTGTCATATTACATCAATCTATACTGGTCATTTGGCTTTAATCAAGTTTGAAGCTAGTCGAAAGGAACAAAGACCAAAATGGACGAACTTGGCTAACTTGGATGATTGTTGGACCAAATCTCTCTTCCTTGGTCCCAAACTTCTCCACATGGTTTATTGTGTCATATTACATCAATCTATGCTTGACATTTGGCTTAGATCAACTTTGAAGCTAGTCTAAACGAAGAAAGCCCAAAATGGACGAACTTGGTTGAGTTAGATGATTCTTGGACCAAATCTATCTTCGTTGGTCCCAAGCTTATCCACATGGTTTATTGTGTCATATTACATCAATCTATACTTGTCATTTGGCTTTAATCAACTTTGAAGCTAGTCGGAAGGAAGAAAGACCAAAATGGACGAACTTTGGTAAGTTAGATGATTCTTGGACCAAATCTCTCTTCGTTGGTCCCAAACTTATCCACCTGGTTTATTGTGTCATATTACATCAATATATACTTGTCATTTGGCTTTAATCAACATTGAAGCCAGTCGAACGGAAGACAGAGCAAAATGGACGAACTTGGCTAAGTTGGATGATTCTTGGACCAAATCTCTCTTCGTTGGTCCCAAACTTCTCCACATGGTTTATTTTATCATATTATATTAATCTATGCTTGACATTTGACTTCGATCAACTTTTAAGTTAGTCTAAACGAAGAAAGACCAAAATAGACGAACTTTGTAAAGTTAGATGATTCTTGGACCAAATCTCTGTTCGTTGGTCCCAAACTTATCCACATGGTTTATTGTGTCATATTACATCAATCTATACTTGTCATTTGGATTTAATCAACTTTGAAGCTAGTCGGAAGGAAGACAGACCAAAATGGACGAACTTGGATAAGTTGGATGATTCTTGGACCAAATCTCTCTTCGTTGGTCCCAAACTTCTCCACATGGTTTATTTTATCATATTACATTAATCTATGCTTGACATTTGACTTCGATCAACTTTGAAGCTAGTCTAAACGAAGAAAGACCAAAATACACGAACTTTGTTAATTTGGATGATTCTTGGAGCAAATCTCTCTTCGTTAGTCTCAAACTTCTCCACATGGTTTATTGTGCCATATTATATCAATCTAAGCTTGAGATTTAGCTTCGATCAACTTTCAATTAAGGCGAAACGAAGAAAGACCAAAATGGACGAACTTGGTTAAGTTGGATGATTCTTGGACCAAATCTCTCTTCGTTGGTCCCAAACTTCTCCACATGATTTATTTTATCATATTACATTAATCTATGCTTGACATTTGACTTCGATCAACTTTGAAGCTAGTCTGAATGAAGAAAGACCAAAATAGATGAACTTTGTTAAGTTAGATGATTCTTGGACCAAATCACTCTTCATTGGTCCCAAACTTCTCCACATGGTTTATTGTGTCATATTACATCAATCTATGCTTGACATTTGGCTTTGATTAACTTTGAAGCTAGTCTAAACGAAGAAAGTCCAAAATGGACGAAGTTGGTTAAGTTAGATGATTCTTCGACCAAATCTCTCTTCGTTGGTTCCAAACTTCTCCACATGGTTTATTGTGTCATATTACATTAATCTATGCTTGACATTTCGCTTCAATCAACTTTGAAGCTAGTCTAAACGAAGAAAGGCCAAAATGGACGAACTTTGTTAAGTTGGATGATTCTTAGACCAAATATCTCTTCGTTGGTCCCAAACTTCTCCACATGGTTTATTGTGTCATATTACATTAATCTATTCTTAACATTTGGGTTCGATGAAATTTCAAGTTAGTCAAAACGATGAAAAGACCAAAATGGACGAACTTGGTTAAGTTGGATGATTCTTGGACCAAATCTCTCATCATTGGTCCCAAACTTCTCCACATGGTTTATTGTGTCATATTACATTAATCTATGCTTGACATATCACTTCGATCGACTTTTAAGCTAGTCTAAACAAAGAAAGGCCAAAATAGACGAACTTTGTTAAGTTGGATAATTCTTGTACCAAATCTCTCGGCATTGGTCCCAAACTTCTCCACATGGTTTATTATGTCATATTTTATCAATCTATGCTTGGCATTTAGCTTCGATAAAATTTCAAGTTAGTCAAAACGAAGAAAAGACCAAAATGGACGAACTTTGTTAAGTTGGATGATTCTTGGACCAAATCTCTCTTCATTGGTCCCAAACTTCTCCACATGGTTTATTGTGTCATATTACATTAATCTATGCTTAACATTTGGGTTCGATGAAATTTCAAGTTAGTCAAAACGATGAAAAGACCAAAATGGACGAACTTGGTTAAGTTGGATGATTCTTGGACCAAATCTCTCTTCATTGGTCCCAAACTTCTCCACATGGTTTATTGTGTCATATTACAATAATCTATGCTTAACATTTGGGTTCGATCAACTTTGAAGCTAGTCTAAACGAAGAAAGGCAAAAATAGACGAACTTTGTTAAGTTGGATGATTCTTGTACCAAATCTTCCGTCATTGGTCCCAAACATGTCCACATGGTTTATTGTGTCATATCACATTAATCTATGCTTGACATATCGCTTCGATCGACTTTGAAGCTAGTCTAAACGAAGAAAGGCCAAAATAGACGAACTTTGTTAAGTTGGATGATTCTTGTACCAAATCTCTCGGCATTGGTCCCAAACTTCTCCACATGGTTTATTGTGTCATATTTTATCAATCTATGCTTGGCATTTAGCTTCGATCAAATTTCAAGTTAGTCAAAACAAAGAAAAGACGAAAATGGACGAACTTTGTTAAGTTGGATGATTCTTGTACCAAATCTCTCGTCATTGGTCCCAAACATCTTCACATGGCTTATTGTGTCATATCACATTAATCTATGCTTGACATATCGCTTCGATCAATTTTGAAGCTAGTTTAAACGAAGAAAGGCCAAAATAGACGAACTTTGTTAAGTTGGATGATTCTTGTACCAAATCTCTCGGCATTGGTCCCAAACTTCTCCACATGGTTTATTTTATCATATTACATTAATCTATGCTTGTCATTTGACTTCGATCAACTTTAAAGCTAGTCTGAACGAAGAAAGACCAAAATAGACAAACTTTGTTAAGTTAGATGATTCTTGGACCAAATCACTCTTCGTTGGTCCCAAACTTCTCCACATGGTTTATTGTGTCATATTACATCAATCTATGCTTGACATTTGGCTTTGATTAACTTTGAAGCTAGTCTAAACGAAGAAAGAAAGTCCAAAATGGACGAAGTTGGTTAAGTTAGATGATTCTTGGACCAAATCCCTCTTCGTTGGTCCCAAACTTCTCCACATGTTTTATTGTGTCATATTACATTAATCCATGCTTGACATTTCGCTTCAATCAACTTTGAAGCTAGTCTAAACGAAGAAAGGCCAAAATGGACGAACTTTGTTAAGTTGGATGATTCTTGTACCAAATCTCTCGTCATTGGTCAAAAACTTCTCCACATGGTTTATTATGTCATATTTTATCAATCTATGCTTGGCATTTAGCTTCGATCAAATTTCAAGTTAGTCAAAACGAAGAAAAGACCAAAATGGACGAACTTGGTTAAGTTGGATGATTCTTGGACCAAATCTCCCTTCATTGGTCCCAAACTTCTCTACATGGTTTATTGTGTCATATTACATTAATCTATGCTTGACATTTCGCTTCGATCAACTTTGAAGTTAGTCAAAACGAAGAAAAGACCAAAATGGACGAACTTGGTTAAGTTGGATGATTCTTGGACCAAATCTCTCTTCATTCGTCCCAAACTTCCCCACATGGTTTATTGTGTCATATTACATTAATCTATGCGTAACATTTGGCTTCGATCAACTTTGAAGCTAGTCTAAACGAAGAAAGACTAAAATGGATGAACTTTGTTAAGTTGGATGATTCTTGGACCAAATCTCTCGTCATTGGTCCCAAACTTCTCCACATGGTTTATTATGTAATATTTTATCAATCTTTTCTTGGCATTTAGCTTCGATCAAATTTCAAGTTAGTCAAAACGAAGAAAAGACCAAAATGGACAAACTTTGTTAAGTTGGATGATTCTTGGACCAAATCTCTCTTCGTTGGTCCCAAACTTCTCCACATGGTTTATTATGTCATATTTTATCAATCTATGCTTAACATTTGGGTACGATCAAATTTCAAGTTAGTCAAAACGAAGAAAAGACCAAAATGGACGAACTTGGTTAAGTTGGATGATTCTTGGACCAAATCTCTCTTCATTGGTCTCAAACTTCTCCACATTGTTTATTGTGTCATATTACATTAATCTATGCTTGACATTTCGCTTTGATCAACTTTGAAGCTAGTCTAAACGAAGAAAGGCCAAAATAGATGAACTTTGTTAAGTTGGATGATTCTTGGACCAAATCTCTCGTCATTGGTCCCAAACTTCTCCACATGGTTTATTATGTAATATTTTAGCAATCTTTTCTTGGCATTTAGCTTCGATCAAATTTCAAGTTAGTCAAAACGAAGAAAAGACCAAAATGGACGAACTTTGTTAAGTTGGATGATTCTTGGACCAAATCTCTCTTCGTTGGTCCCAAAATTCTCCACATGGTTTATTGTATCATATTACATTAATCTATGCTTAACATTTGGGTTTGATCAAATTTCAAGTTAGTCAAAACGAAGAAAAGACCAAAATGGACGAACTTGGTTAAGTTGGATGATTCTTGGACCAAATCTCTCTTCATTGGTCTCAAACTTCTCCACATGGTTTATTGTGTCATATTACATTAATCTATGCTTGACATTTCGCTTCGATCAACTTTGAAGCTAGTCTAAACGAAGAAAGGCCAAAATAGATGAACTTTGTTAAGTTGGATGATTCTTGGACCAAATCTCTCGTCATTGGTCCCAAACTTCTCCACATGGTTTATTATGTAATATTTTAGCAATCTTTTCTTGGCATTTAGCTTCGATCAAATTTCAAGTTAGTCAAAACGAAGAAAAGACCAAAATGGACGAACTTTGTTAAGTTGGATGATTCTTGGACCAAATCTCTCTTCGTTGGTCCCAAAATTCTCCACATGGTTTATTGTATCATATTACATTAATCTATGCTTAACATTTGGGTTTGATCAAATTTCAAGTTAGTCAAAACGAAGAAAAGACCAAAATGGACGAACTTGGTTAAGTTGGATGATTCTTCGACCAAATCTCTCTTCATTGGTCCCAAATTTCTCCACATGGTTTATTGTTTTATATTACATTAATCTATGCTTAACATTTGGGTTCGATCAAATTTCAAGTTAGTCAAAACGAAGAAAAGACCAAAACGGACGAAGTTCGTTAAGTTGGATGATTCTTGGACCAAATCTCTCTTCATTGGTCCCAAACTTCTCCACATGGTTTATTGTGTCATATTACATTAATCTATACGTAACATTTGGGTTCGATCAACTTTGAAGCTAGTCTAAAGGAAGAAAGACTAAAATGGATGAACTTTCTTAAGTTGGATGATTCTTGGACCAAATCTCTCGTCATTGGTCCCTAACTTCTCCACATGGTTTATTATGTCATATTTTATCAATCTTTTCTTGGCATTTAGGTTCGATCAAATTTCAAGTTAGTCAAAACGAAGAAAAGACCAAAATGGACGAACTTGGTTAAGTTGGATGATTCTTGGACCAAATCTCTCTTCATTGGTCTCAAACTTCTCCACATGGTTTATTGTGTCGTATTACATTAATCTATGCTTAACATTTGGGTTCGATCAAATTTCAAGTTAGTCAAAACGAAGAAAAGACCAAAATGGACGAACTTGGTTAAGTTGGATGATTCTTGGACCAAATCTCTCTTTATTGGTCTCAAACTTCTCCACATGGTTTATTGTGTCGTATTACATTAATCTATGCTTGACATTTCGCTTCGATCAACTTTGAAGCTAGTCTAAACGAAGAAAGGCCAAAATAGATGAACTTTGTTAAGTTGGATGATTCTTGTACCAAATCTCTCAGCATTGGTCCCAAACTTCTCCACATGGTTTATTATGTCATATTTTATCAATCTATGCTTAGCATTTAGCTTCGATCAAATTTCAAGTTAGTCAAAACGAAGAAAAGACCAAAATGGAGGAACTTTGTTAAGTTGGATGATTCTGGGACCAAATCTCTCTTCGTTTGTCCTAAACTTCTCCACATGGTTTATTATGTCATCTTACATTAATCTATGCTGAACATTTGGGTTCGATCAACTTTCAATTTAGGCGAAACGAAGAAAGACCAAAATGGACGAACTTGGTTAAGTTAGATGATTCTTGGACCAAATCTGTCTTCGTTGGTCCCAAACTTCTCCACATGGTTTATTTTATCATATTACATTAATCTATGCTTGTCATTTGACTTCGATCAACTTTAAAGCTAGTCTGAACGAAGAAAGACCAAAATAGACGAACTTTGTTAAGTTAGATGATTCTTGGACCAAATCACTCTTCGTTGGTCCCAAACTTCTCCACATGGTTTATTGTGTCATATTACATCAATCTATGCTTGACATTTGGCTTTGATTAACTTTGAAGCTAGTCTAAACGAAGAAAGTCCAAAATGGACGAAGTTGGTTAAGTTAGATGATTCTTGGACCAAATCTCTCTTTGTTGGTCCCAAACTTCTCCACATGGTTTATTGTGTCATATTACATTAATCTATGCTTGACATTTCGCTTCAATCAACTTTGAAGCTAGTCTAAACGAAGAAAGGCCAAAATGGACGAACTTTGTTAAGTTGGATGATTCTTGTACCAAATCTCTCGTCATTGGTCAAAAACTTCTCCACATGGTTTATTATGTCATATTTTATCAATCTATGCTTGGCATTTAGCTTCGATCAAATTTCAAGTTAGTCAAAACGAAGAAAAGACCAAAATGGACGAACTTGGTTAAGTTGGATGATTCTTGGACCAAATCTCCCTTCATTGGTCCCAAACTTCTCCACATGGTTTATTGTGTCATATTACATTAATCTATGCCTAACATTTGGGTTCGATCAACTTTGAAGTTAGTCAAAACGAAGAAAAGACCAAAATGGACGAACTTGGTTAAGTTGGATGATTCTTCGACCAAATCTCTCTTCATTGGTCCCAAACTTCTCCATATGGTTTATTGTGTCATGTTACATTAATCTATGCTTAACATTTGGGTTCGATCAAATTTCAAGTTAGTCAAAACGAAGAAAAGACCAAAATGGACGAAGTTCGTTAAGTTGGATGATTCTTGGACCAAATCTCTCTTCATTCGTCCCAAACTTCCCCACATGGTTTATTGTGTCATATTACATTAATCTATGCGTAACATTTGGGTTCGATCAACTTTGAAGCTAGTCTAAACGAAGAAAGACTAAAATGGATGAACTTTGTTAAGTTGGATGATTCTTGGACCAAATCTCTCGTCAATGGTCCCAAACTTCTCCACATGGTTTATTATGTAATATTTTATCAATCTTTTCTTGGCATTTAGCTTCGATCAAATTTCAAGTTAGTCAAAACGAAGAAAAGACCAAAATGGACGAACTTTGTTAAGTTGGATGATTCTTGGACCAAATCTCTCTTCGTTGGTCCCAAACTTCTCCACATGGTTTATTGTATCATATTACATTAATATATGCTTAACATTTGGGTTCGATCAAATTTCAAGTTAGTCAAAACGAAGAAAAGACCAAAATGGACGAACTTGGTTAAGTTGGATGATTCTTCGACCAAATCTCTCTTCATTGGTCCCAAACTTCTCCACATGGTTTATTGTTTTATATTACATTAATCTATGCTTAACATTTGGGTTCGATCAAATTTCAAGTTAGTCAAAACGAAGAAAAGACCAAAATGGACGAAGTTCGTTAAGTTGGATGATTCTTGGACCAAATCTGTCTTCATTCGTCCCAAACTTCCCCACATGGTTTATTGTGTCATATTACATTAATCTATGCGTAACATTTGGGTTCGATCAACTTTGAAGCTAGTCTAAAGGAAGAAAGACTAAAATGGATGAACTTTCTTAAGTTGGATGATTCTTGGACCAAATCTCTCGTCATTGGTCCTAAACTTCTCCACATGGTTTATTATGTCATATTTTATCAATCTTTTCTTGACATTTCGCTTCGATCAACTTTGAAGTTAGTCAAAACGAAGAAAAAACCAAAATGGACGAACTTGGTTAAGTTGGATGATTCTTGGACCACATCTCTCTTCGTTGAACCCAAACTTCTCCACATGGTTTATTGTGTCATATTACATTAATCTATGCTTAACATTTGGGTTCGATCAAATTTCAAGTTAGTCAAAACGAAGAAAAGACCAAAATGGACGAAGTTCGTTAAGTTGGATGATTCTTGGACCAAATCTCTCTTCATTGGTCCCAAACTTCTCCACATGGTTTATTGTGTCATATTACATTAATCTATGCTTCAGATTTGGCTTCGATCAACTTTGAAGCTAGTCGAAACGAAGAAAGACCAAAATGGACGTACTTGGTCAACTTGGATGATTCTTGGACCAAATCTCTCTTCTATGGTCCCAAACTTCTCCACATGGTTTATTGTGTCATATTACATTAATCTATGCTTGGCATTTTGCTTCGATCCACTTTGAAGTACGTCGAAACGAAGAAAAACCCAAATGGATGAACTTGGTTAACTTGGATGATTCTTGGACCAAATCTCTCTTCGTTGGTCCCAAACTTCTCCACATGGTTTATTGTGTCATATTACATCAATCTATGCTTAACATTTGGCTTCGATCAACTTTGAAGCTAGTCAAAACGGAGAAAGACCAAAATAGATGAACTTGGTAAAGTTGGATGATTCTTGGACTAAGTCTCTCTTCGTTGGTCCCAAACTTCTGCACATGGTTTATTTTGTCATATTACATTAATCTATGCTTCAGATTTGGCTTCGATCAACTTTGAAGCTAGTCGAAACGAAGAAAGACCAAAATGGACGTACTTGGTCAACTTGGATGATTCTTGGACCAAATCTCTCTTCTATGGTCCCAAACTTCTCCACATGGTTTATTGTGTCATATTACATTAATCTATGCTTAACATTTGTCTTCTAATAACTTTGAAGCTAGTCGAAACAAAGAAACACCAAAATGGACGAACTTGGTCAACTTGGATGATTCTCGGACAAAATCTCTCTTCGCTGGCCCCAAACTTCTCCACATAGTTTATTGTCTCATATTACATCAATCTATGCTTAACATTTGGCTTCGATCAACTTTGAAGCTAGTCAAAACGGAGAAAGACCAACATAGATGAACTTGGTAAAGTTGGATGATTCTTGGACTAAGTCTCTCTTCGTTGGTCCCAAAGTTCTCCACATGGTTTATTTTGTCATATTACATTAATCTATGCTTGAGATTTGGCTTCGATCAACTTTGAAGCTAGTCGAAACGAAGAAAGACCAAAATGGACGAACTTGGTCAACTTGGATGATTCTTGGACCAAATCTCTCGTCGTTGGTCCCAAAGTTCTCCACATGGTTTATTTTGTCATATTACGTCAAGCTATGCTTGGCATTTTACTTCGATCCACTTTGAAGCACGTCGAAACGAAGAAAAACCAAAATGAACGAACTTAGTCAACTTGGATGATTCTTGGACCAAATCTCTCTTCTATGGTCCCAAACTTCTCCACATGGTTTATTGTGTCATATTACATTAATCTATGCTTGAGATTTGGCTTCGATCAACTTTGAAGCTAGTCGAAATGAAGAAAGACCAAAATGGACGAACTTGGTCAACTTGGATGATTCTTGGACCAAATCTCTCTTCGTTGGTCCCAAACTTCTCCACATGGTTTATTGTGTCATATTACATCAATCTATGCTTAACATTTGAAGCTAGTCGAAACGAACAAAGACCAAAATGGATGAACTTGGTAAACTTGGATGATTCTTTGACTAAATCTCTCTTCGTTGATCCCAAACTTCTCCACATGGTTTATTATGTCATATTACATCAATCTATGCATATGATTTGGCTTCGATAAACTTTGAAGCTAGTCGAAACGAAGAAAGACTAAAATTGACGAACTTGGTCTGCTTGGATGATTCTTGGACCAAATCTCTCTTCGATGGTCCCAAACTTATCCACATGGTTTATTGTGTCATATCATCTTTGAAGCACGTCGAAACGAACAAAGACGAAAATGGATGAAGTTGGTCAACTTGGATGATTCTTGGACCAAATCTCCCTTAGTTGGTCCCAAACTTCTCCACAAGGTTTATTGTGTCATATTACATTAATCTATGCTTAACATTTGGCTTCTATTAACTTTGAAGCTAGTCGAAACGAAGAAAGACCAAAATGGACGAACTTGGTCAACTTGGGTGATTCTTGGACCAAATCTCTCTTCGTTTGTCCCAAACATCTCCACATGGTTTAATGTGTCATATTACATCAATCTATGCTTAACATTTGGCTTCTATTAACTTTGAAGCTGGTCGAAATGAAGAAAGACTAAAATTGATGAGCTTGGTCAACTTCGATGATTCTTGGACCAAATCTCTCTTCGTTGGTCTCAAACTTGTCCACATGGTTTATTCTATCATATTACATTAATCTATGCTTGATATCCGGCTTCGATAAACTTTGAAGCTAGTTGAAACGAATAAAGACTAAAATTGACGAACTTGGTCAACTTAGATGATTCTTGGACCAAATCTCTCTTCTTTGGTCCCAAACTTATCCACATGGTTTATTGTGACATATTACATCGGTCTATACTTGTCATTTGGCTTTAATCAACTTTGAAGCTAGTTAAAGCGAAGAAAAACCAAAATGGACGAACTTGGTTAAGTTGGATGATTCTTAGACCAAATCTCTCTTTGTTGGTCCCAAACTTCTCCACATGGTTTATTGTGTCATATTACATTAATCTATGCTTGACATTTTGGCATTGATAAACTTTGAAGCTAGTCGAAACGAAGAAAGACCAAAATGGACGAACTTGGTTAAGTTAGATGATTCTTGGACCAAATCTCTCTTTGTTGGTCCCAAACTTTTCCACATGGTTTATTGTGTCATATTACATTCATCATTCCTTGGCATTTTGCTTCGATCCACTTTGAAGCACGTCGAAACGAAGAAAGACCACAATGGACGAACTTGGTCAACTTGGATGATTCTTGAACCAAATCTCTCTTCGTTGGTCCCAAACTTCTCCACATGGTTTATTGTGTCTTATTACATCAATCGATGCTGAACATTTGGCTTCGATCATCTTTGAAGCACGTCGAAACGAAGAAAGACCAAAATGGACGAACTTGGTCAACTTGGGTGATTCTTGGACCAAACTCTCTTCGTTGGTCCCAAAATTCTCCACATGGTTTATTGTGTCATATTACATCAATCTATGCTTAACATTTGGCTTCGATCATCTTTGAAGCACGTCAAAACGAAGAAAGACCAAAATGCACGAAATTAGTCAACCTGGATGATTCTTGGACCAAATCTCCCTTCGTTGGTCCCAAACTTCTCCACATGGTTTATTGTGTCATATTACATCAATCAATGCTTAACATTTGGCTTCGATCAACTTTGAAGCTAGTCGAAACGAAGAAAGACCAAAATGGAGGAACTTGGTAAAGTTGGATGATTCTTGGACTAAATCTCTCTTCAGTGGTCCCAAACATCTCCACATGGTTTATTTTGTCATATTACATTAATATATGCTTGACATTTGGCTTCGATCAACATTGAAGCTAGTCGAAACAAAGAAACACCAAAATGGACGAACTTGGTTAAATTAGATGATTCTTGAAACAAATCTTTCTTCGTTGGTCTCAAACATCTCCACATGGTTTAATATGTCATATTATATCAATCTATGCTTGGCATTTTGCATCGATCCACTTTGAAGCATGTCCAAACAAAGAAAGAACAAAATTGACGAACTTGGTCAACTTGGATGATTCTTGGACCAAATCTCTTTTCGTTGGTCCCAAACTTCTCCACATGGTTTATTGTGTCATCTTACATCAATCTATGCTAAACATTTGGCTTCGATAAACTTGGAAGCTAGTCGAAACGAAGAAAGACTAAAATTTACGAACTTGGTCAGCTTGGATGATTCTTGGACCAAATCTCTCTTCGTTCGTCCCAAACTTATGCACATGGTTTATTGTGTGATATTACATTAATCTATGCTTGACATTTAGCTTCGATCAACTTTGAGGCTAGTCGAAATAAAGAAAGACTAAAATTGATAACTTGGTCACCTTAGATGATTCTTAGACCAAATCTCTCTTCGTTGGTCTCAAACTTCTCCACATGGTTTATTGTGTCATATTACATCAATCTATGCTTGAGATTTGGCTTCAATTAACTTTGAAGCTAGTCTAAACGAAAAAAGACTAAAATGGACGAACTTTGTTAAGTTGGATGAATCTTTGACAAATCTCTTTTCGTTGGTCTCAAACTTCTCCACATGGTTTATTGTGTTATCTTACATCAATCTATGCTAAATGTTTGGCTTCGATAAACTTTGAATCTAGTCGAAACGAAGAAAGACTAAAATTGACGAACTTGGTCAGCTTGGATGATTCTTGGACCAAATCTCTCTTCGATGGTCCCAAACTTATCCACATGGTTTATTGTGTCATATTACATCAATTTATACTTGAGATTTGGCTTCAATCATCTTTGAAGCTAGTCAAAACGAGGAAAGACCAAATTGGACGAACTTGGTTAAGTTAGATGATTCTTGGACCAAATCTCTCTTCGTTGGTCCCAAACTTGTCCACATGGTTTATTGTGTCATATTACATTAATCTATGCTTGGCATTTTACTTCGATCCACTTTGAAGCACGTGGAAACGAAGAAAGACCAAAATGGACGAACTTGGTCAACTTGGATGATTCTTGGACAAAATCTCTCTTCGTTGGTCCCAAACTTCTCCGCATGGTTTATTGTGTCATATTACATAAATCGATGCTTAACATTTGGCTTCAATCATCTTTGAAGCACGTCGAAACGAAGAAGACCAAAATGGACGAAGTTAGTCAACTTGGATGATTCTTGGACCAAATCTCCCTTAGTTGGTCCTAAACTTCTCCACAAGGTTTATTGTGTCATATTACATTAATCTATGCTTAACATTTGGCTTCTATTAACTTTGAAGGTAGTCGAAAGGAAGAAAGACTAAAATTGACGAACTTGGCCAACTTAGATGATTCTTGGACCAAATCTCTCTTCGTTGGTCTCAAACTTCTCCACATGACTTATTGTGTCATATTACATCAATCTATGCTTGAGATTTGGCTTCGATCAACTTTGAAGCTAGTCTAAATGAAAAAAGAGTAAAATGGATGAACTTTGTTAAGTTGGATGATTCTTGGAAAAATCTCTCTTCGTTGGTCTCAAACTTCTCCACATGGTTTATTTTATTATATTACATTAATCTATGCTTGACATCTGGCTTCGATCAACTTTGAAGCTAGTTGAAACGAATAAAGACTAAAATTGACGAACTTGGTCAACTTGGATGATTCTTGGACCAAATCTCTCTTCGTTGGTCCCAAACTTATCCACATGGTTTATTGTGTCATATTACATCAATCTATCCTTGCCATTTGGCTTTAATCAACTTTGAAGGTAGTCGAAAGGAAGAAAGAGAAAAATGGATGAACTTGGCTAGATTGGATGATTCTTGGACCAAATCTCTCTTCGTTGGTCCCAAACTTCGAATGGTTTATTGTGTCATATTATATCAATCTATGCTTGAGATATGGCTTCGATAAACTTTGAAGCTAGTCTAAATGAAATAAAGAGTAAAATGGACGAACTTTGTTAAGTTGGATGATTCTTGGAAAAATCTCTTTTCGTTGGTCTCAAACTTCTCCACATGGTTTATTGTGTCATATTACATTAATCTATGCTTGGCATTTTACTTCGATCCACTTTGAAGCACGTGGAAACGAAGAAAGACCAAAATGGACGAACTTGGTCAACTTGGATGATTCTTGGACAAAATCTCTCTTCGTTGGTCCCAAACTTCTCCGCATGGTTTATTGTGTCATATTACATAAATCGATGCTTAACATTTGGCTTCAATCATCTTTGAAGCACGTCGAAACGAAGAAAGACCAAAATGGACGAAGTTAGTCAACTTGGATGATTCTTGGACCAAATCTCCCTTAGTTGGTCCTAAACGTCTCCACAAGGTTTATTGTGTCATATTACATTAATCTATGCTTAACATTTGGCTTCTATTAACTTTGAAGGTAGTCGAAAGGAAGAAAGACTAAAATTGACGAACTTGGCCAACTTAGATGATTCTTGGACCAAATCTCTCTTCGTTGGTCCCAAACTTCGAATGGTTTATTGTGTCATATTATATCAATCTATGCTTGAGATATGGCTTCGATAAACTTTGAAGCTAGTCTAAATGAAATAAAGAGTAAAATGGACGAACTTTGTTAAGTTGGATGATTCTTGGAAAAATCTCTTTTCGTTGGTCTCAAACTTCTCCACATGGTTTATTCTATGATATTACATTAATCTATGCTTGACATCTGGCTTCGATCAACTTTGAAGCTAGTTGAAACGAATAAACACTAAAATTGACAAACTTGGTCAACTTGGATGATTCTTGGACCAAATCTCTCTTCGTCGGTCCCAAACTTATCCACATGGTTTATTGTGTCATATTACATCAATCTATCCTTGCCATTTGGCTTTAATCAACTTTGAAGGTAGTCGAAAGGAAGAAAGAGAAAAATGGATGAACTTGGCTAGATTGGATGATTCTTGGACCAAATCTCTCTTCGTTGGTCCCAAACTTCGAATTGTTTATTGTGTCATATTATATCAATCTATGCTTGAGATATGGCTTCAATAAACTTTGAAGCTAGTCTAAATGAAATAAAGAGTAAAATGGACGAACTTTGTTAAGTTGGATGATTCTTGGAAAAATCTCTTTTCGTTGGTCTCAAACTTCTCCACATGGTTTATTCTATGATATTACATTAATCTATGCATGACATCTGGCTTCGATCAACTTTGAATCTAGTTGAAACGAATAAAGACTAAAATTGACAAACTTGGTCAACTTGGATGATTCTTGGACCAAATCTCTCTTCGTCGGTCCCAAACTTATCCACATGGTTTATTGTGTCATATTACATCAATCTATCCTTGCCATTTGGCTTTAATCAACTTTGAAGCTAGTCAAAAGGAAGAAAGAGAAAAATGGATGCACTTGGCTAGGTTGGATGATTCTTGGACCAAATCTCTCTTCGTTGGTCCCAAACTTCGCATGGTTTATTGTGTCATATTATATCAATCTATGCTTGAGATTTGGCTTCGATCAACTTTGAAGCTAGTCGAAATGAAGAACGACCAAAATGGACGAACTTGGCTGAGTTAGATGATTCTTGGACCAAATCTCTCTTCGATGGTCCCAAACATCACATGGTTTATTGTGTCACATTCTATCAATCTATGGTTGAGATTTGGCTTCGATTAACATTGAAGCTAGTCGAAACGAAGAAAGACCAAAATGGACTAACTTGGTTAAGTTGGATGATTCTTGGACCAAATCTCTCTTCGTTGGTCCCAAACTTCGCATGGTTTATTGTGTCATATTATATCAATCTATGCTTGAGATTTGGCTTCGATCAACTTTGAAGCTAGTCTAAATGAAAAAAGAGTAAAATGGACGAACTTTGTTAAGTTGGATGATTCTTGGAAAAATCTCTTTTCGTTGGTCTCAAACTTCTCCACATGGTTTATTCTATCATATTACATTAATCTATGCTTGACATCCGGCTTCGATCAACTTTGAAGCTAGTTCAAACGAATAAAGACTAAAATTGACGAACTTAGTCAACTTGGATGATTCTTGGACCAAATCTCTCTTCGTTGGTCCCAAACTTATCCACATGGTTTATTGTGTCATATTACATCAATCTATCCTTGCCATTTGGCTTTAATCAACTTTGAAGCTAGTCGAAACGAAGAAAGACCAAAATGGACGAACTTGGTTAAGATAGATGATTCTTGGACCAAATCTTTCTTCGTTGGTCTCAAACTTCTCCACATGGTTTATTGTGTCATATTTTTATCAATCTATGCTTGGAATTTAGCTTCGATTAACTTTGAAGCTTGTCGAAACGAAGAAATACCAAAACGTACGAACTTGGTCAACTTGGATGATTCTTGGACAAAATCTCTCTTCGTTGGTCCCAAACTTCTCCTCATGGTTTATTGTGTCATATTACATCAATCTATGCTTGATATTTGGCTTCGATCAACTTTGAAGCTAGTCGAAACGAAGAAAGACAAAAATGGACGAACTTGGTTAAGTTACATGACTCTTGGACGAAATCTCTCTTCTTTGGTCTCAAACTTCTGCACATGGTTTATTGTGTCATATTACAACAATCTATGCTTGAGATTTCACTTCGATCAACTTTGAAGCTAGTCGAAACGAAGAAAGACCAAAATGGACGAACTTTGTTAAGATTGATGATTCTTGGACCAAATATTTCTTCGTTGGTCTCAAACTTCTCCACATGGTTTATTGTGTCATATTTCATCAATCTATTCTTGACATTTGGCATCAATCAACATTGAACCTAGTCTAAACGAAGAAAGCCCAAATGGACGAACTTGGTAAAGTTGGATGATTCTTTCACCAAATCTTTCTTCATTGGTCTTAAACTTCTCCATATGGTATATTGTGTCATATTTTATCAATCTATGCTTGGCATTTAGCTTCGATCAACTTTGAAGCTAGTCGAAACGAAGAAAGACCAAAATGGACGAACTTGGTCAACTTGGATGATTCTTGGACCAAATCTCTCTTTTTTGGTCTGAAATTTCTCCACATGGTTTATTGGGTTATATTACATCAATCTACGCTTGACATTTGGCTTCGGTCAACTTTGAAGCTAGTCGAAACAAAGAAAGACCAAAATAGACGAACTCGGTTAGGTTGGATAATTATTGGACTAAATCTATCTTCCTTGGTTCCAAACTTCATCAACGCATTTAATATGTCATATTACATCATTCTATGCTTGAAATTTGGCTTCGATCAACTTTGAAGCTAGTCGAAATTAGGAAAAACTAAAATGGACGAACTTGGTTAACTTGGATGATTCTTGGACCAAATCTCTATTCGTTGGTCCCAAAGTTCTTCACATGGTTTACTGTGTCATATTATATCAATCTATGCTTGACATTTTGGTTCAATCAACTTTGGAGCTAGTCGAAAGGAAAAAAGACCAAAAAAGACGAACTCGGTTAGGTTGGATGATTCTTGGACTAAATCTCTTTTCCTTGGTTCCAAACTTTATCAAGGCCTTTAATGTGTCATATTACATCAATCAATGCTTGACATTTGGCTTCGGTCAATTTTGTACCTAGTCGAAACAAAGAAAGACCAAAGTGGATGAACATTGTCAACTTGCATGGTTCTTGGACTAAATCTCTCTTCATTGGTCTCAAACCTCTCCACATGGTTTATTGTGTCATATTACATCAATCTATGCTTGACATTTGGCTTCCGTCAACTTTGAAGCTAGTTGAAATGAAGAAAGACCAAAATGGATGAACTTTGTCAACTTGGATGACTGTTGGACCAAATCTCTCTTCTTTGGTCTCAAACTTCTCCACATGGTTTATAGGGTTATATTACATCAATCAATGCTTGACATTTGGCTTCAGTCAACATTTAAGCTAGCCGAAACGAAGAAAGACCAAAATGGATGAACTTTGTCAACTTGGATGATTCTTGGACTAAATATTTCTTCGTTGGTCTCAAATTTCTTGACATGGTTTATTGTGTCTTATTACATCAATCTATGCTTGACATTTGGCTTCAATCAACTTTGAAGCCAATAGAAACCAAGAAAGACCAAAATGGACGAACTTGGTTAAGTTGGATGATCCTTGGACTAAATCTCTCTTCCTTGGTTCCAAACATCATCAAAGCGTTTAAGGTGTCATATTACATCAATTTATGCTTGAAATTTGGCTTCGATGAACATTGAAGCTAGTCGAAATTAGGAAAAACTAAATTGGACAAACTTTGTTAACTTGGATGATTCTTGGACCAAATCTCTCTTCGTTGGTCCCAAACTTCTTCACATGGTTTATTGTGTCATATTACATCAATCTATGCTTGACATTTGGCTTCGGTCAACTTTGAAGCTAGTCGAAACAAAGAAAGACCAAAATGGACGAACTTGGTTAAGTTGGATGATTCTTGGACTAAATCTCTCTTCCTTGGTTCCAAACATCATGAAAGGTTTAATGTGTCATAGTACATCAATCTATGCTTGAAATTTGGCTTCGATGAACTTTGAAGCCAGTCGAAATTAGGAAAAACTAAAATGGACGAACTTGGTCAACTTGGATGATTCTTGGACCAAATCTCTCTTCATTGGTCCCAAACTTCTTCACATGGTTTATTGTGTCATATTACATCAATCTATGCTTGACATTTGGCTTCAATCAACTTTGAAGCTAGTCGAAAGGAAAAAAGACCAAAATAGACGAACTTGGTTAAGTTGGATGATTCTTGGACCAAATCTCTCTTTGTTCATCCCAAACTTCTCCACATTGTTTATTGTGTCATATTACATCAATCTATGCTTGGAATTTAGCTTCGATTAACTTTGAAGCTTGTCGAAACGAAGAAATACCAAAATGGACGAACTTGGTCAACTTGGATGATTCTTGGACAAAATCTCTCTTCGTTGGTCCCAAACTTCTCCTCATGGTTTATTGTGTCATATTACATCAATCTATGCTTGATATTTGGCTTCGATCAACTTTGAAGATAGTCGAAACAAAGAAAGACCAAAATGGACGAACTTGGTTAAGTTGGATGATTCTTGGCCCAAATCTCTCTTCATTGGTCTTAAACTTCTCCTCATGGTTTATTGTCTCATATTACATCAATCTATGCTTGGCATTTGGCTTCGATCAACTTTGAAACAAGTCGAAACGAAGAAAGACCAAAATGGACAAACTTTGTCAACTTGGATGATTCTCGAAGCAAATATCTCTTCGTTGGTCCCAAACTTCTCTACATGGTTTATTGTGTCATATTACATCAATCTATGCTTGACATTTGGCTTCAATCAACTTTGAAGCTAGTCGAAAGGAAAAAAGACGAAAATGGACGAACTCGGCAAGGTTGGATGATTCTTGGACTAAATCTCTCTTCCTTGGTTCCAAACTTTATCAAAGGTTTAATGTGTCATATTACATCAATCTATGCTTCACATTTGGCTTCAGTCAACTTTGAACCTAGTCGAAAAAAAGAGAGACCAAAATGAACGAACTTGGTTAAGTTAGATGATTCTTGGACCAAATCTCTCTTCATTGGTCTCAAACTTCTCCACATGGTTTATTGTGTCATATTACATCAATCTATGCTTAACATTTAGCTTTGGTCAACTTTGAAGCTAGTCGAAACGTAGAAAGACCAAAATCGACAAACTTTATCAACTTGGATGATTCTTTGACCAAATCTGTCATCGTTGGTCTCGAACTTCTCTACATGGTTTATTGTGTCATATTACATCAATCTATGCTTGACCTTTGGCTTCGAACAACTTTGAAACTAGTTGAAAAGAAGAATGACCAAAATGGACGAACTGGGTCAACTTGGATGATTCTTTGACCAAATCTCTCTTCGTTGGTCCCAAATTTCTCCTCATGGTTTATTGTGTCATATTACATCAATCTATGCTTGACATTTAGCTTCGGTGAACTTTGAAGCTAGTGGAAAGGAAGAAAGACCAAAATGGACGAACTTGGTTAAGTTAGATGATTCTTGGACCAAATATCTCTTCCTTGGTTCCAAACTTCATCAAAGGTTAAATATGTCATATTACATCAATCTACGCTTGACTTTTGGCTTCGGTCAACTTTGAAGATAGTCGAAACAAAGAAAGACCAAAATGGACGAACTTGGTTAAGTTGGATGATTCTTGGCCCAAATCTCTCTTCGTTGGTCTCAAACTTCTCCTCATGGTTTATTGTCTCATATTACATCAATCTATGCTTGGCATTTGGCTTCGATTAACTTTTAAGCTATTCGAAATGAAGAAAGACAAAAATGAATGAACTTTGTCAATTTGGATGATTCTTTGACTAAACGTCTCTTCGTTGTTCTCAAACCTCTCCACATGGTTTAATGTGTCATATTACATCAATCTATGCTTGACATTTGGCTTCGGCCAACTTTGAAGCTAGTCGAAACGAAAAAAGACCAAAATGGACGAACTTTGTCAACTTGGATGATTCTTGGACCAAATCTCTCTTCGTTGCTCTCAAACTTCTCTACATGGTTTATTGTGTCATATTACATCAATCTATGCTTGAGATTTGGCTTCGATTAACTTTGAAGCTATGGGAAATGAAGAACGACCAAAATGGACGAACTTTGTCAACTATTCGTTGGTCTCAAACTTCTCAACATGATTTATTGTGTCATATTACATCAATCTATGCTTGAGGTTTGGCTTCGATCAACTTTGAAACTAGTCGAAACGTAGAAAGACCAAAATGGATGAAGTTTGTCAACATGGATGATTCTTTAACTAAATGTCTCTTCGTTGGTCTCAAACTAATCTACATGGTTTATTGTGTCATATTACATCAATCTATGCTTGAGATTTGGCTTCGATTAACTTTGAAGCTATGCGAAATGAAGAACGACCAAAATGGACGAACTTTGTCAACTTGGGTGATACTTGGACTAAATCTCTCTTCGTTGGTCTCAAACTTCTCTACATGGTTTATTGTGTCATATTACATCAATCTATGCTTGAGATTTGGCTTCGATTAAGTTTGAAGCTATGCGAAATGAAGAAAGACCAAAATGGACGAACTTGGTTAACTTGGATGATTCTAGGACCAAATCTCTCTTCGTTGGTCTCAAACTTGTATACATAGTTTATTGTGTCATATTACATCAATCTATGCTTGAGGTTTGGCTTCGATCAACTTTGAAACTAGTCGAAACGAAGAAAGACCAAAATGGACATACTTTGTCAACTTGGATGATTCTTGGACCAAATCTCTCTTCGTTGGTTTCAAACTTCTCTACATAGTTTATTGTGTCATATTACATCAATCTATGCTTGAGATTTAGCTTAGATTAAGTTTCAAGCTATGCGAAATGAAGATAGACCAAAATGGACGAACTTGGTTAACTTAGATGATTCTAGGACCAAAAATCTCTTCGTTGGCCTCAAAATTCTATACATGGTTTATTGTGTCACTTACATCAATCTATGCTTGAGGTTTGGCTTCGATCAACTTTGAAGCAAGTCGAAACGAAGAAAGACCAAAATGGACAACTTTGTTAACTTGGATGATTCTTGGACCAAATTTCTCTTCGTTGGTCTCAAACTTCTCTACACGGTTTCTTGTGTCATATTTCATCAATCTATGCTTGAGATTTGGCTTCGACAACTTTGAAGCTATTCAAAATGAAGAATAACCAAAATGGATGAACTTGGTTTACTTGGATGATTCTTTAACTAAATGTCTCTTCGTTGGTCTCAAACTTCTCTACATGGTTTATTGTGTCATATTACATCAATCTATGCTTGAGGTTTGGCTTCGATCAACCTTGAAACTAGTCGAAACGAAGAAAGACCAAAATGGACAACTTTGTCAACTTAGATGATTCTTGGACCAAATCTCTCTTCGTTGGTTTCAAACTTCTCTACATAGTTTATTGTGTCATATTACATCAATCTATGCTTGAGATTTGGCTTAGATTAAGTTTGAAGCTATGCGAAATGAAGAAAGACCAAAATGGACGAATTTGGTTAACTTAGATGATTCTAGGACCAAATCTCTCTTCGTTGGCCTCAAAATTCTATACATGGTTTATTGTGTCAAATTACATTAATCTATGCTTGAGGTTTGGCTTCGATCAACTTTGAAACAAGTCAAAACGAAGAAAGACCAAAATGGACAAACTTTGTCAACTTGGATGATTCTCGGAGCAAATATCTCTTCGTTGGTCCCAAACTTCTCTACATGGTTTATTGTGTCATATTACATCAATCTATGCTTGACATTTGGCTTCGATCAACTTTGAAGCTATTCGACATGAAGAACGCGTAAAATGGACAAACTTGGATAACTTGGATGATTCTAGGGCCAAATGTCTCTTCGTTGGTCTCAAACTTCTCTACATGGTTTATTGTGTCATATTACATCAATCTATGCTTGACATTTGGCTTTGGTCAACTTTGAAGCTAGTCGAAACGTAGAAAGACCAAAAAGGATGAAGTTTGTCAACTTGGATGATTCTTTAACTAAATGTCTCTTCGTTGTTCTGAAACTTCTCAACATGGTTTATTGTGTTATATTACATCAATCTATGCTTGAGATTTGGCTTCGATCAACTTTGAAGCTATTCGAAATGAAGAATAACCAAAATGGACGAACTTGGTTAACTTGGATGATTCTTGGGCCAAATCTCTCTTTGTTGGTCTCAAACTTCTCCACATGTTTTATTGTGTTATATTACATCAATCTATGCTTGAGATTTGGCTTCGATCAACTTTGAAGCTAGTCGAAAGGATGAAAGACAAAAATGGACGAACTTGGTTAAGTTGGATGATTCTTGGACCAAATCTCTCTTCGTTGGTCTCAACCTTCTCCTCATGGTTTATTGTGTCATATTACATCAATCTATGCTTGAGCTTTGGCTTCGATCAACTTTGAAGCTATTCGAAATGAAGAATAACCAAAATGGACGAACTTGGTTAACTTGGATGATTCTTGGGCCAAATCTCTCTTCGTTGGTCTCAAACTTCTCTACATGGTTTATTGTGTCATATTACATCAATCTATGCTTGAGATTTGACTTCGATTAACTTTGAAGCTATGCGAAATGAAGAACGACCAAAATTGACGAACTTGGTTAACTTGGATGATTTTGGGGCCAAATCTCTCTTCGTTGGTCTCAAATTTCTCTACATGGTTTATTGTGACATATTACATCAATCTATGCTTGAGGTTTGGCTTCGATCAACTTTGAAGCTATTCGAAATGAAGAATAACCAAAATGGACGAACTTGGTTAACTTGGATGATTCTTTATCTAAATGTCTCTTCGTTGGTCTCAAACTTCTCTACATGGTTTATTGTGTCATATTACATCAATCTATGCTTGAGGTTTGGCTTCGATCAACTTTGAAACTAGTCGAAACAAAGAAAGACCAAAATGGACGAACTTTCTAAACTTGCATGATTCTTGGACCAAATCTCTCTTCGTTGGTCTCAAACTTCTCTACATGGTTTATTGTGTCATATTACATCAATCTATGCTTGAGATTTGGCTTCGACAAGTTTAAAGCTATTCGAAATTAAGAACGACCAAAATGGACGAACTTGGTTAACTTGGATGATTCTAGGGCGAAATCTCTCTTCGTTGGTCTCAAACTTCTCTACATGGTTTATTGTGTCATATTACATCAATCAATGCTTGACATTTGGCTTCGGTCAACTTTGAAGCTAGTCGAAACGTAGAAAGACCAAAATGGACGAACTTTCTAAACTTGGATGATTCTTGGACCAAATCTCTCTTCGTTGGTCTCAAACTTCTCTACATGTTTTATTGTGTCATATTACATCAATCTATGCTTGACATTTGTATTCAATCAACTTTGAAGCTAGTCGACAGGAAGAAAGACCAAAATGGACGAACTTGGTTAAGTTGGATGATTCTTGGAGCAAATATCTCTTCGTTGGTCTCAAACTTCTCTACATGGTTTATTGTGTCATATTACATCAATCTATGCTTGACATTTGGCTTCGATCAACTTTGAAGCTATTCGACATGAAGAACGCGTAAAATGGACAAACTTGGATAACTTGGATGATTCTTGGGCCAAATGTCTCTTCGTTGGTCTCAAACTTCTCTACATGGTTTATTGTGTCATATTACATCAATCTATGCTTGACATTTGGCTTTGGTCAACTTTGAAGCTAGTCGAAACGTAGAAAGACCAAAAGGATGAAGTTTGTCAACTTGGATGATTCTTTAACTAAATGTCTCTTTGTTGGTCTCAAACTTCCCCACATGTTTTATTGTGTTATATTACATCAATCTATGCTTGAGATTTGGCTTCGATCAACTTTGAAGCTAGTCGAAAGGAAGAAAGACCAAAATGGACGAACTTGGTTAAGTTGGATGATTCTTGGACCAAATCTCTCTTCGTTGGTCTCAAACTTCTCCACATGGTTTATTGTGTCATATTACATCAATCTATGCTTGAGGTTTTGCTTCGATCAACTTTGAAGCTATTCGAAATGAAGAATAACCAAAATGGATGAACTTGGTTAACTTGGATGATTCTTTATCTAAATCTCTCTTCGTTGGTCTCAAACTTCTCCACATGGTTTATTGTGTCATATTACATCAATCTATGCTTTAGATTTGGCTTCGATTAACTTTGAAGCTATGCGAAATGAAGAACGACCAAAATGGACGAACTTGGTTAACTTGGATGATTCTGGGACCAAATCTCTCTTCGTTGGTCTCAAATTTCTCTACATGGTTTATTGTGTCATATTACATCAATCTATGCTTGAGGTTTGGCTTCGATCAACTTTGAAACTAGTCGAAACAAAGAAAGACAAAAATGGATGAACTTTCTAAACTTGGATGATTCTTGGACCAAATCTCTCTTCGTTGGTCTCAAACTTCTCTACATGGTTTATTTTGTCATATTACATCAATCTATACTTGAGATTTGGCTTCGACAACTTTGAAGCTATTCGAAATGAAGAACGAACAAAATGGACGAACTTGGTTAACTTGGATGATTCTAGGGCGAAATCTCTCTTCGTTGGTCTTAAACTTCTCTACATGGTTTATTGTGTCATATTACATCAATCAATGCTTGACATTTGGCTTCGGTCAACTTTGAAGCTAGTCGAAACGTAGAAAGACCAAAATGGATGAACCTTGTCAATTTGGATGATTCTTTGACTAAATGTCTCTTCGTTGTTCTCAAACCTCTCCACATGGTTTATTGTGTCATATTACATCAATCTATGCTTGACATTTGGCTTCGGCCAACTTTGAAGCTAGTCGAAACAAAGAAAGACCAAAATGGACGAACTTTCTAAACTTGGATGATTCTTGGACCAAATCTCTCTTCGTTGGTCTCAAACTTCTCCACATGTTTTATTGTGTCATATTACATCAATCTATGCTTAACATTTGTATTCAATCAACTTTGAAGCTAGTTGAAACGAAGAAGACCAAAATGGATGAATTTTGTCAACTTGGATGATTCTTGGACCAAATCTCTCTTAGTTGGTCTCAAACTTCTCTACATGGTTTATTGTGTCATATTACATCAATCTATGCTTGACATTTGGCTTCGATCAACTTTGAAACTAGTCGAAACAAAGAAAGACAAAAATGGACGAACTTTCTAAACTTGGATGATTCTTGGACCAAATCTCTCTTCGTTGGTCTCAAACTTCTCTACATGGTTTATTTTGTCATATTACATCAATCTATGCTTGAGATTTGGCTTCGACAACTTTGAAGCTAGTCGAAAGGAAGAAAGACCAAAATGGACGAACTTGGTTAAGTTGGATGATTCTTTGACCAAATCTCTCTTCGTTGGTCTCAAACTTCTCTACATGGTTTATTGTGTCATATTACATCAATCTATGCTTGACATTTGGCTTCGGTCAACTTTGAAGCTATCGAAACGTAGAAAGACCAAAATGGATGAACTTTGTCAACTTGGATGATTCTTTAACGAAATGTCTCTTCGTTATTCTCAAACTTCTCCACATGGTTTATTGTGTTATATTACATCAATCTATGCTTGAGATTTGGCTTCGATCAACTTTGAAGCTATTCGAAATGAAGAATAACCAAAATGGACGAACTTGGTTAACTTGGATGATTCTTGGGCCAAATCTCTCTTTGTTGGTCTCAAACTTCTCCACTTGGTTTATTGTGTCATATTACATCAATCTATGCTTGACATTTGGCTTCGGTCAACTTTCTAGCTAGTCAAAAGGAAGAAAGACCAAAATGGACGAACTTTGTTAACTTGGATGATTCTTGGACCAAATCTCTCTTCGTTGGTCTCAAACTTCTCCACATGTTTTATTGTGTTATATTACATCAATCTATGCTTGACATTTGGCTTCGGTCAACTTTGAAGCTAGTCGAAACGAAGAAAGACCAAAATGGACGAACTTTCTAAACTTGGATGATTCTTGGACCAAATCTCTCTTCGTTGGTCTCAAACTTCTCTACATGTTTATTGTGTCATATTACATCAATCTATGCTTGACATTTGTATTCAATCAAATTTGAAGCTAGTCGAAAGGAAGAAAGACCAAAATGGACGAACTTGGTTAAGTTGGATGATTCTTGGAGCAAATCTCTCTTCGTTGGTCTCAAACTTCTCCACATGGTTTATTGGGTCATATTACATCAATCTATGCTTGACATTTGGGTTCAGTCAACTTTGAAGCTAGTCAAAACGAAGATAGACCAAAATGGATGAACTTTGTCAACTTGGATGATCCTTGCACTAAATCTCTCTTCGTTCGTCTCAAACTTCTCCACATGGTTTATTGTGTATATTACATCAATCTATGTTTGAGATTTGGCTTCGATCAACTTTGAAGCTATTCAAAATGAAGAACGACCAAAATGGACGAACTTGGTTAACTTGGATGATTGTAGTGCCAAATCTCTCTTCGTTAGTCTCAAACTTCTACACATGTTTTATTGTGGTAAATTAAATCAATTTATGCTTGACATTTGGCTTCGGTTAACCTTGAAGATAGTCGAAACGTAGAAAGACCAAAATGGATGAACTTTGTCAACTTGGATGATTCTTTAACTAAATGTCTCTTGGTTGTTCTCAAACTTCTCCACATGGTTTATTGTGTCATATTACATCAATCTATGCTTGAGATTTGGCTTCGATCAACTTTGAAGCTAGTCGAAATGATGAAAGACCAAAATGGACGAACTTGGTTAAGTTAGATGATTCTTCGACCAAATTTCTCTTCGTTGGTCTCAAACTTCTCCTCATGGTTTATTGTGTCATATTACATCAATTTATGCTTGAGATTTGGTTTCGAACAACTTTGAAGCTATTCGAAATGAAGAACGACCAAAATGGACGAACTTGGTTAACTTGGAGGATTGTAGCGCCAAATCTCTCTACGTTAGTCTCAAACTTTCTACACATGTTTTATTGTGGTACATTACATCAATTTATGCTTGACATTTGGCTTCGGTCAACTTTGAAGCTAATCGAAACGTAGAAAGACCAAAATGGATGAACTTTGTCAACTTGGATGATTCTTTAACGAAATGTCTCTTCGTTGTTCTCAAACTTCTCAACATGGTTTATTGTGTTATATTACATCAATCTATGCTTGACATTTGGCTTCGGTCAACTTTGAAGCTAGTCGAAACGAAGAAAGACCAAAATGGAGGAACTTTGTCAACTTGGATGATTCTTGGACCAAATCTCTCTTCGTTGGTCTCAAACTTCTCTACATGTTTTATTGTGTCATATTACATCAATCTATGCTTAACATTTGTATTCAAACAACTTTGAAGCGAGTCGAAAGGAAGAAAGACCAAAGTAGACGAACTTGGCTAAGTTGGATGATTCTTGGACCAAATCACTCTTCGTGGGTCTCAAACTTCTCCACATGGTTTATTGGGTCATATTACATCAATCTATGCTTGACATTTGGGTTCAGTCAACCTTGAAGCTAGTCGAAACAAAGACAGACCAAAATGGATGAACTTTGTCAACTTGGATGATTCTTGGACAAAATCTCTCTTCGTTGGTCTCAAACTTCTCTACATGGTTTATTGTGTTATATTACATCAATCTATGCTTGACATTTGGCTTCGGTCCACTTTGAAGCTAGTCGAAACGAAGAAAGACCAAAATGGATGAACTTTGTCAACTTGGATGATTCTTGGAACAAATCTCTCTTCGTTGGTCTCAAACTTCTCTATGGTTTATTGTGTCATATTACATCAATATATGCTTGTGATTTGGCTTCGATCAACTTTGAAGCTAGTCGAAAGGATGGAAGACCAAAATGGACGAACTTGGTTAAGTTGGATGATTCTTGGACCAAATGTCTCTTCGTTGGTCTCAAACTTCTCCTCATGGTTTATTGTGTCATATTACATCAATCTATGCTAGACATTTGGCTTCGATCAACTTTGAAGTATTCGAAATGAAGAACGACCAAAATGGACGAACTTGGTTAACTTGGATGATTATTGGGCCAAATCTCTCTTTGTTGGTCTCAAACTTCTCCACATGTTTTATTGTGTCATATTACATCAATCTATGCTTGACATTTGGCTTCGGTTCACTTTCTAGCTAGTCGAAACGAAGACAGACCAAAATGGATGAACTTTGTCAACTTGGATGATTCTTGGAACAAATCTCTCTTCGTTGGTCTCAAACATCTCAACATGGCTTATTGTGTCATATTACATCAATCTATGCTTGAGATTTGGCTTCGATCAACTTTGAAGCTAGTCGAAAGGATGAAAGACCAAAATGGACGAACTTGGTTAACTTGGATGATTCTTGGACCAAATGTCTCTACGTTGGTCTCAAACTTCTCCTCATGGTTTATTGTGTCATATTACATCAATCTATGCGTGACATTTGGCTTCGGTCAACATTGAAGCTAATCGAAACGTAGAAAGACCAAAATGGATGAAGTTTGTTAACTTGGATGATTCTTTAACTAAATGTCTCTTCGTTGGTCTCAAACTTTTCAACATGGTTTATTGTGTTATATTACATCAATCTATGCTTGAGATTTGGCTTCGATCAACTTGAAGCTATTCGAAATGAAGAATAACCAAAATGGACGAACTTAGTTAACTTGGATGATTCTTAGGCCAAATCTCTCTTTGTTGGTCTCAAACTTCGCCACATGTTTTATTGTGTTATATTACATCAATCTATGCTTGACATTTGGCTTCGGTTAACTTTCTAGCTAGTCGAAACGAAGACAGACCAAAATGTATGAACTTTGTCAACTTGGATGATTCTTGGAACAAATGTCTCTTCGTTGGTCTCAAACTTCTCTACATGGTTTATTGTGTGATATTACATCAATCTATGCTAGAGATTTGGCTTCGATCAACTTTGAAGCTAGTCGAAAGGATGAAAGACCAAAATGGACCAACTTGGTTAAGTTGGATGATTCTTCGACCAATTTTCTCTTCGTTGGTCTCAAACTTCTCCTCATGGTTTATTGTGTCATATTACATCAATTTATGCTTGAGATTTGGTTTCGATCAACTTTGAAGCTATTCGAAATGATGAAAGACCAAAATGGACCAACTTGGTTAAGTTGGATGATTCTTCGACCAATTTTCTCTTCGTTGGTCTCAAACTTCTCTACATGGTTTATTGTGTGATATTACATCAATCTATGCTAGAGATTTGGCTTCGATCAACTTTGAAGCTAGTCGAAAGGATGAAAGACCAAAATGGACAACTTGGTTAAGTTGGATGATTCTTCGACCAATTTTCTCTTCGTTGGTCTCAAACTTCTCCTCATGGTTTATTGTGTCATATTACATCAATTTATGCTTGAGATTTGGTTTCGATCAACTTTGAAGCTATTCGAAATGAAGAACGACTAAAATGGACGAACTTGGTTAACTTGGAGGATTGTAGCGCCAAATCTCTCTACGTTAGTCTCAAACTTCTACACATGTTTTATTGTGGTACATTACATCAATCTATGCGTGACATTTGGCTTCGGTCAACATTGAAGCTAATCGAAACGTAGAAAGACCAAAATGGATGAACTTTGTTAACTTGGATGATTCTTTAACTAAATGTCTCTTCGTTGGTCTCAAACTTCTCAACATGGTTTATTGTGTTATATTACATCAATCTATGCTTGAGATTTGGCTTCGATCAACTTTGAAGCTATTCAAAATGAAGAATAACCAAAATGGACGAACTTGGTTAACTTGGATAATTCTTGGGCCAAATCTCTCTTTGTTGGTCTCAAACTTCTCCACATGTTTTATTGTGTTATATTACATCAATCTATGCTTGACATTTGGCTTCGGTCAACTTTCTATCTAGTCGAAGGAAGAAAGACCAAAATGGATGAACTTTGTTAACTTGGATGATTCTTGGACCAAATCTCTCTTCGTTGGTCTCACACTTCTCTACATGATTTATTGTGTCATATTACATCAATCTATGCTTGACATTTGGCTTCGGCCAACTTTGAAGCTAGTCGAAACAACGAAAGACCAAAATGGACAAACTTTGTCAACTTGGATGATTATTGGAGAAAGTCTCTCTTCGTTGGTCTCAAACTTCTCGACATGTTTTATTGTGTCATATTACATCAATCTATGCTTAACATATGCATTCAATCAACTTTGAAGCTAGTCGAAAGGAAGAAAGACCAAAATGGATGAACTTTGTTAACTTGGATGATTCTTGGACCAAATCTCTCTTCGTTGGTCTCACACTTCTCTACATGATTTATTGTGTCATATTACATCAATCTATGCTTGACATTTGGCTTCGGCCAACTTTGAAGCTAGTCGAAACAACGAAAGACCAAAATGGACAAACTTTGTCAACTTGGATGATTATTGGACAAATCTCTCTTCGTTGGTCTCAAACTTCTCTACATGGTTTATTGTGTCATATTACATCAATCTATGCGTGACATTTGGCTTCTGTCAACTTTGAAGCTAATCGAAACGTAGAAAGACCAAAATGGATGAAGTTTGTCAACTTGGATGATTCTTTAATGAAATGTCTCTTCGTTGTTCTCAAACTTCTCAACATGGTTTATTGTGTTATATTACATCAATCTATGCTTGAGATTTGGCTTCGATCAACTTTGAAGTATTCGAAATGAAGAACGACCAAAATGGACGACCTTGGTTAACTTGGATGATTCTTGGGCCAAATCTCTCTTTGTTCGTCTCAAACTTCTCCACATATTTTAGTGTATTATATTACATCAATCTGTGCTTGACATTTGGCTTCGGTTAACTTTCTAGCTAGTCGAAACGAAGACAGACCAAAATGGATGAACTTTGTCAACTTGGATGATTCTTGGAACAAATCTCTCTTCGTTGGCCTCAAACTTCTCTACATGGTTTATTGTGTCATATTACATCAATCTACGCTTGAGATTTGGCTTCGATCAACTTTGAAGCTAGTCGAAAGGATGGAAGACTAAAATGGACGAACATGGTTAAGTTGGATGATTCTTGGACCAAATGTCTCTTCGTTGGTCTCAAACTTCTCCTCATGGTTTATTGTGTCATATTACATCAATCTATGCTTGACATTTGGCTTCGATCAACTTTGAAGTATTCGAAATGAAGAACGACCAAAATGGACGACCTTGGTTAACTTGGATGATTCTTGGGCCAAATCTCTCTTTGTTCGTCTCAAACTTCTCCACATATTTTATTGTGTTATATTACATCAATCTATGCTTGACATTTGGCTTCGGTTAACTTTCTAGCTAGTCGAAACGAAGACAGACCAAAATGGATGAACTTTGTCAACTTGGATGATTCTTGGAACAAATCTCTCTTCGTTGGTCTCAAACTTCTCTACATGGTTTATTGTGTCATATTACATCAATCTATGCTTGAGATTTGGCTTCGATCAACTTTGAAGCTAGTCGAAAGGATGAAAGACCAAAATGGACGAACTTGGTTAAGTTGGATGATTCTTGGACCAAATCTCTCTTCGTTGGTCTCAAACGTCTCCTCATGGTTTATTGTGTCATATTACATCAATCTATTCTTGAGATTTGGCTTCGATCAACTTTCAAGTTATTCGAAATGAAGAACGACCAAAATGGACGAACTTGGTTAACTTGGATGATTGTAGCGCCAAATCTCTCTACCTATGTCTCAAACTTCTACACATGTTTTATTGTGGTACATTACATCAATTTATGCTTGACATTTGGCTTCGGTCAACCTTGAAGATAGTCGAAACGTAGAAAGACCAAAATGGATGAACTTTGTCAACTTGGATGATTCTTTAACTAAATGTCTGTGGTTGTTCTCAAACATCTCCACATGGTTTATTGTGTCATATTACATTAATCTATGCTTGACATTTGGCTTCGGTCAGCTTTGAAGCTAGTAGAAAACGAAGAAAGACCAAAATGGAGGAACTTTGTCAGCTTGGATGAATCTTGGACCAAATCTCTCTTCGTTGGTCTCAACTTCTCTACATGATTTATTGTGTCATATTACATCAATCTATGCTTGAGATTTGGCTTCGATCAACTTTGAATCTAGTCGAAAAGAAGAAAGACCAAAATAGACAAACTTTGTCAACTTGGATGATTTTTAGACCAAATGTCTCGTCGTTAGTCTCAAACTTCTCTACATGGTTTATTGTGTCATATTACATCAATCTATGCTTGTGATTTGGCTTCGATCAACTTTGAAGCTATTCGAAATGAAGAACGACCAAAATGGACGAACTTGGTTAACTTGGATGATTCTTGGGCCAAATCTCTCTTTGTTGGGCTCAAACTTCTCCACATGTTTTATTGTGTTTTATTACATCAATCCATGCTTGACATTTGGCTTCGGTTAACTTTCTAGCTATTCGAAACGAAGACAGACCAAAATGGATGAACTTTGTCAACTTGGATGATTCTTGGAACAAATCTCTCTTCGTTGGTCTCAAACTTCTCTACATGGTTTATTGTGTCATATTACATCAATCTATGCTTGAGATTTGGCTTCGATCAACTTTGAAGCTATTCGAAATGAAGAAAGACCAAAATGGACGAACTTTGTTAACGTGGATGATTCTTGGGCCAAATCTCTCTTTGTTAGTCTCAACTTCTCCACATGTTCTATTGTGTTATATTACATCAATCTATGCTTGAGATTTGGCTTCGATTAACTTTGAAGTTATTCGAAATGAAGAACGACCAAAATGGACGAACTTGGTTAACGTGGATGATTCTTGCGCCAAATCTCTTTTTGTTAGTCTCAAACTTCTCCACATGTTTTATTGTGTTATATTACATCAATCTATGCTTGAGATTGGCTTCAATCAACTTTGAAGCTATCGAAATGAACGACCAAAATGGACAAACTTGGTTAACTTTGATGATTATAGCGCCAAATCTCTCTATGTGAGTCTCAAACTTCTCCACATGTTTTTTGTGTTACATTACATCAATTATGCTTGACACTTGGCTTCGGTCAACTTTGAAGCTAGTTGAAACGTAGAAAAACCAAAATGGATGAACTTTGTCAACTTGGATGATTCTTTAACTAAATGTCTCTTCGTTGTTGTCAAACATCCCCACATGGTTTATTGTGTCATATTACATTAATTTATGCTTGACATTTGGCTTCGGTCAACTTTGAAGCTAGTCGAAACGAAAAAAGACCAAAATGGACGAACTTTGTCAACTTGGATGATTCTTGGACCAAATCTCTCTTCGTTGGTCTCAAACTTCTCTACATGGTTTATTGTGTCATATTACATCAATCTATGCTTGAGATTTGGCGTCGATCAACTTTGAAGCTATTCAAAATGAAGAATGACCAAAATGGACGAACTTGGTTAACTTGGATGATTCTGGGCCAAATCTCTCTTCGTTAGTCTCAAACTTCCCCACATGTTTTATTGTGTTATATTACATCAATCTATGCTTGACATTTGGCTTCGGTCAACTTTGAAGCTAGTCGAAACGTAGAAAGACCAAAATGGATGAACTTTGTCAACTTGGATGATTCTTTTAACTAAATGTCTCTTCGTTGTTGTCAAACATCCCCACATGGTTTATTGTGTCATATTACATTAATCTATGCTTGACATTTGGCTTCGGTCAACTTTGAAGCTAGTCGAAACGAAAAAAGACCAAAATGGACGAACTTTGTCAACTTGGATGATTCTTGGACCAAATCTCTCTTCGTTGGTCTCAAACTTCTCAACATGATTTATTATGTCATATTACATCAATCTATGCTTGAGTTTGGCTTCGATCAACTTTGAAACTAGTCGAAACGAAGAAAGACCAAAATGGACAAACTTTGTCAACTTGGATGATTCTTGGACCAAATCTCTCTTCGTTGGTCTCAAACTTCTCTACATGGTTTATTGTGTCATATTACATCAATCTATGCTTGAGATTTGGCGTCGATCAACTTTGAAGTTATTCAAAATGAAGAACAACCAAAATGGATGAACATTGTCAACTTGGATGATTCTTTCACTAAATGTCTCTTCGTTGTTGTCAAACTCCCCACATGGTTTATTGTGTCATATTACATCAATCTATGCTTGACATTTGGCTTCGGTCAACTTTGAAGCTAGTCGAAATGAAAAAAGACCATAATTGATGAACTTTATCAACTAGGATGATTCTGGCATAAATCTCTATTCGTTGTTCTCAAACTTCTCTACATGTTTTATTGTGTTATATTAGATCAATCTATGCTTGAGAGTTGGCTTCAATCAACTTTGAAGCTATTCGAAATGAACGACCAAAATGGACAAACTTGGTTAACTTGATGATTATAGCGCCAAATCTCTCTACGTGAGTCTCAAACTTCTCCACATGTTTTATTGTGTTACATTACATCAATTTATGCTTGACACTTGGCTTCGGTCAACTTTGAAGCTAGTTGAAACGTAGAAAAACCAAAATGGATGAACTTTGTCAACTTGGATGATTCTTTAACTAAATGTCTCTTCGTTGTTGTCAAACATCCCCACATGGTTTATTGTGTCATATTACATTAATTTATGCTTGACATTTGGCTTCGGTCAACTTTGAAGCTAGTCGAAACGAAAAAAGACCAAAATGGACGAACTTTGTCAACTTGGATGATTCTTGGACCAAATCTCTCTTCGTTGGTCTCAAACTTCTCAACATGATTTATTATGTCATATTACATCAATCTATGCTTGAGGTTTGGCTTCGATCAACTTTGAAACTAGTCGAAACGAAGAAAGACCAAAATGGACAAACTTTGTCAACTTGGATGATTCTTGGACCAAATCTCTCTTCGTTGGTCTCAAACTTCTCTACATGGTTTATTGTGTCATATTACATCAATCTATGCTTGAGATTTGGCGTCGATCAACTTTGAAGTTATTCAAAATGAAGAACGACCAAAATGGATGAACTTTGTCAACTTGGATGATTCTTTAACTAAATGTCTCTTCGTTGTTGTCAAACATCCCCACATGGTTTATTGTGTCATATTACATTAATCTATGCTTGACATTTGGCTTCGGTCAACTTTGCAGCTAGTCGAAATGAAAAAAGACCAAAATTGATGAACTTTATCAACTAGGATGATTCTTGGCATAAATCTCTATTCGTTGTTCTCAAACTTCTCTACATGGGTTATTGTGTCATATTACATCAATCTATGCTTGAGATTGGCTTCAATCAACTTTGAAGCTATTCGAAATGAACGACCAAAATGGAGAAACTGGTTAACTTTGATGATTATAGCGCCAAATCTCTCTACGTTAGTCTCAAACTTCTCCACATGTTTTATTGTGTTATATTACATCAATTTATGCTTGACATTTGGCTTCGGTCAACTTTGAAGCTAGTGAAATGTAGAAAGACCAAAATGGATGAACTTTGTCAACTTGGATGATTCTTTAACTAAATGTTTCTTCGTTGTTCTCAAACTTCTCCACATGGTTTATTGTGTCATATTACATCAATCTATGCTTGACATTTGGCTTCGGTCAACTTTGAAGCAAGTCGAAATGAAGAAAGACCAAATGGACGAACTTGGTTAAGTTAGATGATTCTTGGACCAAATCTCTCTTCGTTGGTCTCAAACTTCTCCACATGGTTTATTGGGTCATATTACATCAATCTATGCTTGACATTTGGCTTCAGTCAACTTTGAAGCTAGTCGAAACGAAGAAGACCAAAATTGATAAACTTTGTCAACTTGGATGATTCTTGGACTAAATCTCCCTTCGTTGGTCTCAAACTTCTCCACATGGTTTATTGTGTCATATTACATCAATCTATGCTTGAGATTTGGCTTCGATCAACTTTGAAGCTATTCAAAACGAAGAACGACCAAAATGGACGAACTTGGTTAACTTGGATGATTCTTGTGCCAAATCTCTCTTCGTTAGTCTCAAACTTCTCCACATGTTTTATTGTGGTACATTACATCAATTATGCTTGACATTTGGCTTCGTCAACCTTGAAGCTAGTCGAAACGAAGAAAGACCAAAATGGATGAACTTTGTCAACTTGGATGATTCTTTAACTAAATCTCTCTTCGTTGTTCTCAAACTTCTCCACATGGTTTTTTGTCATATTACATCAATCTATGCTTGACATTTGGCTTCGGTCAACTTTGAAGCTAGTCGAAACAAAGAAAGACCAAAATGGACGAACTTTGTCAACTTGCTGATTCTTGGACCAAATCTCTCTTCGTTGGTCTCAAACTTCTCTACATGGTTTATTGTGTCATATTACATCAATCTATGCTTGACATTTGGCTTCGGCCAACTTTGAAGCTAGTCGAAACAAGAAAGACCAAAATGGAGAAACTTTGTCAACTTGGATGATTCTTGGACAAAATCTCTCTTCGTTGGTCTCAAACTTCTCCACATGTTTTATTGTGTCATATTACATCAATCTATGCTTAACATTTGTATTCAATCAACTTTGAAGCTATTCAAAATGAAGAAAGACCAAAATGGACGAACTTGGTTAACTTGGATGATTCTGCCAAATCTCTCTTCGTTGGTCTCAAACTTCTCCACATATTTTATTGTGTACATTACATCAATTTATGCTTGACATTTGGCTTCGGTCAACTTGAAGCTAGTCGAAACGAGAAAGACCAAAATGGATGAACTTTGTCAACTTGGATGATTCTTTAACTAAATCTCTCTGGTTGTCTCAAACTTCTCCACATGGTTTATTGTGTCATATTACATTAATCTATGCTTGACATTTGGCTTCGGTCAACTTTGAAGCTAGTCGAAACAAAGAAAGACCAAAATGGAAGAACTTTGTCAACTTGGATGATTCTTGGAACAAATCTCTCTTCGTTGTTCTCAAACTTCTCCACATGGTTTATTGTGTCATATTACATCAATCTATGCTTGACATTTGGCTTCGGTCAACTTTGAAGCGAGTCGAAATGAAGAAAGACCAAAATGGACAAACTTTGTCAACTTGGATGATTCTTGGACAAAATCTCTCTTCGTTGGTCTCAAACTTCTCTACATGTTTTATTGTGTCATATTACATCAATCTATGCTTGACATTTGGCTTCGGTCAACTTTGAAGCTAGTCGAAATGAAAAAAGACCAAAATGGATGAACTTTATCAACTTGGATGATTCTTTGACATAAATCTCTCTTTGTTGTTCTCAAACTTCTCCACATGGTTTATTGTGTCATATTACATCAATCAATGCTTGACATTTGGCTTCGGCCAACTTTGAAGCTAGTCGAAACAAAGAAAGCTCAAAATGGATGAACTTTGTCAACTTGGATGATTCTTGGAACAAATCTCTCTTCGTTGTTCTCAAACTTCTCCACATGGTTTATTGTGTCATATTACATCAATCTATGCTTGACATTTGGCTTCGGTCAACTTTGAAGCTAGTCGAAATGAAGAAAGACCAAAATGGACGAACTTTGTAAACTTGGATGATTCTTGGACCAAATCTCTCTTCGTTGGTCTCAAACTTCTCTACATGTTTTATTGTGTCATATTACATCAATCTATGCTTAACATTTGGCTTCAATCAACTTTGAAGCTAGTCGAAAGGAAGAAAGACCAAAATGGACGAACTTGGTTAAGTTGGATGATTCTTGGACCAAATCTCTCTTCGTTGGTCTCAAACTTCTCCACATGGTTTATTGTGTCATATTACATCAATCTATGCTTGACATTTGGCTTCAGTCAACTTTGAGGCTGTCGAAACGAAGAAAGACCAAAATGGATGAACTTTGTCAACTTGGATGATTCTTGCACTAAATCTCTCTTCGTTCGTCTCAAACTTCTCCACATGGTTTATTGTGTCATATTACATCAATCTATGCTTGAAATTTGGCTTCGATCAACTTTGAAGCTATTCAAAATGAAGAAAGACCAAAATGGACGAACTTGGTTAACTTGGATGATTCTTGTGCCAAATCTCTCTTCGTTGGTCTCAAACTTCTCCACATGGTTTATTGTGTCATATTACATCAATCTATGCTTGACATTTGGCTTCGGTCAACTTTGAAGCTAGTCGAAACGAAGAAAGACCAAAATGGATGAACTTTGTCAACTTGGATGATTCTTTAACTAAATCTCTCTTCGTTGTTCTCAAACTTCTCCACATGGTTTATTGTGTCATATTACATCAATCTATGCTTGACATTTGGCTTTGGTCAACTTTGAAGCTAGTCGAAACGAAGAAAGACCAAAATGGACGAACTTTGTCAACTTGGATGATTCTTGGACCAAATCTCTCTTCGTTGGTCTCAAACTTCTCCACATGGTTTATTGTGTCATATTACATCAATCTATGCTTGACATTTGGCTTCGGTCAACTTTGAAGCTAGTCGAAACAAAGAAAGACCAAAATGGACGAACTTTGTCAACTTGGATGATTCTTGGACAAAATCTCTCTTCGTTGGTCTCAAACTTCTCCACATGGTTTATTGTGTCATATTACATCAATCTATGCTTGACATTTGGCTTCGATCAACTTTGAAGCTAGTCGAAACGAAGAAAGACCAAAATGGACGAACTTGTTTAACTTGGATGATTCTTGGACCAAATCTCTCTTCGTTGGTCTCAAACTTCTCCACATGGTTTATTGTGTCATATTACATCAATCTATGCTTGACATTTGGTTCGTCAACTTTGAAGCTAGTCGAAACGAAGAAAGACCAAAATGGATGAACTTTGTCAACTTGGATGATTCTTGGACAAAATCTCTCTTCGTTGGTCTCAAACTTCTCTACATGGTTTATTGTGTCATATTACATCAATCTATGCTTGACATTTGGCTTCGGTCAACTTTGAAGCTAGTCGAAACGAAGAAAGACCAAAATGGATGAACTTTGTCAACTTGGATGATTCTTGGAACAAATCTCTCTTCGTTGGTCTCAAACTTCTCCACATGGTTTATTGTGTCATATTACATCAATCTATGCTTGACATTTGCTTCGATCAACTTTGAAGCTAGTCGAAACGAAGAAAGACCAAAATGGACGAACTTGGTTAAGTTGGATGATTCTTGGACCAAATCTCTCTTCGTTGGTCTCAAACTTCTCCACATGGTTTATTGTGTCATATTACATCAATCTATGCTTGACATTTGGCTTCGATCAACTTTGAAGCTATTCGAAATGAAGAAAGACCAAAATGGACGAACTTGGTTAACTTGGATGATTCTTGGACCAAATCTCTCTTCGTTGGTCTCAAACTTCTCCACATGGTTTATTGTGTCATATTACATCAATCTATGCTTGACATTTGGCTTCGTTCAACTTTGAAGCTAGTCGAAACGAAGAAAGACCAAAATGGACGAACTTTGTTAACTTGGATGATTCTTGGAACAAATCTCTCTTCGTTGGTCTCAAACTTCTCCACATGTTTTATTGTGTCATATTACATCAATCTATGCTTGAGATTTGGCTTCGATCAACTTTGAAGCTAGTCGAAATGAAGAAAACCAAAATGGACGAACTTGGTTAACTTGGATGATTCTAGGCCAAATCTCTCTTCGTTGGTCTCAAACTTCTCCACATGGTTTATTGTGTACATTACATCAATCTATGCTTGACATTTGGCTTCGGTCAACTTTGAAGCTAGTCGAAACGAAGAAAGACCAAAATGGATGAACTTTGTCAACTTGGATGATTCTTAACTAAATCTCTCTTCGTTGTTCTCAAACTTCTCCACATGGTTTATTGTGTCATATTACATCAATCTATGCTTGACATTTGGCTTCGGTCAACTTTGAAGCTAGTCGAAACAAAGAAAGACCAAAATGGACGAACTTTGTCAACTTAGATGATTCTTGGACAAAATCTCTCTTCGTTGGTCTCAAACTTCTCTACATGGTTTATTGTGTCATATTACATCAATCTATGCTTGACATTTGGCTTCGATCAACTTTGAAGCTAGTCGAAAGGAAGAAAGACCAAAATGGACGAACTTGGTTAAGTTGGATGATTCTTGGACCAAATCTCTCTTCGTTGGTCTCAAACTTCTCCACATGGTTTATTGTGTCATATTACATCAATCTATGCTTGACATTTGGCTTCGGTCAACTTTGAAGCTAGTCGAAACAAAGAAAGACCAAAATGGATGAACTTTGTCAACTTGGATGATTCTTGGACTAAATCTCTCTTCGTTGGTCTCAAACTTCTCCACATGGTTTATTGTGTCATATTACATCAATCTATGCTTGACATTTGGCTTCGGTCAACTTTGAAGCTAGTCGAAACGAAGAAAGACCAAAATGGATGAACTTTTCAACTTGGATGATTCTTGGAACAAATCTCTCTTCGTTGGTCTCAAACTTCTCCACATGGTTTATTGTGTCATATTACATCAATCTATGCTTGACATTTGGCTTCGGTCAACTTTGAAGCTAGTCGAAACGAAGAAAGACCAAAATGGATGAACTTTGTCAACTTGGATGATTCTTGGACTAAATCTCTCTTCGTTGGTCTCAAACTTCTCCACATGGTTTATTGTGTCATATTACATCAATCTATGCTTGACATTTGGCTTCGTCAACTTTGAAGCTAGTCGAAACGAAGAAAGACCAAAATGGACGAACTTTTCAACTTGGATGATTCTTGGAACAAATCTCTCTTCGTTCGTCTCAAACTTCTCCACATGGTTTATTGTGTCATATTACATCAATCTATGCTTGACATTTGGCTTCGTCAACTTTGAAGCTAGTCGAAACGAAGAAAGACCAAAATGGACGAACTTTGTCAACTTGGATGATTCTTGGACTAAATCTCTCTTCGTTGTTCTCAAACTTCTCCACATGGTTTATTGTGTCATATTACATCAATCTATGCTTGACATTTGGCTTCGGTCAACTTTGAAGCTAGTCGAAATGAAGAAAGACCAAAATGGACGAACTTGGTCAACTTGGATGATTCTTGGACCAAATCTCTCTTCGTTGGTCCAAACTTCTCCACATGGTTTATTGTGTCATATTACATCAATCTATGCTTGACATTTGGCTTCGATCAACTTTGAAGCTAGTCGAAACGAAGAAAGACCAAAATGGATGAACTTTGTCAACTTGGATGATTCTTGCACTAAATCTCTCTTCGTTGGTCTCAAACTTCTCCACATGGTTTATTGTGTTATATTACATCAATCTATGCTTGAGATTTGGCTTCAATCAACTTTGAAGCTAGTCGAAACGAAGAAAGACCAAAATGGATGAACTTTGTCAACTTGGATGATTCTTTGACTAAATCTCTCTTCGTTAGTCTCAAACTTCTCCACATGGTTTATTGTGTCATATTACATCAATCTATGCTTGACATTTGGCTTCTGTCAACTTTGAAGCTAGTCGAAACGAAGAAAGACCAAAATGGACGAACTTTTTCAACTTGGATGATTCTTGGACAAATCTCTCTTCGTTGGTCTCAAACTTCTCCACATGGTTTATTGTGTCATATTACATCAATCTATGCTTGACATTTGGCTTCAGTCAACTTTGAAGCTAGTCGAAACGAAGAAAGACCAAAATGGACGAACTTGTCAACTTGGATGATTCTTGGACTAAATCTCTCTTCGTTGTTCTCAAACTTCTCCACATGGTTTATTGTGTCATATTACATCAATCTATGCTTGACATTTGGCTTCGGTCAACTTTGAAGCTAGTCGAAAGAAGAAAGACCAAAATGGACGAACTTGGTCAACTTGGATGATTCTTGGACCAAATCTCTCTTCGTTGGTCCCAAACTTCTCCACATGGTTTATTGTGTCATATTACATCAATCTATGCTTGAGATTTGGCTTCAATCAACTTTGAAGCTAGTCGAAAGGAAAAAAGACCAAAATGGAAGAACTTGATTAAGTTGGATGATTCTTGGACCAAATCTCTCTTCGTTGGTTCCAAACTTCTCAAAGGTTAATGTGTCATATTACATCAATCTATGCTTGACATTTGGCTTCGGTCAACTTTGAAGCTAGTCGAAACGAAGAAAGACCAAAATGGATGAACTTGGTCAACTTGGATGATTCTTGTACCAAATCTCTCTTCGTAGTCCCAAACTTCTCCACATGGTTTATTGTGTCATATTACATCAATCTATGCTTGACATTTGGCTTCGGTCAACTTTGAAGCTAGTCGAAACGAAGAAAGACCAAATTGGACAAACTTTGTCAACTTGGATGATTCTTGCACTAAATCTCTCTTCGTTGGTCTCAAACTTCTCCACATGGTTTATTGTGTCATATTACATCAATCTATGCTTGAGATTTGGCTTCGATCAACTTTGAAGCTAGTCGAAACGAAGAAAGACCAAAATGGACGAACTTGGTCAACTTGGATGATTCTTGGACCAAATCTCTCTTCGTTGTCTCAAACTTCTCCACATGGTTTATTGTGTCATATTACATCAATCTATGCTTGACATTTGGCTTCGGTCAACTTTGAAGCTAGTCGAAACGAAGAAAGACCAAATGGACAAACTTAGTCAACTTGGATGATTCTTGCACTAAATCTCTCTTCGTTCGTCTCAAACTTCTCCACATGGTTTATTGTGTCATATTACATCAATCTATGCTTGACATTTGGCTTCGATCAACTTTGAAGCTAGTCGAAACGAAGAAAGACCAAAATGGATGAACTTTGTCAACTTGGATGATTCTTGGACTAAATCTCTCTTCGTTGGTCTCAAACTTCTCCACATGGTTTATTGTTCATATTACATCAATCTATGCTTGACATTTGGCTTCGGTCAACTTTGAAGCTAGTCGAAATGAAGAAAGACAAAATGGACGAACTTTGTCAACTTGGATGATTCTTGGACTAAATCTCTCTTCGTTGGCCTCAAACTTCTCCACATGGTTTATTGTGTCATATTACATCAATCTATGCTTGACATTTGGCTTCGGTCAACTTTGAAGCTAGTCGAAACGAAGAAAGACCAAAATGGATGAACTTTGTCAACTTGGATGATTCTTGGAATAAATCTCACTTCGTTGGTCTCAAACTTCTCCACATGGTTTATTGTGTCATATTACATAATCTATGCTTGACATTTGGCTTCGGTCCACTTTGAAGCTAGTCGAAACGAAGAAAGACAAAATGGACGAACTTGGTTAAGTTGGATGATTCTTGGACCAAATCTCTTTGTTGGTCTCAAACTTCTCCACATGGTTTATTGTGTCATATTACATCAATCTATGCTTGAAATTTGGCTTCGGTCAACTTTGAAACTAGTCGAAACGAAGAAAGACCAAAATGGACGAACTTTGTCAACTTGGATGATTCTTGGACTAAATCTCTCTTCGTTGGTCTCAAACTTCTCTACATGGTTTATTGTGTCATATTACATCAATCTATGCTTGAGATTTGGCTTCGATCAACTTTGAAGCTAGTCGAAACGAAGAAAGACCAAAATGAATAACTTTGTCAACTTGGATGATTCTTCAACTAAATCTCTCTTCATTGGTCTCAAACTTCTCCACATGGTTTATTGTGTCATATTACATCAATCTATGCTTGACATTTGGCTTCGATCAACTTTGAAGCTAGTCGAAACGAAGAAAGAACAAAATGAATGAACTTGGTCAACTTAGATGATTCTTGGACCAAATCTCTCTTCGTTGGTCCCAAACTTCTCCACATGGTTTATTGTGTCATATTACATTAATCTATGCTTGACATTTGGCTTCGGTCAACTTTGAAGCTAGTCGAAACGAAGAAAGACCAAAATGGACGAATTTGGTTAAGTTACATGATTCTTAGACCAAATCCTCTTCGTTGGCCTCAAACTTCTCCACATGGTTTATTGTGTCATATTACATCAATCTATGCTTGACATTTGGCTTCGGTCAACTTTGAAGCTAGTCGAAACGAAGAAAGACCAAAATGGATGAACTTTGTCAACTTGGATGATTCTTGAATAAATCTCACTTCGTTCATCTCAAACTTCTCCACATGGTTTATTGTGTCATATTACATCAATCTATGCTTGACATTTGGCTTCGGTCCACTTTGAAGCTAGTCGAAACGAAGAAAGACAAAATGGACGAACTTGGTTTAGTTAGATGATTCTTGGACCAAATCTCTCTTCGTTGGTCTCAAACTTCTCCACATGGTTTATTGTGTCATATTACATCAATCTATGCTTGAAATTTGGCTTCGGTCAACTTTGAAGCTAGTCGAAACGAAGAAAGACCAAAATGGACGAACTTTGTCAACTTGGATGATTCTTGGACTAAATCTCTCTTCGTTGTTCTCAAACTTCTCCACATGGTTTATTGTGTCATATTAATCAATCTATGCTTGACATTTGGCTTCGGTCAACTTTGAAGCTAGTCGAAATGAAGAAAGACCAAAATGGACGAACTTGGTCAACTTGGATGATTCTTGGACCAAATCTCTCTTCGTTGGTCCCAAACTTCTCCACATGGTTTATTGTGTCATATTACATCAATCAATGCTTGAGATTTGGCTTCAATTAACTTTGAAGCTAGTCGAAACGAAGAAAGACCAAAATGGATGAACTTTGTCAACTTGGATGATTCTTGCACTAAATCTCTCTTCGTTGGTCTCAAACTTCTCCACATGGTTTATTGTGTCATATTACATCAATCTATGCTTGACATTTGGCTTCGGTCAACTTTGAAGCTAGTCGAAACGAAGAAAGACCAAAATGGACGAACTTTTCAACTTGGATGATTCTTGGAACAAATCTCTCTTCGTTGTCTCAAACTTCTCCACATGGTTTATTGTGTCATATTACATCAATCTATGCTTGACATTTGGTTTCGGTCAACTTTGAAGCTAGTCGAAACAAAGAAAGACCAAAATGGACGAACTTGGTCAACTTGGATGATTCTTGCACTAAATCTCTCTTCGTTGGTCCCAAACTTCTCCACATAGTTTATTGTGTCATATTACATCAATCTATGCTTGACATTTGGCTTCAATTAACTTTGAAGCTAGTCGAAACGAAGAAAGACCAAAATGGATGAACTTGTCAACTTGGATGATTCTTGCACTAAATCTCTCTTCGTTGGTCTCAAACTTCTCCACATGGTTTATTGTGTTATATTACATCAATCTATGCTTGAGATTTGGCTTCAATCAACTTTGAAGCTAGTCGAAACGAAGAAAGACCAAAATGGATGAACTTTGTCAACTTGGATGATTCTTTGACTAAATCTCTCTTCGTTAGTCTCAAACTTCTCCACATGGTTTATTGTGTCATATTACATCAATCTATGCTTGACATTTGGCTTCTGTTAACTTTGAAGCTAGTCAAAACAAAGAAAGACCAAAATGGACGAACTTTTTCAACTTGGATGATTCTTGGAACAAATCTCTCTTCGTTCGTCTCAAACTTCTCCACATGGTTTATTGGTCATATTACATCAATCTATGCTTGACATTTGGCTTCAGTCAACTTTGAAGCTAGTCGAAACGAAGAAAGACCAAAATGGACGAACCTTGTCAACTTGGATGATTCTTGGACTAAATCTCTCTTCGTTGTTCTCAAAATTCTCCACATGGTTTATTGTGTCATATTACATCAATCTATGCTTGACATTTGGCTTCGGTCAACTTTGAAGCTAGTTGAAATGAAGAAAGACCAAAATGGACGAACTTGGACAACTTGGATGATTCTTGGACCAAATCTCTCTTCGTTGGTCCCAAACTTCTCCACATGGTTTATTGTGTCATATTACATCAATCAATGCTTGAGATTTGGCTTCAATTAACTTTGAAGCTAGTCGAAAGGAAAAAAGACCAAAATGGAAGAACTTGGTTAAGTTGGATGATTCTTGGACCAAATATCTCTTCGTTGGTTCCAAACTTCTCAAAGGTTTAATGTGTCATATTACATCAATTTATGCTTGACATTTGGCTTCTGTCAACTTTGAAGCTAGTCGAAACGAAGAAAGACCAAAATGGACGAACTTGGTGAACTTGGATGATTCTTGGACCAAATCTCTCTTCGTTGGTCCCAAACTTCTCCACATGGTTTATTGTGTCATATTACATCAATCTATGCTTGACATTTGGCTTCGGTCAACTTTGAAGCTAGTCGAAACGAAGAAAGACCAAATTGGACAAACTTTGTCAACTTAGATGATTCTTGCACTAAATCTCTCTTCGTTCGTCTCAAACTTCTCCACATGGTTTATTGTGTCATATTACATCAATCTATGCTTGAGATTTGGCTTCGATCAACTTTGAAGCTAGTCGAAACGAAGAAAGACCAAAATGGACGAACTTGGTCAACTTGGATGATTCTTGGACCAAATCTCTCTTCGTTAGTCCCAAACTTCTCCCATGGTTTATTGTGTCATATTACATCAATCTATGCTTGACATTTGGCTTCGGTCAACTTTGAAGCTAGTCGAAATGAAGAAAGACCAAATTGGACAAACTTAGTCAACTTAGATGATTCTTGACTAAATCTCTCTTCGTTCGTCTCAAACTTCTCTACATGGTTTATTGTGTTATATTACATCAATCTATGCTTGAGATTTGGCTTCGATCAACTTTGAAGCTAGTCGAAACGAAGAAAGACCAAAATGGATGAACTTTGTCAACTTGGATGATTCTTGGACTAAATCTCTCTTCGTTGGTCTCAAACTTCTCCACATGGTTTATTGTCATATTACATCAATCTATGCTTGACATTTGGCTTCGGTCAACTTTGAAGCTAGTCGAAATGAAGAAAGACAAAAATGGACGAACTTTGTCAACTTGGATGATTCTTGCACTAAATCTCTCTTCGTTGGCCTCAAACTTCTCCACATGGTTTATTGTGTCATATTACATCAATCTATGCTTGACATTTGGCTTCGGTCAACTTTGAAGCTAGTCGAAAGAAGAAAGACCAAAATGGATGAACTATGTCAACTTGGATGATTCTTGGAATAATTCTCTCTTCGTTCATCTCAAACTTCTCCACATGGTTTATTGTGTCATATTACATCAATCTATGCTTGACATTTGGCTTGGTCAACTTTGAAGCTAGTCGAAACGAAGAAAGACCAAAATGGACGAACTTGGTTAAGTTGGATGATTCTTGGACCAAATCTCTCTTCGTTGGTCTCAAACTTCTCCACATGGTTTATTGTGTCATATTACATCAATCTATGCTTGAAATTTGGCTTCGGTCAACTTTGAAGCTAGTCGAAACGAAGAAAGACCAAAATGGATGAACTTTGTCAACTTGGATGATTCTTGGACTAAATCTCTCTTCGTTGGTCCCAAACTTCTCCACATGGTTTATTGTGTCATATTACATCAATCTATGCTTGACATTTGGCTTCGATCAACTTTGAAGCTAGTCGAAACGAAGAAAGACCAAAATGGACGAACTTTTTCAACTTGGATGATTCTTGGAACAAATCTCTCTTCGTTGGTCTCAAACTTCTCCACATGGTTTATTGTGTCATATTACATCAATCTATGCTTGACATTTGGCTTCGTTAACTTTGAAGCTAGTCGAAACGAAGAAAGACCAAAATGGATGAACTTTGTCAACTTGGATGATTCTTGGACTAAATCTCTCTTCGTTGGTCTCAAACTTCTCCACATGGTTTATTGTGTCATATTACATCAATCTATGCTTGAGATTTGGCTTCGATCAACTTTGAAGCTAGTCGAAACGAAGAAAGACCAAAATGGATGAACTTTGTCAACTTGGATGATTCTTGGACTAAATCTCTCTTCGTTGGTCTCAAACTTCTCCACATGGTTTATTGTGTCATATTACATCAATCTATGCTTGACATTTGGCTTCTGTCAACTTTGAAGCTAGTCGAAACGAAGAAAGACCAAAATGGACAAACTTTTTCAACTTGGATGATTCTTGGAATAAATCTCTCTTCGTTGGTCTCAAACTTCTCCACATGGTTTATTGTGTCATATTACATCAATCTATGCTTGACATTTGGCTTCAGTCAACTTTGAAGCTAGTCGAAACGAAGAAAGACCAAAATGGACGAACTTTGTCAACTTGGATGATTCTTTGACTAAATCTCTCTTCGTTTTCTCAAAATTCTCCACATGGTTTATTGTGTCATATTACATCAATCTATGCTTGACATTTGGCTTCGGTCAACTTTGAAGCTAGTCGAAACGAAGAAAGACCAAAATGGACGAACTTGGTCAACTTGGATGATTCTTGGACCAAATCTCTCTTCGTTGGTCCCAAACTTCTCCACATGGTTTATTGTGTCATATTACATCAATCTATGCTTGACATTTGGCTTCGGTCAACTTTGAAGCTAGTCGAAACGAAGAAAGACCAAATGGACAAACTTAGTCAACTTAGATGATTCTTGCACTAAATCTCTCTTCGTTGGTCTCAAACTTCTCTACATGGTTTATTGTGTCATATTACATCAATCTATGCTTGAGATTTGGCTTCGATCAACTTTGAAGCTAGTCGAAACGAAGAAAGACCAAAATGGATGAACTTTGTCAACTTGGATGATTCTTGGACTAAATCTCTCTTCGTTGGTCTCAAACTTCTCCACATGGTTTATTGTGTCATATTACATCAATCTATGCTTGACATTTGGCTTCGGTCAACTTTGAAGCTAGTCGAAATGAAGAAAGACAAAAATGGACGAACTTTGTCAACTTGGATGATTCTTGCACTAAATCTCTCTTCGTTGGCCTCAAACTTCTCCACATGGTTTATTGTGTCATATTACATCAATCTATGCTTGACATTTGGCTTCGGTCAACTTTGAAGCTAGTCGAAACGAAGAAAGACCAAAATGGATGAACTTGTCAACTTGGATGATTCTTGGAATAATTCTCACTTCGTTCATCTCAAACTTCTCCACATGGTTTATTGTGTCATATTACATCAATCTATGCTTGACATTTGGCTTTGGTCCACTTTGAAGCTAGTCGAAACGAAGAAAGACCAAAATGGACGAACTTGGTTAAGTTAGATGATTCTTGGACCAAATCTCTCTTTGTTGGTCTCAAACTTCTCCACATGGTTTATTGTGTCATATTACATCAATCTATGCTTGAGATTTGGCTTCGATCAACTTTGAAGCTAGTCGAAACGAAGAAAGACCAAAATGAATTAACTTTGTCAACTTAGATGATTCTTCAACTAAATCTCTCTTCGTTGGTCTCAAACTTCTCCACATGGTTTATTGGGTCATATTACATCAATCTATGCTTGAGATTTGGCTTCGATCAACTTTGAAGCTAGTCGAAACGAAGAAAGAACAAAATGGATGAACTTGGTCAACTTAGATGATTCTTGGACCAAATCTCTCTTCGTTGGTCCCAAACTTCTCCACATGGTTTATTGTGTCATATTACATCAATCTATGCTTGACATTTGGCTTCGGTCAACTTTGAAGCTAGTCGAAATGAAGAAAGACCAAAATGGACGAATTTGGTTAAGTTGGATGATTCTTAGACCAAATCTCTCTTCGTTGGCCTCAAACTTCTCCACATGGTTTATTGTGTCATATTACATCAATCTATGCTTGACATTTGGCTTCGGTCAACTTTGAAGCTAGTCGAAACGAAGAAAGACCAAAATGGATGAACTTTGTCAACTTGGATGATTCTTGGAATAAATCTCTCTTCGTTGGTCTCAAACTTCTCCACATGGTTTATTGTGTCATATTACATCAATCTATGCTTGACATTTCACTTTGGTCAACTTTGAAGCTAGTCGAAACGAAGAAAGACCAAAATGGACGAACTTGGTGAACTTGGATGATTCTTGGACCAAATCTCTCTTCGTTGGTCCCAAACTTCTCCACATGGTTTATTGTCCATATTACATCAATCTATGCTTGACATTTGGCTTCGGTCAACTTTGAAGCTAGTCGAAATGAAGAAAGACCAAAATGGACGAACTTTGTCAACTTGGATGATTCTTGGACTAAATCTCTCTTCGTTGTTCTCAAACTTCTCCACATGGTTTATTGTGTCATATTACATCAATCTATGCTTGACATTTGGCTTCGGTCAACTTTGAAGCTAGTCGAAATGAAGAAAGACCAAAATGGACGAACTTGGTCAACTTGGATGATTCTTGGACCAAATCTCTCTTCGTTGTCCCAAACTTCTCCACATGGTTTATTGTGTCATATTACATCAATCTATGCTTGACATTTGGCTTCGGTCAACTTTGAAGCTAGTCGAAACGAAGAAAGACCAAAATGGACGAACTTTGTCAACTTAGATGATTCTTGGACTAAATCTCTCTTCGTTGGTCTCAAACTTCTCCACATGGTTTATTGTGTCATATTACATCAATCTATGCTTGAGATTTGGCTTCGATCAACTTTGAAGCTAGTCGAAACGAAGAAAGACCAAAATGGACGAACTTTGTCAACTTGGATGATTCTTGGAATAATTCTCACTTCGTTGGTCTCAAACTTCTCCACATGGTTTATTGTGTCATATTACATCAATCTATGCTTGACATTTGGCTTCGGTCAACTTTGAAGCTAGTCGAAACGAAGAAAGACCAAAATGGACGAACTTGGTTAAGTTGGATGATTCTTGGACCAAATCTCTCTTTGTTGGTCTCAAACTTCTCCACATGGTTTATTTGTCATATTACATCAATCTATGCTTGAAATTTGGCTTCGGTCAACTTTGAAGCTAGTCGAAACGAAGAAAGACCAAAATGGACGAACTTTGTCAACTTGGATGATTCTTGGACTAAATCTCTCTTCGTTGGTCTCAAACTTCTCTACATGGTTTATTGTGTCATATTACATCAATCTATGCTTGACATTTGGCTTCAGTCAACTTTGAAGCTAGTCGAAACGAAGAAAGACCAAAATGGACGAACTTGGTCAACTTGGATGATTCTTGGACCAAATCTCTCTTCGTTAGTCCCAAACTTCTCCACATGGTTTATTGTGTCATATTACATCAATCTATGCTTGACATTTGGCTTCGGTCAACTTTGAAGCTAGTCGAAACGAAGAAAGACCAAAATGGACAAACTTTGTCAACTTAGATGATTCTTGCACTAAATCTCTCTTCGTTCGTCTCAAACTTCTCCACATGGTTTATTGTGTCATATTACATCAATCTATGCTTGAGATTTGGCTTCGATCAACTTTGAAGCTAGTCGAAACGAAGAAAGACCAAAATGGATGAACTTTGTCAACTTGGATGATTCTTGGACTAAATCTCACTTCGTTGGTCTCAAACTTCTCCACATGGTTTATTGTGTCCATATTACATCAATCTATGCTTGACATTTGGCTTCGGTCAACTTTGAAGCTAGTCGAAATGAAGAAAGACCAAAATGGACGAACTTTGTCAACTTGGATGATTCTTGCACTAAATCTCTCTTCGTTGGTCTCAAACTTCTCCACATGGTTTATTGTGTCATATTACATCAATCTATGCTTGACATTTGGCTTCGGTCAACTTTGAAGCTAGTCGAAATGAAGAAAGACCAAAATGGATGAACTTTGTCAACTTGGATGATTCTTGGAATAAATCTCACTTCGTTCATCTCAAACTTCTCCACATGGTTTATTGTGTCATATTACATCAATCTATGCTTGACATTTCACTTCGGTCAACTTTGAAGCTAGTCGAAACGAAGAAAGACCAAAATGGACGAACTTGGTTAAGTTAGATGATTCTTGGACCAAATCTCTCTTTATTGGTCTCAAACTTCTCCACATGGTTTATTGTGTCATATTACATCAATCTAAGCTTGAAATTTCGCTTCGGTCAACTTTGAAGCTAGTCGAAACGAAGAAAGACCAAAATGGACGAACTTTGTCAACATGGATGATTCTTGGACTAAATCTCTCTTCGTTGCTGTCAAACTTCTCCACATGGTTTATTGTGTCATATTACATCAATCTATGCTTGAGATTTGGCTTCGATCAACTTTGAAGCTAGTCGAAACGAAGAAAGACCAAAATGGATGAACTTTGTCAACTTGGATGATTCTTCAACTAAATCTCTCTTCGTTGGTCTCAAACTTCTCCACATGGTTTATTGGTCATATTACATCAATCTATGCTTGAGATTTGGCTTCGGTCAACTTTGAAGCTAGTCGAAATGAAGAAAGAACAAAATGGATGAACTTGGTCAACTTAGATGATTCTTGGACCAAATCTCTCTTCGTTGGTCCCAAACTTCTCCACATGGTTTATTGTGTCATATTACATCAATCTATGCTTGACATTTGACTTCGGTCAACTTTGAAGCTAGTCGAAACGAAGAAAGACCAAAATGGACGAATTTCGTTAAGTTGGATGATTCTTGGACCAAATCTCTCTTCGTTGGCCTCAAACTTCTCCACATGGTTTATTGTGTCATATTACATCAATCTATGCTTGACATTTGGCTTCGGTCAACTTTGAAGCTAGTCGAAACGAAGAAAGACCAAAATGGACGAACTTGTCCACATGGATGATTCTTGGACTAAATCTCTCTTCGTTGGTCTCAAACTTCTCCACATGGTTTATTGTGTCATATTACATCAATCTATGCTTGAGATTTGGCTTCGATCAACTTTGAAGCTAGTCGAAACGAAAAAAGACAAAAATGAATGAATTTGGTCAACTTAGATGATTCTTGGACTAAATCTCTCTTCGTTGGTCTCAAACTTCTCCACATGGTTTATTGTGTCATATTACATCAATCTATGCTTGAGATTTGGCTTCGATCAACTTTGAAGCTAGTCGAAACGAAGAAAGACCAAATTGGACGAACTTTGTCAACTTGGATGATTCTTGGACTAAATCTCTCTTCGTTGGTCTCAAACTTCTCCACATGGTTTATTGTGTCATATTACATCAATCTATGCTTGACATTTGGCTTCGGTCAACTTTGAAGCTAGTCGAAACGAAGAAAGACCAAAATGGACGAACTTTGTCAACTTGGATGATTCTTGGACTAAATCTCTCTTCGTTTCTCTCAAACTTCTCCACATGGTTTATTGTGTCATATTACATCAATCTATGCTTGACATTTGGCTTCGGTCAACTTTGAAGCTAGTCGAAACGAAGAAAGACCAAAATGGATGAACTTGGTCAACTTGGATGATTCTTGGACCAAATCTCTCTTTGGTAGTCCCAAACTTCTCCACATGGTTTATTGTGTCATATTACATCAATCTATGCTTGACATTTGGCTTCGGTCAACTTTGAAGCTAGTCGAAACGAAGAAAGACCAAATGGACAAACTTGTGAACTTAGATGATTCTTGCACTAAATCTCTCTTCGTTTGTCTCAAACTTCTCCACATGGTTTATTGTGTCATATTACATCAATCTATGCTTGAGATTTGGCTTCGATCAACTTTGAAGCTAGTCGAAACGAAGAAAGACCAAAATGGATGAACTTTGTCAACTTGGATGATTCTTGGACTAAATCTCTCTTCGTTGGTCTCAAACTTCTCCACATGGTTTATTGTGTCATATTACATCAATCTATGCTTGACATTTGGCTTCGGTCAACTTTGAAGCTAGTCGAAACGAAGAAAGACCAAAATGGACGAACTTGGTTAAGTTAGATGATTCTTGGACCAAATCTCTCTTCGTTGGTCTCAAACTTCTCCACATGGTTTATTGTGTCATATTACATCAATCTATGCTTGACATTTGGCTTCGGTCAACTTTGAAGCTAGTCGAAACGAAGAAAGACCAAAATGGACGAACTTTGTCAACTTGGATGATTCTTGGACTAAATCTCTCTTCGTTGGTCTCAAACTTCTCCACATGGTTTATTGTGTCATATTACATCAATCTATGCTTGACATTTGGCTTCGATTAACTTTGAAGCTAGTCGAAACGAAAAAAGACCAAAATGGATGAACTTTGTCAACTTAGATGATTCTTGGACTAAATCTCTCTTCGTTGGTCTCAAACTTCTCCACATGGTTTATTGGGTCATATTACATCAATCTATGCTTGAGATTTGGCTTCGATCAACTTTGAAGCTAGTCGAAACGAAGAAAGACCAAATGGACGAACTTTGTCAACTTGGATGATTCTTGGACTAAATCTCTCTTCGTTGGTCTCAAACTTCTCCACATGGTTTATTGTGTCATATTACATCAATCTATGCTTGAGATTTGGCTTCGATCAACTTTGAAGCTAGTCGAAATGAAGAAAGACCAAAATGGATAAACTTTGTCAACTTGGATGATTCTTGGAACAAATCTCTCTTCGTTGGTCTCAAACTTCTCCACATGGTTTATTGTGTCATATTACATCAATCTATGCTTGAGATTTGGCTTCGATCAACTTTGAAGCTATTCGAAATGAAGAAAGACCAAAATGGACGAACTTGGTCAACTTGGATGATTCTTGGACCAAATCTCTCTTCGTTGGTCCCAAACTTCTCCACATGGTTTATTGTGTCATATTACATCAATCTATGCTTGACATTTGACTTCGGTCAACTTTGAAGCTAGTCGAAACGAAGAAAGACCAAAATGGACGAACTTTGTCAACTTGGATGATTCTTGGACTAAATCTCTCTTCGTTGGCCTCAAACTTCTCCACATGGTTTATTGTGTCATATTACATCAATCTATGCTTGACATTTGGCTTCGGTCAACTTTGAAGCTAGTCGAAACGAAGAAAGACCAAAATGGACGAACTTTGTGAACTTGGATGATTCTTGGACTAAATCTCTCTTCGTTGGTCTCAAACTTCTCCACATGGTTTATTGTGTCATATTACATCAATCTATGCTTGAGATTTGGCTTCGATCAAATTTGAAGCTAGTCGAAATGAAGAAAGACCAAAATGAATGAACTTTGTCAACTTGGATGATTCTTAGACTAAATCTCTCTTCGTTGGTCTCAAACTTCTCCACATGGTTTATTGTGTCATATTACATCAATCTATGCTTGCATTTGGCTTCGGTCAACTTTGAAGCTAGTCGAAACGAAAAAAGACCAAAATGGATGAACTTTTTCAACTTGGATGATTCTTGGAACAAATCTCTTTCGTTGGTCTCAAACTTCTCCACATGGTTTATTGGTCATATTACATCAATCTATGCTTGACATTTGGCTTCGGTCAACTTTGAAGCTAGTCGAAACGAAGAAAGACCAAAATGGATGAACTTTGTCAACTTGGATGATTCTTGACTAAATCTCTCTTCGTTAGTCTCAAACTTCTCCACATGGTTTATTGTGTCATATTACATCAATCTATGCTTGACATTTGGCTTCAATCAACTTTGAAGCTAGTCGAAACAAAGAAAGACCAAAATGGATGAACTTGGTCAACTTGGATGATTCTTGGAACAAATCTCTCTTCGTTGGTCTCAAACTTCTCCACATGGTTTATTGTGTCATATTACATCAATCTATGCTTGACATTTGGCTTCGATTAACTTTGAAGCTAGTCGAAACAAAGAAAGACCAAAATGGACGAACTTGGTTAAGTTGGATGATTCTTGGACCAAATCTCTCTTCGTTGGTCCCAAACTTCTCCACATGGTTTATTGTGTCATATTACATCAATCTATGCTTGACATTTGCTTCGGTCAACTTTGAAGCTAGTCGAAACGAAGAAAGACCAAAATGGACAAACTTTGTCAACTTGGATGATTCTTGCACTAAATCTCTCTTCGTTGGTCTCAAACTTCTCCACATGGTTTATTGTGTCATATTACATCAATCTATGCTTGACATTTGGCTTCGGTCAACTTTGAAGCTAGTCGAAATGAAGAAAGACCAAAATGGACGAACTTTGTCAACTTGGATGATTCTTGGAACAAATCTCTCTTCGTTGGTCTCAAACTTCTCCACATGGTTTATTGTGTCATATTACATCAATCTATGCTTGACATTTGGCTTCGATCAACTTTGAAGCTAGTCGAAACGAAGAAAGACCAAAATGGACGAACTTTGTCAACTTGGATGATTCTTGGACTAAATCTCTCTTCGTTGGTCTCAAACTTCTCCACATGGTTTATTGTGTCATATTACATCAATCTATGCTTGACATTTGGCTTCGGTCAACTTTGAAGCTAGTCGAAACAAGAAAGACCAAAATGGACGAACTTTGTCAACTTGGATGATTCTTGGAACAAATCTCTCTTCGTTCGTCTCAAACTTCTCCACATGGTTTATTGTGTCATATTACATCAATCTATGCTTGACATTTGGCTTCGATCAACTTTGAAGCTAGTCGAAACAAAGAAAGACCAAAATGGACGAACTTGGTTAAGTTGGATGATTCTTGGACCAAATCTCTCTTCGTTGGTCTCAAACTTCTCCACATGGTTTATTGTGTCATATTACATCAATCTATGCTTGAGATTTGGCTTCGATCAACTTTGAAGCTAGTCGAAAGGAAGAAAGACCAAAATGGACGAACTTGGTTAAGTTGGATGATTCTTGGACTAAATCTCTCTTCGTTGGTCTCAAACTTCTCCACATGGTTTATTGTGTCATATTACATCAATCTATGCTTGACATTTGGCTTCGGTCAACTTTGAAGCTAGTCGAAACGAAGAAAGACCAAAATGGACGAATTTGGTTAAGTTGGATGATTCTTGAACCAAATCTCTCTTCGTTGGTCTCAAACTTCTCCACATGGTTTATTGTGTCATATTACATCAATCTATGCTTGACATTTGGCTTCGGTCAACTTTGAAGCTAGTCGAAACGAAGAAAGACCAAAATGGACGAACTTTTTCAGCTTGGATGATTCTTGGACTAAATCTCTCTTCGTTGTTCTCAAACTTCTCCACATGGTTTATTGTGTCATATTACATCAATCTATGCTTGACATTTGGCTTCGATCAACTTTGAAGCTAGTCGAAACGAAGAAAGACCAAAATGGATGAACTTTGTCAACTTAGATGATTCTTGGACTAAATCTCTCTTCGTTGGTCTCAAACTTCTCCACATGGTTTATTGTGTCATATTACATCAATCTATGCTTGAGATTTGGCTTCGATCAACTTTGAAGCTAGTCGAAACGAAGAAAGACCAAAATGGATGAACTTGGTCAACTTGGATGATTCTTGGACCAAATCTCTCTTCGTTGGTCCCAAACTTCTCCACATGGTTTATGTGTCATATTACATCAATCTATGCTTGACATTTGGCTTCGGTCAACTTTGAAGCTAGTCGAAACGAAGAAAGACCAAAATGGACGAACTTGGTTAAGTTACATGATTCTCTCTCTTCGTTGGCCTCAAACTTCTCCACATGGTTTATTGTGTCATATTACATCAATCTATGCTTGACATTTGGCTTCGGTCAACTTTGAAGCTAGTCGAAACGAAGAAAGACCAAAATGGACGAACTTTTTCAGCTTGGATGATTCTTGGACTAAATCTCTCTTCGTTGGTCTCAAACTTCTCCACATGGTTTATTGTGTCATATTACATCAATCTATGCTTGACATTTGGCTTCGATTAACTTTGAAGCTAGTCGAAATGAGAAAGACCAAAATGGATGAACTTTGTCAACTTGGATGATTCTTGGAAAATTCTCTCTTCGTTGGTCTCAAACTTCTCCACATGGTTTATTGTGTCATATTACATCAATCTATGCTTGACATTTGGCTTCGGTCACTTTGAAGCTAGTCGAAATGAAGAAAGACCAAAATGGACGAACTTGGTTAAGTGGATGATTCTTGGACTAAATCTCTCTTATTGGTCTCAAACTTCTCCACATGGTTTATTGTGTCATATTACATCAATCTATGCTTGACATTTGGCTTCGGTCAACTTTGAAGCTAGTCAAACGAAGAAAGACCAAAATGGACGAACTTGGTCAACTTGGATGATTCTTGGACGAAATCTCTCTTTGTTGGTCCCAAACTTCTCCACATGGTTTATTGTGTCATATTACATCAATCTATGCTTGACATTTGGCTTCGTTCAACTTTGAAGCTAGTCGAAACGAAGAAAGACCAAAATGGACGAACTTTGTCAACTTGGATGATTCTTGGACTAAATCTCTCTTCGTTTGTCTCAAACTTCTCCACATGGTTTATTGTGTCATATTACATCAATCTATGCTTGAGATTTGGCTTCGATCAACTTTGAAGCTAGTCGAAACGAAGAAAGACCAAAATGGACGAACTTTGTCAACTTGGATGATTCTTGGACTAAATCTCTCTTCGTTTGTCTCAAACTTCTCCACATGGTTTATTGTGTCATATTACATCAATCTATGCTTGAGATTTGGCTTCGATCAACTTTGAAGCTAGTCGAAACAAAGAAAGACCAAAATGGACGAACTTTGTCAACTTGGATGATTCTTGGAACAAATCTCTCTTCGTTGGTCTCAAACTTCTCCACATGGTTTATTGTGTCATATTACATCAATCTATGCTTGACATTTGGCTTCGGTCAACTTTGAAGCTAGTCGAAACGAAGAAAGACCAAATTGGATGAACTTTGTAAACTTGGATGATTCTTGGACTAAATCTCTCTCGTTGGTCTCAAACTTCTCCACATGGTTTATTGTGTCATATTACATCAATCTATGCTTGACATTTGGCTTCGGCCAACTTTGAAGCTAGTCGAAACGAAGAAAGACCAAAATGGATGAACTTTGTAAACTTGGATGATTCTTGGACTAAATCTCTCTCGTTGGTCTCAAACTTCTCCACATGGTTTATTGTGTCATATTACATCAATCTATGCTTGACATTTGGCTTCGGTCAACTTTGAAGCTAGTCGAAACGAAGAAAGACCAAAATGGATGAACTTGGTCAACTTGATGATTCTTAGACCAAATCTCTCTTCGTTGGTCTCAAACTTCTCCACATGGTTTATTGTGTCATATTACATCAATCTATGCTTGACATTTGGCTTCGGTCAACTTTGAAGCTAGTCGAAACGAAGAAAGACCAAAATGGACGAACTTTGTCAATTTGGATGATTCTTACACTAAATCTCTCTTCGTTGGTCTCAAACTTCTCCACATGGTTATTGTGTCATATTACATCAATCTATGCTTGACATTTGGCTTCGGTCAACTTTGAAGCTAGTCGAAACAAAAAAAGACCAAAATGGACGAACTTGGTCAACTTGGATGATTCTTGACCAAATCTCTCTTCGTTGGTCCCAAACTTCTCCACATGGTTTATTGTGTCATATTACATCAATCTATGCTTGACATTTGGCTTCGGTCAACTTTGAAGCTAGTCGAAACGAAGAAAGACCAAAATGGACAAACTTTGTCAACTTGGATGATTCTTGCACTAAATCTCTCTTCGTTGGCCTCAAACTTCTCCACATGGTTATTGTGTCATATTACATCAATCTATGCTTGACATTTGGCTTCGGTCAACTTTGAAGCTAGTCGAAACGAAGAAAGACCAAAATGGATGAATTTGGTCAACTTGATGATTTTGGAAAAATCTCTCTTCGTTGGTCTCAAACTTCTCCACATGGTTTATTGTGTCATATTACATCAATCTATGCTTGACATTTGGCTTCGGTCAACTTTGAAGCTAGTCGAAACGAAGAAAGACCAAAATGGACAAACTTTGTCAACTTGGATGATTCTTGCACTAAATCTCTCTTCGTTGCCTCAAACTTCTCCACATGGTTATTGTGTCATATTACATCAATCTATGCTTGACATTTGGCTTCGTTCAACTTTGAAGCTAGTCGAAACGAAGAAAGACCAAAATGGACGAACTTGGTTAACTTGGATGATTCTTAGACCAAATCTCTCTTTGTTGGTCTCAAACTTCTCCACATGGTTTATTGTGTCATATTACATCAATCTATGCTTGACATTTGGCTTCGGTCAACTTTGAAGCTAGTCGAAATGAAGAAAGACCAAAATGGATGAACTTTGTCAACTTGGATGATTCTTGGACTAAATCTCTCTTCGTTGGTCTCAAACTTCTCCACATGGTTTATTGTGTCATATTACATCAATCATGCTTGAGATTTGGCTTCGATCAACTTTGAAGCTAGTCGAAACGAAGAAAGACCAAAATGAATGAACTTTGTCAACTTGGATGATTCTTGGACTAAATCTCTCTTCGTTTGTCTCAAACTTCTCCACATGGTTTATTGGTCATATTACATCAATCTATGCTTGAGATTTGCTTCGATCAACTTTGAAGCTAGTCGAAACGAAAAAGACCAAAATGGATGAACTTTCTCAACTTGGATGATTCTTGGACTAAATCTCTCTTCGTTGGTCTCAAACTTCTCCACATGGTTTATTGTGTCATATTACATCAATCTATGCTTGAGATTTTGCTTCGATCAACTTTGAAGCTAGTCGAAAGGAAGAAAGACCAAAATGGACGAACTTGGTTAAGTTAGATGATTCTGGACCAAATCTCTCTTCGTTGGTCTCAAACTTCTCCACATGGTTTATTGTGTCATATTACATCAATCTATGCTTGACATTTGGCTTCGGTCAACTTTGAAGCTAGTCGAAACGAAGAAAGACCAAAATGAATGAACTTTGTCAACTTGGATGATTCTTAGACTAAATCTCTCTTCGTTGGTCTCAAACTTCTCCACATGGTTTATTGTGTCATATTACATCAATCTATGCTTGAGATTTGGCTTCAATCAACTTTGAAGCTAGTCGAAACGAAGAAAGACCAAAATGAATGAACTTTGTCAACTGGATGATTCTTAGACTAAATCTCTCTTCGTTGTCTCAAACTTCTCCACATGGTTTATTGGTCATATTACATCAATCTATGCTTGAGATTTGGCTTCGATCAACTTTGAAGCTAGTCGAAACGAAGAAAGACCAAAATGGATGAACTTTGTCAACTTGGATGATTCTTGGACTAAATCTCTCTTCGTTGGTCTCAAACTTCTCCACATGGTTTATTGTGTCATATTACATCAATCTATGCTTGACATTTGGCTTCGATCAACTTTGAAGCTAGTCGAAACGAAGAAAGACCAAAATGGACGAACTTGTCAACTTGGATGATTCTTAGACTAAATCTCTCTTCGTTGGTCTCAAACTTCTCCACATGGTTTATTGTCATATTACATCAATCTATGCTTGAGATTTGGCTTCGGTCAACTTTGAAGCTAGTCGAAACGAAGAAAGACCAAAATGGACGAACTTTGTTAACTTAGATGATTCTTGGCCAAATCTCTCTTCGTTAGTCCCAAACTTCTCCACATGGTTTATTGTGTCATATTACATCAATCTATGCTTGACATTTGGCTTCGATCAACTTTGAAGCTAGTCAAAACGAAGAAAGACCAAAATGGACTTTGTCAACTTGGATGATTCTTGGACTAAATCTCACTTCTTTGGTCTCAAACTTCTCCACATGGTTTATTGTGTCATATTACATCAATCTATGCTTGACATTTGGCTTCGGTCAACTTTGAAGCTAGTCGAAACAAAGAAAGACCAAAATGGACGAACTTTGTTAAGTTGGATGATTCTTGGACCAAATCTCTCTTCGTTGGTCTCAAACTTCTCCACATGGTTTATTGTGTCATATTACATCAATCTATGCTTGACATTTGGCTTCGGTCAACTTTGAAGCTAGTCGAAACGAAGAAAGACCAAAATGGACGAACTTGGTTAAGTTGATGATTCTTGGCCAAATCTCTCTTCGTTGGTCCCAAACTTTCCACATGGTTTATTGTGTCATATTACATCAATCTATGCTTGACATTTGGCTTCGATCAACTTTGAAGCTAGTCGAAAGAAGAAAGACCAAAATGGACGAACTTTGTCAACTTGGATGATTCTTGGACTAAATCTCTCTTCGTTGGTCTCAAACTTCTCCACATGGTTTATTGTGTCATATTACATCAATCTATGCTTGACATTTGGCTTCGGTCAACTTTGAAGCTAGTCGAAACGAAGAAAGACCAAAATGGATGAACTTTGTCAACTTGGATGATTCTTGGACTAAATCTCTCTTCGTTGGTCTCAAACTTCTCCACATGGTTTATTGTGTCATATTACATCAATCTATGCTTGAGATTTGGCTTCGATTAACTTTGAAGCTAGTCGAAACGAAGAAAGACCAAAATGGATGAACTTTGTCAACTTGGATGATTCTTGGACTAAATCTCTCTTCGTTGGTCTCAAACTTCTCCACATGGTTTATTGTGTCATATTACATCAATCTATGCTTGACATTTGGCTTCGGTCAACTTTGAAGCTAGTCGAAACGAAGAAAGACCAAAATGGATGAACTTTGTTAAGTTGGATGATTCTTGGACCAAATCTCTCTTCGTTGGTCTCAAACTTCTCCACATGGTTTATTGTGTCATATTACATCAATCTATGCTTGACATTTGGCTTCGATCAACTTTGAAGCTAGTCGAAACGAAGAAAGACCAAAATGGATGAACTTTTCAACTTGGATGATTCTTGGAACAAATCTCTCTTCGTTCGTCTCAAACTTCTCCACATGGTTTATTGGTCATATTACATCAATCTATGCTTGACATTTGGCTTCGGTCAACTTTGAAGCTAGTCGAAATGAAAGACCACCAAAATGGACGAACTTTGTCAACTTGGATGATTCTGGACTAAATCTCTCTTCGTTGGTCTCAAACTTCTCCACATGGTTTATTGTGTCATATTACATCAATCTATGCTTGAGATTTGGCTTCGATCAACTTTGAAGCTAGTCGAAACGAAAAAAGACCAAAATGGATGAACTTTGACAACTTTGTCAACCTGGATGATTCTTGGACCAAATCTCTTTCTTGGTCTCAAACTTCTCCACATGGTTTATTGTGTCATATTACATCAATCTATGCTTGACATTTGGCTCGATCAACTTTGAAGCTAGTCGAAACGAAGAAAGACCAAAATGGACGAACTTTGTCAACTTGGATGATTCTTGGACTAAATCTCTCTTCGTTGGTCTCAAACTTCTCCACATGGTTTATTGTGTCATATTACATCAATCTATGCTTGACATTTGGCTTCGATCAACTTTGAAGCTAGTCGAAACGAAGAAAGACCAAAATGGACGAACTTGGTTAAGTTGGATGATTCTTGGACCAAATCTCTCTTCGTTGGTCTCAAACTTCTCCACATGGTTTATTGTGTCATATTACATCAATCTATGCTTGACATTTGGCTTCGGTCAACTTTGAAGCTAGTCGAAACGAAGAAAGACCAAAATGGATGAACTTTGTCAACTTGGATGATTCTTGGACCAAATCTCTCTTCGTTGGTCTCAAACTTCTCCACATGGTTTATTGTGTCATATTACATCAATCTATGCTTGACATTTGGCTTCGGTCAACTTTGAAGCTAGTCGAAATGAAGAAAGACCAAAATGGACGAACTTTTTCAACTTGGATGATTCTTGGACCAATCTCTCTTCGTTGGTCTCAAACTTCTCCACATGGTTTATTGTGTCATATTACATCAATCTATGCTTGACATTTGGCTTCGGTCAACTTTGAAGCTAGTCGAAACGAAGAAAGACCAAAATGGATGAACTTTGTCAACTTGATGATTCTTGGACTAAATCTCTCTTCGTTGGTCTCAAACTTCTCCACATGGTTTATTGGTCATATTACATCAATCTATGCTTGACATTTGGCTTCGATCAACTTTGAAGCTAGTCGAAACGAAGAAAGACCAAAATGGACGAACTTGGTTAAGTTGGATGATTCTTGGACCAAATCTCTCTTCGTTGGTCTCAAACTTCTCCACATGGTTTATTGTGTCATATTACATCAATCTATGCTTGACATTTGGCTTCGATCAACTTTGAAGCTAGTCGAAACGAAGAAAGACCAAAATGGACGAACTTGGTTAAGTTGGATGATTCTTGGACTAAATCTCTCTTCGTTCGTCTCAAACTTCTCCACATGGTTTATTGTGTCATATTACATCAATCTATGCTTGACATTTGGCTTCGATCAACTTTGAAGCTAGTCGAAACGAAAAAGACCAAAATGGACGAACTTTGTCAACTTGGATGATTCTTGGACTAAATCTCTCTTCGTTGGTCTCAAACTTCTCCACATGGTTTATTGTGTCATATTACATCAATCTATGCTTGACATTTGGCTTCGATCAACTTTGAAGCTAGTCGAAACGAAGAAAGACCAAAATGGACGAACTTGGTTAACTTGGATGATTCTTGGACTAAATCTCTCTTCGTTCGTCTCAAACTTCTCCACATGGTTTATTGTGTCATATTACATCAATCTATGCTTGAGATTTGGCTTCGATCAACTTTGAAGCTAGTCGAAATGAAAAAGACCAAAATGGACGAACTTTGTCAACTTGGATGATTCTTGGACTAAATCTCTCTTCGTTGGTCTCAAACTTCTCCACATGGTTTATTGTGTCATATTACATCAATCTATGCTTGACATTTGGCTTCGGTCAACTTTGAAGCTAGTCGAAACAAGAAAGACCAAAATGGACGAACTTTGTTAACTTGGATGATTCTTGGCCAAATCTCTCTTCGTTGGTCTCAAACTTCTCCACATGGTTTATTGTGTCATATTACATCAATCTATGCTTGACATTTGGCTTCGATCAACTTTGAAGCTAGTCGAAACGAAGAAAGACCAAAATGGACGAACTTTGTCAACTTGGATGATTCTTGAACAAATCTCTCTTCGTTGGTCTCAAACTTCTCCACATGGTTTATTGTGTCATATTACATCAATCTATGCTTGAGATTTGGCTTCGATCAACTTTGAAGCTAGTCGAAACGAAGAAAGACCAAAATGGACGAACTTGGTTAAGTTGGATGATTCTTGGACCAAATCTCTCTTCGTTGGTCTCAAACTTCTCCACATGGTTTATTGTGTCATATTACATCAATCTATGCTTGACATTTGATTCGATCAACTTTGAAGCTAGTCGAAACGAAGAAAGACCAAAATGGACGAACTTTGTCAACTTGGATGATTCTTGGAACAAATCTCTCTTCGTTGGTCTCAAACTTCTCCACATGGTTTATTGTGTCATATTACATCAATCTATGCTTGAGATTTGGCTTCGATCAACTTTGAAGCTAGTCGAAACGAAGAAAGACCAAAATGGATGAACTTTGTCAACTTGGATGATTCTTGGACTAAATCTCTCTTCGTTGGTCTCAAACTTCTCCACATGGTTTATTGTGTCATATTACATCAATCTATGCTTGACATTTGGCTCGATCAACTTTGAAGCTAGTCGAAACGAAGAAAGACCAAAATGGACGAACTTTGTCAACTTGGATGATTCTTGGACTAAATCTCTCTTCGTTGGTCTCAAACTTCTCACATGGTTTATTGTGTCATATTACATCAATCTATGCTTGAGATTTGGCTTCGATCAACTTTGAAGCTAGTCGAAACGAAGAAAGACCAAAATGGATCAACTTTGTCAACTTGGATGATTCTTGGACTAAATCTCTCTTCGTTGGTCTCAAACTTCTCCACATGGTTTATTGTGTCATATTACATCAATCTATGCTTGAGATTTGGCTTCGAACAACTTTGAAGCTAGTCGAAACGAAGAAAGACCAAAATGGACGAACTTGGTTAAGTTGGATGATTCTTGGACCAAATCTCTCTTCGTTGGTCTCAAACTTCTCCACATGGTTTATTGTGTCATATTACATCAATCTATGCTTGACATTTGATTCGATCAACTTTGAAGCTAGTCGAAACGAAGAAAGACCAAAATGGATGAACTTTGTCAACTTGGATGATTCTTGGACTAAATCTCTCTTCGTTGGTCTCAAACTTCTCCACATGGTTTATTGTGTCATATTACATCAATCTATGCTTGACATTTGGCTTCGATCAACTTTGAAGCTAGTCGAAACAAAGAAAGACCAAAATGGATGAACTTTGTCAACTTGGATGATTCTTAGACAAAATCTCTCTTCGTTGGTCTCAAACTTCTCCACATGGTTTATTGTGTCATATTACATCAATCTATGCTTGACATTTGGCTTCGATCAACTTTGAAGCTAGTCGAAACGAAGAAAGACCAAAATGGACGAACTTTGTCAACTTGGATGATTCTTGACTAAATCTCTCTTCGTTGGTCTCAAACTTCTCCACATGGTTTATTGTGTCATATTACATCAATCTATGCTTGAGATTTGGCTTCGATCAACTTTGAAGCTAGTCGAAATGAAGAAAGACCAAAATGGATGAACTTTTTCAACTTGGATGATTCTTGGACTAAATCTCTTTTCGTTTGTCTCAAACTTCTCCACATGGTTTATTGTGTCATATTACATCAATCTATGCTTGAGATTTGGCTTCGGTCAACTTTGAAGCTAGTCAAAACGAAGAAAGACAAAATGGACGAACTTGGTTAAGTTGGATGATTCTTGGACCAAATCTCTCTTCGTTGGTCTCAAACTTCTCCACATGGTTTATTGTGTCATATTACATCAATCTATGCTTGACATTTGGCTTCGATCAACTTTGAAGCTAGTCGAAACGAAGAAAGACCAAAATGGATGAACTTTGTCAACTTGGATGATTCTTGGACTAAATCTCTCTTCGTTGGTCTCAAACTTCTCCACATGGTTTATTGTGTCATATTACATCAATCTATGCTTGAGATTTGGCTTCGATCAACTTTGAAGCTAGTCGAAACGAAGAAAGACCAAAATGGACGAACTTGGTTAAGTTGGATGATTCTTGGACCAAATCTCTCTTCGTTGGTCTCAAACTTCTCCACATGGTTTATTGTGTCATATTACATCAATCTATGCTTGACATTTGCTTCGATCAACTTTGAAGCTAGTCAAAATGAAGAAAGACCAAAATGGATGAACTTTGTCAACTTGGATGATTCTTGGACTAAATCTCTCTTCGTTGGTCTCAAACTTCTCCACATGGTTTATTGTGTCATATTACATCAATCTATGCTTGACATTTGGCTTCGATCAACTTTGAAGCTAGTCGAAACGAAGAAAGACCAAAATGGACGAACTTTGTCAACTTGGATGATTCTTGGAACTAATCTCTCTTCGTTCGTCTCAAACTTCTCCACATGGTTTATTGTGTCATATTACATCAATCTATGCTTGAGATTTGGCTTCGATCAACTTTAACTTTGTCAACTTGGATGATCCTTGCACTAAATCTCTCCTCCTTCATCTTAAACTTCTCCACATGGTTTATTGTGTCATATTACATCAATCTATGCTTGACATTTGGCTTCGATCAACTTTGAAGCTAGTCGAAACGAAGAAAGACCAAAATGGACGAACTTTGTCAACTTGGATGATTCTTGGATCAAATCTCTCTTCGTTCGTCTCAAACTTCTCCACATGGTTTATTGTGTCATATTACATCAATCTATGCTTGACATTTGGCTTCGATCAACTTTGAAGCTAGTCGAAACGAAGAAAGACCAAAATGGATGAACTTTGCAACTTGGATGATTCTTGGACTAAATCTCTCTTCGTTGGTCTCAAACTTCTCCACATGGTTTATTGTGTCATATTACATCAATCTATGCTTGAGATTTGGCTTCGATCAACTTTGAAGCTAGTCGAAACGAAGAAAGACCAAAATGGACGAACTTGGTTAAGTTTGATGATTCTTGGACCAAATCTCTCTTCGTTGGTCTCAAACTTCTCACATGGTTTATTGTGTCATATTACATCAATCTATGCTTGACATTTGGCTTCGATCAACTTTGAAGCTAGTCGAAACGAAGAAAGACCAAAATGGACGAACTTTGTCAACTTGGATGATTCTTGGACTAAATCTCTCTTTGTTGGTCTCAAACTTCTCCACATGGTTTATTGTGTCATATTACATCAATCTATGCTTGACATTTGGCTTCGATCAACTTTGAAGCTAGTCGAAACGAAGAAAGACCAAAATGGACGAACTTTGTCAACTTGGATGATTCTTGAACAAATCTCTCTTCGTTGGTCTCAAACTTCTCCACATGGTTTATTGTGTCATATTACATCAATCTATGCTTGAGATTTGGCTTCGATCAACTTTGAAGCTAGTCGAAACGAAGAAAGACCAAAATGAATGAACTTTGTCAACTTGGATGATTCTTGGACTAAATCTTCTTTCGTTGGTCTCAAACTTCTCCACATGGTTTATTGTGTCATATTACATCAATCTATGCTTGACATTTGGCTTCGATCAACTTTGAAGCTAGTCGAAACGAAGAAAGACAAAAATGGACGAACATTGTCAACTTGGATGATTCTTGGACTAAATCTCTCTTCGTTGGTCTCAAACTTCTCCACATGGTTTATTGTGTCATATTACATCAATCTATGCTTGACATTTGGCTTCGATCAACTTTGAAGCTAGTCGAAACGAAGAAAGACCAAAATGGACGAACTTGGTCAACTTGGATGATTCTTGGAACAAATCTCTCTTCGTTGGTCTCAAACTTCTCCACATGGTTTATTGTGTCATATTACATCAATCTATGCTTGAAATTTGGCTTCGGTCAACTTTGAAGCTAGTCGAAACGAAGAAAGACCAAAATGGATGAACTTTTTCAACTTGGATGATTCTTGGACTAAATCTCTCTTCGTTGGTCTCAAACTTCTCCACATGGTTTATTGTGTCATATTACATCAATCTATGCTTGACATTTGGCTTCGATCAACTTTGAAGCTAGTCGAAACGAAGAAAGACCAAAATGGATGAACTTTGTCAACTTGGATGATTCTTGGACTAAATCTCTTCGTTGGTCTCAAACTTCTCCACATGGTTTATTGGTCATATTACATCAATCTATGCTTGAGATTTGCTTCGATAACTTTGAAGCTAGTCGAAATGAAGAAAGACCAAAATGGACGAACTTGGTTAAGTTGGATGATTCTTGGCCAAATCTCTCTTCGTTGGTCTCAAACTTCTCCACATGGTTTATTGTGTCATATTACATCAATCTATGCTTGACATTTGGCTTCGGTCAACTTTGAAGCTAGTCGAAACGAAGAAAGACCAAAATGGCGAACTTTGTCAACTTGGATGATTCTTGGACTAAATCTCTCTTCGTTGGTCTCAAACTTCTCAACATGGTTTATTGTGTCATATTACATCAATCTATGCTTGACATTTGGCTTCGATCAACTTTGAAGCTAGTCGAAACGAAGAAAGACCAAAATGGATGAACTTTGTCAACTTGGATGATTCTTGGACTAAATCTCTCTTCGTTGGTCTCAAACTTCTCCACATGGTTTATTGTGTCATATTACATCAATCTATGCTTGAGATTTGGCTTCGATCAACTTTGAAGCTAGTCGAAACGAAGAAAGACCAAAATGGACGAACTTTGTCAACTTGGATGATTCTTGGACCAAATCTCTCTTCGTTGGTCTCAAACTTCTCCACATGGTTTATTGTGTCATATTACATCAATCTATGCTTGAGATTTGGCTTCGATCAACTTTGAAGCTAGTCGAAACGAAGAAAGACCAAAATGGATGAACTTTGTCAACTTGGATGATTCTTGACTAAATCTCTCCTCCTTTCTCCACATGGTTTATTGTGTCATATTACATCAATCTATGCTTGACATTTGGCTTCGATCAACTTTGAAGCTAGTCGAAACGAAGAAAGACCAAAATGGACGAACTTTGTCAACTTGGATGATTCTTGGAACAAATCTCACTTCGTTCCTCTCAAACTTCTCCACATGGTTTATTGGTCATATTACATCAATCTATGCTTGAGATTTGGCTTCGGTCAACTTTGAAGCTAGTCGAAACGAAGAAAGACCAAAATGGATGAACTTTTTCAACTTGGATGATTCTTGGAACAAATCTCTCTTCGTTGGTCTCAAACTTCTCCACATGGTTTATTGTGTCATATTACATCAATCTATGCTTGACATTTGGCTTCGGTCAACTTTGAAGCTAGTCGAAACGAAGAAAGACCAAAATGAATGAACTTGTCAACTTGGATGATTCTTGGACTAAATCTCTTTCGTTGGTCTCAAACTTCTCCACATGGTTTATTGGGTCATATTACATCAATCTATGCTTGAGATTTGGCTTCGATCAACTTTGAAGCTAGTCGAAATGAAAAAAGACCAAAATGGATGAACTTTGTCAACTTGGATGATTCTTGGAAAAATCTCTCTTCGTTGTCTCAAACTTCTCCAAATGGTTTATTGGTCATATTACATCAATCTATGCTTGAGATTTGGCTTCGGTCAACTTTGAAGCTAGTCGAAATGAAGAAAGACCAAAATGGATGAACTTTTTCAATTACATGATTCTTGGACAAATCTCTCTTCGTTGGTCTCAAACTTCTCCACATGGTTTATTGTGTCATATTACATCAATCTATGCTTGAGATTTGGCTTCGATCAACTTTGAAGCTAGTCGAAACGAAGAAAGACCAAAATGGATGAACTTTGTCAACTTGGATGATTCTTGGACTAAATCTCTCTTCGTTCCTCTCAAACTTCTCCACATGGTTTATTGTGTCATATTACATCAATCTATGCTTGACATTTGGCTTCGATCAACTTTGAAGCTAGTCGAAACGAAGAAGACCAAAATGGACGAACTTGGTCAACTTGATGATTCTTGAACAAATCTCACTTCGTTCTCTCAAACTTCTCCACATGGTTTATTGTGTCATATTACATCAATCTATGCTTGAAATTTGGCTTCGGTCAATTGAAGCTAGTCAAAACGAAGAAAGACCAAAATGGATGAACTTTTTCAACTTGGATGATTCTTGCACTAAATCTCTCTTCGTTCATCTCAAACTTCTCCACATGGTTTATTGTGTCATATTACATCAATCTATGCTTGACATTTGGCTTCGATCAACTTTGAAGCTAGTCGAAACGAAGAAAGACCAAAATGGACGAACTTTGTCAACTTGATGATTTTAGAACAAATCTCACTTCGTTCCTCTCAAACTTCTCACATGGTTTATTGTGTCATATACATCAATCTATGCTTGAAATTTGGCTTCGGTCAACTTTGAAGCTAGTCAAAACGAAGAAAGACCAAAATGGATGAACTTTTTCAACTTGGATGATTCTTGGACAAATCTCTCTTCGTTGGTCTCAAACTTCTCAACATGGTTTATTGTGTCATATTACATCAATCTATGCTTGAGATTTGGCTTCGATCAACTTTGAAGCTAGTCGAAACGAAGAAAGACCAAAATGGATGAACTTTGTCAACTTGGATGATTCTTGGACTAAATCTCTCTTCGTTGGTCTCAAACTTCTCACATGGTTTATTGTGTCATATTACATCAATCTATGCTTGAGATTTGGCTTCGATCAACTTTGAAGCTAGTCGAAACGAAGAAAGACCAAAATGGATGAACTTTGTCAACTTGGATGATTCTTAAACTAAATCTCTTTTCTTTGGTCTCAAACTTCTCCACATGGTTTATTGGGTCATATTACATCAATCTATGCTTGAGATTTGGCTTCGAACAACTTTGAAGCTAGTCGAAATGAAGAAAGACCAAAATGGACGAACTTGTAAGTTAGATGATTCTTAGCCAAATCTCTCTTCGTTGGTCTCAAACTTCTCACATGGTTTATTGTGTCATATTACATCAATCTATGCTTGACATTTGGCTTCGGTCAACTTTGAAGCTAGTCGAAACGAAGAAAGACCAAAATGCTGAACTTTGTCAACTTGGATGATTCTTGGACTAAATCTCTCTTCGTTGGTCTCAAACTTCTCACATGGTTTATTGTGTCATATTACATCAATCTATGCTTGAGATTTGGCTCGATCAACTTTGAAGCTAGTCGAAACAAAGAAAGACCAAAATGAATGAACTTTGTCAACTTGGATGATTCTTAGACTAAATCTCTCTTAGATCTTTTCTTTGGTCTCAAACTTCTCCACATGGTTTATTGTGTCATATTACATCAATCTATGCTTGAGATTTGGCTTCGATCAACTTTGAAGCTAGTCGAAACGAAGAAAGACCAAAATGGATGAACTTTTTCAACTTGGATGATTCTTAGAACAAATCTCTCTTTGTTCATCTCAAACTTCTCCACATGGTTTATTGTGTCATATTACATCAATCTATGCTTGACATTTGGCTTCGGTCAACTTTGAAGCTAGTCAAAACGAAGAAAGACCAAAATGGATGAACTTTTGCAACTTGGATGATTCTTAGAACAAATCTCACTTTGTTCGTCTCAAACTTCTCACATGGTTTATTGTGTCATATTACATCAATCTATGCTTGACATTTGACTTCGGTCAACTTTGAAGCTAGTCAAAACGAAGAAAGACCAAAATGGACGAACTTTGTCAACTTGGATGATTCTTGGACTAAATCTCTCTTCGTTGACTCAAACTTCTCCACATGGTTTATTGTGTCATATTACATCAATCTATGCTTGAGATTGGCTTCGATCAACTTTGAAGCTATTCGAAACGAAGAAAGACCAAAATGGACGAACTTGGTTAACTTGGATGATTCTTGGCCAAATCTCTCTTCGTTGGTCCCAAACTTCTCCACATGGTTTATTGTGTCATATTACATCAATCTATGCTTGAGATTTGGCTTCGATCAACTTTGAAGCTAGTCGAAACGAAGAAACCAAAAATGGACGAACTTGGTTAAGTTAGATGATTCTGGACCAAATCTCTCTTCGTTGGTCTCAAACTTCTCCACATGGTTTATTGTGTCATATTACATCAATCTATGCTTGACATTTGGCTTCGGACAACTTTGAAGCTAGTCGAAAGGAAGAAAGACAAAATGGACGAACTTGGTTAAGTTGGATGATTCTTGGACCAAATCTCTCTTCGTTGGTCTCAAACTTCTCCACATGGTTTATTGTGTCATATTACATCAATCTATGCTTGACATTTGGTTCGGTCAACTTTGAAGCTAGTCGAAACGAAGAAAGACCAAAATGGACGAACTTTGTGCACTTGGATGATTCTTGTACTAAATCTCTCTTCGTTGGTCTCAAACTTCTCTACATGGTTTATTGTGTCATATTACATCAATCTATGCTTGACATTTGGCTTCGGTCAACTTTGAAGCTAGTCGAAACGAAGAAAGACCAAAATGGACTAAATCTCTCTTCGTTGGTCTCAAACTTCTCCACATGGTTTATTGTGTCATATTACATCAATCTATGCTTGAGATTTGGCTTCGGACAACTTTGAAGCTAGTCGAAACGAAGAAAGACCAAAATGGATGAACTTTGCCAACTTGGATGATTCTTGGACTAAATCTCTCTTTGTTGTCTCAAACTTCTCCACATGGTTTATTGTGTCATATTACATCAATCTATGCTTGAGATTTGGCTTCGGTCAACTTTGAAGCTAGTCGAAACGAAGAAAGACCAAAATGGATGAACTTTGTCAACTTGGATGATTCTTGGACTAAATCTCTCTTCGTTGTCTCAAACTTCTCCACATGGTTTATTGGTCATATTACATCAATCTATGCTTGAGATTGGGCTTCGATGAACTTTGAAGCTATTCGAATGAAGAAAGACCAAAATGGACGAACTTGGTTAACTTGGATGATTCTTGGGCCAAATCTCTATTCGTTGGTCTCAAACTTCTCCACATGGTTTATTGGGTCATATTACATCAATCTATGCTTGACATTTGCCTTCAGTCAACTTTGAAGCTAGTCGAAACGAAACCAAATGGACGAACTTGGTTAAGTTAGATGATTCTTGGACCAAATCTCTCTTCGTTGGTCTCAAACTTCTCCACATGGTTTATGCTTGAGATTTGCTTCGATCAACTTTGAAGCTATTCGAAGAAGAACGACCAAAATGGACGAACTTGTTTAACTTGGATGATTCTTGGGCCAAATCTCTCTTCGTTGGTTCAAACTTCTCCACATGGTTTATTGTGTCATATTACATCAATCTATGCTTGAGATTTGGCTTCGGTCAACTTTGAAGCTAGTCGAAACGAAGAAAGACTAAAATGAATCTCTCTTCGTTCCTCTCAAACTTCTCCACATGGTTTATTGTGTCATATTACATCAATCTATGCTTGACATTTGGCTTCGGTCAACTTTGAAGCTAGTCGAAACGAAGAAAGACCAAAATGGACGAACTTTGTCTATTTGGATGATTCTTGGACCAAATCTCTCTTCGTTGGTCTCAAACTTCTACATGGTTTATTGTGTCATATTACATCAATCTATGCTTGACATTTGGCTTCGGTCAACTTTGAAGCTAGTCGAAACGAAGAAAGACCAAAATGGACAAACTTTGTCACTTGGATGATTCTTAGACTAAATCTCTCTTCGTTGGTCTCAAACTTCTCAACATGGTTTATTGTGTCATATTACATCAATCTATGCTTGAGATTTGGCTTCGATAACTTTGAAGCTAGTCGAATGAAGAAAGACCAAAATGGACGAACTTGGTTAACTTGGATGATTCTTGGACCAAATCTCTCTTCGTTGGTTCAAACTTCTCCACATGGTTTATTGTGTCATATTACATCAATCTATGCTTGAGATTTGGCTTCGGTCAACTTTGAAGCTAGTCGAAACGAAGAAAGACCAAAATGGATGAACTTTGTCAACTTGGATGATTCTTGGACTAAATCTCTCTTCGTTGTCTCAAACTTCTCCACATGGTTTATTGGGTCATATTACATCAATCTATGCTTGACATTTGGCTTCGATCAACTTTGAAGCTAGTCGAAACGAAGAAAGACCAAAATGGACGAACTTGGTTAAGTTAGATGATTCTTGGACCAAATCTCTCTTCGTTGGTCTCAAACTTCTCCACATGGTTTATTGTGTCATATTACATCAATCTATGCTTGACATTTGGCTTCGGTTAACTTTGAAGCTAGTCGAAACGAAAAAGACCCAAATGGACGAACTTGGTTAAGTTAGATGATTCTTGGACCAAATCTCTCTTCGTTGGTCTCAAACTTCTGCACAAGTTTATCTTGAGATTTGGCTTCGATCAACTTTGAAGCTATTCGAAATGAAGAAAGACCAAAATGGACGAACTTTGTTAACTTGGATGATTCTTGGACCAAATCTCTCTTCGTTGGTTCAAACTTCTCCACATGGTTTATTGTGTCATATTACATCAATCTATGCTTGAGATTTGGCTTCGGTCAACTTTGAAGCTAGTCGAAACGAAGAAAGACCAAATGAATCTTCTTCGTTCCTCTCAAACTTCTCCACATGGTTTATTGGGTCATATTACATCAATCTATGCTTGACATTTGGCTTCGGTCAACTTTGAAGCTAGTCAAAACGAAGAAAGACCAAAATGGACGAACTTTGTCTACTTGGATGATTCTTGGACCAAATCTCTCTTCGTTGGTCTCAAACTTCTCAACATGGTTTATTGTGTCATATTACATCAATCTATGCTTGAGATTTGGCTTCGATCAACTTTGAAGCTATCGAAATGAAGAAAGACCAAAATGGACGAACTTGGTTAACTTGGATGATTCTTGGCCAAATCTCTCTTCGTTGGTTCAAACTTCTCCACATGGTTTATTGGTCATATTACATCAATCTATGCTTGAGATTGGCTTCGGTCAACTTTGAAGCTAGTCGAAACGAAGAAAGACCAAAATGGATGAACTTTGTCAACTTGGATGATTCTTTGACTAAATCTCTCTTCGTTGTCTCAAACTTCTCCACATGGTTTATTGTGTCATATTACATCAATCTATGCTTGACATTTGGCTTCGATCAACTTTGAAGCTAGTCGAAACGAAGAAAGACCAAAATGGACGAACTTGTTAAGTTGATGATTCTTGGACCAAATCTCTCTTCGTTGGTCTCAAACTTCTCCACATGGTTTATTGTGTCATATTACATCAATCTATGCTTGAGATTTGGCTTCGATCAACTTGGAAGCTATTCGAAACGAAGAAAGACCAAAATGGACGAACTTGGTTAACTTGGATGATTCTTGGCCAAATCTCTCTTCGTTGGTCCCAAACTTCTCCACATGGTTTATTGTGTCATATTACATCAATCTATGCTTGAGATTTGGCTTCGGCCAACTTTGAAGCTAGTCGAAATGAAGAAAGACCAAAATGGATGAACTTTGTCAACTTGGATGATTCTTGGACTAAATCTCTCTTCGTTGGTCTCAAACTTCTCAAAATGGTTTATTGGGTCATATTACATCAATCTATGCTTGAGATTTGGCTTCGATCAACTTTGAAGCTAGTCGAAACGAAGAAAGACCAAAATGGACAAACTTGGTTAAGTTAGATGATTCTTGGACCAAATCTCTCTTCGTTGGTCTCAAACTTCTCCACATGGTTTATTGTGTCATATTACATCAATCTATGCTTGACATTTGGCTTCGGTCAACTTTGAAGCTAGTCGAAACGAAGAAAGACCAAATGGACGAACTTGGTTAAGTTAGATGATTCTGGACCAAATCTCTCTTCGTTGGTCTCAAACTTCTACACAAGGTTTTATGCTTGAGATTTGGCTTCGATTAACTTTGAAGCTATTCGAATAAGAACGACCAAAATGGACGAACTTGGTTAACTTGGATGATTCTTGGGCCAAATCTCTCTTCGTTGGTCTCAAACTTCTCCACATGGTTTATTGTGTCATATTACATCAATCTATGCTTGAGATTTGGCTTCGATCAACTTTGAAGCTAGTCGAAACGAAGAAAGACAAAAATGAATGAACTTTGTCAACTTGGATGATTCTTAGACGAATTCTCTTTTCGTTGGCCTCAAACTTCTCCACATGGTTTATTGGGTCATATTACATCAATCTATGCTTGAGATTTGGCTTCGATCAACTTTGAAGCTAGTTGAAACGAAGAAAGACCAAAATGGACGAACTTTGTCTACTTGGATGATTCTTGCACTAAATCTCTCTTCGTTGGTCTCAAACTTCTCACATGGTTTATTGTGTCATATTACATCAATCTATGCTTGAGATTTGGCTTCGATCAACTTTGAAGCTAGTCGAAACGAAGAAAGACCAAAATGGACGAACTTGGTTAAGTTAGATGATTCTTGGACCAAATCTCTCTTCGTTGGTCTCAAACTTCTCCACATGGTTTATTGTGTCATATTACATCAATCTATGCTTGACATTTGACTTCAGTCAACTTTGAAGCTATTCGAAACGAAGAAGGACCAAAATGGACGAACTTGGTTAACTTGGATGATTCTTGGACCAAATCTCTCTTCGTTGGTCTCAAACTTCTCCACATGGTTTATTGTGTCATATTACATCAATCTATGCTTGACATTTGGCTTCGTTAACTTTGAAGCTAGTCGAAACGAAGAAAGACCCAAATGGACGAACTTGGTTAAGTTTCTTGAATGATTCCTGGTCCAAATCTCTCTTCGTTTGGTCGCAAACTTCTGCATAAGGTTTATGCTAGATTTGGCTTCGATCAACTTTGAAGCTATTCGAAATGAAGAAAACCAAAATGGATAACTTTGTCAACTTGGATGATTCTTGGACTAAATCTCTCTTCGTTGGTCTCAAACTTCTCCACATGGTTTATTGTGTCATATTACATCAATCTATGCTTGAGATTTGGCTTCGATCAACTTTGAAGCAAGTCGAAACGAAGAAAGACCAAAATGAAAGTCTCTTCATTGGTCTCAAATTTCTCCACATGGTTTATTGTGTCATATTACATCAATCTATGCTTGAGATTTGGCTTCGATCAACTTTGAAGCTAGTCAAAATGAAGAAAGACCAAAATGGACGAACTTTGTCAACTTGGATGATTCTTGGACTAAATCTCTCTTCGTTGGTCTCAAACTTCTCACATGGTTTATTGTGTCATATTACATCAATCTATGCTTGACATTTGGCTTCGATCAACTTTGAAGCTAGTCGAAACAAAGAAAGACCAAAATGAATGTCTCTTCATTGGTCTCCAAACTTCTCCACAAGGTTTATTGTGTCATATTACATCAATCTATGCTTGAGATTTGGCTTCGATAACTTTGAAGCTATTCGAAATGAAGAAAGACCAAAATGGACTAACTTGGTAACTTGGATGATTCTTGGTCAAATCTCTCTTCGTTGGTCCCAAACTTCTCCACATGGTTTATTGTCATATTACATCAATCTATGCTTGACATTTGGCTTCGATCAACTTTGAAGCTATTCGAATGAAAAAGACCAAAATGGACGAACTTGGTTAAGTTATGATTCTTGGACCAAATCTCTCTTTGTTGGTCTCAAACTTCTCCACATGGTTTATTGTGTCATATTACATCAATCTATGCTTGACATTTGCTTCGGTCAACTTTGAAGCTAGTCGAAAGGAAAAGGACCAAAATGGACGAACTTGTTAACTTGGATGATTCTTGGAACAAATCTCACTTCGTTCGTCTCAAACTTCTCCACATGGTTTATTGGTCATATTACATCAATCTATGCTTGACATTTGGCTTCGGTCAACTTTGAAGCTAGTCGAAACGAAGAAAGACCAAAATGGATGAACTTTGTCAACTTGGATGATTCTTGGATTAAATCTCTCTTCGTTCATCTCAAACTTCTCCACATGGTTTATTGTGTCATATTACATCAATCTATGCTTGAGATTTGGCTTCGATCAACTTTGAAGCTAGTCGAAACGAAGAAAGACCAAAATTGACGAACTTGGTTAACTTGGATGATTCTTGGACAAATCTCTCTTCGTTGGTCTCAAACTTCTCCACATGGTTTATTGTGTCATATTACATCAATCTATGCTTGAGATTTTGCTTCGATCAACTTTGAAGCTAGTCGAAAGGAAGAAAGACCAAAATGGACGAACTTGGTCAACTTGGATGATTCTTAGACTAAATCTCTCTTCGTTTGTCTCAAACTTCTCCACATGGTTTATTGTGTCATATTACATCAATCTATGCTTGACATTTGGCTTCGATAAACTTTGAAGCTAGTCGAAATGAAGAAAGACACCAAAATGGACGAACTTGTTAACTTGGATGATTCTTGGACCAAATCTCTCTTTGTTGGTCTCAAACTTCTCCACATGGTTTATTGTGTCATATTACATCAATCTATGCTTGACATTTGGTTCGGTCAACTTTGAAGCTAGTCGAAACGAAGAAAGACCAAAATGGACGAACTTTGTCAAGTTGGATGATTCTTGAACAAATCTCTCTTCGTTCGTCTCAAACTTCTCACACATTTTATTGGGTCATATTACATCAATCTATGCTTGACATTTGGCTTCGGTCAACTTTGAAGCTAGTCGAAACGAAGAAAGACCAAAATGGATGAACTTTGTCAACTTGGATGATTCTTGCATAAATCTCTCTTCGTTCGTCTCAAACTTCTCCACATGGTTTATTGTGTCATATTACATCAATCTATGCTTGACATTTGGCTTCGATCAACTTTGAAGCTATTCGAAATGAAGAAAGACCAAAATGGACGAACTTGGTTAACTTGGATGATTCTTGGCCAAATCTCTCTTCGTTGGTCCCAAACTTCTCCACATGGTTTATTGTGTCATATTACATCAATCTATGCTTGAGATTTGGCTTCGATCAACTTTGAAGCTAGTCGAAACGAAGAAAGACCAAAATGGATGAACTTTGTCAACTTGGATGATTCTTAGACTAAATCTCACTTCGTTGGTCTCAAACTTCTCCACATGGTTTATTGTGTCATATTACATCAATCTATGCTTGACATTTGGCTTCGATCAACTTTGAAGCTAGTCGAAACGAAGAAAGACCAAAATGGACGAACTTTGTCAACTTGGATGATTCTTGGAACAAATCTCTCTTCGTTCCTCTCAAACTTCTCCACATGGTTTATTTTGTCATATTACATCAATCTATGCTTGAGATTTGGCTTCGATCAACTTTGAAGCTAGTCGAAATGAAGAAAGACCAAATTGGACGAACTTGGTTAACTTGGATGATTCTTGGACTAAATCTTCTTCGTTGGTCCCAAACTTCTCCACATGGTTTATTGTGTCATATTACATCAATCTATGCTTGACATTTGGCTTCGGTCAACTTTGAAGCTAGTCGAAACGAAGAAAGACCAAAATGGACGAACTTGATTAACTTGGATGATTCTTGGACAAATCTCTCTTCGTTGGTCTCAAACTTCTCCACATGGTTTATTGTGTCATATTACATCAATCTATGCTTGACATTTGGCTTCGGTCAACTTTGAAGCTAGTCGAAACGAAAAAGACCAAAATGGACGAACTTGGTCAACTTGGATGATTCTTGGACCAAATCTCTCTTCGTTGGTCTCAAACTTCTCCACATGGTTTATTGTGTCATATTACATCAATCTATGCTTGACATTTGGCTTCGGTCAACTTTGAAGCTAGTCGAAACGAAGAAAGACCAAAATGGACGAACTTGGTAACTTGGATGATTCTTGGACCAAATCTCTCTTTGTTGGTCTCAAACTTCTCCACATGGTTTATTGTGTCATATTACATCAATCTATGCTTGACATTTGGCTTCGTTAACTTTGAAGCTAGTCGAAATGAAGAAAGACCAAAATGGACGAACTTGGTTAACTTGGATGATTCTTGGCCAAATCTCTCTTCGTTGGTCCCAAACTTCTCCACATGGTTTATTGTGTCATATTACATCAATCTATGCTTGACATTTGGCTTCGATCAACTTTGAAGCTAGTCGAAACGAAGAAAACCAAAATGGATAAACTGTCAACTTGGATGATTCTTGGACCAAATCTCTTCGTTGGTCTCAAACTTCTCCACATGGTTTATTGTGTCATATTACATCAATCTATGCTTGACATTTGGCTTCGGTCAACTTTGAAGCTAGTCGAAACGAAGAAAGACCAAAATGGACGAACTTTGTCAACTTGGATGATTCTTGCAAAAATCTCACTTCGTTCGTCTCAAACTTCTCCACATGGTTTATTGTGTCATATTACATCAATCTCGCTCTTCATCTCAAACTTCTCCACATGGTTTATTGAGTCATATTACATCAATCTATGCGTGACATTTGCTTCAGTTCACTTTGAAGCTAGTCGAAATGAAGAAAGACCAAAATGGACAACTTGTCAACTTGGATGATTCTTGGACCAAATCTCTCTTCGTTTGTCTCAAACTTCTTCACATGGTTTATTGTGTCATATTACATCAATCTATGCTTGACATTTGGCTTCGGTCAACTTTGAAGCTAGTCGAAACGAAGAAAGACCAAAATGGACGAACTTGGTTAACTTGGATGATTCTTGCCAAATCTCTCTTCGTTGGTCTCAAACTTCTCCACATGGTTTATTGTGTCATATTACATCAATCTATGCTTGACATTTGGCTTCGATCAACTTTGAAGCTAGTCGAAACGAAGAAAGACCAAAATGGACGAACGGTCAACTTGGATGATTCTTGGACCAAATCTCTCTTCGTTGGTCCAAACTTCTCCACATGGTTTATTGTGTCATATTACATCAATCTATGCTTGACATTTGGCTTCGGTCAACTTTGAAGCTAGTCGAAACGAAGAAAGACCAAAATGGACGAACTTTGTCAACTTGATGATTCTTGCAAAATCTCACTTCGTTCGTCTCAAACTTCTCCACATGGTTTATTGTGTCATATTACATCAATCTATGCTTGACATTTGCTTCGGTCAACTTTGAAGCTAGTCGAAACGAAGAAAGACCAAAATGGACGAACTTGTTAACTTGGATGATTCTTGGCCAAATCTCTCTTCGTTGGTCTCAAACTTCTCCACATGGTTTATTGTGTCATATTACATCAATCTATGCTTGACATTTGGCTTCGATCAACTTTGAAGCTAGTCGAAACGAAGAAAGACCAAAATGGATGAACTTTGTCAACTTGGATGATTCTTGGACTAAATCTCTCTTCGTTCGTCTCAAACTTCTTCACATGGTTTATTGTGTCATATTACATCAATCTATGCTTGACATTTGGCTTCGATCAACTTTGAAGCTAGTCGAAACGAAGAAAGACCAAAATGGACGAACTTTGTCAACTTGGATGATTCTTGAACAAATCTCTCTTCGTTGGTCTCAAACTTCTCCACATGGTTTATTGTGTCATATTACTTCAATCTATGCTTGAGAATTTGGCTTCGATCAACTTTGAAGCTAGTCGAAACGAAGAAAGACCAAAATGGACGAACTTTGTCAACTTGGATTATTCTTGGACTAAATCTCTCTTCGTTGGTCTCAAAAGCTCACATGGTTTATTGTGTCATATTACATCAATCTATGCTTGACATTTTCACTTGGTCCACTTTGAAGCTAGTCGAAACGAAGAAAGACCAAAATGGACGAACTTGTTAAGTTGGATGATTCTTGGACCAAATCTCTCTTCGTTGGTCTCAAACTTCTCCACATGGTTTATTGTGTCATATTACATCAATCTATGCTTGACATTTGGCTTCGGTCAACTTTGAAGCTAGTCGAAACGAAGAAAGACCAAAATGGACGAACTTTGTCAATTGGATGATTCTTGGACTAAATCTCTCTTCGTTGGTCTCAAACTTCTCCACATGGTTTATTGTGTCATATTACATCAATCTATGCTTGACATTTGGCTTCGGTCAACTTTGAAGCTAGTCGAAACGAAGAAAGACCAAAATGGACGAACTTGTCAACTTGGATGATTCTTGACCAAATCTCTCTTCGTTGGTCTCAAACTTCTCCACATGGTTTATTGTGTCATATTACATCAATCTATGCTTGACATTTGGCTTCGGTCAACTTTGAAGCTAGTCGAAACGAAGAAAGACCAAAATGACGAACTTTGTCAACTTGGATGATTCTTGCACTAAATCTCTCTTCGTTGGTCTCAAACTTCTCCACATGGTTTATTGTGTTATATTACATCAATCTATGCTTGACATTTGGCTTCGATCAACTTTGAAGCTAGTCGAAACGAAGAAAGACCAAAATGGATGAACTTTGTCAACTTGGATGATTCTTGGACCAAATCTCTCTTCGTTGGTCTCAAACTTCTCCACATGGTTTATTGTGTCATATTACATCAATCTATGCTTGACATTTGGCTTCGGTCAACTTTGAAGCTAGTCGAAATGAAGAAAGACCAAATGGACGAACTTTGTCAACTTGGATGATTCTTGGACTAAATCTCTCTTCGTTGGTCTCAAACTTCTCCACATGGTTTATTGTGTCATATTACATCAATCTATGCTTGACATTTGGCTTCGGTCAACTTTGAAGCTAGTCGAAACGAAGAAAGACCAAAATGGACGAACTTGTTAACTTGGATGATTCTTGGAAAATCTCTCTTCGTTGGTCTCAAACTTCTCCACATGGTTTATTGTGTTATATTACATCAATTTATGCTTGACATTTGGCTTGGTCCACTTTGAAGCTAGTCGAAACGAAGAAAGACCAAAATGGACGAACTTGGTTAAGTTGGATGATTCTTGGACCAAATCTCTCTTCGTTGGTCTCAAACTTCTCCACATGGTTTATTGTGTCATATTACATCAATCTATGCTTGACATTTGCTTCGGTCAACTTTGAAGCTAGTCGAAACGAAGAAAGACCAAAATGGACGAACTTTGTCAACTTGGATGATTCTTGGACCAAATCTCTCTTCGTTGGTCTCAAACTTCTCCACTGGTTTATTGTGTCATATTACATCAATCTATGCTTGAGAATTTGGCTTCGATCAACTTTGAAGCTAGTCGAAACGAAGAAAGACCAAAATGGACGAACTTTGTCACTTGGATGATTCTTCAACAAATCTCTCTTCGTTGGTCTCAAACTTCTCCACATGGTTTATTGTGTCATATTACATCAATCTATGCTTGACATTTGGCTTCGGTCAACTTTGAAGCTAGTCGAAACGAAGAAAGAACAAAATGGACGAACTTGGTAACTTGGATGATTCTTGGACCAAATCTCTCTTCGTTGGTCTCAAACTTCTCCACATGGTTTATTGTGTCATATTACATCAATCTATGCTTGACATTTGGCTTCGGTCAACTTTGAAGCTAGTCGAAACGAAGAAAGACCAAAATGGACGAATTTGGTTAAGTTGGATGATTCTTGGACCAAATCTCTCTTCGTTGGTCTCAAACTTCTCCACATGGTTTATTGTGTCATATTACATCAATCTATGCTTGACATTTGGCTTCGGTCAACTTTGAAGCTAGTCGAAACGAAGAAAGACCAAAATGGACGAACTTTGTAACTTGGATGATTCTTGGACCAAATCTCTCTTCGTTGGTCTCAAACTTCTCCACATGGTTTATTGTGTCATATTACATCAATCTATGCTTGACATTTGGCTTCGATCAACTTTGAAGCTAGTCGAAACGAAGAAAGACCAAAATGGACGAACTTGGTCAACTTGGATGATTCTTGGACTAAATCTCTCTTCGTTGGTCTCAAACTTCTCCACATGGTTTATTGTGTCATATTACATCAATCTATGCTTGACATTTGGCTTCGGTCAACTTTGAAGCTAGTCGAAACGAAGAAAGACCAAAATGGACGAACTTTGTCAACTTGGATGATTCTTGGACTAAATCTCTCTTCGTTGGTCTCAAACTTCTCCACATGGTTTATTGTGTCATATTACATCAATCTATGCTTGACATTTGGCTTCGGTCAACTTTGAAGCTAGTCGAAACGAAGAAAGACCAAAATGGACGAACTTTGTCAACTTGGATGATTCTTGGACTAAATCTCTCTTCGTTGGTCTCAAACTTCTCCACATGGTTTATTGTGTCATATTACATCAATCTATGCTTGACATTTGGCTTCGGTCAACTTTGAAGCTAGTCGAAACGAAGAAAGACCAAAATGGACGAACTTGGTCAACTTGGATGATTCTTGGACCAAATCTCTCTTTGTTGGTCTCAAACTTCTCCACATGGTTTATTGTGTCATATTACATCAATCTATGCTTGACATTTGGCTTCGGTCAACTTTGAAGCTAGTCGAAACGAAGAAAGACCAAAATGGACGAACTTTGTCAACTTGGATGATTCTTGGACTAAATCTCTCTTCGTTGTCTCAAACTTCTCCACATGGTTTATTGTGTCATATTACATCAATCTATGCTTGACATTTGGCTTCGATCAACTTTGAAGCTAGTCGAAACGAAGAAAGACCAAAATGGACGAACTTTGTCAACTTGGATGATTCTTGGACTAAATCTCTCTTCGTTGGTCTCAAACTTCTCCACATGGTTTATTGTGTCATATTACATCAATCTATGCTTGACATTTGGCTTCGGTCACTTTGAAGCTAGTCGAAACGAAGAAAGACCAAAATGGACGAACTTGGTTAAGTTGGATGATTCTTGGACCAAATCTCTCTTCGTTGGTCTCAAACTTCTCCACATGGTTTATTGTGTCATATTACATCAATCTATGCTTGACATTTGGCTTCGGTCAACTTTGAAGCTAGTCGAAACGAAGAAAGACCAAAATGGACGAACTTTGTCAACTTGGATGATTCTTGGACTAAATCTCTCTTCGTTGGTCTCAAACTTCTCCACATGGTTTATTGTGTCATATTACATCAATCTATGCTTGACATTTGGCTTCGATTAACTTTGAAGCTAGTCGAAACGAAAAAAGACCAAAATGACGAACTTTGTCAATTGGATGATTCTTGGACCAAATCTCTCTTCGTTGGTCTCAAACTTCTCCACATGGTTTATTGTGTCATATTACATCAATCTATGCTTGACATTTGGCTTCGGTCAACTTTGAAGCTAGTCGAAACGAAGAAAGACCAAAATGGACGAACTTTGTCAACTTGGATGATTCTTGGACTAAATCTCTCTTCGTTGGTCTCAAACTTCTCCACATGGTTTATTGTGTCATATTACATCAATCTATGCTTGACATTTGGCTTCGATCAACTTTGAAGCTAGTCGAAAAATGGACGACACAAAATGATAAACTTTGTCAACTTGGATGATTCTTGGACCAAATCTCTCTTCGTTGGTCTCAAACTTCTCCACATGGTTTATTGTGTCATATTACATCAATCTATGCTTGACATTTGGCTTCGATCAACTTTGAAGCTAGTCGAAACGAAGAAAGACCAAAATGGACGAACTTGGTCAACTTGGATGATTCTTGGACCAAATCTCTCTTCGTTGGTCTCAAACTTCTCCACATGGTTTATTGTGTCATATTACATCAATCTATGCTTGACATTTGGCTTCGGTCAACTTTGAAGCTAGTCGAAACGAAGAAAGACCAAAATGGACGAACTTTGTTCAACTTGGATGATTCTTGGACAAATCTCTCTTCGTTGGTCTCAAACTTCTCCACATGGTTTATTGTGTCATATTACATCAATCTATGCTTGACATTTGGCTTCGGTCAACTTTGAAGCTAGTCGAAACGAAGAAAGACCAAAATGGACGAACTTTGTCAACTTGGATGATTCTTGGACCAAATCTCTCTTCGTTGGTCTCAAACTTCTCCACATGGTTTATTGTGTCATATTACATCAATCTATGCTTGACATTTGGCTTCGGTACTTTGAAGCTAGTCGAAACGAAGAAAGACCAAAATGGACGAACTTGTCAACTTGGATGATTCTTGGACCAAATCTCTTTCGTTGGTCTCAAACTTCTCCACATGGTTTATTGTGTCATATTACATCAATCTATGCTTGACATTTGGCTTCGGTCAACTTTGAAGCTAGTCGAAACGAAGAAAGACCAAAATGGACGAACTTTTCAACTTGGATGATTCTTGGAAAATCTTCTTTCGTTGGTCTCAAACTTCTCCACATGGTTTATTGTGTCATATTACATCAATCTATGCTTGACATTTGGCTTCGGTCAACTTTGAAGCTAGTAAAAACGAAGAAAGACCAAAATGGACGAACTTTGTCAACTTGGATGATTCTTGGACCAAATCTCTCTTCGTTGGTCTCAAACTTCTCCACATGGTTTATTGTGTCATATTACATCAATCTATGCTTGACATTTGGCTTCGGTCAACTTGAAGCTAGTCGAAACGAAGAAAGACCAAAATGGACGAACTTGGTCAACTTGGATGATTCTTGGAACAAATCTCTCTTCGTTGGTCTCAAACTTCTCCACATGGTTTATTGTGTCATATTACATCAATCTATGCTTGACATTTGGCTTCGATCAACTTTGAAGCTAGTCGAAACAAAGAAAGACCAAAATGGACGAACTTGGTTAAGTTGGATGATTCTTGGACCAAATCTCTCTTCGTTGGTCTCAAACTTCTCCACATGGTTTATTGTGTCATATTACATCAATCTATGCTTGACATTTGGCTTCGGTTACTTTGAAGCTAGTCGAAACGAAGAAAGACCAAAATGGACGAACTTTGTCAACTTGGATGATTCTTGGACCAAATCTCTCTTCGTTGGTCTCAAACTTCTCCACATGGTTTATTGTGTCATATTACATCAATCTATGCTTGACATTTGGCTTCGGTCAACTTTGAAGCTAGTCGAAACGAAGAAAGACCAAAATGGACGAACTTTGTCAACTTGGATGATTCTTGGAACAAATCTCTCTTCGTTGGTCTCAAACTTCTCCACATGGTTTATTGTGTCATATTACATCAATCTATGCTTGACATTTGGCTTCGGTCAACTTTGAAGCTAGTCGAAACGAAGAAAGACCAAAATGGACGAACTTTGTGAACTTGGATGATTCTTGGACTAAATCTCTCTTCGTTGGTCTCAAACTTCTCCACATGGTTTATTGTGTCATATTACATCAATCTATGCTTGACATTTGGCTTCGGTCAACTTTGAAGCTAGTCGAAACAAAAAAGACCAAAATGGACGAACTTTGTCAACTTGGATGATTCTTGGAACAAATCTCTCTTCGTTGGTCTCAAACTTCTCCACATGGTTTATTGTGTCATATTACATCAATCTATGCTTGACATTTGGCTTCGGTCAACTTTGAAGCTAGTCGAAACGAAGAAAGACCAAAATGGACGAACTTGGTTAAGTTGGATGATTCTTGGACCAAATCTCTCTTCGTTGGTCTCAAACTTCTCCACATGGTTTATTGTGTCATATTACATCAATCTATGCTTGACATTTGGCTTCGATCAACTTTGAAGCTAGTCGAAAGAAGAAAGACCAAAATGGACGAACTTGGTTAAGTTGGATGATTCTTGGACAAATCTCTCTTCGTTGGTCTCAAACTTCTCCACATGGTTTATTGTGTCATATTACATCAATCTATGCTTGACATTTGGCTTCGGTCAACTTTGAAGCTAGTCGAAACGAAGAAAGACCAAAATGGACGAACTTGGTTAAGTTGGATGATTCTTGACCAAATCTCTCTTCGTTGGTCTCAAACTTCTCCACATGGTTTATTGTGTCATATTACATCAATCTATGCTTGACATTTGGCTTCGGTCAACTTTGAAGCTAGTCGAAACGAAGAAAGACCAAAATGGACGAACTTTTTCAGTTGGATGATTCTTGGACCAAATCTCTCTTCGTTGTTCTCAAACTTCTCCACATGGTTTATTGTGTCATATTACATCAATCTATGCTTGACATTTGGCTTCGGTCAACTTTGAAGCTAGTCGAAACGAAGAAAGACCAAAATGGACGAACTTTGTCAACTTGGATGATTCTTGGACTAAATCTCTCTTCGTTGGTCTCAAACTTTCCACATGGTTTATTGTGTCATATTACATCAATCTATGCTTGACATTTGGCTTCGGTCAACTTTGAAGCTAGTCGAAACGAAGAAAGACCAAAATGGACGAACTTGGTCAACTTGGATGATTCTTGGACCAAATCTCTCTTCGTTGGTCTCAAACTTCTCCACATGGTTTATTGTGTCATATTACATCAATCTATGCTTGACATTTGGCTTCGGTCAACTTTGAAGCTAGTCGAAACGAAGAAAGACCAAAATGGACGAACTTGGTTAAGTTATGATGTTTCTCTCTCTTCGTTGGTCTCAAACTTCTCCACATGGTTTATTGTGTCATATTACATCAATCTATGCTTGACATTTGGCTTCGGTCAACTTTGAAGCTAGTCGAAACGAAGAAAGACCAAAATGGACGAACTTTTTCAGTTGGATGATTCTTGGACCAAATCTCTCTTCGTTGGTCTCAAACTTCTCCACATGGTTTATTGTGTCATATTACATCAATCTATGCTTGACATTTGGCTTCGATTCAACTTTGAAGCTAGTCGAAATGAGAAAGACCAAAATGGACGAACTTTGTAACTTGGATGATTCTTGGACCAAATCTCTCTTCGTTGGTCTCAAACTTCTCCACATGGTTTATTGTGTCATATTACATCAATCTATGCTTGACATTTGGCTTCGGTTCACTTTGAAGCTAGTCGAAACGAAGAAAGACCAAAATGGACGAACTTGGTTAAGTGGATGATTCTTGGACCAAATCTCTCTTTGTTGGTCTCAAACTTCTCCACATGGTTTATTGTGTCATATTACATCAATCTATGCTTGACATTTGGCTTCGGTCAACTTTGAAGCTAGTCGAAACGAAGAAAGACCAAAATGGACGAACTTGGTCAACTTGGATGATTCTTGGACCAAATCTCTCTTGTTGGTCTCAAACTTCTCCACATGGTTTATTGTGTCATATTACATCAATCTATGCTTGACATTTGGCTTCGTTCAACTTTGAAGCTAGTCGAAACAAGAAAGACCAAAATGGACGAAATTTGTCAACTTGGATGATTCTTGGACCAAATCTCTCTTCGTTGGTCTCAAACTTCTCCACATGGTTTATTGTGTCATATTACATCAATCTATGCTTGACATTTGGCTTCGATCAACTTTGAAGCTAGTCGAAACGAAGAAAGACCAAAATGGACGAACTTTGTCAACTTGGATGATTCTTGGACTAAATCTCTCTTCGTTGGTCTCAAACTTCTCCACATGGTTTATTGTGTCATATTACATCAATCTATGCTTGACATTTGGCTTCGGTCAACTTTGAAGCTAGTCGAAACAAAGAAAGACCAAATGGACGAACTTTGTCAACTTGGATGATTCTTGGAACAAATCTCTCTTCGTTGGTCTCAAACTTCTCCACATGGTTTATTGTGTCATATTACATCAATCTATGCTTGACATTTGGCTTCGGTCCACTTTGAAGCTAGTCGAAACGAAGAAAGACCAAAATGGACGAACTTGGTAAACTTGGATGATTCTTGGACTAAATCTCTTCGTTGGTCTCAAACTTCTCCACATGGTTTATTGTGTCATATTACATCAATCTATGCTTGACATTTGGCTTCGGCAACTTTGAAGCTAGTCGAAACGAAGAAAGACCAAAATGGACGAACTTTGTAAACTTGGATGATTCTTGGACCAAATCTTCTTCGTTGGTCTCAAACTTCTCCACATGGTTTATTGTGTCATATTACATCAATCTATGCTTGACATTTGGCTTCGGTCAACTTTGAAGCTAGTCGAAACGAAGAAAGACCAAAATGGACGAACTTGGTCAACTTGGATGATTCTTGGACCAAATCTCTCTTCGTTGGTCTCAAACTTCTCCACATGGTTTATTGTGTCATATTACATCAATCTATGCTTGACATTTGGCTTCGGTCAACTTTGAAGCTAGTCGAAACGAAGAAAGACCAAAATGGACGAACTTTGTCAAGTTGGATGATTCTTGGACTAAATCTCTCTTCGTTGGTCTCAAACTTCTCCACATGGTTTATTGTGTCATATTACATCAATCTATGCTTGACATTTGGCTTCGGTCAACTTTGAAGCTAGTCGAAACAAAAAGACCAAAATGGACGAACTTGGTCAACTTGGATGATTCTTGGACCAAATCTCTCTTCGTTGGTCTCAAACTTCTCCACATGGTTTATTGTGTCATATTACATCAATCTATGCTTGACATTTGGCTTCGGTCAACTTTGAAGCTAGTCGAAACGAAGAAAGACCAAAATGGACGAACTTTGTCAACTTGGATGATTCTTGGACCAAATCTCTCTTCGTTGGTCTCAAACTTCTCCACATGTTTATTGTGTCATATTACATCAATCTATGCTTGACATTTGGCTTCGGTCAACTTTGAAGCTAGTCGAAACGAAGAAAGACCAAAATGGACGAACTTGGTCAACTTGATGATTTTGGAAAAATCTCTCTTCGTTGGTCTCAAACTTCTCCACATGGTTTATTGTGTCATATTACATCAATCTATGCTTGACATTTGGCTTCGGTCAACTTTGAAGCTAGTCGAAACGAAGAAAGACCAAAATGGACGAACTTGTCAACTTGGATGATTCTTGGACCAAATCTCTCTTCGTTGGTCTCAAACTTCTCCACATGGTTTATTGTGTCATATTACATCAATCTATGCTTGACATTTGGCTTCGTTCAACTTTGAAGCTAGTCGAAACGAAGAAAGACCAAAATGGACGAACTTGGTTAACTTGGATGATTCTTGGACCAAATCTCTCTTTGTTGGTCTCAAACTTCTCCACATGGTTTATTGTGTCATATTACATCAATCTATGCTTGACATTTGCTTCGGTCAACTTTGAAGCTAGTCGAAACGAAGAAAGACCAAAATGGACGAACTTTGTCAACTTGGATGATTCTTGGACCAAATCTCTCTTCGTTGGTCTCAAACTTCTCCACATGGTTTATTGTGTCATATTACATCAATCTATGCTTGACATTTGGCTTCGGTCAACTTTGAAGCTAGTCGAAACGAAGAAAGACCAAAATGGACGAACTTTGTTCAACTTGGATGATTCTTGGACTAAATCTCTCTTCGTTGGTCTCAAACTTCTCCACATGGTTTATTGTGTCATATTACATCAATCTATGCTTGACATTTTGCTTCGGTCAACTTTGAAGCTAGTCGAAACGAAAAAGACCAAAATGGACGAACTTTTAACTTGGATGATTCTTGGGCAAATCTCTCTTCGTTGGTCTCAAACTTCTCCACATGGTTTATTGTGTCATATTACATCAATCTATGCTTGACATTTTGCTTCGGTCAACTTTGAAGCTAGTCGAAACGAAGAAAGACCAAAATGGACGAACTTGGTTAAGTTGGATGATTCTTGGACCAAATCTCTCTTCGTTGGTCTCAAACTTCTCCACATGGTTTATTGTGTCATATTACATCAATCTATGCTTGACATTTGGCTTCGGTCAACTTTGAAGCTAGTCGAAACGAAGAAAGACCAAAATGGACGAACTTTGTCAACTTGGATGATTCTTGGACTAAATCTCTCTTCGTTGGTCTCAAACTTCTCCACATGGTTTATTGTGTCATATTACATCAATCTATGCTTGACATTTGGCTTCGGTTAACTTTGAAGCTAGTCGAAACCAAGAAAGACCAAAATGGACGAACTTTGTCAAGTTGGATGATTCTTGGACCAAATCTCTCTTCGTTGGTCTCAAACTTCTCCACATGGTTTATTGTGTCATATTACATCAATCTATGCTTGACATTTGGCTTCGATCACTTTGAAGCTAGTCGAACGAAGAAGGACCAAAATGGACGAACTTTGTCCACTTGGGATTCTTGGACTAAATCTCTCTTCTTGGTCTCAACTTCTCCACTTCTCTTCTTGTCTTCTTGACAGTTTATTGTGTCATATTACATCAATCTATGCTTGACATTTGCTTCATCACTTTGAAGCTAGTCGAAACGAAGAAAGACCAAAATGGACGAACTGTGTCAACTTGGATGATTCTTGGACCAAATCTCTCTTCGTTGGTCTCAAACTTCTCCACATGGTTTATTGTGTCATATTACATCAATCTATGCTTGACATTTGGCTTCGGTCAACTTTGAAGCTAGTCGAAACGAAGAAAGACCAAAATGGACGAACTTTGTTAACTTGGATGATTCTTGGACCAAATCTCTCTTCGTTGGTCTCAAACTTCTCCACATGGTTTATTGTGTCATATTACATCAATCTATGCTTGACATTTGGCTTCGATCAACTTTGAAGCTAGTCGAAACGAAGAAAGACCAAAATGGACGAACTTTGTCAACTTGGATGATTCTTGGACCAAATCTCACTCTTTGGTCTCAAACTTCTCCACATGGTTTATTGTGTCATATTACATCAATCTATGCTTGACATTTGGCTTCGGTCAACTTTGAAGCTAGTCGAAAAAAAGAAAGACCAAAATGGACGAACTTTGTTAAGTTGGATGATTCTTGGACCAAATCTCTCTTCGTTGGTCTCAAACTTCTCCACATGGTTTATTGTGTCATATTACATCAATCTATGCTTGACATTTGGCTTCGGTCAACTTTGAAGCTAGTCGAAACAAAGAAAGACCAAAATGGACGAACTTGGTTAAGTTGGATGATTCTTGGCCAAATCTCTCTCGTTGGTCTCAAACTTCTCCACATGGTTTATTGTGTCATATTACATCAATCTATGCTTGACATTTGGCTTCGGTCAACTTTGAAGCTAGTCGAAAAGAAGAAAGACCAAAATGGACGAACTTTGTCAACTTGGATGATTCTTGGACAAATCTCTCTTCGTTGGTCTCAAACTTCTCCACATGGTTTATTGTGTCATATTACATCAATCTATGCTTGACATTTGGCTTCGGTCAACTTTGAAGCTAGTCGAAACAAAGAAAGACCAAAATGGACGAACTTTGTCAACTTGGATGATTCTTGGACCAAATCTCTCTTCGTTGGTCTCAAACTTCTCCACATGGTTTATTGTGTCATATTACATCAATCTATGCTTGACATTTGGCTTCGGTCAACTTTGAAGCTAGTCGAAACGAAGAAAGACCAAAATGGACGAACTTTGTCAACTTGGATGATTCTTGGACAAATCTCTCTTCGTTGGTCTCAAACTTCTCCACATGGTTTATTGTGTCATATTACATCAATCTATGCTTGACATTTGGCTTCGGTCAACTTTGAACTAGTCGAAACAAAGAAAGACCAAAATGGACGAACTTTGTTAAGTTGGATGATTCTTGGACCAAATCTCTCTTCGTTGGTCTCAAACTTCTCCACATGGTTTATTGTGTCATATTACATCAATCTATGCTTGACATTTGGCTTCGATCAACTTTGAAGCTAGTCGAAACGAAGAAAGACCAAAATGGACGAACTTTTCAACTTGGATGATTCTTGGACCAAATCTCTCTTCGTTGGTCTCAAACTTCTCCACATGGTTTATTGTGTCATATTACATCAATCTATGCTTGACATTTGGCTTCGGTCAACTTTGAAGCTAGTCGAAATGAAAGAAGACCAAAATGGACGAACTTTGTCAACTTGGATGATTCTTGGACCAAATCTCTCTTCGTTGGTCTCAAACTTCTCCACATGGTTTATTGTGTCATATTACATCAATCTATGCTTGACATTTGGCTTCGGTCAACTTTGAAGCTAGTCGAAACGAAGAAAGACCAAAATGGACGAACTTTGACAACTTGTTGGATGATTCTTGGACCAAATCTCTTTTCGTTGGTCTCAAACTTCTCCACATGGTTTATTGTGTCATATTACATCAATCTATGCTTGACATTTGGCTTCGATCAACTTTGAAGCTAGTCGAAACGAAGAAAGACCAAAATGGACGAACTTTGTCAACTTGGATGATTCTTGGACTAAATCTCTCTTCGTTGGTCTCAAACTTCTCCACATGGTTTATTGTGTCATATTACATCAATCTATGCTTGACATTTGGCTTCGATCAACTTTGAAGCTAGTCGAAACGAAGAAAGACCAAAATGGACGAACTTGGTTAAGTTGGATGATTCTTGGACCAAATCTCTCTTCGTTGGTCTCAAACTTCTCCACATGGTTTATTGTGTCATATTACATCAATCTATGCTTGACATTTGGCTTCGGTCAACTTTGAAGCTAGTCGAAACGAAAAAAGACCAAAATGGACGAACTTTGTCAACTTGGATGATTCTTGGACCAAATCTCTCTTCGTTGGTCTCAAACTTCTCCACATGGTTTATTGTGTCATATTACATCAATCTATGCTTGACATTTGGCTTCGGTCAACTTTGAAGCTAGTCGAAACGAAGAAAGACCAAAATGGACGAACTTTTTCAACTTGGATGATTCTTGGACCAAATCTCTCTTCGTTGGTCTCAAACTTCTCCACATGGTTTATTGTGTCATATTACATCAATCTATGCTTGACATTTGGCTTCGGTCAACTTTGAAGCTAGTCGAAACGAAGAAAGACCAAAATGGACGAACTTTGTCAACTTGATGATTCTTGGACCAAATCTCTCTTCGTTGGTCTCAAACTTCTCCACATGGTTTATTGTGTCATATTACATCAATCTATGCTTGACATTTGGCTTCGATCAACTTTGAAGCTAGTCGAAACGAAGAAAGACCAAAATGGACGAACTTGGTTAAGTTAGATGATTCTTGGACCAAATCTCTCTTCGTTGGTCTCAAACTTCTCCACATGGTTTATTGTGTCATATTACATCAATCTATGCTTGACATTTGGCTTCGATCAACTTTGAAGCTAGTCGAAACGAAGAAAGACCAAAATGACGAACTTGGTTAAGTTGGATGATTCTTGGACTAAATCTCTCTTCGTTGGTCTCAAACTTCTCCACATGGTTTATTGTGTCATATTACATCAATCTATGCTTGACATTTGGCTTCGATCAACTTTGAAGCTAGTCGAAATGAAGAAAGACCAAAATGGACGAACTTTGTCAACTTGGATGATTCTTGGACTAAATCTCTCTTCGTTGGTCTCAAACTTCTCCACATGGTTTATTGTGTCATATTACATCAATCTATGCTTGACATTTGGCTTCGATCAACTTTGAAGCTAGTCGAAACGAAGAAAGACCAAAATGGACGAACTTGGTTAACTTGGATGATTCTTGGACTAAATCTCTCTTCGTTGGTCTCAAACTTCTCCACATGGTTTATTGTGTCATATTACATCAATCTATGCTTGACATTTGGCTTCGATCAACTTTGAAGCTAGTCGAAACGAAGAAAGACCAAAATGGACGAACTTTGTCAACTTGGATGATTCTTGGACAAATCTCTCTTCGTTGGTCTCAAACTTCTCCACATGGTTTATTGTGTCATATTACATCAATCTATGCTTGACATTTGGCTTCGGTCAACTTTGAAGCTAGTCGAAACAAGAAAGACCAAAATGGACGAACTTTTTTAACTTGGATGATTCTTGGCCAAATCTCTCTTCGTTGGTCTCAAACTTCTCCACATGGTTTATTGTGTCATATTACATCAATCTATGCTTGACATTTGGCTTCGATCAACTTTGAAGCTAGTCGAAACGAAGAAAGACCAAAATGGACGAACTTTGTCAACTTGGATGATTCTTGGAACAAATCTCTCTTCGTTGGTCTCAAACTTCTCCACATGGTTTATTGTGTCATATTACATCAATCTATGCTTGACATTTGGCTTCGATCAACTTTGAAGCTAGTCGAAACGAAGAAAGACCAAAATGGACGAACTTGGTTAAGTTGGATGATTCTTGGACCAAATCTCTCTTCGTTGGTCTCAAACTTCTCCACATGGTTTATTGTGTCATATTACATCAATCTATGCTTGACATTTGCTTCGATCAACTTTGAAGCTAGTCGAAACGAAGAAAGACCAAAATGGACGAACTTTGTCAACTTGGATGATTCTTGGAACAAATCTCTCTTCGTTGGTCTCAAACTTCTCCACATGGTTTATTGTGTCATATTACATCAATCTATGCTTGACATTTGGCTTCGATCAACTTTGAAGCTAGTCGAAACGAAGAAAGACCAAAATGGACGAACTTTGTCAACTTGGATGATTCTTGGACTAAATCTCTTTTCGTTGGTCTCAAACTTCTCCACATGGTTTATTGTGTCATATTACATCAATCTATGCTTGACATTTGGCTCGATCAACTTTGAAGCTAGTCGAAACGAAGAAAGACCAAAATGGACGAACTTTGTCAACTTGGATGATTCTTGGACTAAATCTCTCTTCGTTGGTCTCAAACTTCTCACATGGTTTATTGTGTCATATTACATCAATCTATGCTTGACATTTGGCTTCGATCAACTTTGAAGCTAGTCGAAACGAAGAAAGACCAAAATGGACGAACTTTGTCAACTTGGATGATTCTTGGACTAAATCTCTTTTCGTTGGTCTCAAACTTCTCCACATGGTTTATTGTGTCATATTACATCAATCTATGCTTGACATTTGGCTTCGGTCAACTTTGAAGCTAGTCGAAACGAAGAAAGACCAAAATGGACGAACTTGGTTAAGTTGGATGATTCTTGGACCAAATCTCTCTTCGTTGGTCTCAAACTTCTCCACATGGTTTATTGTGTCATATTACATCAATCTATGCTTGACATTTGATTCGATCAACTTTGAAGCTAGTCGAAACGAAGAAAGACCAAAATGGACGAACTTTGTCAACTTGGATGATTCTTGGACTAAATCTCTCTTTGTTGGTCTCAAACTTCTCCACATGGTTTATTGTGTCATATTACATCAATCTATGCTTGACATTTGGCTTCGATCAACTTTGAAGCTAGTCGAAACAAAGAAAGACCAAAATGGACGAACTTTGTCAACTTGGATGATTCTTGGACAAAATCTCTTTTCGTTGGTCTCAAACTTCTCCACATGGTTTATTGTGTCATATTACATCAATCTATGCTTGACATTTGGCTTCGATCAACTTTGAAGCTAGTCGAAACGAAGAAAGACCAAAATGGACGAACTTTGTCAACTTGGATGATTCTTGACTAAATCTCTCTTCGTTGGTCTCAAACTTCTCCACATGGTTTATTGTGTCATATTACATCAATCTATGCTTGACATTTGGCTTCGATCAACTTTGAAGCTAGTCGAAACGAAGAAAGACCAAAATGGACGAACTTTTTCAACTTGGATGATTCTTGGACTAAATCTCTTTTCGTTTGTCTCAAACTTCTCCACATGGTTTATTGTGTCATATTACATCAATCTATGCTTGACATTTGGCTTCGACCAACTTTGAAGCTAGTCGAAAACGAAGAAAGACAAAATGGACGAACTTGGTTAAGTTAGATGATTCTTGACCAAATCTCTCTTCGTTGGTCTCAAACTTCTCCACATGGTTTATTGTGTCATATTACATCAATCTATGCTTGACATTTGGCTTCGATCAACTTTGAAGCTAGTCGAAACGAAGAAAGACCAAAATGGACGAACTTTGTCAACTTGGATGATTCTTGGACTAAATCTCTCTTCGTTGGTCTCAAACTTCTCCACATGGTTTATTGTGTCATATTACATCAATCTATGCTTGACATTTGGCTTCGATCAACTTTGAAGCTAGTCGAAACGAAGAAAGACCAAAATGGACGAACTTGGTTAAGTTGGATGATTCTTGGACCAAATCTCTCTTCGTTGGTCTCAAACTTCTCCACATGGTTTATTGTGTCATATTACATCAATCTATGCTTGACATTGATGTTTCGATCAACTTTGAAGCTAGTCGAAACGAAGAAAGACAAAATGGATGAACTTTGTCAACTTGGATGATTCTTGGACTAAATCTCTCTTCGTTGGTCTCAAACTTCTCCACATGGTTTATTGTGTCATATTACATCAATCTATGCTTGACATTTGGCTTCGATCAACTTTGAAGCTAGTCGAAACGAAGAAAGACCAAAATGGACGAACTTTGTCAACTTGGATGATTCTTGGAACTAATCTCTCTTCGTTGGTCTCAAACTTCTCCACATGGTTTATTGTGTCATATTACATCAATCTATGCTTGACATTTGGCTTCGATCAACTTTGAACTTTGTCAACTTGGATGATCCTTCACTAAATCTCTCCTCCTTCATCTCAAACTTCTCCACATGGTTTATTGTGTCATATTACATCAATCTATGCTTGACATTTGGCTTCGATCAACTTTGAAGCTAGTCGAAACGAAGAAAGACCAAAATGGACGAACTTTGTCAACTTGGATGATTCTTGGACCAAATCTCTCTTCGTTGGTCTCAAACTTCTCCACATGGTTTATTGTGTCATATTACATCAATCTATGCTTGACATTTGGCTTCGATCAACTTTGAAGCTAGTCGAAACAAAGAAAGACCAAAATGGACGAACTTTGCAACTTGGATGATTCTTGGACTAAATCTCTCTTGTTGGTCTCAAACTTCTCCACATGGTTTATTGTGTCATATTACATCAATCTATGCTTGACATTTGGCTTCGATCAACTTTGAAGCTAGTCGAAAGGAAGAAAGACCAAAATGGACGAACTTGGTTAAGTTGGATGATTCTTGGACCAAATCTCTCTTCGTTGGTCTCAAACTTCTCACATGGTTTATTGTGTCATATTACATCAATCTATGCTTGACATTTGGCTTCGATCAACTTTGAAGCTAGTCGAAACGAAGAAAGACCAAAATGGACGAACTTTGTCAACTTGGATGATTCTTGGACTAAATCTCTCTTTGTTGGTCTCAAACTTCTCCACATGGTTTATTGTGTCATATTACATCAATCTATGCTTGACATTTGGCTTCGATCAACTTTGAAGCTAGTCGAAACGAAGAAAGACCAAAATGGACGAACTTTGTCAACTTGGATGATTCTTGGAACAAATCTCTCTTCGTTGGTCTCAAACTTCTCCACATGGTTTATTGTGTCATATTACATCAATCTATGCTTGAGATTTGGCTTCGATCAACTTTGAAGCTAGTCGAAACGAAGAAAGACCAAAATGAATGAACTTTGCCAACTTGGATGATTCTTAGACTAAATCTTCTTTCGTTGGTCTCAAACTTCTCCACATGGTTTATTGTGTCATATTACATCAATCTATGCTTGACATTTGGCTTCGATCAACTTTGAAGCTAGTCGAAACGAAGAAAGACAAAAATGGACGAACTTGTCAACTTGGATGATTCTTGGACTAAATCTCTCTTCGTTGGTCTCAAACTTCTCCACATGGTTTATTGTGTCATATTACATCAATCTATGCTTGACATTTGGCTTCGATCAACTTTGAAGCTAGTCGAAACGAAGAAAGACCAAAATGGACGAACTTGGTCAACTTGGATGATTCTGGAACAAATCTCTCTTCGTTGGTCTCAAACTTCTCCACATGGTTTATTGTGTCATATTACATCAATCTATGCTTGACATTTGGCTTCGGTCAACTTTGAAGCTAGTCGAAACGAAGAAAGACCAAAATGGACGAACTTTTTCAACTTGGATGATTCTTGGACTAAATCTCTCTTCGTTGGTCTCAAACTTCTCCACATGGTTTATTGTGTCATATTACATCAATCTATGCTTGACATTTGGCTTCGATCAACTTTGAAGCTAGTCGAAACGAAGAAAGACCAAAATGGACGAACTTTGTCAACTTGGATGATTCTTGGACTAAATCTCTTTTCGTTGGTCTCAAACTTCTCCACATGGTTTATTGTGTCATATTACATCAATCTATGCTTGACATTTGGCTTCGATCAACTTTGAAGCTAGTCGAAACGAAGAAAGACCAAAATGGACGAACTTGGTTAAGTTGGATGATTCTTGGCCAAATCTCTCTTCGTTGGTCTCAAACTTCTCCACATGGTTTATTGTGTCATATTACATCAATCTATGCTTGACATTTGGCTTCGGTCAACTTTGAAGCTAGTCGAAACGAAGAAAGACCAAAATGGACGAACTTTGTCAACTTGGATGATTCTTGGACTAAATCTCTCTTCGTTGGTCTCAAACTTCTCCACATGGTTTATTGTGTCATATTACATCAATCTATGCTTGACATTTGGCTTCGATCAACTTTGAAGCTAGTCGAAACGAAGAAAGACCAAAATGGATGAACTTTGTCAACTTGGATGATTCTTGGACTAAATCTCTTTCTTGGTCTCAAACTTCTCCACATGGTTTATTGTGTCATATTACATCAATCTATGCTTGAGATTTGGCTTCGAAGAACTTTGAAGCTAGTCGAAACGAAGAAAGACCAAAATGAACGAACTTTGTCAACTTGGATGATTCTTGGACCAAATCTCTCTTCGTTGGTCTCAAACTTCTCCACATGGTTTATTGTGTCATATTACATCAATCTATGCTTGACATTTGGCTTCGATCAACTTTGAAGCTAGTCGAAACGAAGAAAGACCAAAATGGACGAACTTTGTCAACTTGGATGATTCTTGGACTAAATCTCTCCTCCTTTCTCCACATGGTTTATTGGTCATATTACATCAATCTATGCTTGACATTTGGCTTCGATCAACTTTGAAGCTAGTCGAAACGAAGAAAGACCAAAATGGACGAACTTTGTCAACTTGGATGATTCTTGGAACAAATCTCTCTTCGTTGGTCTCAAACTTCTCCACATGGTTTATTGTGTCATATTACATCAATCTATGCTTGACATTTGGCTTCGGTCAACTTTGAAGCTAGTCGAAACGAAGAAAGACCAAAATGGACGAACTTTTTCAACTTGGATGATTCTTGGAACAAATCTCTCTTCGTTGGTCTCAAACTTCTCACATGGTTTATTGTGTCATATTACATCAATCTATGCTTGACATTTGGCTTCGGTCAACTTTGAAGCTAGTCGAAACGAAGAAAGACCAAAATGGACGAACTTTGTCAACTTGGATGATTCTTGGACTAAATCTCTTTCGTTGGTCTCAAACTTCTCCACATGGTTTATTGTGTCATATTACATCAATCTATGCTTGAGATTTGGCTTCGATCAACTTTGAAGCTAGTCGAAATGAAAAAAGACCAAAATGGACGAACTTTGTCAACTTGGATGATTCTTGGACCAAATCTCTCTTCGTTGGTCTCAAACTTCTCCACATGGTTTATTGTGTCATATTACATCAATCTATGCTTGACATTTGGCTTCGGTCAACTTTGAAGCTAGTCGAAATGAAGAAAGACCAAAATGGATGAACTTTTTCAAATTGGATGATTCTTGGAACAAATCTCTCTTCGTTGGTCTCAAACTTCTCCACATGGTTTATTGTGTCATATTACATCAATCTATGCTTGACATTTGGCTTCGATCAACTTTGAAGCTAGTCGAAACGAAGAAAGACCAAAATGGACGAACTTTGTCAACTTGGATGATTCTTGGACTAAATCTCTCTTCGTTGGTCTCAAACTTCTCCACATGGTTTATTGTGTCATATTACATCAATCTATGCTTGACATTTGGCTTCGATCAACTTTGAAGCTAGTCGAAACGAAGAAAGACCAAAATGGACGAACTTGGTCAACTTGGATGATTCTTGAACAAATCTCTCTTCGTTGGTCTCAAACTTCTCCACATGGTTTATTGTGTCATATTACATCAATCTATGCTTGAATTTGGCTTCGGTCAACTTTGAAGCTAGTCGAAACGAAGAAAGACCAAAATGGACGAACTTTTTCAACTTGGATGATTCTTGGACTAAATCTCTCTTCGTTGGTCTCAAACTTCTCCACATGGTTTATTGTGTCATATTACATCAATCTATGCTTGACATTTGGCTTCGATCAACTTTGAAGCTAGTCGAAACGAAGAAAGACCAAAATGGACGAACTTTGTCAACTTGGATGATTTTGGAACAAATCTCTCTTCGTTGGTCTCAAACTTCTCCACATGGTTTATTGTGTCATATTACATCAATCTATGCTTGACATTTGGCTTCGGTCAACTTTGAAGCTAGTCGAAACGAAGAAAGACCAAAATGGACGAACTTTTTCAACTTGGATGATTCTTGGAACAAATCTCTCTTCGTTGGTCTCAAACTTCTCCACATGGTTTATTGTGTCATATTACATCAATCTATGCTTGACATTTGGCTTCGATCAACTTTGAAGCTAGTCGAAACAAAGAAAGACCAAAATGGACGAACTTTGTCAACTTGGATGATTCTTGGACTAAATCTCTCTTCGTTGGTCTCAAACTTCTCCACATGGTTTATTGTGTCATATTACATCAATCTATGCTTGAGATTTGGCTTCGATCAACTTTGAAGCTAGTCGAAACGAAGAAAGACCAAAATGGATGAACTTTGTCAACTTGGATGATTCTTGGACTAAATCTCTTTTCGTTGGTCTCAAACTTCTCCACATGGTTTATTGTGTCATATTACATCAATCTATGCTTGACATTTGGCTTCGATCAACTTTGAAGCTAGTCGAAACGAAGAAAGACCAAAATGGACGAACTTGGTAAGTTGGATGATTCTTGGACCAAATCTCTCTTCGTTGGTCTCAAACTTCTCCACATGGTTTATTGTGTCATATTACATCAATCTATGCTTGACATTTGGCTTCGGTCAACTTTGAAGCTAGTCGAAACGAAGAAAGACCAAAATGGCGAACTTTGTCAACTTGGATGATTCTTGGACTAAATCTCTCTTCGTTGGTCTCAAACTTCTCAACATGGTTTATTGTGTCATATTACATCAATCTATGCTTGACATTTGGCTTCGATCAACTTTGAAGCTAGTCGAAACAAAGAAAGACCAAAATGAATGAACTTTGTCAACTTGGATGATTCTTAGACTAAATCTCTTTTCTTTGTCTTTGGTCTCAAACTTCTCCACATGGTTTATTGTGTCATATTACATCAATCTATGCTTGAGATTTGGCTTCGATCAACTTTGAAGCTAGTCGAAACGAAGAAAGACCAAAATGGACGAACTTTTTCAACTTGGATGATTCTTAGAACAAATCTCTCTTTGTTGGTCTCAAACTTCTCCACATGGTTTATTGTGTCATATTACATCAATCTATGCTTGACATTTGGCTTCGGTCAACTTTGAAGCTAGTCGAAACGAAGAAAGACCAAAATGGACGAACTTTTGCAACTTGGATGATTCTTAGAACAAATCTCTCTTTGTTGGTCTCAAACTTCTCCACATGGTTTATTGTGTCATATTACATCAATCTATGCTTGACATTTGGCTTCGGTCAACTTTGAAGCTAGTCGAAACGAAGAAAGACCAAAATGGACGAACTTTGTCAACTTGGATGATTCTTGGACCAAATCTCTCTTCGTTGGTCTCAAACTTCTCCACATGGTTTATTGTGTCATATTACATCAATCTATGCTTGACATTTGGCTTCGATCAACTTTGAAGCTAGTCGAAACGAAGAAAGACCAAAATGGACGAACTTGGTTAACTTGGATGATTCTTGGCCAAATCTCTCTTCGTTGGTCTCAAACTTCTCCACATGGTTTATTGTGTCATATTACATCAATCTATGCTTGACATTTGGCTTCGATCAACTTTGAAGCTAGTCGAAACGAAGAAAGACCAAAATGGACGAACTTGGTTAAGTTGGATGATTCTTGGACCAAATCTCTCTTCGTTGGTCTCAAACTTCTCCACATGGTTTATTGTGTCATATTACATCAATCTATGCTTGACATTTGGCTTCGGTCAACTTTGAAGCTAGTCGAAACGAAGAAAGACCAAAATGGACGAACTTGGTTAAGTTGGATGATTCTTGGACCAAATCTCTCTTCGTTGGTCTCAAACTTCTCCACATGGTTTATTGTGTCATATTACATCAATCTATGCTTGACATTTGGCTTCGGTCAACTTTGAAGCTAGTCGAAACGAAGAAAGACCAAAATGGACGAACTTTGTGCACTTGGATGATTCTTGGACTAAATCTCTCTTCGTTGGTCTCAAACTTCTCCACATGGTTTATTGTGTCATATTACATCAATCTATGCTTGACATTTGGCTTCGGTCAACTTTGAAGCTAGTCGAAACGAAGAAAGACCAAAATGGACTAAATCTCTCTTCGTTGGTCTCAAACTTCTCCACATGGTTTATTGTGTCATATTACATCAATCTATGCTTGACATTTGGCTTCGGTCAACTTTGAAGCTAGTCGAAACGAAGAAAGACCAAAATGGACGAACTTTGCCAACTTGGATGATTCTTGGACTAAATCTCTCTTGTTGTCTCAAACTTCTCCACATGGTTTATTGTGTCATATTACATCAATCTATGCTTGAGATTTGGCTTCGGTCAACTTTGAAGCTAGTCGAAACGAAGAAAGACCAAAATGGACGAACTTTGTCAACTTGGATGATTCTTGGACTAAATCTCTCTTCGTTGTCTCAAACTTCTCCACATGGTTTATTGTGTCATATTACATCAATCTATGCTTGAGATTTGGCTTCGATCAACTTTGAAGCTATTCGAAATGAAGAAAGACCAAAATGGACGAACTTGGTTAACTTGGATGATTCTTGGACCAAATCTCTCTTCGTTGGTCTCAAACTTCTCCACATGGTTTATTGTGTCATATTACATCAATCTATGCTTGACATTTGGCTTCGGTCAACTTTGAAGCTAGTCGAAACGAAACCAAATGGACGAACTTGGTTAAGTTGGATGATTCTTGGACCAAATCTCTCTTCGTTGGTCTCAAACTTCTCCGCAAGGTTTATGCTTGAGATTTTGCTTCGATCAACTTTGAAGCTAGTCGAAATGAAGAAAGACCAAAATGGACGAACTTGTTTAACTTGGATGATTCTTGGACCAAATCTCTCTTCGTTGGTCTCAAACTTCTCCACATGGTTTATTGTGTCATATTACATCAATCTATGCTTGACATTTGGCTTCGGTCAACTTTGAAGCTAGTCGAAACGAAGAAAGACTAAAATGAATCTCTCTTCGTTCCTCTCAAACTTCTCCACATGGTTTATTGGTCATATTACATCAATCTATGCTTGACATTTGGCTTCGGTCAACTTTGAAGCTAGTCGAAACGAAGAAAGACCAAAATGGACGAACTTTGTCTATTTGGATGATTCTTGGACCAAATCTCTCTTCGTTGGTCTCAAACTTCTCCACATGGTTTATTGTGTCATATTACATCAATCTATGCTTGACATTTGGCTTCGGTCAACTTTGAAGCTAGTCGAAACGAAGAAAGACCAAAATGGACGAACTTTGTCACTTGGATGATTCTTAGACTAAATCTCTCTTCGTTGGTCTCAAACTTCTCCACATGGTTTATTGTGTCATATTACATCAATCTATGCTTGAGATTTGGCTTCGATAACTTTGAAGCTAGTCGAAACGAAGAAAGACCAAAATGGACGAACTTGGTTAACTTGGATGATTCTTGGACCAAATCTCTCTTCGTTGGTCTCAAACTTCTCCACATGGTTTATTGTGTCATATTACATCAATCTATGCTTGACATTTGGCTTCGGTCAACTTTGAAGCTAGTCGAAACGAAGAAAGACCAAAATGGATGAACTTTGTCAACTTGGATGATTCTTGGACTAAATCTCTCTTCGTTGTCTCAAACTTCTCCACATGGTTTATTGTGTCATATTACATCAATCTATGCTTGACATTTGGCTTCGATCAACTTTGAAGCTAGTCGAAACGAAGAAAGACCAAAATGGACGAACTTGGTTAAGTTGGATGATTCTTGGACCAAATCTCTCTTCGTTGGTCTCAAACTTCTCCACATGGTTTATTGTGTCATATTACATCAATCTATGCTTGACATTTGGCTTCGGTCAACTTTGAAGCTAGTCGAAACGAAAAAGACCAAAATGGACGAACTTGGTTAAGTTGGATGATTCTTGGACCAAATCTCTCTTCGTTGGTCTCAAACTTCTCCACATGGTTTATGCTTGAGATTTGGCTTCGATCAACTTTGAAGCTAGTCGAAATGAAGAAAGACCAAAATGGACGAACTTGTTTAACTTGGATGATTCTTGGGCCAAATCTCTCTTCGTTGGTCTCAAACTTCTCCACATGGTTTATTGTGTCATATTACATCAATCTATGCTTGACATTTGGCTTCGGTCAACTTTGAAGCTAGTCGAAACGAAGAAAGACCAAAATGAATCTCTCTTCGTTCCTCTCAAACTTCTCCACATGGTTTATTGTGTCATATTACATCAATCTATGCTTGACATTTGGCTTCGGTCAACTTTGAAGCTAGTCGAAACGAAGAAAGACCAAAATGGACGAACTTTGTCTATTTGGATGATTCTTGGACCAAATCTCTCTTCGTTGGTCTCAAACTTCTCCACATGGTTTATTGTGTCATATTACATCAATCTATGCTTGACATTTGGCTTCGATCAACTTTGAAGCTAGTCGAAACGAAGAAAGACCAAAATGGACGAACTTGGTTAACTTGGATGATTCTTGGACCAAATCTCTCTTCGTTGGTCTCAAACTTCTCCACATGGTTTATTGGTCATATTACATCAATCTATGCTTGAGATTTGGCTTCGGTCAACTTTGAAGCTAGTCGAAACGAAGAAAGACCAAAATGGACGAACTTTGTCAACTTGGATGATTCTTTGACTAAATCTCTCTTCGTTGTCTCAAACTTCTCCACATGGTTTATTGTGTCATATTACATCAATCTATGCTTGACATTTGGCTTCGATCAACTTTGAAGCTAGTCGAAACGAAGAAAGACCAAAATGGACGAACTTGGTTAAGTTGGATGATTCTTGGACCAAATCTCTCTTCGTTGGTCTCAAACTTCTCCACATGGTTTATTGTGTCATATTACATCAATCTATGCTTGAGATTTGGCTTCGATCAACTTTGAAGCTAGTCGAAACGAAGAAAGACCAAAATGGACGAACTTGGTTAACTTGGATGATTCTTGGACCAAATCTCTCTTCGTTGGTCTCAAACTTCTCCACATGGTTTATTGTGTCATATTACATCAATCTATGCTTGACATTTGGCTTCGGTCAACTTTGAAGCTAGTCGAAATGAAGAAAGACCAAAATGGATGAACTTTGTCAACTTGGATGATTCTTGGACTAAATCTCTCTTCGTTGGTCTCAAACTTCTCCAATGGTTTATTGTGTCATATTACATCAATCTATGCTTGAGATTTGGCTTCGATCAACTTTGAAGCTAGTCGAAACGAAGAAAGACCAAAATGGACGAACTTGGTTAAGTTGGATGATTCTTGGACCAAATCTCTCTTCGTTGGTCTCAAACTTCTCCACATGGTTTATTGTGTCATATTACATCAATCTATGCTTGACATTTGGCTTCGGTCAACTTTGAAGCTAGTCGAAACGAAGAAAGACCAAAATGGACGAACTTGGTTAAGTTAGATGATTCTGGACCAAATCTCTCTTCGTTGGTCTCAAACTTCTCCACAAGGTTTATGCTTGAGATTTGGCTTCGATTAACTTTGAAGCTAGTCGAAACGAAGAAAGACCAAAATGGACGAACTTGGTTAACTTGGATGATTCTTGGACCAAATCTCTCTTCGTTGGTCTCAAACTTCTCCACATGGTTTATTGTGTCATATTACATCAATCTATGCTTGACATTTGGCTTCGATCAACTTTGAAGCTAGTCGAAACGAAGAAAGACCAAAATGAACGAACTTTGTCAACTTTGATGATTCTTGGACCAATTCTCTTTCGTTGGTCTCAAACTTCTCCACATGGTTTATTGTGTCATATTACATCAATCTATGCTTGACATTTGGCTTCGATCAACTTTGAAGCTAGTCGAAACGAAGAAAGACCAAAATGGACGAACTTTGTCTACTTGGATGATTCTTGGACTAAATCTCTCTTCGTTGGTCTCAAACTTCTCACATGGTTTATTGTGTCATATTACATCAATCTATGCTTGACATTTGGCTTCGATCAACTTTGAAGCTAGTCGAAACGAAGAAAGACCAAAATGGACGAACTTGTTAAGTTGGATGATTCTTGGACCAAATCTCTCTTCGTTGGTCTCAAACTTCTCCACATGGTTTATTGTGTCATATTACATCAATCTATGCTTGACATTTGGCTTCGTCAACTTTGAAGCTAGTCGAAACGAAGAAAGACCAAAATGGACGAACTTGGTTAAGTTGGATGATTCTTGGACCAAATCTCTCTTCGTTGGTCTCAAACTCTCCACATGGTTTATTGTGTCATATTACATCAATCTATGCTTGACATTTGGCTTCGTTAACTTTGAAGCTAGTCGAAACGAAGAAAGACCAAAATGGACGAACTTGGTTAAGTTGGATGATTCTTGGACCAAATCTCTCTTCGTTGGTCTCAAACTTCTGCATAAGGTTTATGCTTGAGATTTGGCTTCGATCAACTTTGAAGCTAGTCGAAATGAAGAAAACCAAAATGGATAACTTTGTCAACTTGGATGATTCTTGGACTAAATCTCTCTTCGTTGGTCTCAAACTTCTCCACATGGTTTATTGTGTCATATTACATCAATCTATGCTTGACATTTGGCTTCGATCAACTTTGAAGCTAGTCGAAACGAAGAAAGACCAAAATGAATGTCTCTCATTGGTCTCAAATTTCTCCACATGGTTTATTGTGTCATATTACATCAATCTATGCTTGAGATTTGGCTTCGATCAACTTTGAAGCTTTCGAAATGAAGAAAGACCAAAATGGACGAACTTTGTCTACTTGGATGATTCTTGGACTAAATCTCTCTTCGTTGGTCTCAAACTTCTCACATGGTTTATTGTGTCATATTACATCAATCTATGCTTGACATTTGGCTTCGATCAACTTTGAAGCTAGTCGAAACAAGAAAGACCAAAATGAATGTCTCTTCATTGGTCTCAAACTTCTCCACATGGTTTATTGTGTCATATTACATCAATCTATGCTTGACATTTGGCTTCGATCAACTTTGAAGCTAGTCGAAACGAAGAAAGACCAAAATGGACGAACTTGGTAACTTGGATGATTCTTGGACAAATCTCTCTTCGTTGGTCTCAAACTTCTCCACATGGTTTATTGTGTCATATTACATCAATCTATGCTTGACATTTGGCTTCGATCAACTTTGAAGCTAGTCGAAATGAAAAAGACCAAAATGGACGAACTTGGTTAAGTTGGATGATTCTTGGACCAAATCTCTCTTTGTTGGTCTCAAACTTCTCCACATGGTTTATTGTGTCATATTACATCAATCTATGCTTGACATTTGGCTTCGGTCAACTTTGAAGCTAGTCGAAAGAAGAAAGACCAAAATGGACGAACTTGTTAAGTTGGATGATTCTTGGAACAAATCTCTCTTCGTTGGTCTCAAACTTCTCCACATGGTTTATTGGTCATATTACATCAATCTATGCTTGACATTTGGCTTCGGTCAACTTTGAAGCTAGTCGAAACGAAGAAAGACCAAAATGGACGAACTTTGTCAACTTGGATGATTCTTGGACCAAATCTCTCTTTGTTGGTCTCAAACTTCTCCACATGGTTTATTGTGTCATATTACATCAATCTATGCTTGACATTTTGCTTCGATCAACTTTGAAGCTAGTCGAAAGAAGAAAGACCAAAATGGACGAACTTGGTTAACTTGGATGATTCTTGGCCAAATCTCTCTTCGTTGGTCTCAAACTTCTCCACATGGTTTATTGTGTCATATTACATCAATCTATGCTTGACATTTTGCTTCGATCAACTTTGAAGCTAGTCGAAACGAAGAAAGACCAAAATGGACGAACTTGGTTAACTTGGATGATTCTTGGACTAAATCTCTCTTCGTTTGTCTCAAACTTCTCCACATGGTTTATTGTGTCATATTACATCAATCTATGCTTGACATTTGGCTTCGGTCAACTTTGAAGCTAGTCGAAACGAAGAAAGACCAAAATGGACGAACTTGGTTAAGTTGGATGATTCTTGGACCAAATCTCTCTTTGTTGGTCTCAAACTTCTCCACATGGTTTATTGTGTCATATTACATCAATCTATGCTTGACATTTGGTTTCGGTCAACTTTGAAGCTAGTCGAAAGAAGAAAGACCAAAATGGACGAACTTTGTCAAGTTGGATGATTCTTGGAACAAATCTCTCTTCGTTGGTCTCAAACTTCTCCACATGGTTTATTGGTCATATTACATCAATCTATGCTTGACATTTGGCTTCGGTCAACTTTGAAGCTAGTCGAAACGAAGAAAGACCAAAATGATGAACTTTGTCAACTTGGATGATTCTTGGATTAAATCTCTCTTCGTTCGTCTCAAACTTCTCCACATGGTTTATTGTGTCATATTACATCAATCTATGCTTGACATTTGGCTTCATCAACTTTGAAGCTAGTCGAAATGAAGAAAGACCAAAATGGACGAACTTGGTTAACTTGGATGATTCTTGGACCAAATCTCTCTTCGTTGGTCTCAAACTTCTCCACATGGTTTATTGTGTCATATTACATCAATCTATGCTTGACATTTGGCTTCGATCAACTTTGAAGCTAGTCGAAACGAAGAAAGACCAAAATGGACGAACTTTGTCAACTTGGATGATTCTTGGACTAAATCTCTCTTCGTTGGTCTCAAACTTCTCCACATGGTTTATTGTGTCATATTACATCAATCTATGCTTGACATTTGGCTTCGATCAACTTTGAAGCTAGTCGAAACGAAGAAAGACCAAAATGGACGAACTTTGTCAACTTGGATGATTCTTGGAACAAATCTCTCTTCGTTGGTCTCAAACTTCTCCACATGGTTTATTGTGTCATATTACATCAATCTATGCTTGACATTTGGCTTCGATCAACTTTGAAGCTAGTCGAAATGAAGAAAGACCAAAATGGACGAACTTGGTTAACTTGGATGATTCTTGGACTAAATCTCTCTTCGTTGGTCTCAAACTTCTCCACATGGTTTATTGTGTCATATTACATCAATCTATGCTTGACATTTGGCTTCGGTCAACTTTGAAGCTAGTCGAAACGAAGAAAGACCAAAATGGACGAACTTGATTAAGTTGGATGATTCTTGGACCAAATCTCTCTTCGTTGGTCTCAAACTTCTCCACATGGTTTATTGTGTCATATTACATCAATCTATGCTTGACATTTGGCTTCGGTCAACTTTGAAGCTAGTCGAAACGAAGAAAGACCAAAATGGACGAACTTGGTCAACTTGGATGATTCTTGGACCAAATCTCTCTTCGTTGGTCTCAAACTTCTCCACATGGTTTATTGTGTCATATTACATCAATCTATGCTTGACATTTGGCTTCGGTCAACTTTGAAGCTAGTCGAAACGAAGAAAGACCAAAATGGACGAACTTGGTTAAGTTGGATGATTCTTTGACCAAATCTCTCTTCGTTGGTCTCAAACTTCTCCACATGGTTTATTGTGTCATATTACATCAATCTATGCTTGACATTTGGCTTCGGTCAACTTTGAAGCTAGTCGAAATGAAGAAAGACCAAAATGGACGAACTTGGTTAACTTGGATGATTCTTGGACCAAATCTCTCTTCGTTGGTCTCAAACTTCTCCACATGGTTTATTGTGTCATATTACATCAATCTATGCTTGAGATTTGGCTTCGATCAACTTTGAAGCTAGTCGAAACGAAGAAAAACCAAAATGGACGAACTGTCAACTTGGATGATTCTTGGACCAAATCTCTCTTCGTTGGTCTCAAACTTCTCCACATGGTTTATTGTGTCATATTACATCAATCTATGCTTGACATTTGGCTTCGGTCAACTTTGAAGCTAGTCGAAACGAAGAAAGACCAAAATGGACGAACTTTGTCAACTTGGATGATTCTTGCAAGAAATCTCACATCGTTCGTCTCAAACTTCTCCACATGGTTTATTGTGTCATATTACATCAATCTCGCTTCTTCATCTCAAACTTCTCCACATGGTTTATTGAGTCATATTACATCAATCTATGCTTGACATTTGGCTTCAGTTCACTTTGAAGCTAGTCGAAACGAAGAAAGACCAAAATGGACAACTTGGTCAACTTGGATGATTCTTGGACCAAATCTCTCTTCGTTGTCTCAAACTTCTCCACATGGTTTATTGTGTCATATTACATCAATCTATGCTTGACATTTGGCTTCGGTCAACTTTGAAGCTAGTCGAAACGAAGAAAGACCAAAATGGACGAACTTGGTTAACTTGGATGATTCTTGGACCAAATCTCTCTTCGTTGGTCTCAAACTTCTCCACATGGTTTATTGTGTCATATTACATCAATCTATGCTTGACATTTGGCTTCGATCAACTTTGAAGCTAGTCGAAACGAAGAAAGACCAAAATGGACGAACGGTCAACTTGGATGATTCTTGGACCAAATCTCTCTTCGTTGGTCTCAAACTTCTCCACATGGTTTATTGTGTCATATTACATCAATCTATGCTTGACATTTGGCTTCGGTCAACTTTGAAGCTAGTCGAAACGAAGAAAGACCAAAATGGACGAACTTCGTCAACTTGGATGATTCTTGGAAAATCTCTCTTCGTTCGTCTCAAACTTCTCCACATGGTTTATTGTGTCATATTACATCAATCTATGCTTGACATTTGGCTTCGGTCAACTTTGAAGCTAGTCGAAATGAAGAAAGACCAAAATGGACGAACTTGGTTAACTTGGATGATTCTTGGCCAAATCTCTCTTCGTTGGTCTCAAACTTCTCCACATGGTTTATTGTGTCATATTACATCAATCTATGCTTGACATTTGGCTTCGATCAACTTTGAAGCTAGTCGAAACGAAGAAAGACCAAAATGGATGAACTTTGTCAACTTGGATGATTCTTGGACTAAATCTCTCTTCGTTGGTCTCAAACTTCTCCACATGGTTTATTGTGTCATATTACATCAATCTATGCTTGACATTTGGCTTCGATCAACTTTGAAGCTAGTCGAAACGAAGAAAGACCAAAATGGACGAACTTTGTCAACTTGGATGATTCTTGGAACAAATCTCTCTTCGTTCCTCTCAAACTTCTCCACATGGTTTATTGTGTCATATTACATCAATCTATGCTTGACATTTGGCTTCGATCAACTTTGAAGCTAGTCGAAATGAAGAAAGACCAAAATGGACGAACTTGGTTAACTTGGATGATTCTTGGACTAAATCTCTCTTCGTTGGTCTCAAACTTCTCCACATGGTTTATTGTGTCATATTACATCAATCTATGCTTGACATTTGGCTTCGGTCAACTTTGAAGCTAGTCGAAACGAAGAAAGACCAAAATGGACGAACTTTGTCAACTTGGATGATTCTTGGACTAAATCTCTCTTCGTTGGTCTCAAACTTCTCCACATGGTTTATTGTGTCATATTACATCAATCTATGCTTGACATTTGGCTTCGGTCAACTTTGAAGCTAGTCGAAACGAAGAAAGACCAAAATGGACGAACTTTGTCAACTTGGATGATTCTTGGACTAAATCTCTCTTCGTTGGTCTCAAACTTCTCCACATGGTTTATTGTGTCATATTACATCAATCTATGCTTGACATTTGGCTTCGGTCAACTTTGAAGCTAGTCGAAACGAAGAAAGACCAAAATGGACGAACTTTGTCAACTTGGATGATTCTTGGACCAAATCTCTCTTCGTTGGTCTCAAACTTCTCCACATGGTTTATTGTGTCATATTACATCAATCTATGCTTGACATTTGGCTTCGGTCAACTTTGAAGCTAGTCGAAACGAAGAAAGACCAAAATGGACGAACTTTGTCAACTTGGATGATTCTTGGAAAAATCTCTCTTCGTTGGTCTCAAACTTCTCCACATGGTTTATTGTGTCATATTACATCAATCTATGCTTGACATTTGGCTTCGGTCAACTTTGAAGCTAGTCGAAACGAAGAAAGACCAAAATGGACGAACTTTGTCAACTTGGATGATTCTTGGACAAATCTCTCTTCGTTTGTCTCAAACTTCTCCACATGGTTTATTGTGTCATATTACATCAATCTATGCTTGACATTTGGCTTCGATCAACTTTGAAGCTAGTCGAAATGAAAAAGACCAAAATGGACGAACTTTGTCAACTTGGATGATTCTTGGACCAAATCTCTCTTCGTTGGTCTCAAACTTCTCCACATGGTTTATTGTGTCATATTACATCAATCTATGCTTGACATTTGGCTTCGGTCAACTTTGAAGCTAGTCGAAAGAAGAAAGACCAAAATGGACGAACTTGGTCAACTTGGATGATTCTTGGACCAAATCTCTCTCGTTGGTCTCAAACTTCTCCACATGGTTTATTGTGTCATATTACATCAATCTATGCTTGACATTTGGCTTCGATCAACTTTGAAGCTAGTCGAAACGAAAAAGACCAAAATGGACGAACTTTGTCAACTTGGATGATTCTTGGAACAAATCTCTCTTGTTGGTCTCAAACTTCTCCACATGGTTTATTGTGTCATATTACATCAATCTATGCTTGATTTGGCTTCGGTCAACTTTGAAGCTAGTCGAAAGAAAGAAAGACCAAAATGGACGAACTTGGTCAACTTGGATGATTCTTGGACCAAATCTCTCTTCGTTGGTCTCAAACTTCTCCACATGGTTTATTGTGTCATATTACATCAATCTATGCTTGACATTTGGCTTCGATCAACTTTGAAGCTAGTCGAAACGAAGAAAGACCAAAATGGACGAACTTTGTCAACTTGGATGATTCTTGGAAAATCTCTCTTCGTTGGTCTCAAATTCTCCACATGGTTTATTGTGTCATATTACATCAATCTATGCTTGACATTTGGCTTCGGTCAACTTTGAAGCTAGTCGAAACGAAGAAAGACCAAAATGGACGAACTTGGTCAACTTGGATGATTCTTGGACCAAATCTCCTTCGTTGGTCTCAAACTTCTCCACATGGTTTATTGTGTCATATTACATCAATCTATGCTTGACATTTGGCTTCGGTCAACTTTGAAGCTATTCGAAACGAAAAAGACCAAAATGGATGAACTTTTTCAACTTGGATGATTCTTGGACCAAATCTCTCTTCGTTGGTCTCAAACTTCTCCACATGGTTTATTGTGTCATATTACATCAATCTATGCTTGACATTTGGCTTCGGTCAACTTTGAAGCTAGTCGAAACGAAGAAAGACCAAAATGGACGAACTTTGTCAACTTGGATGATTCTTGGACCAAATCTCTCTTCGTTGGTCTCAAACTTCTCCACATGGTTTATTGTGTCATATTACATCAATCTATGCTTGACATTTGGCTTCGGTCAACTTTGAAGCTAGTCGAAACGAAGAAAGACCAAAATGGACGAACTTTGTCAACTTGGATGATTCTTGGAAAATCTCTCTTGTTGGTCTCAAACTTCTCCACATGGTTTATTGTGTCATATTACATCAATCTATGCTTGACATTTGGCTTCGGTCAACTTTGAAGCTAGTCGAAACAAGAAAGACCAAAATGGACGAACTTTGTCAACTTGGATGATTCTTGGAACAAATCTCACTTCGTTGGTCTCAAACTTCTCCACATGGTTTATTGTGTCATATTACATCAATCTATGCTTGAGATTTGGCTTCGATCAACTTTGAAGCTAGTCGAAACGAAGAAAGACCAAAATGGACGAACTTTGTCAACTTGGATGATTCTTGGACCAAATCTCTCTTCGTTTGTCTCAAACTTCTCCACATGGTTTATTGTGTCATATTACATCAATCTATGCTTGAGATTTGGCTTCGATCAACTTTGAAGCTAGTCGAAACGAAGAAAGACCAAAATGGACGAACTTTGTCAACTTGGATGATTCTTGGACCAAATCTCTCTTCGTTGGTCTCAAACTTCTCCACATGGTTTAATTGGTCATATTACATCAATCTATGCTTGACATTTGGCTTCGGTCAACTTTGAAGCTAGTCGAAATGAAGAAAGACCAAAATGGACGAACTTATCAACTTGGATGATTCTTGGAGCAAATCTCTCTTCGTTGGTCTCAAACTTCTCCACATGGTTTATTGTGTCATATTACATCAATCTATGCTTGACATTTGGCTTCGGTCAACTTTGAAGCTAGTCGAAACGAAGAAAGACCAAAATGAATGAACTTTTCAACTTGGATGATTCTTTGACTAAATCTCTCTTCGTTGGTCTCAAACTTCTCCACATGGTTTATTGTGTCATATTACATCAATCTATGCTTGACATTTGACTTCGGTCAACTTTGAAGCTAGTCAAAACGAAGAAAGACCAAAATGGACGAACTTTGTCAACTTGGATGATTCTTGGAACAAATCTCTCTTCGTTTGTCTCAAACTTCTCCACATGGTTTATTGTGTCATATTACATCAATCTATGCTTGACATTTGGCTTCGGTCAACTTTGAAGCTAGTCGAAACGAAGAAAGACCAAAATGATGAACTTTTCAACTAGGATGATTCTTTGACGAAATCTCTCTTCGTTGGTCTCAAACTTCTCCACATGGTTTATTGTGTCATATTACATCAATCTATGCTTGACATTTGGCTTCGGTCAACTTTGAAGCTAGTCGAAACGAAGAAAGACCAAAATGGACGAACTTTGTCAACTTGGATGATTCTTGAAACAAATCTCTCTTCGTTGGTCTCAAACTTCTCCACATGGTTTATTGTGTCATATTACATCAATCTATGCTTGACATTTGACTTCGGTCAACTTTGAAGCTAGTCGAAACGAAGAAAGACCAAAATGGACGAACTTTGTCAACTTGGATGATTCTTGGAATGAATCTCTCTTCGTTCATCTCAAACTTCTCCACATGGTTTATTGTGTCATATTACATCAATCTATGCTTGACATTTGGCTTCGGTCAACTTTGAAGCTAGTCGAAACAAGAAAGACAAAAATGGACGAACTTTGTCAACTTGGATGATTCTTGGAACAAATCTCTCTTCGTTTGTCTCAAACTTCTCCACATGGTTTATTGTGTCATATTACATCAATCTATGCTTGACATTTGGCTTCGACCAACTTTGAAGCTAGTCGAAACGAAGAAAGACCCAAATGGACGAACTTTCTCAACTTGGATGATTCTTGGACCAAATCTCTCTTCGTTGGTCTCAAACTTCTCCACATGGTTTATTGGTCATATTACATCAATCTATGCTTGACATTTGGCTTCGGTCAACTTGAAGCTAGTCGAAATGAAGAAAGACCAAAATGGACGAACCTTATCAACTTGGATGATTCTTGGAGCAAATCTCTCTTCGTTGGTCTCAAACTTCTCTACATGGTTTATTGTGTCATATTACATCAATCTATGCTTGACATTTGGCTTCGGTCAACTTTGAAGCTAGTCAAAACGAAGAAAGACCAAAATGAATGAACTTTTTCAACTTAGATGATTCTTTGACTAAATCTCTCTTCGTTGGTCTCAAACTTCTCCACATGGTTAATTGTGTCATATTACATCAATCAATGCTTGACATTTGGCTTCGGTCAACTTTGAAGCTAGTCGAAACGAAGAAAGACCAAAATGGACGAACTTGGTCAACTTGGATGATTCTTGGAACAAATCTCTCTTCGTTGGTCTCAAACTTCTCCACATGGTTTATTGTTTCATATTACATCAATCTATGCTTGACATTTGACTTCGGTCAACTTTGAAGCTAGTCGAAATGAAGAAAGACCAAAATGGACGAACTTTGTCAACTTGGATGATTCTTGGAACGAATCTCTCTTCGTTCGTCTCAAACTTTCCACATGGTTTATTGGTCATATTACATCAATCTATGCTTGACATTGGCTTCGGTCAACTTTGAAGCTAGTCGAAACGAAGAAAGACCAAAATGGACGAACTTGGTCAACTTGGATGATTCTTGGAACAAATCTCACTTCGTTCGTCTCAAACTTCTCCACATGGTTCATTGTGTCATATTACATCAATCTATGCTTGACATTTGCTTCGGTCAACTTTGAAGCTAGTCGAAACGAAGAAAGACCAAAATGGACGAACTTTGTCAACTAGGATGATTCTTGGAACAAATCTCTCTTCGTTCGTCTCAAACTTTTCCACATGGTTTATTAGTCATATTACATCAATCTATGCTTGACATTGGCTTCGGTCAACTTTGAAGCTAGTCGAAACGAAGAAAGACCAAAATGGACGAACTTTGTCCACTTGGATGATTCTTGGACCAAATCTCTCTTCGTTGGTCTCAAACTTCTCCACATGGTTTATTGTGTCATATTACATCAATCTATGCTTGACATTTGACTTCGGTCAACTTTGAAGCTAGTCGAAATGAAGAAAGACCAAAATGGACGAACTTTATCAACTGGGATGATTCTTGGAACGAATCTCTCTTCGTTGGTCTCAAACTTCTCCACATGGTTTATTGGTCATATACATCAATCTATGCTTGACATTGGCTTCAGTCAACTTTGAAGCTAGTCGAAACGAAGAAAGACCAAAATGGACAAACTTTGTCAACTTGGATGATTCTTGGAACAAATCTCACTTCGTTGGTCTCAAACTTCTCCACATGGTTTATTGTGTCATATTACATCAATCTATGCTTGACATTTGGCTTCGGTCAACTTTGAAGCTAGTTGAAACGAAGAAAGACCAAAATGGACGAACTTGGTTAAGTTAGATGATTCTTGGACCAAATCTCTCTTCTTGGTCTCAAACTTCTCTACATGGTTTATTGTGTCATATTACATCAATCAATGCTTGACATTTGGCTTCGGTCAACTTTGAAGCTAGTCGAAACGAAGAAAGACCAAAATGGACGAACTTTGTCAACTTGGATGATTCTTGGAATGATCTCTCTTTGTTCGTCTCAAACTTCTCCACATGGTTTATTGTGTCATATTACATCAATCTATGCTTGACATTGGCTTCAGTCAAATTTGAAGCTAGTCGAAACGAAGAAAGACCAAAATGGACGAACTTTGTCAACTTGGATGATTCTTGGAACAAATCTCTCTTCGTTCGTCTCAAACTTCTCCACTTGGTTTATTGTGTCATATTACATCAATCTATGCTTGAGATTTAGCTTCGACCAACTTTGAAGCTAGTCGAAACGAAGAAAGACCCAAATGGACGAACTTTGTCAACTTGGATGATTCTTGGACCAAATCTCACTTCGTTCGTCTCAAACTTCTCCACATGGATTATTGTGTCATATTACATCAATCTATGCTTGAGATTTAGCTTCGACCAACTTTGAAGCTAGTCGAAACGAAGAAAGACCCAAATGGACGAACTTTCTCAACTTGGATGATTCTTGGACCAAATCTCTCTTCGTTCGTCTCAAAATTCTCCACATGGTTTATTAGTCATATTACATCAATCTATGCTTGACATTTGGCTTCGGTCAACTTTGAAGCTAGTCGAAACGAAGAAAGACCAAAATGGACGAACCTTATCAACTTGGATGATTCTTGGAGCAAATCTCTCTTCGTTGGTCTCAAACTTCTCCACATGGTTTATTGTGTCATATTACATCAATCTATGCTTGACATTTGGCTTCGGTCAACTTTGAAGCTAGTCGAAACGAAGAAAGACCAAAATGGACGAACTTTATCAACTTGGATGATTCTTGGAGCAAATCTCTCTTCGTTGGTCTCAAACTTCTCTACATGGTTTATTGTGTCATATTACTTCAATCTATGCTTGACATTTGGCTTCGGTCAACTTTGAAGCTAGTCGAAACGAAGAAGACCAAAATGAATGAACTTTTTCAACTTGGATTATTCTTTGACTAAATCTCTCTTCGTTGGTCTCAAACTTCTCCACATGGTTTATTGTGTCATATTACATCAATCAATGCTTGACATTTGACTTCGGTCAACTTTGAAGCTAATCAAAACGAAGAAAGACCAAAATGGACGAACTTTGTCAACTTGGATGATTCTTGGAACAAAATCTCACTTCGTTTGTCTCAAACTTCTCCACATGGTTCATTGTGTCATATTACATCAATCTATGCTTGACATTTGGCTTCGGTCAACTTTGAAGCTAGTCGAAACGAAGAATGACCAAAATGAATGAACTTTTCAACTAGGATGATTCTTTGACGAAATCTCTCTTCGTTGGTCTCCAACTTCTTCACATGGTTTATTGTGTCATATTACATCAATCAATGCTTGACATTTGACTTCGGTCAACTTTGAAGCTAATCGAAACGAAGAAAGACCAAAATGGACGAACTTTGTCAACTTGGATGATTCTTGAAACAAATCTCACTTCGTTGGTCTCAAACTTCTCCACATGGTTTATTGTGTCATATTACATCAATCTATGCTTGACATTTGACTTCGGTCAACTTTGAAGCTAGTCGAAACGAAGAAAGACCAAAATGGACGAATTTTGTCAACTTGGATGATTCTTGGAATGAATCTCTCTTTGTTCATCTCAAACTTCTCCACATGGTTTATTGTGTCATATTACATCAATCTATGCTTGACATTTGGCTTCGGTCAACTTTGAAGCTAGTCGAAACAAGAAAGACAAAAATGGACGAACTTTGTCAACTTGGATGATTCTTGGAACAAATCTCACTTCGTTTGTCTCAAACTTCTCCACATGGTTTATTGTGTCATATTACATCAATCTATGCTTGAGATTTAGCTTCGACCAACTTTGAAGCTAGTCGAAACGAAGAAAGACCCAAATGGACGAACTTTCTCAACTTGGATGATTCTTGGACCAAATCTCTCTTCGCCCGTCTCAAAATTCTCCACATGGTTTAATTGGTCATATTACATCAATCTATGCTTGACATTTGGCTTCGGTCAACTTTGAAGCTAGTCGAAATGAAGAAAGACCAAAATGGACGAACCTTATCAACTTGGATGATTCTTGGAGCAAATCTCTCTTCGTTGGTCTCAAACTTCTCTACATGGTTTATTGTGTCATATTACATCAATCTATGCTTGACATTTGGCTTCGGTCAACTTTGAAACTAGTCAAAACGAAGAAAGACCAAAATGAATGAACTTTTTCAACTTAGATGATTCTTTGACTAAATCTCTCTTCGTTGGTCTCAAACTTCTCCACATGGTTAATTGTGTCATATTACATCAATCAATGCTTGACATTTGACTTCGGTCAACTTTGAAGCTAATCGAAACGAAGAAAGACCAAAATGGACGAACTTGGTCAACTTGGATGATTCTTGGAACAAATCTCTCTTCGTTCGTCTCAAACTTCTCCACATGGTTTATTGTTCATATTACATCAATCTATGCTTGACATTTGACTTCGGTCAACTTTGAAGCTAGTCGAAACGAAGAAAGACCAAAATGGACGAACTTTGTCAACTAGGATGATTCTTGGAACGAATCTCTCTTCGTTCGTCTCAAACTTTTCCACATGGTTTATTGGTCATATTACATCAATCTATGCTTGACATTGGCTTCGGTCAAATTTGAAGCTAGTCGAAACGAAGAAAGACCAAAATGGACGAACTTGGTCAACTTGGATGATTCTTGGAACAAATCTCACTTCGTTCGTCTCAAACTTCTCCACATGGTTCATTGTGTCATATTACATCAATCTATGCTTGACATTTGACTTCGGTCAACTTTGAAGCTAGTCGAAACGAAGAAAGACCAAAATGGACGAACTTTGTCAACTAGGATGATTCTTGGAACGAATCTCTCTTCGTTCGTCTCAAACTTCTCCACATGGTTTATTGGTCATATTACATCAATCTATGCTTGACATTGGCTTCGGTCAAATTTGAAGCTAGTCGAAACGAAGAAAGACCAAAATGGACGAACTTTGTCCACTTGGATGATTCTTGGACCAAATCTCTCTTCGTTGGTCTCAAACTTCTCCACATGGTTTATTGTGTCATATTACATCAATCTATGCTTGACATTTGACTTCGGTCAACTTTGAAGCTAGTCGAAATGAAGAAAGACCAAAATGGACGAACTTTATCAACTGGATGATTCTTGGAACGAATCTCTCTTCGTTGGTCTCAAACTTCTACACATGGCTTATTGTGTCATATACATCAATCTATGCTTGACATTGGCTTCGGTCCAATTTGAAGCTAGTCGAAACGAAGAAAGACCAAAATGGACAAACTTTGTCAACTTGGATGATTCTTGGAACAAATCTCTCTTCGTTGTCTCAAACTTCTCCACATGGTTTATTGTGTCATATTACATCAATCTATGCTTGACATTTAACTTCGGTCAACTTTGAAGCTAGTTGAAACGAAGAAAGACCAAAATATACGAACTTGGTTAAGTTAGATGATTCTTGGACCAAATCTCTCTTCTTTGGTCTCAAACTTCTCTACATGGTTTATTGTGTCATATTACATCAATCAATGCTTGACATTTGGCTTCGGTCAACTTTGAAGCTAGTCGAAACGAAGAAAGACCAAAATGGACGAACTTTGTCAACTTGGATGATTCTTGGAATGATCTCTCTTTGTTCGTCTCAAACTTCTCCACATGGTTTATTGGGTCATATTACATCAATCTATGCTTGACATTGGCTTCAGTCAAATTTGAAGCTAGTCGAAACGAAGAAAGACCAAAATGGACGAACTTTGTCAACTTGGATGATTCTTGGAACAAATCTCACTTCGTTCGTCTCAAACTTCTCCACATGGATTATTGTGTCATATTACATCAATCTATGCTTGAGATTTAGCTTCGACCAACTTTGAAGCTAGTCGAAACGAAGAAAGACCCAAATGGACGAACTTTCTCAACTTGGATGATTCTTAGACCAAACTCACTTCGTTCGTCTCAAACTTCTCCACATGGTTTATTGTGTCATATTACATCAATCTATGCTTGAGATTTAGCTTCGACCAACTTTGAAGCTAGTCGAAACGAAGAAAGACCCAAATGGACGAACTTTCTCAACTTGGATGATTCTTGGACCAAATCTCTCTTCGTTCGTCTCAAAATTCTCCACATGGTTTATTGGTCATATTACATCAATCTATGCTTGACATTTGGCTTCGGTCAACTTTGAAGCTAGTCGAAACGAAGAAAGACCAAAATGGACGAACTTATTAACTTGGATGATTCTTGGAGCAAATCTCTCTTCGTTGGTCTCAAACTTCTCCACATGGTTTATTGTGTCATATTACATCAATCTATGCTTGACATTTGGCTTCGGTCAACTTTGAAGCTAGTCGAAACGAAGAAAGACCAAAATGGACGAACTTTATCAACTTGGATGATTCTTGGAGCAAATCTCTCTTCGTTGGTCTCAAACTTCTCTACATGGTTTATTGTGTCATATTACATCAATCTATGCTTGACATTTGGCTTCGGTCAACTTTGAAGCTAGTCGAAACGAAGAAAGACCAAAATGAATGAACTTTTTCAACTTGGATGATTCTTTGACTAAATCTCTCTTCGTTGGTCTCAAACTTCTCCACATGGTTTATTGTGTCATATTACATCAATCAATGCTTGACATTTGACTTCGGTTAACTTTGAAGCTAATCGAAATGAAGAAAGACCAAAATGGACGAACTTTGTCAACTTGGATGATTCTTGGAACAAATCTCACTTCGTTCGTCTCAAACTTCTCCACATGGTTTATTGTGTCATATTACATCAATCTATGCTTGACATTTGACTTCGGTCAACTTTGAAGCTAGTCGAAACGAAGAAAGACCAAAATGGACAAACTTTCTCAACTTGGATGATTCTTGGACTGAATCTCTCTTCGTTCGTCTCAAACTTCTCCACATGGTTTATTGGTCATATTACATCAATCTATGCTTGACATTTGGCTTCGATCAACTTTGAAGCTAGTCGAAACGAAGAAAGACCAAAATTAATGAACTTTTTCAGCTTGGATGATTCTTAGACTAAATCTCTCTTCGTTGGTCTCAAACTTCTCCACATGGTTTATTGTGTCATATTACATCAATCTATGCTTGACATTTGGCTTCGGTCAACTTTGAAGCTAGTCGAAACGAAGAAAGACCAAAATGGACGAACTTTGTCAACTTGGATGATTCTTGGAACAAATCTCTCTTCGTTCGTCTCAAACTTCTCCACATGGTTTATTGGTCATATTACATCAATCTATGCTTGACATTGGCTTCGGTCAACTTTGAAGCTAGTCGAAACGAAGAAAGACCAAAATGGACGAACTTTGTCAACTTGGATGATTCTTGGAACAAATCTCTCTTCGTTGGTCTCAAACTTCTCCACATGGTTTATTGTGTCATATTACATCAATCTATGCTTGACATTTGGCTTCGGTCAACTTTGAAGCTAGTCGAAATGAAGAAAGACCAAAATGGATGAACTTTTTCAACTTGGATGATTCTTGGACTAAATCTCTCTTCGTTGGTCTCAAACTTCTCCACATGGTTTATTGTGTCATATTACATCAATCTATGCTTGAGATTTGGCTTCGGTCAACTTTGAAGCTAGTCGAAACGAAGAAAGACCAAAATGGATGACCTTTTTAACTTGGATGATTCTTGGACTAAATCTCTCTTCGTTGGTCTCAAACTTCTCCACATGGTTTATTGTGTCATATTACATCAATCTATGCTTGACATTTGGCTTCGGTCAACTTTGAAGCTAGTCGAAACGAAGAAAGACCAAAATGGACGAACTTTGTCAACTTGGATGATTCTTGGACCAAATCTCTCTTCGTTGGTCTCAAACTTCTCCACATGGTTTATTGTGTCATATTACATCAATCTATGCTTGACATTTGGCTTCGGTCAACTTTGAAGCTAGTCGAAATGAAGAAAGACCAAAATGGACGAACTTTGTAACTTGGATGATTCTTGGACTAAATCTCTCTTCGTTGGTCTCAAACTTCTCCACATGGTTTATTGTGTCATATACTACATCAATCAACTTTGAAGCTAATCGAAAGGAAGAATAACCAAAATGGACGAACTTTGTAACTTGGATGATTCTTGGACTACTCTCTTCGTTCGTCTCAAACTTCTCCACATGGTTTATTGTGTCATATTACATCAATCTATGCTTGACATTTGGCTTCGATCAACTTTGAAGCTAGTCGAAAGAAAGAAAGACCAAAATGGACGAACTTTGTCAACTTGGATGATTCTTGGACTAAATCTCTCTTTGTTTGTCTCAAACTTCTCCACATGGTTTATTGTGTCATATTACATCAATCTATGCTTGAGATTTGGCTTCGATCAACTTTGAAGCTATTCGAAAGAAGAAAGACCAAAATGGACGAACTTGGTTAACTTGGATGATTCTTGGCTAAATCTCTCTTCGTTGGTCTCAAACTTCTCCACATGGTTTATTGTGTCATATTACATCAATCTATGCTTGACATTTGGCTTTGGTAACTTTGAAGCTAGTCGAAACGAAGAAAGACCAAAATGGACGAACTTTGTCAACTTGGATGATTCTTGGACCAAATCTCTCTTCGTTGGTCTCAAACTTCTCCACATGGTTTATTGTGTCATATTACATCAATCTATGCTTGACATTTGGCTTCGGTCAACTTTGAAGCTAGTCGAAACGAAGAAAGACCAAAATGGACGAACTTTGTCAACTTGGATGATTCTTGGAACAAATCTTCTTCGTTGGTCTAAAACTTCTCCACATGGTTTATTGTGTCATATTACATCAATCTATGCTTGACATTTGGCTTCGGTCAACTTTGAAGCTAGTCGAAAGAAGAAAGACCAAAATGGATGAACTTTGTAACTTGGATGATTCTTGGACTAAATCTCTCTTCGTTGGTCTCAAACTTCTCCACATGGTTTATTGTGTCATATTACATCAATCTATGCTTGAGATTTGGCTTCGATCAACTTTGAAGCTAGTCGAAACGAAGAAAGACCAAAATGGACGAACTTTGTAACTTGGATGATTCTTGGACTAAATCTCTCTTCGTTCGTCTCAAACTTCTCCACATGGTTTATTGTGTCATATTACATCAATCTATGCTTGAGATTTGGCTTCGATCAACTTTGAAGCTAGTCGAAACGAAGAAAGACCAAAATGGACGAACTTTGTCAACTTGGATGATTCTTGGACCAAATCTCTCTTCGTTGTTCTCAAACTTTTCTACATTGTTTATTGTGTCATATTACATCAATCTATGCTTGACATTTGGCTTCGGTCAACTTTGAAGCTAGTCGAAACGAAGAAAGACCAAAATGGACGAACTTTGTCAACTTGGATGATTCTTGGAACAAATCTCACTTCGTTCGTCTCAAACTTCTCCACATGGTTTATTGTGTCATATTACATCAATCTATGCTTGACATTTGGCTTCAGTCAACTTTGAAGCTAGTCGAAATGAAGAAAGACCAAAATGGACGAACCTTATCAACTTGGATGATTCTTGGACTAAATCTCTCTTTGTTGGTCTCAAACTTCTCCACATGGTTTATTGTGTCATATTACATCAATCTATGCTTGAGATTTGGCTTCGATCAACTTTGAAGCTATTCGAAATGAAGAAAGACCAAAATGGACAACTTTGTTAACTTGGATGATTCTTGGCCAAATCTCTCTTCGTTGGTCTCAAACTTCTCCACATGGTTTATTGTGTCATATTACATCAATCTATGCTTGACATTTGGCTTCGGTCAACTTTGAAGCTAGTCGAAACGAAGAAAGACCAAAATGGACGAACTTTGTCAACTTGGATGATTCTTGGACCAAATCTCTCTTCGTTGGTCTCAAACTTCTCCACATGGTTTATTGTGTCATATTACATCAATCTATGCTTGACATTTGGCTTCGGTCAACTTTGAAGCTAGTCGAAACGAAGAAAGACCAAAATGGACGAACTTTGTCAACTTGGATGATTCTTGGAACAAATCTCTCTTCGTTGGTCTCAAACTTCTCCACATGGTTTATTGTGTCATATTACATCAATCTATGCTTGACATTTGGCTTCGGTTAACTTTGAAGCTAGTCGAAACGAAGAAAAACCAAAATGGACGAACTTTGTCAACTTGGATGATTCTTGGATAAAATCTCTCTTGTTGGTCTCAAACTTCTCCACATGGTTTATTGTGTCATATTACATCAATCTATGCTTGACATTTGACTTCGGTCAACTTTGAAGCTAGTCGAAACGAAGAAAGACCAAAATGGACGAACTTTGTCAACTTGGATGATTCTTGGACCAAATCTCTCTTCGTTGGTCTCAAACTTCTCCACATGGTTTATTGTGTCATATTACATCAATCTATGCTTGACATTTGGCTTCGATCAACTTTGAAGCTAGTCGAAACGAAGAAAGACCAAAATGGACGAACTTTGCCAACTTGGATGATTCTTAGACTAAATCTCTCTTCGTTTGTCTCAAACTTCTCCACATGGTTTATTGTGTCATATTACATCAATCTATGCTTGACATTTGGCTTCGATCAACTTTGAAGCTAGTCGAACGAAGAAAGACCAAAATGGAAGAACTTTGTTAAGTTAGATGATTCTTGGAACAAATCTCTCTTCGTTGGTCTCAAACTTCTCCACATGGTTTATTGTGTCATATTACATCAATCTATGCTTGACATTTGGCTTCGGTCAACTTTGAAGCTAGTCGAAACGAAGAAAAACCAAAATGGACGAACTTTGTCAACTTGGATGATTCTTGGATAAAATCTCTTTTCGTTGGTCTCAAACTTCTCCACATGGTTTATTGTGTCATATTACATCAATCTATGCTTGACATTTGGCTTCGATCAACTTTGAAGCTAGTCGAAACGAAGAAAGACCAAAATGGACGAACTTTGTCAACTTGGATGATTCTTGGACCAAATCTCTCTTCGTTGGTCTCAAACTTCTCCACATGGTTTATTGTGTCATATTACATCAATCTATGCTTGACATTTGGCTTCGGTCAACTTTGAAGCTAGTCGAAACGAAGAAAAACCAAAATGGACGAACTTTGTCAACTTGGATGATTCTTGGACCAAATCTCTCTTCGTTGGTCTCAAACTTCTCCACATGGTTTATTGTGTCATATTACATCAATCTATGCTTGACATTTGGCTTCGATCAACTTTGAAGCTAGTCGAAACGAAGAAAGACCAAAATGGACGAACTTTGCCAACTTGGATGATTCTTAGACTAAATCTCTCTTCGTTGGTCTCAAACTTCTCCACATGGTTTATTGTGTCATATTACATCAATCTATGCTTGACATTTGGCTTCGATCAACTTTGAAGCTAGTCGAACGAAGAAAGACCAAAATGGACGAACTTTGTTAAGTTAGATGATTCTTGGAACAAATCTCTCTTCGTTGGTCTCAAACTTCTCCACATGGTTTATTGTGTCATATTACATCAATCTATGCTTGACATTTGGCTTCGGTCAACTTTGAAGCTAGTCGAAACGAAGAAAAACCAAAATGGACGAACTTTGTCAACTTGGATGATTCTTGGATAAAATCTCTCTTTGTTGGTCTCAAACTTCTCCACATGGTTTATTGTGTCATATTACATCAATCTATGCTTGACATTTGGCTTCGGTCAACTTTGAAGCTAGTCGAAACGAAGAAAGACCAAAATGGAAGAACTTTGTTAAGTTGGATGATTCTTGGAACAAATCTCTCTTCGTTCGTCTCAAACTTCTCCACATGGTTTATTGTGTCATATTACATCAATCTATGCTTGACATTTGGCTTCGGTCAACTTTGAAGCTAGTCGAAACGAAGAAAGACCAAAATGGACGAACTTGGTTAAGTTGGATGATTCTTGGACCAAATCTCTCTTCGTTGGTCTCAAACTTCTCCACATGGTTTATTGTGTCATATTACATCAATCTATGCTTGACATTTGGCTTCGGTCAACTTTGAAGCTAGTCAAAACGAAGAAAGACCAAAATGGACGAACTTTGTCAACTTGGATGATTCTTGGACCAAATCTCTCTTCGTTGGTCTCAAACTTCTCCACATGGTTTATTGTGTCATATTACATCAATCTATGCTTGACATTTGGCTGGATCAACTTTGAAGCTAGTCGAACGAAGAAAGACCAAAATGGAAGAACTTTGTCAACTTGGATGATTCTTGGACGAAATCTCTCTTCGTTGGTCTCAAACTTCTCCACATGGTTTATTGTGTCATATTACATCAATCTATGCTTGACATTTGGCTGGATCAACTTTGAAGCTAGTCGAACGAAGAAAGACCAAAATGGAAGAACTTTGTCAACTTGGATGATTCTTGGACCAAATCTCTCTTCGTTGGTCTCAAACTTCTCCACATGGTTTATTGTGTCATATTACATCAATCTATGCTTGACATTTGGCTGGATCAACTTTGAAGCTAGTCGAATGAAGAAAGACCAAAATGGAAGAACTTTGTCAACTTGGATGATTCTTGGACCAAATCTCTCTTCGTTGGTCTCAAACTTCTCCACATGGTTTATTGTGTCATATTACATCAATCTATGCTTGACATTTGGCTTCGGTCAACTTTGAAGCTAGTCGAAACGAAGAAAGACCAAAATGGAAGAACTTTGTCAATTGGATGATTCTTGGACCAAATCTCTCTTCGTTGGTCTCAAACTTCTCCACATGGTTTATTGTGTCATATTACATCAATCTATGCTTGAGATTTGGCTTCGCTCAACTTTGAAGCTAGTCGAAACGAAGAAAGACCAAAATGGATGAACTTTGCCAACTTGGATGATTCTTGGACTAAATCTCTCTTCGTTGGTCTCAAACTTCTCCACATGGTTTATTGTGTCATATTACATCAATCTATGCTTGACATTTGGCTTCGATCAACTTTGAAGCTAGTCGAAACGAAGAAAGACCAAAATGGACGAACTTTGTCAACTTGGATGATTCTTGGACCAAATCTCTCTTCGTTGGTCTCAAACTTCTCCACATGGTTTATTGTGTCATATTACATCAATCTATGCTTGACATTTGACTTCGCTCAACTTTGAAGCTAGTCGAAACGAAGAAAGACCAAAATGGACGAACTTCGTTAAGTTGGATGATTCTTGGAACAAATCTCTCTTCGTTCGTCTCAAACTTCTCCACATGGTTTATTTGGTCATATTACATCAATCTATGCTTGACATTTGGCTTCGGTCAACTTTGAAGCTAGTCGAAATGAAGAAAAACCAAAATGGACGAACTTTGTCAACTTGGATGATTCTTGGACAAAATCTCTCTTCGTTGGTCTCAAACTTCTCCACATGGTTTATTGTGTCATATTACATCAATCTATGCTTGAGATTTGGCTTCGATCAACTTTGAAGCTAGTCGAAACGAAGAAAGACCAAAATGGACGAACTTTGCCAACTTGGATGATTCTTGGACAAAATCTCTCTTCGTTGGTCTCAAACTTCTCCACATGGTTTATTGTGTCATATTACATCAATCTATGCTTGACATTTGGCTTCGATCAACTTTGAAGCTAGTCGAAACGAAGAAAAACCAAAATGGACGAACTTTGTCAACTTGGATGATTCTTGGACAAAATCTCTCTTCGTTCGTCTCAAACTTCTCCACATGGTTTATTGTGTCATATTACATCAATCTATGCTTGACATTTGACTTCGGTCAACTTTGAAGCTAGTCGAAACGAAGAAAGACCAAAATGGACGAACTTGGTTAAGTTGGATGATTCTTGGACCAAATCTCTCTTCGTTGGTCTCAAACTTCTCCACATGGTTTATTGTGTCATATTACATCAATCTATGCTTGACATTTGACTTCGGTCAACTTTGAAGCTAGTCAAAACGAAGAAAGACCAAAATGGACGAACTTTGTCAACTTGGATGATTCTTGGACCAAATCTCTCTTCGTTGGTCTCAAACTTCTCCACATGGTTTATTGTGTCATATTACATCAATCTATGCTTGACATTTGGCTCGATCAACTTTGAAGCTAGTCGAACGAAGAAAGACCAAAATGGAAGAACTTTGTCAACTTGGATGATTCTTGGACGAAATCTCTCTTCGTTGGTCTCAAACTTCTCCACATGGTTTATTGTGTCATATTACATCAATCTATGCTTGACATTTGGCTTCGATCAACTTTGAAGCTAGTCGAAACGAAGAAAGACCAAAATGGAAGAACTTTGTTAAGTTAGATGATTCTTGGACCAAATCTCTCTTCGTTGGTCTCAAACTTCTCCACATGGTTTATTGTGTCATATTACATCAATCTATGCTTGACATTTGGCTTGGATCAACTTTGAAGCTAGTCGAACGAAGAAAGACCAAAATGGAAGAACTTTGTCAACTTGGATGATTCTTGGACCAAATCTCTCTTCGTTGGTCTCAAACTTCTCCACATGGTTTATTGTGTCATATTACATCAATCTATGCTTGACATTTGGCTTCGATCAACTTTGAAGCTAGTCGAAACGAAGAAAGACCAAAATGGAAGAACTTTGTTAAGTTGGATGATTCTTGGACCAAATCTCTCTTCGTTGGTCTCAAACTTCTCCACATGGTTTATTGTGTCATATTACATCAATCTATGCTTGACATTTGGCTTCGATCAACTTTGAAGCTAGTCGAAACGAAGAAAGACCAAAATGGAAGAACTTTGTTAAGTTGGATGATTCTTGGACCAAATCTCTCTTCGTTGGTCTCAAACTTCTCCACATGGTTTATTGTGTCATATTACATCAATCTATGCTTGACATTTGGCTTCGATCAACTTTGAAGCTAGTCGAAACGAAGAAAGACCAAAATGGACGAACTTTGCCAACTTGGATGATTCTTAGACTAAATCTCTCTTCGTTGGTCTCAAACTTCTCCACATGGTTTATTGTGTCATATTACATCAATCTATGCTTGACATTTGGCTTCGATCAACTTTGAAGCTAGTCGAACGAAGAAAGACCAAAATGGAAGAACTTTGTTAAGTTGGATGATTCTTGGACCAAATCTCTCTTCGTTGGTCTCAAACTTCTCCACATGGTTTATTGTGTCATATTACATCAATCTATGCTTGACATTTGGCTGGGATCAACTTTGAAGCTAGTCGAACGAAGAAAGACCAAAATGGAAAAACTTTGTCAACTTGGATGATTCTTGACCAAATCTCTCTTCGTTGGTCTCAAACTTCTCCACATGGTTTATTGTGTCATATTACATCAATCTATGCTTGACATTTGGCTGGATCAACTTTGAAGCTAGTCGAACGAAGAAAGACCAAAATGGAAGAACTTTGTCAACTTGGATGATTCTTGGACAAAATCTCTCTTCGTTGGTCTCAAACTTCTCCACATGGTTTATTGTGTCATATTACATCAATCTATGCTTGAGATTTGGCTTCGATCAACTTTGAAGCTAGTCGAAACGAAGAAAGACCAAAATGGACGAACTTTGCCAACTTGGATGATTCTTGGACAAAATCTCTCTTCGTTGGTCTCAAACTTCTCCACATGGTTTATTGTGTCATATTACATCAATCTATGCTTGACATTTGGCTTCGATCAACTTTGAAGCTAGTCGAAACGAAGAAAAACCAAAATGGACGAACTTTGTCAACTTGGATGATTCTTGGACAAAATCTCTCTTCGTTGGTCTCAAACTTCTCCACATGGTTTATTGTGTCATATTACATCAATCTATGCTTGACATTTGGCTTCGATCAACTTTGAAGCTAGTCGAAACGAAGAAAGACCAAAATGAATGAACTTTGTCAACTTTGATGATTCTTGGACAAAATCTCTCTTCGTTGGTCTCAAACTTCTCCACATGGTTTATTGTGTCATATTACATCAATCTATGCTTGAGATTTGGCTTCGCTCAACTTTGAAGCTAGTCGAAACGAAGAAAGACCAAAATGGAGAACTTTGTTAAGTTGGATGATTCTTGGAACAAATCTCTCTTCGTTGGTCTCAAACTTCTCCACATGGTTTATTTGGTCATATTACATCAATCTATGCTTGACATTTGGCTTCGATCAACTTTGAAGCTAGTCGAAACGAAGAAAGACCAAAATGGACGAACTTTGCCAACTTGGATGATTCTTGGACTAAATCTCTCTTCGTTGGTCTCAAACTTCTCCACATGGTTTATTGTGTCATATTACATCAATCTATGCTTGAGATTTGGCTTCGATCAACTTTGAAGCTAGTCGAAATGAAGAAAGACCAAAATGGACGAACTTGGTTAACTTGGATGATTCTTGGCCAAATCTCTCTTCGTTGGTCTCAAACTTCTCCACATGGTTTATTGTGTCATATTACATCAATCTATGCTTGAGATTTGGCTTCGATCAACTTTGAAGCTAGTCGAAATGAAGAAAGACCAAAATGGATGAACTTTGTCAACTTGGATGATTCTTGGACAAAATCTCTCTTCGTTTGTCTCAAACTTCTCCACATGGTTTATTGTGTCATATTACATCAATCTATGCTTGACATTTGGCTTCGATCAACTTTGAAGCTAGTCGAAATGAAAAAAGACCAAAATGGACGAACTTTGTCAACTTGGATGATTCTTGGACTAAATCTCTCTTCGTTGGTCTCAAACTTCTCCACATGGTTTATTGTGTCATATTACATCAATCTATGCTTGACATTTGGCTTCGATCAACTTTGAAGCTAGTCGAACGAAGAAAGACCAAAATGGAAGAACTTTGTTAAGTTAGATGATTCTTAGAACAAATCTCACTTCGTTCGTCCAAAACTTCTCCACATGGTTTATTGGTCATATTACATCAATCTATGCTTGACATTTGGCTTCGGTCAACTTTGAAGCTGTCGAAACGAAGAAAAACCAAAATGGACGAACTTTGTGAACTTGGATGATTCTTGGACAAAATCTCTCTTCGTTGGTCTCAAACTTCTCCATGGTTTATTGTGTCATATTACATCAATCTATGCTTGACATTTGGCTTCGATCAACTTTGAAGCTAGTCGAAACGAAGAAAGACCAAAATGGACGAACTTTGTCAACTTGGATGATTCTTGGAACAAATCTCTCTTCGTTGGTCTCAAACTTCTCCACATGGTTTATTGTGTCATATTACATCAATCTATGCTTGACATTTGGCTTCGATCAACTTTGAAGCTAGTCGAAACGAAGAAAGACCAAAATGAATGAACTTTGCCAACTTGGATGATTCTTAGACTAAATCTCTTTTCGTTGGTCTCAAACTTCTCCACATGGTTTATTGTGTCATATTACATCAATCTATGCTTGACATTTGACTTCGGTCAACTTTGAAGCTAGTCGAAACGAAGAAAGACCAAAATGGATGAACTTTTCAACTTGGATGATTCTTGCACTAAATCTCTCTTCGTTGGTCTCAAACTTCTCCACATGGTTTATTGTGTCATATTACATCAATCTATGCTTGACATTTGGCTTCGGTCAACTTTGAAGCTAGTCGAAACGAAGAAAGACCAAAATGGATGAACTTTGTCAACTTGGATGATTCTTAGACTAAATCTCTCTTCGTTGGTCTCAAACTTCTCCACATGGTTTATTGTGTCATATTACATCAATCTATGCTTAAGATTTGGCTTCGATCAACTTTGAAGCTAGTCGAAACGAAGAAAAACCAAAATGGACGAACTTTGTCAACTTGGATGATTCTTGGACAAAATCTCTCTTCGTTCGTCTCAAACTTCTCCACATGGTTTATTGTGTCATATTACATCAATCTATGCTTGACATTTGGCTTCGATCAACTTTGAAGCTAGTCGAAACGAAGAAAGACCAAAATGAATGAACTTTGTCAACTTTGATGATTCTTGGACTAAATCTCTCTTCGTTGGTCTCAAACTTCTCCACATGGTTAATTGTGTCATATTACATCAATCTATGCTTGAGATTTGGCTTCGATCAACTTTGAAGCTAGTCGAAACGAAGAAAGACCAAAATGGAAGAACTTTGTTAAGTTAGATGATTCTTGGCCAAATCTCTCTTCGTTGGTCTCAAACTTCTCCACATGGTTTATTGTGTCATATTACATCAATCTATGCTTGAGATTTGGCTTCGATCAACTTTGAAGCTAGTCGAAATGAAGAAAGACCAAAATGGATGAACTTTGTCAACTTGGATGATTCTTAGACTAAATCTCTCTTCGTTGGTCTCAAACTTCTCCACATGGTTTATTGTGTCATATTACATCAATCTATGCTTGAGATTTGGCTTCGATCAACTTTGAAGCTAGTCGAAACGAAGAAAGACCAAAATGAATGAACTTTGTCAACTTGGATGATTCTTGGAACAAATCTCTCTTCGTTCATCTCAAACTTCTCCACATGGTTTATTTGGTCATATTACATCAATCTATGCTTGACATTTGGCTTCGGTCAACTTTGAAGCTAGTCGAAACGAAGAAAAACCAAAATGGACAAACTTTGTCAACTGGATGATTCTTGGACAAATCTCTCTTCGTTGGTCTCAAACTTCTCCACATGGTTTATTGTGTCATATTACATCAATCTATGCTTGACATTTGGCTTCGGTCAACTTTGAAGCTAGTCGAAAAGAAGAAAGACCAAAATGGATAAACTTTTCAACTTGGATGATTCTTGGACTAAATCTCTCTTCGTTCGTCTCAAACTTCTCCACATGGTTTATTGTGTCATATTACATCAATCTATGCTTGAAATTTGGCTTCGGTCAACTTTGAAGCTAGTCGAAACGAAGAAAGACCAAAATGGATGAACTTTGTCAACTTGGATGATTCTTAGACTAAATCTCTCTTCGTTGGTCTCAAACTTCTCCACATGGTTTATTGTGTCATATTACATCAATCTATGCTTGAGATTTGGCTTCGGTCAACTTTGAAGCTAGTCGAAACGAAGAAAACCAAAATGGACGAACTTTGTCAACTTGGATGATTCTTGGACAAAATCTCACTTCGTGGTCTCAAACTTCTCCACATGGTTTATTGTGTCATATTACATCAATCTATGCTTGACATTTGGCTTCGGTCAACTTTGAAGCTAGTGAAAACGAAGAAAGACCAAAATGGAAGAACTTTTCAACTTGGATGATTCTTGACTAAATCTCTCTTCGTTGGTCTCAAACTTCTCCACATGGTTTATTGTGTCATATTACATCAATCTATGCTTGAGATTTGGCTTCGATCAACTTTGAAGCTAGTCGAAACGAAGAAAGACCAAAATGGAAGAACTTTGTTAAGTTGGATGATTCTTGGCCAAATCTCTCTTCGTTGGTCTCAAACTTCTCCACATGGTTTATTGTGTCATATTACATCAATCTATGCTTGAGATTTGGCTTCGATCAACTTTGAAGCTAGTCGAAACGAAGAAAGACCAAAATGGATGAACTTTGTCAACTTGGATGATTCTTGGACTAAATCTCTCTTCGTTGGTCTCAAACTTCTCCACATGGTTTATTGTGTCATATTACATCAATCTATGCTTGAGATTTGGCTTCGATCAACTTTGAAGCTAGTCGAAACGAAGAAAGACCAAAATGGATGAACTTTGTCAACTTGGATGATTCTTGGACTAAATCTCTCTTCGTTCGTCTCAAACTTCTCCACATGGTTTATTGTGTCATATTACATCAATCTATGCTTGACATTTGGCTTCGGTCAACTTTGAAGCTAGTCGAAACGAAGAAAGACCAAAATGGATGAACTTTGCCAACTTGGATGATTCTTAGACTAAATCTCTCTTCGTTGGTCTCAAACTTCTCCACATGGTTTATTGTGTCATATTACATCAATCTATGCTTGACATTTGGCTTCGGTCAACTTTGAAGCTAGTCGAAACGAAGAAAGACCAAAATGGATGAACTTTGTCAACTTGGATGATTCTTGGACTAAATCTCTCTTCGTTGGTCTCAAACTTCTCCACATGGTTTATTGTGTCATATTACATCAATCTATGCTTGAGATTTGGCTTCGATCAACTTTGAAGCTAGTCAAAACGAAGAAAGACCAAATGAATGAACTTTGTCAACTTGGATGATTCTTGAACAAATCTCTCTTCGTTGGTCTAAAACTTCTCCACATGGTTTATTGTGTCATATTACATCAATCTATGCTTGACATTTGGCTTCGGTCAACTTTGAAGCTAGTCGAAACGAAGAAAAACCAAAATGGACGAACTTTGTCAACTTGGATGATTCTTGGACAAAATCTCTCTTCGTTGGTCTCAAACTTCTCCACATGGTTTATTGTGTCATATTACATCAATCTATGCTTGACATTTGGCTTCGGTCAACTTTGAAGCTAGTCGAAAAGAAGAAAGACCAAAATGGATAAACTTTTCAACTTGGATGATTCTTGCACTAAATCTCTCTTCGTTCGTCTCAAACTTCTCCACATGGTTTATTGTGTCATATTACATCAATCTATGCTTGACATTTGGCTTCGGTCAACTTTGAAGCTAGTCGAAACGAAGAAAGACCAAAATGGATGAACTTTGTCAACTTGGATGATTCTTAGACTAAATCTCTCTTCGTTCGTCTCAAACTTCTCCACATGGTCTATTGTGTCATATTACATCAATCTATGCTTGAGATTTGGCTTCGATCAACTTTGAAGCTAGTCGAAACGAAGAAAAACCAAAATGGACGAACTTTGTCAACTTGGATGATTCTTGGACAAAATCTCTCTTCGTGGTCTCAAACTTCTCCACATGGTTTATTGGTCATATTACATCAATCTATGCTTGACATTTGGCTTCGGTCAACTTTGAAGCTAGTCGAAACGAAGAAAGACCAAAATGGAAGAACTTTTCAACTTGGATGATTCTTGGACTAAATCTCTCTTCGTTGGTCTCAAACTTCTCCACATGGTTTATTGTGTCATATTACATCAATCTATGCTTGACATTTGGCTTCGGTCAACTTTGAAGCTAGTCGAAACGAAGAAAGACCAAAATGGATGAACTTTGCCAACTTGGATGATTCTTAGACTAAATCTCTCTTCGTTGGTCTCAAACTTCTCCACATGGTTTATTGTGTCATATTACATCAATCTATGCTTGAATTTGGCTTCGATCAACTTTGAAGCTAGTCGAAAGAAAAAAACCAAAATGGAAGAACTTTGTTAAGTTAGATGATTCTTGGACCAAATCTCTCTTCGTTGGTCTCAAACTTCTCCACATGGTTTATTGTGTCATATTACATCAATCTATGCTTGACATTTGGCTTCGATCAACTTTGAAGCTAGTCGAAACGAAGAAAGACCAAAATGAATGAACTTTGTCAACTTTGATGATTCTTGGACAAAATCTCTCTTGTTGGTCTCAAACTTCTCCACATGGTTTATTGTGTCATATTACATCAATCTATGCTTGAGATTTGGCTTCGATCAACTTTGAAGCTAGTCGAAACGAAGAAAAACCAAAATGGACGAACTTTGTCAACTTGGATGATTCTTGGACAAAATCTCTCTTCGTGGTCTCAAACTTCTCCACATGGTTTATTGTGTCATATTACATCAATCTATGCTTGACATTTGGCTTCGATCAACTTTGAAGCTAGTCGAAACGAAGAAAGACCAAAATGAATGAACTTTGTCAACTTGGATGATTCTTAGACTAAATCTCTCTTCGTTGGTCTCAAACTTCTCCACATGGTTTATTGTGTCATATTACATCAATCTATGCTTGAGATTTGGCTTCGCTCAACTTTGAAGCTAGTCGAAATGAAGAAAGACCAAAATGGATGAACTTTGCCAACTTGGATGATTCTTGGACTAAATCTCTCTTCGTTGGTCTCAAACTTTCCACATGGTTTATTGTGTCATATTACATTACATCAATCTATGCTTGAGATTTGGCTTCGATCAACTTTGAAGCTAGTCGAAACGAAGAAAGACCAAAATGGACGAACTTTGCCAACTTGGATGATTCTTGGACAAAATCTCTCTTCGTTGGTCTCAAACTTCTCCACATGGTTTATTGTGTCATATTACATCAATCTATGCTTGAAATTTGGCTTCGATCAACTTTGAAGCTAGTCGAAACGAAGAAAGACCAAAATGGAAGAACTTTGTTAAGTTGGATGATTCTTGGACCAAATCTCTCTTCGTTGGTCTCAAACTTCTCCACATGGTTTATTGTGTCATATTACATCAATCTATGCTTGACATTTGGCTTCGATCAACTTTGAAGCTAGTCGAAACGAAGAAAGACCAAAATGAATGAACTTTGTCAACTTTGATGATTCTTAGACTAAATCTCTCTTCGTTGGTCTCAAACTTCTCCACATGGTTTATTGTGTCATATTACATCAATCTATGCTTGAGATTTGGCTTCGCTCAACTTTGAAGCTAGTCGAAACGAAGAAAGACCAAAATGGATGAACTTTGCCAACTTGGATGATTCTTGGACAAAATCTCTCTTCGTTGGTCTCAAACTTCTCCACATGGTTTATTGTGTCATATTACATCAATCTATGCTTGACATTTGGCTTCGGTCAACTTTGAAGCTAGTCGAAACGAAGAAAGACCAAAATGGATGAACTTTGCCAACTTGGATGATTCTTGGACTAAATCTCTCTTCGTTGGTCTCAAACTTCTCCACATGGTTTATTGTGTCATATTACATCAATCTATGCTTGAGATTTGGCTTCGATCAACTTTGAAGCTAGTCGAAACGAAGAAAGACCAAAATGGATGAACTTTTCAACTTGGATGATTCTTGGACTAAATCTCTCTTCGTTGGTCTCAAACTTCTCCACATGGTTTATTGTGTCATATTACATCAATCTATGCTTGACATTTGGCTTCGATCAACTTTGAAGCTAGTCGAAACGAAGAAAAACCAAAATGGATGAACTTTGTCAACTTGGATGATTTTTGACAAAATCTCTCTTCGTTGGTCTCAAACTTCTCCACATGGTTTATTGTGTCATATTACATCAATCTATGCTTGACATTTGGCTTCGGTCAACTTTGAAGCTAGTCGAAACGAAGAAAGACCAAAATGGAAGAACTTTTCAACTTGGATGATTCTTGCACTAAATCTCTCTTCGTTGGTCTCAAACTTCTCCACATGGTTTATTGTGTCATATTACATCAATCTATGCTTGAGATTTGGCTTCGATCAACTTTGAAGCTAGTCGAAACGAAGAAAGACCAAAATGGATGAACTTTGTTAAGTTAGATGATTCTTGGACCAAATCTCTCTTCGTTGGTCTCAAACTTCTCCACATGGTTTATTGTGTCATATTACATCAATCTATGCTTGAGATTTGGCTTCGATCAACTTTGAAGCTAGTCAAAACGAAGAAAGACCAAATGAATGAACTTTGTCAACTTGGATGATTCTTGGAACAAATCTCTCTTCGTTGGTCTCAAACTTCTCCACATGGTTTATTTGGTCATATTACATCAATCTATGCTTGACATTTGGCTTCGGTCAACTTTGAAGCTAGTCGAAACGAAGAAAAACCAAAATGGACGAACTTTGTCAACTTGGATGATTCTTGGACAAAATCTCTCTTCGTTCGTCTCAAACTTCTCCACATGGTTTATTGGGTCATATTACATCAATCTATGCTTGACATTTGGCTTCGGTCAACTTTGAAGCTAGTCGAAAAGAAGAAAGACCAAAATGGATAAACTTTTCAACTTGGATGATTCTTGCACTAAATCTCTCTTCGTTGGTCTCAAACTTCTCCACATGGTTTATTGTGTCATATTACATCAATCTATGCTTGAAATTTGGCTTCGGTCAACTTTGAAGCTAGTCGAAACGAAGAAAGACCAAAATGGATGAACTTTGTCAACTTGGATGATTCTTAGACTAAATCTCTCTTCGTTCGTCTCAAACTTCTCCACATGGTTTATTGTGTCATATTACATCAATCTATGCTTGAGATTTGGCTTCGATCAACTTTGAAGCTAGTCGAAACGAAGAAAACCAAAATGGACGAACTTTGTCAACTTGGATGATTCTTGGACAAAATCTCACTTCGTTGGTCTCAAACTTCTCCACATGGTTTATTGTGTCATATTACATCAATCTATGCTTGACATTTGGCTTCGGTCAACTTTGAAGCTAGTCAAAACGAAGAAAGACCAAAATGGAAGAACTTTTCAACTTGGATGATTCTTGGACTAAATCTCTCTTCGTTGGTCTCAAACTTCTCCACATGGTTTATTGTGTCATATTACATCAATCTATGCTTGACATTTGGCTTCGGTCAACTTTGAAGCTAGTCGAAACGAAGAAAGACCAAAATGGATGAACTTTGCCAACTTGGATGATTCTTAGACTAAATCTCTCTTCGTTGGTCTCAAACTTCTCCACATGGTTTATTGTGTCATATTACATCAATCTATGCTTGAATTTGGCTTCGATCAACTTTGAAGCTAGTCGAAAAGAAAAAGACCAAAATGGAAGAACTTTGTTAAGTTGGATGATTCTTGGACCAAATCTCTCTTCGTTGGTCTCAAACTTCTCCACATGGTTTATTGTGTCATATTACATCAATCTATGCTTGACATTTGGCTTCGATCAACTTTGAAGCTAGTCGAAACGAAGAAAGACCAAAATGGAATGAACTTTGTCAACTTGGATGATTCTTAGACAAAATCTCTCTTCGTTGGTCTCAAACTTCTCCACATGGTTTATTGTGTCATATTACATCAATCTATGCTTGAGATTTGGCTTCGATCAACTTTGAAGCTAGTCGAAACGAAGAAAGACCAAAATGAATGAACTTTGTCAACTTGGATGATTCTTGGACTAAATCTCTCTTCGTTGGTCTCAAACTTCTCCACATGGTTTATTGTGTCATATTACATCAATCTATGCTTGAGATTTGGCTTCGATCAACTTTGAAGCTAGTCGAAACGAAGAAAGACCAAAATGGATGAACTTTGCCAACTTGGATGATTCTTGGACTAAATCTCTCTTCGTTGGTCTCAAACTTCTCCACATGGTTTATTGTGTCATATTACATCAATCTATGCTTGAGATTTGGCTTCGATCAACTTTGAAGCTAGTCGAAACGAAGAAAGACCAAAATGGACGAACTTTGCCAACTTGGATGATTCTTGGACAAAATCTCTCTTCGTTGGTCTCAAACTTCTCCACATGGTTTATTGTGTCATATTACATCAATCTATGCTTGACATTTGGCTTCGATCAACTTTGAAGCTAGTCGAAACGAAGAAAGACCAAAATGGAAGAACTTTGTTAACTTGGATGATTCTTAGACCAAATCTCTCTTCGTTGGTCTCAAACTTCTCCACATGGTTTATTGTGTCATATTACATCAATCTATGCTTGACATTTGGCTTCGATCAACTTTGAAGCTAGTCGAAACGAAGAAAGACCAAAATGAATGAACTTTGTCAACTTGGATGATTCTTAGACTAAATCTCTCTTCGTTGGTCTCAAACTTCTCCACATGGTTTATTGTGTCATATTACATCAATCTATGCTTGAGATTTGGCTTCGATCAACTTTGAAGCTAGTCGAAACGAAGAAAGACCAAAATGGATGAACTTTGTTAAGTTGGATGATTCTTGGACCAAATCTCTCTTCGTTGGTCTCAAACTTCTCCACATGGTTTATTGTGTCATATTACATCAATCTATGCTTGACATTTGGCTTCGATCAACTTTGAAGCTAGTCGAAACGAAGAAAGACCAAAATGGATGAACTTTGTCAACTTGGATGATTCTTAGACTAAATCTCTCTTCGTTGGTCTCAAACTTCTCCACATGGTTTATTGTGTCATATTACATCAATCTATGCTTGAGATTTGGCTTCGATCAACTTTGAAGCTAGTCGAAACGAAGAAAGACCAAAATGGATGAACTTTGCCAACTTGGATGATTCTTGGACAAAATCTCTCTTCGTTGGTCTCAAACTTCTCCACATGGTTTATTGTGTCATATTACATCAATCTATGCTTGAGATTTGGCTTCGATCAACTTTGAAGCTAGTCGAAACGAAGAAAGACCAAAATGGATGAACTTTGTCAACTTGGATGATTCTTGGACTAAATCTCTCTTCGTTGGTCTCAAACTTCTCCACATGGTTTATTGTGTCATATTACATCAATCTATGCTTGACATTTGGCTTCGGTCAACTTTGAAGCTAGTCGAAACGAAGAAAGACCAAAATGGATGAACTTTGCCAACTTGGATGATTCTTAGACTAAATCTCTCTTCGTTGGTCTCAAACTTCTCCACATGGTTTATTGTGTCATATTACATCAATCTATGCTTGAAGATTTGGCTTCGATCAACTTTGAAGCTAGTCGAAACGAAGAAAGACCAAAATGGATGAACTTTTCAACTTGGATGATTCTTGCACTAAATCTCTCTTCGTTGGTCTCAAACTTCTCCACATGGTTTATTGTGTCATATTACATCAATCTATGCTTGAGATTTGGCTTCGATCAACTTTGAAGCTAGTCAAAACGAAGAAAGACCAAAATGAATGAACTTTGCCAATTTGGATGATTCTTAGACTAAATCTCTCTTCGTTGGTCTCAAACTTCTCCACATGGTTTATTGTGTCATATTACATCAATCTATGCTTGAGATTTGGCTTCGATCAACTTTGAAGCTAGTCGAAATGAAGAAAGACCAAAATGGATGAACTTTGTCAACTTGGATGATTCTTAGACTAAATCTCTCTTCGTTGGTCTCAAACTTCTCCACATGGTTTATTGGTCATATTACATCAATCTATGCTTGAGATTTGGCTTCGATCAACTTTGAAGCTAGTCGAAACGAAGAAAGACCAAAATGGAAGAACTTTGTTAAGTTAGATGATTCTTTGACCAAATCTCTCTTCGTTGGTCTCAAACTTCTCCACATGGTTTATTGTGTCATATTACATCAATCTATGCTTGACATTTGGCTTCGATCAACTTTGAAGCTAGTCGAAACGAAGAAAGACCAAAATGGACGAACTTTGTCAACTTGGATGATTCTTGGAACAAATCTCTCTTCGTTGGTCTCAAACTTCTCCACATGGTTTATTGTGTCATATTACATCAATCTATGCTTGAGATTTGGCTTCGATCAACTTTGAAGCTAGTCGAAACGAAGAAAGACCAAAATGAATGAACTTTGTCAACTTGGATGATTCTTAGACTAAATCTCTCTTCGTTGGTCTCAAACTTCTCCACATGGTTTATTGTGTCATATTACATCAATCTATGCTTGAGATTTGGCTTCGATCAACTTTGAAGCTAGTCGAAACGAAGAAAGACCAAAATGGATGAACTTTTCAACTTGGATGATTCTTGGACTAAATCTCTCTTCGTTGGTCTCAAACTTCTCCACATGGTTTATTGTGTCATATTACATCAATCTATGCTTGAGATTTGGCTTCGATCAACTTTGAAGCTAGTCGAAACGAAGAAAGACAAAATGGATGAACTTTGCCAACTTGGATGATTCTTACACTAAATCTCTCTTCGTTAGTCTCAAACTTCTCCACATGGATGAACTTTTCAACTTGCATGATTCTTGGACAAAATCTCTCTTTGTTGGTCTCAAACTTCTCTACATGGTTTATTGTGTCATATTACATCAATCTATGCTTGACATTTGGCTTCGATCAACTTTGAAGCTAGTCGAAACGAAGAAAGACCAAAATGGACGAACTTTGCCAACTTGGATGATTCTTAGACTAAATCTCTCTTCGTTGGTCTCAAACTTCTCCACATGGTTATTGTGTCATATTACATCAATCTATGCTTGACATTTGGCTTCGATCAACTTTGAAGCTAGTCGAAACGAAGAAAGACCAAAATGGACGAACTTTGCCAACTTAGATGATTCTTAGACTAAATCTCTCTTCGTTGGTCTCAAACTTCTCCACATGGTTTATTGTGTCATATTACATCAATCTATGCTTGAGATTTGGCTTCGATCAACTTTGAAGCTAGTCGAAACGAAGAAAGACAAAAATGGATGAACTTTGTCAACTTGGATGATTCTTAGACTAAATCTCTCTTCGTTGGTCTCAAACTTCTCCACATGGTTTATTGTGTCATATTACATCAATCTATGCTTGAGATTTGGCTTCGATCAACTTTGAAGCTAGTCGAAACGAAGAAAGACCCAAATGGAAGAACTTTGTTAAGTTAGATGATTCTTGGACCAAATCTCTCTTCGTTGGTCTCAAACTTCTCCACATGGTTTATTGTGTCATATTACATCAATCTATGCTTGAGATTTGGCTTCGATCAACTTTGAAGCTAGTCGAAACGAAGAAAGACCAAAATGGACGAACTTTGTCAACTTGGATGATTCTTGAAACAAATCTCTCTTCGTTCGTCTCAAACTTCTCCACATGGTTTATTGTGTCATATTACATCAATCTATGCTTGACATTTGGCTTCGGTCAACTTTGAAGCTAGTCGAAATGAAGAAAGCCAAAATGGATGAACTTTGCCAACTTAGATGATTCTTAGACTAAATCTCTCTTCGTTGGTCTCAAACTTCTCCACATGGTTTATTGTGTCATATTACATCAATCTATGCTTGAGATTTGGCTTCGATCAACTTTGAAGCTAGTCGAAACGAAGAAAGACCAAAATGAACGAACTTTGTCAACTTGGATGATTCTTAGACTAAATCTCTCTTCGTTGGTCTCAAACTTCTCCACATGGTTTATTGTGTCATATTACATCAATCTATGCTTGAGATTTGGCTTCGATCAACTTTGAAGCTAGTCGAAACGAAGAAAGACCACAATGGATGAACTTTTCAACTTGGATGATTCTTGCACTAAATCTCTCTTCGTTGGTCTCAAACTTCTCCACATGGTTTATTGTGTCATATTACATCAATCTATGCTTGACATTTGGCTTCGCTCAACTTTGAAGCTAGTCGAAACGAAGAAAGACCAAAATGAAAGAACTTTGTCAACTTTGATGATTCTTAGACTAAATCTCTCTTCGTTGGTCTCAAACTTCTCCACATGGTCTATTGTGTCATATTACATCAATCTATGCTTGAGATTTGGCTTCGCTCAACTTTGAAGCTAGTCGAAACGAAGAAAGACCAAAATGGATGAACTTTGCCAACTTGGATGATTCTTACACTAAATCTCTCTTCGTTGGTCTCAAACTTCTCCACATGGTTTATTGTGTCATATTACATCAATCTATGCTTGAAATTTGGCTTCGATCAACTTTGAAGCTAGTTGAAACGAAGAAAGACCAAAATGGACGAACTTTGCCAACTTGGATGATTCTTAAACTAAATCTCTCTTCGTTGGTCTCAAACTTCTCCACATGTTTATTGTGTCATATTACATCAATCTATGCTTGACATTTGGCTTCGATCAACTTTGAAGCTAGTCGAAACGAAGAAAGACCAAAATGGACGAACTTTGTCAACTTGGATGATTCTTGGAACAAATCTCACTTCGTTCGTCTCAAACTTCTCCACATGGTTTATTGTGTCATATTACATCAATCTATGCTTGGACATTTGACTTCGTTAACTTTGAAGCTAGTCTAAACGAAGAAAGACCAAAATGGAAGAACTTTGTTAAGTTAGATGATTCTTGTACTAAATCACTCTTCGTTAGTCTCAAACTTCTCCACATGGATGAACTTTTCAACTTGCATGATTCTTGGACAAAATCTCTCTTTGTTGGTCTCAAAATTCTCTACATGGTTTATTGTGTCATATTACATCAATCTATGCTTGACATTTGGCTTCGATCAACTTTGAAGCTAGTTGAAACGAAGAAAGACCAAAATGGACGAACTTTGCCAACTTGGATGATTCTTAGACTAAATCTCTCTTCGTTGGTCTCAAACTTCTCCACATGGTTTATTGTGTCATATTACATCAATCTATGCTTGACATTTGGCTTCGATCAACTTTGAAGCTAGTCGAAACGAAGAAAGACCAAAATGGACGAACTTTGTCAACTTGGATGATTCTTGGAACAAATCTCTCTTCGTTCGTCTCAAACTTCTCCACATGGTTTATTGTGTCATATTACATCAATCTATGCTTGACATTTGGCTTCGGTCAACTTTGAAGCTAGTCGAAACGAAGAAAGACCAAAATGGATGAACTTTGTCAACTTGGATGATTCTTGGCTAAATCTCTCTTCGTTGGTCTCAAACTTTCCACATGGTTTATTGTGTCATATTACATCAATCTATGCTTGAGATTTGGCTTCGATCAACTTTGAAGCTAGTCGAAACGAAGAAAGACCAAAATGAATGAACTTTGTCAACTTAGATGATTCTTAGACTAAATCTCTCTTCGTTGGTCTCAAACTTCTCCACATGGTTTATTGTGTCATATTACATCAATCTATGCTTGAGATTTGGCTTCGATCAACTTTGAAGCTAGTCGAAACGAAGAAAGACCAAAATGGAAGAACTTTGTTAAGTTAGATGATTCTTGGACAAAATCTCTCTTCGTTGGTCTCAAACTTCTCCACATGGTTTATTGTGTCATATTACATCAATCTATGCTTGACATTTGGCTTCGATCAACTTTGAAGCTAGTCGAAACGAAGAAAGACCAAAATGGACGAACTTTGTCAACTTGGATGATTCTTGGAACAAATCTCTCTTCGTTGGTCTCAAACTTCTCCACATGGTTTATTGTGTCATATTACATCAATCTATGCTTGAGATTTGGCTTCGATCAACTTTGAAGCTAGTCGAAACGAAGAAAGACCAATGGATGAACCTTTCAACTTGGATGATTCTTGCACTAAATCTCTCTTCGTTGGTCTCAAACTTCTCCACATGGTTTATTGTGTCATATTACATCAATCTATGCTTGAGATTTGGCTTCGATCAACTTTGAAGCTAGTCGAAACGAAGAAAGACCAAAATGGATGAACTTTGCCAACTTGGATGATTCTTGGACTAAATCTCTCTTCGTTGGTCTCAAACTTCTCCACATGGTTTATTGTGTCATATTACATCAATCTATGCTTGACATTTGGCTTCGATCAACTTTGAAGCTAGTCGAAACGAAGAAAGACCAAAATGGACGAACTTTGCCAACTTGGATGATTCTTGGACTAAATCTCTCTTCGTTGGTCTCAAACTTCTCCACATGGTTTATTGTGTCATATTACATCAATCTATGCTTGACATTTGGCTTCGATCAACTTTGAAGCTAGTCGAAACGAAGAAAGACCAAAATGGACGAACTTTGTCAACTTGGATGATTCTTGGAACAAATCTCTCTTCGTTCGTCTCAAACTTCTCCACATGGTTTATTGTGTCATATTACATCAATCTATGCTTGAGATTTGGCTTCGATCAACTTTGAAGCTAGTCGAAACGAAGAAAGACCAATGGATGAACTTTTCAACTTGGATGATTCTTGGACTAAATCTCTCTTCGTTGGTCTCAAACTTCTCCACATGGTTTATTGTGTCATATTACATCAATCTATGCTTGAGATTTGGCTTCGATCAACTTTGAAGCTAGTCGAAACGAAGAAAGACCAAAATGGACGAACTTTGTCAACTTGGATGATTCTTGGAACAAATCTCTCTTCGTTGGTCTCAAACTTCTCCACATGGTTTATTGTGTCATATTACATCAATCTATGCTTGACATTTGGCTTCGATCAACTTTGAAGCTAGTCGAAACGAAGAAAGACCAAAATGGACGAACTTTGCCAACTTGGATGATTCTTGGACTAAATCTCTCTTCGTTGGTCTCAAACTTCTCCACATGGTTTATTGTGTCATATTACATCAATCTATGCTTGACATTTGGCTTCGATCAACTTTGAAGCTAGTCGAAACGAAGAAAGACCAAAATGGACGAACTTTGTCAACTTGGATGATTCTTGGAACAAATCTCTCTTCGTTCGTCTCAAACTTCTCCACATGGTTTATTGTGTCATATTACATCAATCTATGCTTGACATTTGGCTTCGGTCAACTTTGAAGCTAGTCGAAACGAAGAAAGACCAAAATGGATGAACTTTGCCAACTTGGATGATTCTTGGCTAAATCTCTCTTCGTTGGTCTCAAACTTTCCACATGGTTTATTGTGTCATATTACATCAATCTATGCTTGAGATTTGGCTTCGATCAACTTTGAAGCTAGTCGAAATGAAGAAAGACCAAAATGGATGAACTTTGTCAACTTGGATGATTCTTGGACTAAATCTCTCTTCGTTGGTCTCAAACTTCTCCACATGGTTTATTGTGTCATATTACATCAATCTATGCTTGAGATTTGGCTTCGATCAACTTTGAAGCTAGTCGAAACGAAGAAAGACCAAAATGGAAGAACTTTGTTAAGTTGGATGATTCTTGGACAAAATCTCTCTTCGTTGGTCTCAAACTTCTCCACATGGTTTATTGTGTCATATTACATCAATCTATGCTTGACATTTGGCTTCGATCAACTTTGAAGCTAGTCGAAACGAAGAAAGACCAAAATGGATGAACTTTGCCAACTTGGATGATTCTTAGACTAAATCTCTCTTCGTTGGTCTCAAACTTCTCCACATGGTTTATTGTGTCATATTACATCAATCTATGCTTGAGATTTGGCTTCGATCAACTTTGAAGCTAGTCGAAACGAAGAAAGACCAAAATGGAAGAACTTTGTTAAGTTAGATGATTCTTGGACTAAATCTCTCTTCGTTGGTCTCAAACTTCTCCACATGGTTTATTGTGTCATATTACATCAATCTATGCTTGACATTTGGCTTCGATCAACTTTGAAGCTAGTCGAAACGAAGAAAGACCAAAATGGAAGAACTTTGTCAACTTGGATGATTCTTAGACCAAATCTCTCTTCGTTGGTCTCAAACTTCTCCACATGGTTTATTGTGTCATATTACATCAATCTATGCTTGACATTTGGCTTCGATCAACTTTGAAGCTAGTCGAAACGAAGAAAGACCAAAATGGACGAACTTTGTCAACTTGGATGATTCTTGGAACAAATCTCTCTTCGTTGGTCTCAAACTTCTCCACATGGTTTATTGTGTCATATTACATCAATCTATGCTTGACATTTGGCTTCGGTCAACTTTGAAGCTAGTCGAAATGAAGAAAGACCAAAATGGATGAACTTTGTCAACTTGGATGATTCTTAGACTAAATCTCTCTTCGTTGGTCTCAAACTTCTCCACATGGTTTATTGTGTCATATTACATCAATCTATGCTTGAGATTTGGCTTCGATCAACTTTGAAGCTAGTCGAAACGAAGAAAGACCAAAATGAATAAACTTTGTCAACTTGGATGATTCTTGGACTAAATCTCTCTTCGTTGGTCTCAAACTTCTCCACATGGTTTATTGTGTCATATTACATCAATCTATGCTTGAGATTTGGCTTCGATCAACTTTGAAGCTAGTCGAAACGAAGAAAGACCAAAATGGATGAACTTTTCAACTTGGATGATTCTTGGACTAAATCTCTCTTCGTTGGTCTCAAACTTCTCCACATGGTTATTGTGTCATATTACATCAATCTATGCTTGAGATTTGGCTTCGATCAACTTTGAAGCTAGTCGAAACGAAGAAAGACCAAAATGAATGAACTTTGTCAACTTGGATGATTCTTAGACTAAATCTCTCTTCGTTGGTCTCAAACTTCTCCACATGGTTTATTGTGTCATATTACATCAATCTATGCTTGAGATTTGGCTTCGATCAACTTTGAAGCTAGTCGAAACGAAGAAAGACCAAAATGGATGAACTTTTGAACTTGGATGATTCTTAGACTAAATCTCTCTTCGTTGGTCTCAAACTTCTCCACATGGTTTATTGTGTCATATTACATCAATCTATGCTTGAGATTTGGCTTCGATCAACTTTGAAGCTAGTCGAAACGAAGAAAGACCAAAATGGAATAACTTTGTTAAGTTAGATGATTCTTAGACTAAATCTCTCTTCGTTGGTCTCAAACTTCTCCACATGGTTTATTGTGTCATATTACATCAATCTATGCTTGAGATTTGGCTTCGATCAACTTTGAAGCTAGTCGAAACGAAGAAAGACCAAAATGGAATAACTTTGTTAAGTTGGATGATTCTTGGACTAAATCTCTCTTCGTTGGTCTCAAACTTCTCCACATGGTTTATTGTGTCATATTACATCAATCTATGCTTGACATTTGGCTTCGATCAACTTTGAAGCTAGTCGAAACGAAGAAAGACCAAAATGGAAGAACTTTGTCAACTTGGATGATTCTTGGACCAAATCTCTCTTCGTTGGTCTCAAACTTCTCCACATGGTTTATTGTGTCATATTACATCAATCTATGCTTGACATTTGGCTTCGATCAACTTTGAAGCTAGTCGAAACGAAGAAAGACCAAAATGGAAGAACTTTGTCAACTTGATGATTCTTGGACTAAATCTCTCTTCGTTGGTCTCAAACTTCTCCACATGGTTTATTGTGTCATATTACATCAATCTATGCTTGACATTTGGCTTCGATCAACTTTGAAGCTAGTCGAAACGAAGAAAAACCAAAATGGACGAACTTTGTCAACTTGGATGATTCTTGGACAAAATCTCTCTTCGTTGGTCTCAAACTTCTCCACATGGTTTATTGTGTCATATTACATCAATCTATGCTTGACATTTGGCTTCGATCAACTTTGAAGCTAGTCGAAACGAAGAAAGACCAAAATGGATGAACTTTGCCAACTTGGATGATTCTTGGAATAAATCTCTCTTCGTTGGTCTCAAACTTCTCCACATGGTTTATTGTGTCATATTACATCAATCTATGCTTGAGATTTGGCTTCGATCAACTTTGAAGCTAGTCGAAACGAAGAAAGACCAAAATGAAAAACTTTGTCAACTTGGATGATTCTTGGACTAAATCTCTCTTCGTTGGTCTCAAACTTCTCCACATGGTTTATTGTGTCATATTACATCAATCTATGCTTGAGATTTGGCTTCGATCAACTTTGAAGCTAGTCGAAACGAAGAAAGACCAAAATGGATGAACTTTTCAACTTGGATGATTCTTGGACTAAATCTCTCTTCGTTGGTCTCAAACTTCTCCACATGGTTTATTGTGTCATATTACATCAATCTATGCTTGAGATTTGGCTTCGATCAACTTTGAAGCTAGTCGAAACGAAGAAAGACCAAAATGGATGAACTTTGTCAACTTGGATGATTCTTAGACTAAATCTCTCTTCGTTGGTCTCAAACTTCTCCACATGGTTTATTGTGTCATATTACATCAATCTATGCTTGAGATTTGGCTTCGATCAACTTTGAAGCTAGTCGAAACGAAGAAAGACCAAAATGGATGAACTTTTGAACTTGGATGATTCTTGGACTAAATCTCTCTTCGTTGGTCTCAAACTTCTCCACATGGTTTATTGTGTCATATTACATCAATCTATGCTTGAGATTTGGCTTCGATCAACTTTGAAGCTAGTCGAAACGAAGAAAGACCAAAATGGAATAACTTTGTTAAGTTAGATGATTCTTAGACTAAATCTCTCTTCGTTGGTCTCAAACTTCTCCACATGGTTTATTGTGTCATATTACATCAATCTATGCTTGAGATTTGGCTTCGATCAACTTTGAAGCTAGTCAAAATGAAGAAAGACCAAAATGGAATCAACTTTGTCAATTAGATGATTCTTAGACTAAATCTCTCTTCGTTCGTCTCAAACTTCTCCACATGGTTTATTGTGTCATATTACATCAATCTATGCTTGAGATTTGGCTTCGATCAACTTTGAAGCTAGTCTAAACGAAGAAAGACCAAAATGGAAGAACTTTGTTAAGTTGGATGATTCTTGGCCAAATCTCTCTTCGTTGGTCTCAAACTTCTCCACATGGTTTATTGTGTCATATTACATCAATCTATGCTTGAGATTTGGCTTCGATCAACTTTGAAGCTAGTCGAAACGAAGAAAGACCAAAATGGATGAACTTTTCAACTTGGATGATTCTTGACTAAATCTCTCTTCGTTGGTCTCAAACTTCTCCACATGGTTTATTGTGTCATATTACATCAATCTATGCTTGAGATTTGGCTTCGCTCAACTTTGAAGCTAGTCGAAACGAAGAAAGACCAAAATGGATGAACTTTGTCAACTTGGATGATTCTTGGACTAAATCTCTCTTCGTTGGTCTCAAACTTCTCCACATGGTTTATTGTGTCATATTACATCAATCTATGCTTGAGATTTGGCTTCGATCAACTTTGAAGCTAGTCGAAACGAAGAAAGACCAAAATGGATGAACTTTGCCAACTTGGATGATTCTTGGACTAAATCTCTCTTCGTTTGTCTCAAACTTCTCCACATGGTTTATTGTGTCATATTACATCAATCTATGCTTGACATTTGGCTTCGATCAACTTTGAAGCTAGTCGAAACGAAGAAAAAAGAAAATGGACGAACTTTGTCAATTGGATGATTCTTGGACAAATCTCTTCGTTGGTCTCAAACTTCTCCACATGGTTTATTGTGTCATATTACATCAATCTATGCTTGACATTTGGCTTCGTCAACTTTGAAGCTAGTCGAAACGAAGAAAGACCAAAATGGATGAACTTTTCAACTTGGATGATTCTTGCACTAAATCTCTCTTCGTTGGTCTCAAACTTCTCCACATGGTTTATTGTGTCATATTACATCAATCTATGCTTGAGATTTGGCTTCGATCAACTTTGAAGCTAGTCTAAACGAAGAAAGACCAAAATGGAAGAACTTTGTTAAGTTAGATGATTCTTCGGCCAAATCTCTCTTCGTTGGTCCCAAACTTCTCCACATGGTTTATTGTGTCATATTACATCAATCTATGCTTGAGATTTGGCTTCGATCAACTTTGAAGCTAGTCGAAACGAAGAAAGACCAAAATGAAAGAACTTTGTTAAGTTAGATGATTCTTGGCCAAATCTCTCTTCGTTGGTCTCAAACTTCTCCACATGGTTTATTGTGTCATATTACATCAATCTATGCTTGAGATTTGGCTTCGATCAACTTTGAAGCTAGTCGAAACGAAGAAAGACCAAAATGGATGAACTTTTCAACTTGGATGATTCTTGCACTAAATCTCTCTTCGTTGGTCTCAAACTTCTCCACATGGTTTATTGTGTCATATTACATCAATCTATGCTTGACATTTGGCTTCGATCAACTTTGAAGCTAGTCGAAACGAAGAAAGACCAAAATGGACGAACTTGGCTAAGTTGGATGATTCTTGGACCAAATCTCTTTTCGTTGGTCTCAAACTTCTCCACATGGTTTATTGTGTCATATTACATCAATCTATGCTTGACATTTGGCTTTGATCAACTTTGAAGCTAGTCGAAACGAAGAAAGACCAAAATGGACGAACTTGGCTAAGTTGGATGATTCTTGGACCAAATCTCTTTTCGTTGGTCTCAAACTTCTCCACATGGTTTATTGTGTCATATTACATCAATCTATGCTTGAGATTTGGCTTCGATCAACTTTGAAGCTAGTCGAAACGAAGAAAGACCAAAATGGAAGAACTTTGTTAAGTTAGATGATTCTTGGCCAAATCTCTCTTCGTTGGTCTCAAACTTCTCCACATGGTTTATTGTGTCATATTACATCAATCTATGCTTGAGATTTGGCTTCGATCAACTTTGAAGCTAGTCGAAACGAAGAAAGACCAAAATGGAAGAACTTTGTTAAGTTGGATGATTCTTGGCCAAATCTCTCTTCGTTGGTCCTCAAACTTCTCCACATGGTTTATTGTGTCATATTACATCAATCTATGCTTGAGATTTGGCTTCGATCAACTTTGAAGCTAGTCGAAACGAAGAAAGACCAAAATGGATGAACTTTTCAACTTGGATGATTCTTGCACTAAATCTCTCTTCGTTGGTCTCAAACTTCTCCACAGGTTTATTGTGTCATATTACATCAATCTATGCTTGAGATTTGGCTTCGCTCAACTTTGAAGCTAGTCGAAACGAAGAAAGACCAAAATGGATGAACTTTGCCAACTTGGATGATTCTTGGACTAAATCTCTCTTCGTTGGTCTCAAACTTCTCCACATGGTTTATTGTGTCATATTACATCAATCTATGCTTGAGATTTGGCTTCGATCAACTTTGAAGCTAGTCGAAACGAAGAAAGACCAAAATGGATGAACTTTGCCAACTTGGATGATTCTTACATTAAATCTCTCTTCGTTGCTCTCAAACTTCTCCACATGGTTTATTGTGTCATATTACATCAATCTATGCTTGACATTTGGCTTCGTCAACTTTGAAGCTAGTCGAAACGAAGAAAGACCAAAATGGATGAACTTTGCCAACTTGGATGATTCTTAGACTAAATCTCTCTTCGTTGGTCTCAAACTTCTCCACATGGTTTATTGTGTCATATTACATCAATCTATGCTTGACATTTGGCTTCGATCAACTTTGAAGCTAGTCGAAACGAAGAAAGACCAAAATGGACGAACTTTGTCAACTTGGATGATTCTTGGAACAAATCTCTCTTCGTTCGTCTCAAACTTCTCCACATGGTTTATTGTGTCATATTACATCAATCTATGCTTGAGATTTGGCTTCGATCAACTTTGAAGCTAGTCGAAACGAAGAAAGACCAAAATGGAAGAACTTTGTTAAGTTGGATGATTCTTGGCCAAATCTCTCTTCGTTGGTCTCAAACTTCTCCACATGGTTTATTGTGTCATATTACATCAATCTATGCTTGAGATTTGGCTTCGATCAACTTTGAAGCTAGTCGAAACGAAGAAAGACCAAAATGGAAGAACTTTGTTAAGTTAGATGATTCTTGGCCAAATCTCTCTTCGTTGGTCTAAACTTCTCCACATGGTTTATTGTGTCATATTACATCAATCTATGCTTGAGATTTGGCTTCGATCAACTTTGAAGCTAGTCGAAACGAAGAAAGACCAAAATGGATGAACTTTGTCAACTTGGATGATTCTTGGACTAAATCTCTCTTCGTTTGTCTCAAACTTCTCCACATGGTTTATTGTGTCATATTACATCAATCTATGCTTGAGATTTGGCTTCGATCAACTTTGAAGCTAGTCGAAACGAAGAAAAACCAAAATGGACGAACTTTGTCAACTTGGATGATTCTTGGATAAAATCTCTCTTCGTTGGTCTCAAACTTCTCCACATGGTTTATTGGGTCATATTACATCAATCTATGCTTGACATTTGGCTTCTGTCAACTTTGAAGCTAGTCAAAACGAAGAAAGACCAATGGATGAACTTTTCAACTTGGATGATTCTTGCACTAAATCTCTCTTCGTTGGTCTCAAACTTCTCCACATGGTTTATTGTGTCATATTACATCAATCTATGCTTGACATTTGGCTTCGATCAACTTTGAAGCTAGTCGAAACGAAGAAAGACCAAAATGGACGAACTTGGCTAAGTTGGATGATTCTTGGACCAAATCTCTTTTCGTTGGTCTCAAAATTCTCCACATGGTTTATTGTGTCATATTACATCAATTTATGCTTGACATTTGGCTTCGATCAACTTTGAAGCTAGTCGAAACGAAGAAAGACCAAAATGGACGAACTTGGCTAAGTTGGATGATTCTTGGACCAAATCTCTCTTCGTTGGTCTCAAACTTCTCCACATGGTTTATTGTGTCATATTACATCAATCTATGCTTGAGATTTGGCTTCGATCAACTTTGAAGCTAGTCGAAACGAAGAAAGACCAAAATGGAAGAACTTTGTTAAGTTAGATGATTCTTGGCCAAATCTCTCTTCGTTGGTCTCAAACTTCTCCACATGGTTTATTGTGTCATATTACATCAATCTATGCTTGAGATTTGGCTTCGATCAACTTTGAAGCTAGTCGAAACGAAGAAAGACCAAAATGGAAGAACTTTGTTAAGTTGGATGATTCTTGGCCAAATCTCTCTTCGTTGGTCTCAAACTTCTCCACATGGTTTATTGTGTCATATTACATCAATCTATGCTTGAGATTTGGCTTCGATCAACTTTGAAGCTAGTCGAAACGAAGAAAGACCAAAATGGATGAACTTTTCAACTTGGATGATTCTTGGACTAAATCTCTCTTCGTTGGTCTCAAACTTCTCCACATGGTTTATTGTGTCATATTACATCAATCTATGCTTGAGATTTGGCTTCGATCAACTTTGAAGCTAGTCGAAACGAAGAAAGACCAAAATGGATGAACTTTTCAACTTGGATGATTCTTGGACTAAATCTCTCTTCGTTGGTCTCAAACTTCTCCACATGGTTTATTGTGTCATATTACATCAATCTATGCTTGACATTTGGCTTCGGTCAACTTTGAAGCTAGTCAAAACGAAGAAAGACCAAAATGGATGAACTTTTCAACTTGGATGATTCTTGCACTAAATCTCTCTTCGTTGGTCTCAAACTTCTCCACATGGTTTATTGTGTCATATTACATCAATCTATGCTTGAGATTTGGCTTCGATCAACTTTGAAGCTAGTCTAAATGAAGAAAGACCAAAATGGATGAACTTTGCAACTTGGATGATTCTTGGACTAAATCTCTCTCGTTGGTCTCAAACTTCTCCACATGGTTTATTGTGTCATATTACATCAATCTATGCTTGAGATTTGGCTTCGCTCAACTTTGAAGCTAGTCGAAACGAAGAAAGACCAAAATGGATGAACTTTGTCAACTTGGATGATTCTTGGACTAAATCTCTCTTCGTTGGTCTCAAACTTCTCCACATGGTTTATTGTGTCATATTACATCAATCTATGCTTGAGATTTGGCTTCGATCAACTTTGAAGCTAGTCGAAACGAAGAAAAACCAAAATGGACGAACTTTGTCAACTTGGATGATTCTTGGACAAAATCTCTCTTCGTTGGTCTCAAACTTCTCCACATGGTTTATTGTGTCATATTACATCAATCTATGCTTGACATTTGGCTTCTGTCAACTTTGAAGCTAGTCGAAACGAAGAAAGACCAAAATGGATGAACTTTTCAACTTGGATGATTCTTGCACTAAATCTCTCTTCGTTGGTCTCAAACTTCTCCACATGGTTTATTGTGTCATATTACATCAATCTATGCTTGAGATTTGGCTTCGATCAACTTTGAAGCTAGTCGAAACGAAGAAAGACCAAAATGGAAAAACTTTGTTAAGTTAGATGATTCTTGGCCAAATCTCTCTTCGTTGGTCTCAAACTTCTCCACATGGTTTATTGTGTCATATTACATCAATCTATGCTTGAGATTTGGCTTCGATCAACTTTGAAGCTAGTCGAAACGAAGAAAGACCAAAATGGATGAACTTTTCAACTTGGATGATTCTTGCACTAAATCTCTCTTCGTTGGTCTCAAACTTCTCCACATGGTTTATTGTGTCATATTACATCAATCTATGCTTGAGATTTGGCTTCGCTCAACTTTGAAGCTAGTCGAAACGAAGAAAGACCAAAATGGACGAACTTTGTCAACTTGGATGATTCTTGGAACAAATCTCTCTTCGTTCGTCTCAAACTTCTCCACATGGTTTATTGTGTCATATTACATCAATCTATGCTTGAGATTTGGCTTCGATCAACTTTGAAGCTAGTCGAAACGAAGAAAGACCAAAATGGAAGAACTTTGTTAAGTTGGATGATTCTTGGCCAAATCTCTCTTCGTTGGTCTCAAACTTCTCCACATGGTTTATTGTGTCATATTACATCAATCTATGCTTGAGATTTGGCTTCGATCAACTTTGAAGCTAGTCGAAACGAAGAAAGACCAAAATGGATGAACTTTGTTAAGTTGGATGATTCTTGGCAAATCTCTCTTCGTTGGTCTCAAACTTCTCCACATGGTTTATTGTGTCATATTACATCAATCTATGCTTGAGATTTGGCTTCGCTCAACTTTGAAGCTAGTCGAAACGAAGAAAGACCAAAATGGATGAACTTTGCCAACTTGGATGATTCTTGGACTAAATCTCTCTTCGTTGGTCTCAAACTTCTCCACATGGTTTATTGTGTCATATTACATCAATCTATGCTTGAGATTTGGCTTCGATCAACTTTGAAGCTAGTCGAAACGAAGAAAGACCAAAATGGACGAACTTTGTTAAGTTAGATGATTCTTGGGCAAATCTCTCTTCGTTGGTCTCAAACTTCTCCACATGGTTTATTGTGTCATATTACATCAATCTATGCTTGAGATTTGGCTTCGATCAACTTTGAAGCTAGTCGAAACGAAGAAAGACCAAAATGGAAGAACTTTGTTAAGTTGGATGATTCTTGGCGAAATCTCTCTTCGTTGGTCTCAAACTTCTCCACATGGTTTATTGTGTCATATTACATCAATCTATGCTTGACATTTGGCTTCGATCAACTTTGAAGCTAGTCGAAATGAAGAAAGACCAAAATGGACGAACTTTGTCAACTTGGATGATTCTTGGAACAAATCTCTCTTCGTTCGTCTCAAACTTCTCCACATGGTTTATTGTGTCATATTACATCAATCTATGCTTGACATTTGGCTTCGGTCAACTTTGAAGCTAGTCGAAACGAAGAAAGACCAAAATGGATGAACTTTGCTAACTTGGATGATTCTTGGACAAAATCTCTCTTCGTTCGTCTCAAACTTCTCCACATGGTTTATTGTGTCATATTACATCAATCTATGCTTGAGATTTGGCTTCGCTCAACTTTGAAGCTAGTCGAAACGAAGAAAGACCAAAATGGATGAACTTTGCCAACTTGGATGATTCTTGGACTAAATCTCTCTTCGTTGGTCTCAAACTTCTCCACATGGTTTATTGTGTCATATTACATCAATCTATGCTTGAGATTTGGTTTCGATCAACTTTGAAGCTAGTCGAAACGAAGAAAGACCAAAATGGACGAACTTTGTCAACTTGGATGATTCTTGGAACAAATCTCTCTTCGTTCGTCTCAAACTTCTCCACATGGTTTATTGTGTCATATTACATCAATCTATGCTTGACATTTGGCTTCGGTCAACTTTGAAGCTAGTCGAAACGAAGAAAGACCAAAATGGATGAACTTTGCTAACTTGGATGATTCTTGGACAAATCTCTCTTCGTTGGTCTCAAACTTCTCCACATGGTTTATTGTGTCATATTACATCAATCTATGCTTGAGATTTGGCTTCGATCAACTTTGAAGCTAGTCGAAACGAAGAAAGACCAATATGGATGAACTTTGCCAACTTGGATGATTCTTGGACTAAATCTCTCTTCGTTGGTCTCAAACTTCTCCACATGGTTTATTGTGTCATATTACATCAATCTATGCTTGAGATTTGGCTTCGATCAACTTTGAAGCTAGTCGAAACGAAGAAAGACCAAAATGGAAGAACTTTGTTAAGTTAGATGATTCTTGGGCAAATCTCTCTTCGTTGGTCCAAACTTCTCCACATGGTTTATTGTGTCATATTACATCAATCTATGCTTGAGATTTGGCTTCGATCAACTTTGAAGCTAGTCGAAACGAAGAAAGACCAAAATGGACGAACTTTGTCAACTTGGATGATTCTTGGAACAAATCTCACTTCGTTCGTCTCAAACTTCTCCACATGGTTTATTGTGTCATATTACATCAATCTATGCTTGACATTTGGCTTCGGTCAACTTTGAAGCTAGTCGAAACGAAGAAAGACCAAAATGGATGAACTTTGCTAACTTGGATGATTCTTGGACAAAATCTCTCTTCGTTGGTCTCAAACTTCTCCACATGGTTTATTGTGTCATATTACATCAATCTATGCTTGAGATTTGGCTTCGATCAACTTTGAAGCTAGTCGAAACGAAGAAAGACCAAAATGGATGAACTTTGTCAACTTGGATGATTCTTGGACAAATCTCTCTTCGTTGGTCTCAAACTTCTCCACATGGTTTATTGTGTCATATTACATCAATCTATGCTTGAGATTTGGCTTCGATCAACTTTGAAGCTAGTCGAAACGAAGAAAGACCAAAATGGAAGAACTTTGTTAAGTTAGATGATTCTTGGGCAAATCTCTCTTCGTTGGTCAAACTTCTCCACATGGTTTATTGTGTCATATTACATCAATCTATGCTTGAGATTTGGCTTCGATCAACTTTGAAGCTAGTCGAAACGAAGAAAGACCAAAATGGACGAACTTTGTTAAGTTAGATGATTTTGGACCAAATCTCTCTTCGTTGGTCTCAAACTTCTCCACATGGTTTATTGTGTCATATTACATCAATCTATGCTTGAGATTTGGCTTCGATCAACTTTGAAGCTAGTCGAAATGAAGAAAGACCAAAATGGACGAACTTGGTTAACTTGGATGATTCTTGGCCAAATCTCTCTTCGTTGGTCCAAACTTCTCCACATGGTTTATTGTGTCATATTACATCAATCTATGCTTGAGATTTGGCTTCGATCAACTTTGAAGCTAGTCGAAATGAAGAAAGACCAAAATGGACGAACTTGGTTAACTTGGATGATTCTTGGCCAAATCTCTCTTCGTTGGTCTCAAACTTCTCCACATGGTTTATTGTGTCATATTACATCAATCTATGCTTGAGATTTGGCTTCGATCAACTTTGAAGCTAGTCGAAATGAAGAAAGACCAAAATGGATGAACTTTGTCAACTTGGATGATTCTTGCACTAAATCTCTCTTTGTTGGTCTCAAACTTCTCCACATGGTTTATTGTGTCATATTACATCAATCTATGCTTGACATTTGGCTTCGATAACTTTGAAGCTAGTCGAAACGAAGAAAGACCAAAATGGATGAACTTTGCCAACTTGGATGATTCTTAGACTAAATCTCTCTTCGTTGGTCTCAAACTTCTCCACATGGTTTATTGTGTCATATTACATCAATCTATGCTTGACATTTGGCTTCGATCAACTTTGAAGCTAGTCGAAATGAAGAAAGACCAAAATGGAAGAACTTTGCTAAGTTAGATGATTCTTCACCAAATCTCTCTTCGTTGGTCTCAAACTTCTCACATGGTTTATTGTGTCATATTACATCAATCTATGCTTGAGATTTGGCTTCGATCAACTTTGAAGCTAGTCGAAATGAAGAAAGACCAAAATGGATGAACTTTGGCAACTTGGATGATTCTTAGACTAAATCTCTCTTCGTTGGTCTCAAACTTCTCCACATGGTTTATTGTGTCATATTACATCAATCTATGCTTGACATTGGCTTTGGTCAACTTTGAAGCTAGTCGAAACGAAGAAAGACCAAAATGGATGAACTTTGTCAACTTGGATGATTCTTGGACTAAATCTCTCTTCGTTGGTCTCAAACTTCTCCACATGGTTTATTGTGTCATATTACATCAATCTATGCTTGACATTTGACTTTGGTCAACTTTGAAGCTAGTCGAAACGAAGAAAGACACAAATGGATGAACTTTTCAACTTGGATGATTCTTGCACTAAATCTCTCTTCGTTCGTCTCAAACTTCTCCACATGGTTTATTGTGTCATATTACATCAATCTATGCTTGACATTTGGCTTCGGTCAACTTTGAAGCTAGTCGAAACGAAGAAAGCCAAAATGGATGAACTTTGTCAACTTGGATGATTCTTAGACTAAATCTCTCTTCGTTCGTCTCAAACTTCTCCACATGGTTATTGTGTCATATTACATCAATCTATGCTTGAGATTTGGCTTCGATTAACTTTGAAGCTAGTCGAAACGAAGAAAAAACAAAATGGACGAACTTTGTCAACTTGGATGATTCTTGGACAAATCTCTCTTCGTTGGTCTCAAACTTCTCCACATGGTTTATTGTGTCATATTACATCAATCTATGCTTGACATTTGGCTTCGGTCAACTTTGAAGCTAGTCGAAACGAAGAAAGACCAAAATGGACGAACTTTGTCAACTTGGATGATTCTTGGACTAAATCTCTCTTCGTTGGTCTCAAACTTCTCCACATGGTTTATTGTGTCATATTACATCAATCTATGCTTGAGATTTGGCTTCGATAACTTTGAAGCTAGTCGAAACGAAGAAAGACCAAAATGGACGAACTTTGTTAAGTTAGATGATTCTTGGACCAAATCTCTCTTCGTTGGTCTCAAACTTCTCCACATGGTTTATTGTGTCATATTACATCAATCTATGCTTGAGATTTGGCTTCGATCAACTTTGAAGCTAGTCGAAATGAAGAAAGACCAAAATGGACGAACTTGGTAACTTGGATGATTCTTGGACTAAATCTCTCTTCGTTGGTCTCAAACTTCTCCACATGGTTTATTGTGTCATATTACATCAATCTATGCTTGACATTTGGCTTCGATCAACTTTGAAGCTAGTCGAAACGAAGAAAGACCAAAATGGATGAACTTTGTCAACTTGGATGATTCTTGGAACAAATCTCACTTCGTTGGTCTCAAACTTCTCCACATGGTTTATTTGGTCATATTACATCAATCTATGCTTGACATTTGGCTTCGGTCAACTTTGAAGCTAGTCGAAACGAAGAAAGTGAAAATGGATGAACTTTGTCAACTTGGATGATTCTTAGACAAATCTCTCTTCGTTGGTCTCAAACTTCTCCACATGGTTTATTGTGTCATATTACATCAATCTATGCTTGACATTTGGCTTCGGTCAACTTTGAAGCTAGTCGAAAAGAAGAAAGACCAAAATGGACGAACTTTTTCAACTTGGATGATTCTTGGACTAAATCTCTCTTCGTTGGTCTCAAACTTCTCCACATGGTTTATTGTGTCATATTACATCAATCTATGCTTGAGATTTGGCTTCGATCAACTTTGAAGCTAGTCGAAATGAAGAAAGACCAAAATGGACGAACTTGGTTAACTTGGATGATTCTTGGACTAAATCTCTCTTCGTTGGTCTCAAACTTCTCCACATGGTTTATTGTGTCATATTACATCAATCTATGCTTGAGATTTGGCTTCGATCAACTTTGAAGCTAGTCGAAATGAAGAAAGACCAAAATGGATGAACTTTGTCAACTTGGATGATTCTTGGAACAAATCTCACTTCGTTCATCTCAAACTTCTCCACATGGTTTATTTGGTCATATTACATCAATCTATGCTTGACATTTGGCTTCGGTCAACTTTGAAGCTAGTCGAAATGAAGAAAAACCAAAATGGATGAACTTTGTCAACTTGGATGATTCTTAGACAAATCTCTCTTCGTTGGTCTCAAACTTCTCCACATGGTTTATTGGTCATATTACATCAATCTATGCTTGACATTTGCTTCGGTCAACTTTGAAGCTAGTCGAAAGAAGAAAGACCAAATGGATGAACTTTTCAACTTGGATGATTCTTAGACTAAATCTCTCTTCGTTGGTCTCAAACTTCTCCACATGGTTTATTGTGTCATATTACATCAATCTATGCTTGAGATTTGGCTTCGATCAACTTTGAAGCTAGTCGAAATGAAGAAAGACCAAAATGGACGAACTTGGTTAACTTGGATGATTCTTGGACTAAATCTCTCTTCGTTGGTCTCAAACTTCTCCACATGGTTTATTGTGTCATATTACATCAATCTATGCTTGAGATTTGGCTTCGATCAACTTTGAAGCTAGTCGAAACAAATGGAAGAACTTTGTTAGGTTGGATGATTCTTTAGCCAAATCTCTCTTCGTTGGTCTCAAACTTCTCCACATGGTTTATTGTGTCATATTACATCAATCTATGCTTGAGATTTGGCTTCGATCAACTTTGAAGCTAGTCGAAATGAAGAAAGACCAAAATGGATGAACTTTGTCAACTTGGATGATTCTTGCACTAAATCTCTCTTCGTTGGTCTCAAAATTGCTCCACATGGTTTATTGTGTCATATTACATCAATCTATGCTTGAGATTTGGCTTCGATGAACTTTGAAGCTAGTCTAAACGAAGAAAGACCAAAATGGAAGAACTTTGTTAACTTAGATGATTCTTCAGCCAAATCTCTCTTCGTTGGTCCAAACTTTCCACATGGTTTATTGTATCATATTACATCAATCTATGCTTGAGATTTGGCTTCGATCAACTTTGAAGCTATTCGAAATGAAGAAAGACCAAAATGGACGAACTTTGGTTAACTTGGATGATTCTTGGACTAAATCTCTCTTCGTTGGTCTCAAACTTCTCACATGGTCTATTGTGTCATATTACATCAATCTATGCTTGAGATTTGGCTTTGGTCAACTTTGAAGCTAGTCGAAACGAAGAAAGACCACAATGGATGAACTTTTCAACTTGGATGATTCTTGCACTAAATCTCTCTTCGTTCGTCTCAAACTTCTCCACATGGTTTATTGTGTCATATTACATCAATCTATGCTTGACATTTGGCTTCGATCAACTTTGAAGCTAGTGGAAATAAAGAAAGACCAAAATGAATGAACTTTGTCAACTTTGATGATTCTTAGACTAAATCTCTCTTCGTTGGTCTAAAACTTCTCCACATGGTCTATTGTGTCATATTACATCAATCTATGCTGAGATTTGGCTTCGATTAACTTTGAAGCTAGTTGAAACGAAGAAAGACCAAAATGGATGAACTTTGTCAACTTGGATGATTCTTAGACTAAATCTCTCTTCGTTGGTCTCAAACTTCTCCACATGGTCTATTGGGTCATATTACATCAATCTATGCTTGAGATTTTTCTTCGATCAACTTTGAAGTTAGTCGAAACGAAGAAAGACCAAAATGATTGAACTTCGTCAACTTGGATGATTCTTAGACTAAATCTCTCTTCGTTGGTCTCAAATTCTCCACATGGTTTATTGTGTCATATTACATCAATCTATGCTTGAGATTTTTCTTCGATCAACTTTGAAGCTAGTCAAAACGAAGAAAGACCAAAATGGACGAACTTGGTTAACTTAGATGATTCTTAGACAAATGTCTCTTCGTTGGTCTAAAACTTCTCCACATTTTTTATTGTGTCATATTACATCAATCTATGCTTGACATTTGGCTTCGGTCAACTTTGAAGCTAATCGAAACGAAGAAAGACCAAAATAGACGAACTTTGTCAACTTGGATGATTCTTGGAACCAATCTCTCTTCGTTGGTCTCAAACTTCTCCACATGGTTTATTGTGTCATATTACATCAATATATGCTTGACATTTGACTTCGGTCAACTTTGAAGCTAGTCGAAATGAAGAAAGACCAAAATGGATGAACTTGGTTAACTTAGATGATTCTTAGACCAAATGTCTCTTCGTTGGTCTCAAACTTCTCCACATGGTTTATTGTGTCATATTACATCAATCGATGCTTGAGATTTGGCTTCGATCAACTTTGAAGCTAGTCAAAACGAAGAAAACCAAAATGGACGAACTTTGTCAACTTGGATGATTCTTGGAACAAATGTCTCTTCATTGGTCTCAAACTTCTCCACATGGTTTATTGGGTCATATTACATCAATCTATGCTTGAGATTTTTCTTCGATCAACTTTGAAGCTAGTCAAAACGAAGAAGAAAGACCAAAATGGACGAACTTGGTTAACTTAGATGATTCTTAGACCAAATGTCTCTTCGTTGGTCTCAAACTTCTCCACATTTTTTATTGTGTCATATTACATCAATCTATGCTTGACATTTGGCTTCGGTCAACTTTGAAGCTAATCCAACGAAAGAAGAAAGACCAAAATGGACGAACTTTGTCAACTTGGATAATTCTTGGCACAAATTTCACTTCGTTTTCTCAAACTTCTCCACATGGTTTATTGTGTCATATTACATCAATATATGCTTGACATTTGACTTCGGTCAACTTAGAAGCTAGTCGAAATGAAGAAAGACCAAAATGGATGAACTTTGTCACTTGGATGATTCTTAAACTAAATCTCTCTTCGTTGGTCTCAAACTTCTCCACATGGTCTATTGTGTCATATTACATCAATCTATGCTTAAAGATTTGGTTTCGATCGACTTTGAAGCTAGTCGAAACGAAGAAAGACCAAAATGAATGAACTTTGTCAACTTAGATGATTCTTAGCCTAAATCTCTCTTCGTTGGTCTCAACTTCTCCACATGGTTTATTGGGTCATATTACATCAACCTATGCTTGAGATTTGGCTTCGATCAACTTTGAAGCTTAGTCTAAACGAAGAAAGACCAAAATGGAAGAACTTTGTTAAGTTAGATGATTCTTGGACCAAATCTCCCTTCGTTAGTCTCAAACTTCTCCACATGGTTTATTGTGTCACATTACATCAATCGATGCTTGAGATTTGGCTTCGATCAACTTTGAAGCTAGTCAAAACGAAGAAAACCAAAATGGACGAACTTTGTCAACTTGGATGATTCTTGGAACAAATGTCTCTTCATTCATCTCAAACTTCTCCACATGGTTTATTGGGTCATATTACATCAATCTATGCTTGAGATTTTTCTTCGATCAACTTTGAAGCTAGTCAAAACGAAGAAAGACCAAAATGGACGAACTTGGTTAACTTAGATGATTCTTAGACCAAATGTCTCTTCGTTGGTCTCAAACTTCTCCACATTTTTTATTGTGTCATATTACATCAATCTATGCTTTACATTTTGCTTCGGTCAACTTTGAAGCTAATCCAAACGAAGAAAGACCAAAATGGACGAACTTTGTCAACTTGGATAATTCTTGGCACAAATTTCACTTCGTTTCTCTCAAACTTCTCCACATGGTTTATTGTGTCATATTACATCAATATATGCTTGACATTTGACTTCGGTCAACTTTGAAGCTAGTCGAAATGAAGAAAGACCAAAATGGATGAACTTTGTCACCTTGGATGATTCTTAAACTAAATCTCTCTTCGTTGGTCTCAAACTTCTCCACATGGTCTATTGTGTCATATTACATCAATCTATGCTTAAAGATTTGGTTTCGATCGACTTTGAAGCTAGTCGAAACGAAGAAAGACCAAAATGAATGAACTTTGTCAACTTAGATGATTCTTAGCCTAAATCTCTCTTCGTTGGTCTCAGACTTCTCCACATGGTTTATTGGGTCATATTACATCAACCAATGCTTGAGATTTGGCTTCGATCAACTTTGAAGTTAGTCTAAACGAGAGAAAGACCAAAATGGAAGAACTTTGTTAAGTTAGATGATTCTTGGACCAAATCTCCCTTCGTTAGTCTCAAACTTCTCCACATGGTTTATTGGGTCATATTACATCAATCTATGCTTGAGATTTTTCTTCGATCAACTTTGAAGCTAGTCAAAACGAAGAAAGACCAAAATGGACGAACTTGGTTAACTTAGATGATTCTTAGACCAAATGTCTCTTCGTTGGTCTCAAACTTCTCCACATTTTTTATTGTGTCATATTACATCAATCTATGCTTTACATTTAGCTTCGGTCAACTTTGAAGCTAATCCAAACGAAGAAAGACCAAAATGGACGAACTTTGTCAACTTGGATAATTCTTGGCACAAATTTCACTTCGTTTCTCTCAAACTTCTCCACATGGTTTATTGTGTCATATTACATCAATATATGCTTGACATTTGACTTCGGTCAACTTTGAAGCTAGTCGAAATGAAGAAAGACCAAAATGGATGAACTTTGTCACCTTGGATGATTCTTAAACTAAATCTCTCTTCGTTGGTCTCAAACTTCTCCACATGGTCTATTGTGTCATATTACATCAATCTATGCTTAAAGATTTGGTTTCGATCGACTTTGAAGCTAGTCGAAACGAAGAAAGACCAAAATGAATGAACTTTGTCAACTTAGATGATTCTTAGCCTAAATCTCTCTTCGTTGGTCTCAGACTTCTCCACATGGTTTATTGGGTCATATTACATCAACCAATGCTTGAGATTTGGCTTCGATCAACTTTGAAGTTAGTCTAAACGAAGAAAGACCAAAATGGAAGAACTTTGTTAAGTTAGATGATTCTTGGACCAAATCTCCTTCGTTAGTCTCAAACTTCTCCACATGGTTTATTGTGTCACATTACATCAATCGATGCTTGAGATTTGGCTTCGATCAACTTTGAAGCTAGTCAAAACGAAGAAAAACCAAAATGGACGAACTTTGTCAACTTGGATGATTCTTGGAACAAATGTCTCTTCATTCATCTCAAACTTCTCCACATGGTTTATTGGGTCATATTACATCAATCTATGCTTGAGATTTTTCTTCGATCAACTTTGAAGCTAGTCAAAACGAAGAAAGACCAAAATGGACGAACTTGGTTAACTTAGATGATTCTTAGACCAAATGTCTCTTCGTTGGTCTCAAACTTCTCCACATTTTTTATTGTGTCATATTACATCAATCTATGCTTTACATTTAGCTTCGGTCAACTTTGAAGCTAATCAAACGAAGAAAGACCAAAATGGACGAACTTTGTCAACTTGGATGATTCTTGGAACAATCTCTCTTCGTTCATCTCAAACTTCTCCACATGGTTTATTGGGTCATATTACATCAATCTATGCTTGAAATTTGGCTTCGATCAACTTTGAAGCTAGTCGAAACGAAGAAAGACCAAAATGAATGAACTTTGTCAACTTTGATGATTCTTAGACTAAATCTCTCTTCGTTCGTCTCAAACTTCTCCACATTGTTTATTGTGTCATATTACATCAATCTATGCTTGAAATTTGGCTTCGATCAAGTTTGAAGCTAGTCGAAACGAAGAAAGACCAAAATGAATGAACTTTGTCAACTTTGATGATTCTTAGACTAAATCTCTCTTCGTTCGTCTCAAACTTCTCCACATGGTTTATTGTGTCATATTACGTCAATCTATGCTTGACATTTAGCGTCGATCAACTTTGAAACTATTCGAAACGAATAAAGACCAAAATGGACGAACTTTGTCAACTTGGATGATTCTTGGACGAAATCTCTCTTTGTTCGTGAGAAACTTCTCCACATGGTTTATTGTGTCATATTACATCAATGTATGCTTGACATTTAGCGTCGATCAACTTTGAAACTATTCGAAACGAAGAAAGACTAAAAAGGACAAACTTGGTCAACTTGGATGATTCTTAAACCAAATCTCTCATCGTTGGTCCCAAACTTCTTCACATGGTTTATTGTGTCATATTACATCAATCGATGCTTGACATTTGGCTTCAATCAACTTTGAAGCTAGCGAAACAAAGAAAGACCAAAATGGACGAACTTTGTCAACTTGGATAATTCTTGGCACAAATTCACTTCGTTCCTCTCAAACTTCTCCACATGGTTTATTGTGTCATATTACATCAATATATGCTTGACATTTGACTTCGGTCAACTTAGAAGCTAGTCGAAATGAAGAAAGACCAAAATGGATGAACTTTGTCACCTTGGATGATTCTTGAACTAAATCTCTCTTCGTTGGTCTCAAACTTCTCCACATGGTCTATTGTGTCATATTACATCAATCTATGCTTAAAGATTTGGCTTCGATCGACTTTGAAGCTAGTCGAAACGAAGAAAGACCAAAATGAATGAACTTTGTCAACTTAGATGATTCTTAGCCTAAATCTCTCTTCGTTGGTCTCAGACTTCTCCACATGGTTTATTGGGTCATATTACATCAACCAATGCTTGAGATTTGGCTTCGATCAACTTTGAAGTTAGTCTAAACGAAGAAAGACCAAAATGGAAGAACTTTGTTAAGTTAGATGATTCTTGGACCAAATCTCCCTTCGTTAGTCTCAAACTTCTCCACATGGTTTATTGTGTCACATTACATCAATCGATGCTTGAGATTTGGCTTCGATCAACTTTGAAGCTAGTCAAAACGAAGAAAAACCAAAATGGACGAACTTTGTCAACTTGGATGATTCTTGGAACAAATGTCTCTTCATTCATCTCAAACTTCTCCACATGGTTTATTGGGTCATATTACATCAATCTATGCTTGAGATTTTTCTTCGATCAACTTTGAAGCTAGTCAAAACGAAGAAAGACCAAAATGGACGAACTTGGTTAACTTAGATGATTCTTAGACCAAATGTCTCTTCGTTGGTCTCAAACTTCTCCACATTTTTTATTGTGTCATATTACATCAATCTATGCTTTACATTTGGCTTCGGTCAACTTTGAAGCTAATCCAAACGAAGAAAGACCAAAATGGACGAACTTTGTCAACTTGGATGATTCTTGGAACCAATCTCTCTTCGTTCATCTCAAACTTCTCCACATGGTTTATTGGGTCATATTACATCAATCTATGCTTGAAATTTGGCTTCGATCAACTTTGAAGCTAGTCGAAACGAAGAAAGACCAAAATGATGAACTTTGTCAACTTTGATGATTCTTAGACTAAATCTCTCTTCGTTCGTCTCAAACTTCTCCACATGGTTTATTGTGTCATATTACATCAATCTATGCTTGAAATTTGGCTTCGATCAAGTTTGAAGCTAGTCGAAACGAAGAAAGACCAAAATGAATGAACTTGGTTAAGTTAGATGATTTGTGGACCCAATCTCTCTTCGTTGGTCTCAAACCTCTCCATATGGTTTATTGTGTCATATTACATCAATCTATGCTTGACATTTGGCTTCGATCAGCTTTGAAGCTAGTCGAAACAAAGAAAGACCAAATGGATGAACTTTGTCAACTTGGATAATTCTTGGAACAAATCTCACTTCGTTCGTCTCAAACTTCTCCACATAGTTTATTGGGTCATATTACATCAATCTATGCTTGAGAAAATGGCTTCGATCAACTTTGAAGCTAGTCGAAATGAAGAAAGACCAAAATGGATGAACTTGGTTAAGTTAGATGATTTGTGGACCCAATCTCTCTTCGTTGGTCTCAAACCTCTCCATATGGTTTATTGTGTCATATTACATCAATCTATGCTTGACATTTGGCTTCGGTCAACTTTGAAGCTAGTCGAAACGAAGAAAGACCAAAATGGACGAACTTTGTCAACTTGGGTGATTCTTGGACCAAATCTCTCTTCGTTGGTCTCAAACTTCTCTACATGGTTTATTGTGTCATATTACATCAATCTATGCTTGAGATTTGGCTTCGATCAACTTTGAAGCTAGTCCAAACGAAGAAAAATGAAAATGGACGACCTTTGTCAACTTTGATGATTCTTGGACAAAATCTCTCTTCATTGGTCTCAAACTTCTCCACATGGTTTATTGGGTCATATTACATCAATCTATGCTTGAGATTTGGCTTCGATCAACTTTGAAGCTAGTCTAAACGAAGAAAGACCAAAATGGAAGAACTTTGTTAAGTTAGATGATTCTTGGACCAAATCTCATGTCGTTCGTCTCAAACTTCTCCACATGGTTTATTGGGTCATATTACATCAATCTATGCTTGAGAAAATGGCTTCGATTAACTTTGAAGCTAGTCAAACTTTGTGGACCCAATCTCTCCTCGTTGGACTCAAACTTGTCCACATGGTTTATTGTGTCATATTACATCAATTTATGCTTGAGATTTGTCTTCGATCAACTTTGAAGCTATTCGAAATGAAGAACGTCCAAAATGGACAAACTTGGTCAACATGGAGGATTCTTAGACAAAATCTCTCTTCGTTGGTCCCAAACTTCTTCACATGGTTTAATGTATCATATTACATAAATCTATGCTTGAGAATTGGCTTCGGTCAACTTTGAAGGTAGTCGAAACGAAGATAGATCAAAATAGACGAACTTTGTCAACTTGGATGACTCTTGGACTAAATCTCTGTTCGTTAGTCTCAAACTTCTCCACAAGGTTTATTGTGTCATATTACATCAATCTATGCTTGAGAAAATGGCTTCGATCAACTTTGAAGCCAGTCGAAATGAAGAAAGACCAAAATGGATGAACTTGGTTAAGTTAGATGATTCGTGGATCCAATCTCTCTTCATTGGTCTCAAGCTTCTCCATATGGTTTATTGTGTCATATTACATCAATCTATGCTTGACATTTGGCTTCGGTCAACTTTGAAGCTAGTTGAAACGAAGAAAGACCAAAATGGACGATCTTTGTCAACTTGGGTGATTCTTGGACCAAATCTCTCTTCGTTGGTCTCAAACTTCTCTACATGGTTTATTGTGTCATATTACATGAATCTATGTTTGACATTTGGCTTTGATCAACTTTGAAGCTAGTCGAAACGAAGAAAGACCCAAATGGACGAACTTGGTTAAGTTCGACGATTCTTGGAACAAATCACTCTTCGTTAGTCTCAAATTTATCCACAAGGTTTATTGGGTCATATTACATCAATATATGCTTCACATTTGGCTTCGATCAACTTTGAAGCTAGTCGAAATGAAGAAAGACCAAAATGAACGAACTTTGTTAAGTTAGATGATTCTTTGAACAAATCTCTCTTCGTTGGTCTCAAACTTCTCCACATGGTTTATTGGGTCATATTACATCAATCTATGCTTGACATTTGGCTTCGGTCAACTTTGAGGCTAGTCGAAACGAAGAAAGATGAAAATGGACGAACTTTGTCAACTTGGATGATTCATGGAAAAAATCTCACGTCGTTCGTCTCAAACTTCTCCAGATGGTTTATTGTGTCATATTGCATCAATCTATGTTTGACATTGGGCTTCGATCAGCTTTGAAGCTAGTCGAAATGAAGAAAGACCAAAATGGATGAACTTTGTCAACTTGGATAATTCTTGGAACAAATCTCACTTCGTTCGTCTCTAACTTCTCCACATGGTTTATTGGGTCATATTACATCAATCTATGCTTGAGAAAATGGCTTCGATCAACTTTGAAGCTAGTCAAAACGAAGAAAGACCAAAATGGACGAACTTTGTTAAGTTAGATGATTCTTGGAACAAATCTCTCTTCGTTGGTCTCAAACTTCTCCACATGGTTTATTGGGTCTTATTACATCAATCTATGCTTGATATTTGGCTTCGATCAACTTTGAGGCTAGTCGAAATTAACAAAGACCAAATGGATGAACTTTATCAACTTGGATGATTCTTGGACTAAATCTCTATTCGTTAGTCTCAAACTTCTGCACATGATTTATTGTGTCATATTACATGAATCTATGTTTGACATTTGGCTTTGATCAACTTTGAAACTAGTCGAAACGAAGAAAGACCCAAATGGACGAACTTGGTTAAGTTTGACGATTCTTGGAATAAATCTCTCTTCGTTAGTCTCAAATTTCTCCACAAGGTTTATTGGGTCATATTATTTCAATCTATGCTTCACATTTGGCTTCGATCAACTTTGAAGCTAGTTGAAACGAAGAAAGACGAAATGGATGAACTTTATCAACTTGGATGATTCTTGGACTAAATCTTTCTTGGTTATTCTCAAACTTCTCCACATGGTTTGTTGTGTCATATTACATCAATCTATGCTTGACATTTACCATCGATAAACTTTGAAAATATTCGAAACAAAGAAACACTAAAATATATGAACTTGGTCAACTTGGATGATTCTTAGACCAAATCTCTCATCGTTTGTCCCAAACTTCTTCACATGGTTTATTGTGCCATATTACATCAATCTATGCTTGACATTTGGCTTCGGTCAACTTTGAAGCTAATCGAAACGAAGAAAGACCAAAATGGACGAACTTTGTCAACTTGGATGATTCTTGGAACAAACTCTTTTCGTTCATCTCAAACTTCTCCACATGGTTTATGGGTCATATTACATCAATCTATGCTTGACATTTGGCTTCGGTCAACTTTGAAGCTAGTCGAAACGAAGAAAGACCAAATGGATGAACTTTATTAACTTGGATGATTCTTGGACTAAACCTCTCTTCGTTAGTCTCAAACTTCTCCACAAGGTTTATTGTGTCATATTACATCAATCTATGCTTGACATTTTGCTTCGGTAAACTTTGAAGCTAGTCGAAACGAAGAAAGACCAAAATGGACGAACTTTGTTAAGTTAGATGATTCTTGGAACAAATCTCTCTTCGTTGGTCTCAAACTTCTCCACATGGTTTATTGGGTCATATTACATCAATCTATGCTTGATATTTGGCTTCGGTCAACATTGAGGCTAGTCGAAATTAACAAAGAGCAAATGGATGAACTTTATCAACTTGGATGATTCTTGGACTAAATCTCTATTCGTTAGGCTCAAACTTCTGCACATGGTTTATTGTGTCATATTACATCAATGTATGCTTGACATTTAGCCTTGATCAACTTTGAAAATATTCGAAACAAAGAAACACTAAAATATATGAACTTGGTCAACTTGGATGATTCTTAGACCAAATCTCTCATCGTTGGTCCCAAACTTCTCTCTGTCTTGTCTAAATTATTATTATTATATCTCTATTCAGGAGACGAGTGTACAGTTTAAGTTAGGCAAAGCAGACAAATTTCATACATAAATAGATAAAGCTAGACAGATTGACTCAGTAATAAATAAAGTATATATGACACAATATGACACAATAAATCCCGTGGAAAAGTTTGAGACGAACGAAGTGAGATTTGTTCCAATAATCATCCAAGTTGACAAAGTTCATCCATTTTGGTCTTTCTTCGTTTCGACTAGTTTCAAAGCTGATCGAAGCCAAATGTCAAGCATAGATTGATGTAATATGATACAATAACCCATGTGGCGAAGTTTGAGACTAACGAAGAGAGATTTAGTCCAAGAATCATCCAAGTTGATAAACTTCATCCATTTAGTCTTTCTTCGTTTCGACTAGCTTCAAAGTTGACCGAAGCCAAATGTCAAGCATAGATTGATGTAATATGACCCAATAAACCATGTGGAGAAGTTTGAGACTAACGAAGAGAGATTTAGTCAACTTTGAAGCTAGTCGAAACGAAAAAAGACCAAACTGGACGAACTTGGTTAAGTTAGATGATTCTTGGAACAAATCTCTCTTCATTGGTCTCAAACTTCTCCACATGGTTTATTGTGTCATATTACCTCAATGTATGATTGAGATTTGGCTTCGATTAACTTTGAAGCTAGTCGAAACGAAGAAAGATGAAAAAGGACAAACTTTGTCCTCTTGGATTATTCATGGAAAAAATCTCACGTCGTTCGTCTCAAACTTCTCCACATGGTTTGTTGTGTTATATTACATCTATCTATGTTTGACATTTGGCTTCGATCAACTTTGAAGCTAGTCAAAACGAAGAAAGACCAAAATGGACGAACTTTGCCAACTTGGATGATTTTTGGAACAAACTCTTTTCGTTCATCTCAAACTTCTCCACATGGTTTATTGGGTCATATTACATCAATCTATGCTTGACATTTGGCTTCGGTCAACTTTGAAGCTAGTCGAAATGAAGAAAGACCAAAGGGATGAACTTTATCAACTTGGATAATTCTTGGACTAAATCTCTCTTCGTTAGTCTCAAACTTCTCCACATGGTTTATTGGGTCATATTACATCAATCTCTGCTTGACATTTGGCTTCGGTCAACTTTGAAGCTAGTCGAAACGAAGAAAGACCAAATGGATGAACTTTATCAACTTAGATGATTCTTGGACTAAATCTCTCTTCATTAGTCTCAAACTTCTCCACATGGTTTATTGTATCATATTACATCAATCTATGCTTGACATTTGGCTTCGATCAGCTTTGAAACTAGTCAAAACGAAGAAAGACCAAAATGGATGAACTTTGTCAACTTGGATGATTCTTGGAACAAATCTCACTTCGTTCGTCTCAAACTTCTCCACGGGATTTATTGTGTCATATTACATCAATCTGCGTTTGACATTTGGCTTCGATCAACTTTGAAGCTAGTTGAAACGAAAAAATACCAAAATGGACGAACTTGGTTAAGTTAGATGATTCTTGGAACAAATCTCTCTTCATTGGTCTCAAACTTCTCCACATGGTTTATTGTGTCATATTACCTCAATGTATGATTGAGATTTGGCTTCGATTAACTTTGAAGCTAGTCGAAACGAAGAATGACCAAAATGGACGAACTTAGTTAAGTTAGATGATTCTCGGAACAAATCTCTCTTCGTTGGTCTCAAACTTCTCCACATGGTTTATTGTGTCATATTACATCAATCTATGTTTGACATTTGGCTTCGATCAACTTTGAAGCTAGTCGAAACGAAGAAAGATGAAAATGGACAAACTTTGTCCACTTGGAATATTCATGGAAAAATCTCACGTCGTTCGTCTCAAACTTCTCCACATGGTTTATTGTGTCATATTACATCTATCTATGTTTGACATTTGGCTTCGATCAACTTTGAAGCTAGTCAAAACGAAGAAAGACCAAAATGGACGAACTTTGTCAACTTGGATGATTTTTGGAACAAACTCTTTTCGTTCATCTCAAACTTCTCCACATGGTTTATTGGGTCATATTACATCAATCTATGCTTGACATTTGGCTTCGGTCAACTTTGAAGCTAGTCGAAATGAAGAAAGACCAAAGGGATGAACTTTATCAACATGGATGATTCTTGGACTAAATCTCTCTTCGTTAGTCTCAAACTTCTCCACGGGATTTATTGTGTCATATTACATCAATCGGCGGTTGACATTTGGCTTCGATCAACTTTGAAGCTAGTCGAAACGAAAAAAGACCAAAATGGACGAACTTGGTTAAGTTAGATCATTCTTGGAACAAATCTCTCTTCGTTGGTCTCAAACTTCTCCACATGGTTTATTGTGTCATATTACCTCAATCTATGATAGAGATTTGGCTTCGATCAACTTTCAAGCTAGTCGAAACGAAGAATGACCAAAATGGACGAACTTGGTTAAGTTAGATGATTCTTGGAACAAATCTCTCTTCGTTGGTCTCAAACTTCTCCACATGGTTTATTGTGTCATATTACATCAATCTATGTTTGACATTTGGCTTCGATCAACTTTGAAGCTAGTCGAAACGAACAAAGATGAAAATGGACGAACTTTGTCAACTTGTATAATTCTTGGAACAAATCTCACTTCGTTCGTCTCAAACTTCTCCACATGGTTTATTGGGTCATATTACATCAATCTATGCTTGAGAAAATGGCTTCGATCAACTTTGAAGCTAGTCAAAACGAAGAAATACCAAAATAGACGAACTTTGTTAAGTTAGATGATTCTTGGAACAAATCTCTCTTCGTTGGTCTCAAACTTCTCCACATGGTTTATTCGGTCATATTACATCAATCTATGCTTGATATTTGGTTTCGGTCAACTTTGAGGCTAGTCGAAATGAACAAAGACCAAATGGATGAACTTTATCAACTTGGATGATTCTTGGACTAAATCTCTATTCGTTAGTCTCAAACTTCTCCACATGGTTTATTGTGTCATATTACATGAATCTATGTTTGACATTTGGCTTTGATCAACTTTGAAGCTAGTCGAAACGAAGAAAGACCCAAATGGACGAACTTGCTTAAGTTCGACGATTCTTGGAACAAATCTCTCTTCGTTTGTCTCAAATTTCTCCACAAGGTTTATTGGGTCATATTACATCAATCTCTGCTTCACATTTGGCCTCGGTCAACTTTGAAGCTAGTCGAAACGAAGAAAGACCAAATGGATGAACTTTATCAACTTGGATGATTCTTGGACTAAATCTCTCTTCGTTAGTCTCAAACTTCTCCACGGGTTTATTGTGTCATATTACATCAATGTGCGTTTGACATTTGGCTTCGATTAACTTTGAAGCTAGTCGAAACGAAAAAAGACCAAAATGGACGAACTTGGTTAAGTTAGATGATTCTTGGAACAAATCTCTCTTCATTGGTCTCAAACTTCTCCACATGGTTTATTGTGTCATATTACTCAATGTATGATTGAGATTTGGCTTCGATTAACTTTGAAGCTAGTCGAAACGAAGAATGACCAAAATGGACGAACTTGGTTAAGTTAGATGATTCTTGGAACAAATCTCTCTTCGTTGGTCTCAAACTTCTCCACATGGTTTATTGTGTCATATTACATCAATCTATGTTTGACATTTGGCTTCAATCAACTTTGAAGCTAGTCGAAACGAAGAAAGATGAAAATGGACAAACTTTGTCCACTTGGAATATTCATGGAAAAAATCTCACGTCGTTCGTCTCAAACTTCTCCACATGGTTTATTGTGTCATATTACATCAATCTATGCTTGTCATTTGGCTTCGGTCAACTTTGAAGCTAGTCAAAACGAAGAAAGACCAAAATGGACGAACTTTGTCAACTTGGATGATTCTTTGAATAAATCTCTCTTCGTTCATCTCAAACTTCTCCACATGCTTTATTGGGTCATATTACATCTATCTATGCTTGACATTTGGCTTCGGTCAACTTTGAAGCTAGTCGAAACGAAGAAAGGCCAAATGAATGAACTTTATCAACTTGGATGATTCTTGGACAAAATCTCTCTTCGTTAGTCTCTAACTTCTCCACACGGTTTATTGTGTCATATTACATCAATCTATGCTTGACATTTGGTTTCGATCAACTTTGAAGCTAGTCGAAACGAAGAAAGACCAAAATGGATGAACTTTGTCAACTTGGATGATTCTTGGAACAAATCTCACTTCGTTCGTCCCAAACTTCTCCACGGGATTTATTGTGTCATATTACATCAATCTGTGTTTGACATTTGGCTTCGATCAACTTTGAAGCTAGTCGAAACGAAGAAAGACCAAATGGATGAACTTTATCAACTTGGATGATTCTTGGACTAAATCTCTCTTTGTTAGTCTCAAACTTCTCCACATGGTTTATTGTGTAATATTACATTAATCTATGCTTGACATTTGGCTTTGGTTAACTTTGAGCTAGTCGAAAAGAAGAAAGACCAAAATGGATGAACTTTGTCAACATGGATGATTCTTGGAACAAATCTCACTTCGTTCGTCTCAAAATTCTCCACGGGATTTATTGTGTCATATTACATCAATCTGCGTTTGACATTTGGCTTCGATTAACTTTGAAGCTAGTCGAAACGAAAAAAGACCAAAATGGACGAACTTGGTTAAGTTAGATGATTCTTGGAACAAATCTCTCTTCGTTGGACTCAAACTTCTCCACATGGTTTATTGTGTCATATTACCTCAATCTATGATTGAGATTTGGCTTCGATCAACTTTGAAGCTAGTCGAAACGAAGAAAGACCAAAACGGACGAACTTGGTTAAGTTAGATGATTCTTGGAACAAATCTCTCTTCGTTGGTCACAAACTTCTCCACATGGTTTATTGTGTCATATTATATCAATCTATGCTTGACATTTGGCTTCGATTAACTTTGAAGCTAGTCGAAACGAAAAACGACCAAAATGGACTAACTTTGTCAACTTGGATGATTCTTTGAACAAATCTCTCTTAGTTCGTCTAAAACTTCTCCGCGTGGTTTATTGTGTCATATTACATAAATCTATGCTTGACATTTGGCTTCAATCAACTTTGAAGCTAGTCGAAATGAAGAAAGACCAAATGGATGAACTTTACCAACTTGGATGATTCTTGGACTAAATCTCTTCCTTAGTCTCAAACTTCTCCTCCGGGTGTATTGTGTCAGATTACATCAATCTGCGTTTGACATTTGGCTTATATCAACTTTGAAGCTAGTCGAAACGAATAAAGACCAAAATGGATGAACTTTGTCAACTTGGGTGATTCTTGGACCAAATCTCTCTTCGTTGGTCTCGAACTTCTCCACATGGTTTATTGTGTCATATTACATCAATCTATGCTTGACATTTAGCTTCGATCAACTTTGAAGCTAGTCGAAACGAAGAAAGATGAAAATTGACGAACTTTGTCAACTTGGATGATTCTTGGAACAAATCTCTCTTCGTTCGTCTCAAACTTCTCCACAAGGTTTATTGTGTAATATTACATCAATCTATGCTTTACATTTGGCATCGGTCAACTTTGAAGATAGTTGAAATGAAGAAAGGCCAAAATGGATTAACTTTGTCAACTTGGATGATTCTTGCACTAAATCTCTCTTCATTTGTCTCAAACTTCTCCACATAGTTTATTGTGTCATATTACATCAATCTATGCTTGATATTTGGCATCGGTCAACTTTGAAGCTAGTCGAAACGAAGAAAGACCAAATGGATGAATTTTACCAACTTGGATTATTCATGGTCTAAATCTCTCTTCGTTAGTCTCAAACATCTCTACATGGTTAAGTGGGTCATATTACATCAATCTATGCTTGAGAAAATGGCTTCAATCAACTTTGAAGCTAGTCGAATTGAAGAAAGACCAAAATGGACGAACTTGGTTAAGTTAGATGATTCTTGGAACAAATCTCCCTTCGTTGGTCTCAAACTTTTCCACATGGTTTATTGGGTCATATTACGTCAATCTATGCTTGACATTTGGCTTCGGTCAACTTTGAAGCTAGTCGAAACCTAGAAAGACCAAATGGATGAACATTATCAACTTGGATGATTCTTAGACTAAATCTCTCTTCATTAGTCTCAAACTTCTCCACATGGTTTATTGTGTCATATTACATCAATCTATGCTTGAGATTTGGCATCAATCAACTTTGAAGCTAGTCGAAACGAAGAAAGACCAATATGGACGAACTTTGTCAACTTGGATGATTCTTGGATCAAATCTCTATTCGTTCGTCTCAAACTTCTCCACATGGTTTATTGTGTCATATTACATCAATCTAGGCTTGACATTTGGCTTCAATCAACCTTGAAGCTAGTCGAAACGAAGAAAGATGAAAATTGACTAACTTTGTCAACTTGGATGATTCTTCGAACAATTCTCACTTCGTTCGTCTCAAACTTCTCTACATAGTTTATTGTGTCATATTACATCAATCTATGCTTGACATTTGGCTTCGGTCAACTTTGAAGATAGTTGAAATGAAGAAAGACCAAAATGGATTAACTTTGTCAACTTGGATGATTCTTGCACTAAATCTCTTTTCATTAGTCTGAAACTTCTCCACATGGTTTATTGTGTCATATTACATCAATCTATGCTTGACATTTGGCTTCGATCAACGTTGAAGTTAGTCAAAACGATGACAGACCAAAATGGACAAACGTTGTCAACTTGGATGATTATTAGACCAAATCTCTCATCGTTGGTCCCAAACTTCTTCACATGGTTTATTGCGTCATATTACATCAATCTATGCTTAACATTTAGCGTCGATCAACTTTGAAATTATTCGAAACGAAGAAAGACTAAAATGGACGAACTTAGTCAACTTGGATGATTCTTGGAACAAATCTCTCTTCGTTCATCTCAAACTTCACCACATGGTTTATTGGGTCATATTACATCAATCTATGCTTGACATTTGGCTTCGGTCAACTTTGAAGCTAGTCGGAACGAAGAAAGACCAAAATGGACGAACTTTGTCAACTTGGATAATTCTTGCACCAAATCTCTCTTCGTTGGCCTCAAACTTCTCTACATGGTTTATTGGGTCATATTACATCAATCTATTCTTGACATTTGGCTTCGGTCAACTTTGAAGCTAGTCGAAACGAAGAAAGACCAAAATGGATGAACTTTGTCAACTTAGATGATCTTGGACCAAATCTCTCTTCGTTGGTCTCAAACTTCTCTACATGGTTTATTATGTCATATTACATCAATCTATGCTTAGAATTTGGCTTCGGTCAACTTTGAAGCAAGTCGAAACGAAGAAAGACCAAAATGGATGTACGTTGTCAACTTGGATGATTCTTGGAACAAATCTCTCTTCGTTCATCTCAAACTTCACCACATGGTTTATTGTGTCATATTACATCAATCTATGCTTGCAATTTGGCTTCGGTCAACTTTGAAGCTAGTCGGAACGAAGAAAGACCAAAATGGACGAACTTTGTCAACTTGGATAATTCTTGCACCAAATCTCTCTTCGTTGGCCTCAAACTTCTCTACATGGTTTATTGGGTCATATTAGATCAATCTATTCTTGACATTTGGCTTCGGTCAACTTTGAAGCTAGTCGAAACGAAGAAAGACCAAAATGGATGAACTTTGTCAACTTAGATGATCTTGGACCAAATCTCTCTTCGTTGGTCTCAAACTTCTCTACATGGTTTATTATGTCATATTACATCATTCTATGCTTAGAATTTGGCTTCGGTCAACTTTGAAGCAAGTCGAAACGAAGAAAGACCAAAATGGATGCACGTTGTCAACTTGGATGATTCTTGGAACAAATCTCTCTTCGTTCATCTCAAACTTCACCACATGGTTTATTGGGTCATATTACATCAATCTATGCTTGACACTTGGTTTCGGTCAACTTTGAAGCTAGTCGAAACGAAGAAAGACCAATGGAGGAACTTTATCAACTTGGATGATTCTTGGACTAAATCTCTCTTTGTTAGTCTAAAACTTCTCCACAAGGTTTATTGTGTCATATTACATCAATCTATGCTTTCAATTTGGCTTCGGTCAACTTTGAAGCTAGTCGAAACGAAGAAAGACCAAAATGGACGAACTTTGTCAACATGGATGATTCTTGGACCAAATCTCTTTTCGTTGGTCTCAAACTTCTCCACATGGTTTATTGGGTCATATTACATCAATCTATTCTTGACATTTGGCTTCGGTCAACTTTTAAGCTAGTCGAAACGAAGAAAGACCAAAATGGACGAACTTTGTCAACTTAGATGATTCTTGGACTAAATCTCTTTTCGTTGGTCTCAAACTTCTCCACATGGTTTATTGTGTCATATTACATCAATCTATGCTTGAAATTTGGCTTCGGTCAACTTTGAAGCTAGTCGAAACGAAGAAAGACAAAAATGGATGAACTTTGTCAACTTAGATGATCCTTGGACCAAATCTCTCTTCGTTGGTCTCAAACTTCTCTACATGGTTTATTATGTCATATTACATCAATCTATGCTTAGAATTTGGCTTCAATCAACTTTGAAGCAAGTCGAAACGAAGAAAGACCAAAATGGACGAACTTTGTCAACTTGGATGTTTCTTGGACCAAATCTCTCTTTGTTGGTCTCAAACTTGTCTACATGGTTTATTGTGTCATATTACATCAATCTATGCTTGACATTTGGCTTCGGTTAACTTTAAAGCTAGTCAAAACGAAGAAAGACCAAAATGGACGAACTTTGTCAACTTAGATGATTCTTTGAATAAATCTCTCTTCCTTCATCTCAAACTTCTCCACATGCTTTATGGGGTCATATTACATCTATCTATGCTTGACATTTGGCTTCGGTCAACTTTGAAGCTAGTCGAAATGAAGAAAGACCAAATGGATGAACTTTATCAACTTAGATGATTCTTTGACAAAATCTCTCTTCGTTAGTCTCAAACTTCTCCACACGGTTTATTGTGTCATATTACATCAATCTATGCTTGGCATTTGGGTTCGATCAACTTTGAAGCTAGTCGAAACGAAGAAAGATGAAAATGAACGAACTTTGTCAACTTGGATGATTCTTGGAAGAAATCTCAGTTCGTTCATCTCAAACTTCTCCACATGGTTTATTGGGTCATATTACATCAATCTATGCTTACATTTGGCGTCGGTAAACTTTGAAGCTAGTTAAAACGAAGAAAGGCCAAGATGGATGTAGTTTCTCAACTTGGATGATTCTTGGACCAAATCTCTCTTCGTTGGTCTCAAACTTCTCTACATGGTTTATTGGGTCATATTACATCAATCTATGCTTGACATTTGGCTTCGGTCAACTTTGAATCTAGTCGAAACGAAGAAAAACCAAAATGGACGAACTTTGTCAACTTGGATGATTCTTGGATGAAATCTCAGTTCGTTCATCTCAAACTTCTCCACATGCTTTATTGGGTCATATTACATCAATCTATGCTATACATTTGGCGTCGGTAAACTTTGAAGCTAGTTAAAACGAATAAAGCCAAGATGGATGTACTTTGTCAACTTGGATGATTCTTGGCCCAAATCTCTCTTTGTTGGTCTCAAACTTGTCTACATGGTTTATTGTGTCATATTACATCAATCTATGCTTGACATTTGGCTTCGGTCAACTTTGAAGCTAGTCAAAACGAAGAAAGACCAAAATGGACGAACTTTGTCAACTTGGATGATTCTTTGAATAAATCTCTCTTCGTTCATCTCAAACTTCTCCACATGGTTTATTGGGTCATATTACATCTATCTATGCTTGACATTTGGCTTCGGTCAACTTTGAAGCTAGTCGAAAGGAAGAAAGACCAAATGGATGAACTTTATCAACTTGGATGATTCCTTGACAAAATCTCTCTTCGTTAGTCTCAAACTTTTCCACACGGTTTATTGTTTCATATTACATCAATCTATGCTTGGCATTTGGGTTCGATCAACTTTGAAACTAGTCGAAACGAAGAAAGATGAAAATGGACGAACTTTGTCAACTTGGATGATTCTTGGATGAAATCTCAGTTCGTTCATCTCAAACTTCTCCACATGGTTTATTGGGTCATATTACATCAATCTATGCTATACATTTGCGTCGGTAAACTTTGAAGCTAGTTAAAACGAAGAAAGGCCAAGATGGACGTACTTTGTCAACCTGGATGATTCTTGGACCAAATCTCTCTTTGTTGGTCTCAAACTTGTCTACATGGTTTATTGTGTCATATTACATCAATCTATGCTTGACATTTGGCTTCGGTCAACTTTGAAGCTAGTCAAAACGAAGAAAGACCAAAATGGACGAACTTTGTCAACTTGGATGATTCTTTGAATAAATCTCTCTTCGTTCATCTCAAACTTCTCCACATGGTTTATTGTGTCATATTAGATCAATCTATGCTTGACATTTGGCTTCGGTCAACTTTGAAGCTAGTCGAAACGAAGAAAAACCAAAATGGACGAACTTTGTCAACTTGGATGATTCTTGGACCAAATCTCTCTTTGTTGGTCTCAAACTTGTCTACATGGTTTATTGTGTCATATTACTTCAATCAATGCTTGACATTTCGCTTCGGTCAACTTTGAAGCTAGTCAAAACGAAGAAAGACCAAAATGGATGAACTTTGTCAACTTGGATGATTCTTGGACCAAATCTCTCTTCGGTGGTCTCAAACTTCTCTACATGGTTTATTGGGTCATATTAGATCAATATATGCTTAACATTTTGCTTCGGTCAACTTTGAAAATAGTCGAAACGAAGAAAGACCAAAATGGACGAACTTTGTCAACTTGGATGATTCTTGGACCAAATCTCTCTTTGCTGCTCTCAAACTTGTCTACATGGTTTATTGTGTCATATTACTTCAATCAATGCTTGACATTTGGCTTCGGTCAACTTTGAAGCTAGTCGAAACGAAGAAAGACCAAATGGATGAACTTTATCAACTTGGATGATTCTTGGACAAAATCTCTCTTCGTTAGTCTCAAACTTCTCCACACGGTTTATTGTGTCATATTACATCAATCTATGCTTGACATTTGGCTTCGATTAACTTTGAAGCTAGTCGAAACGAAGAAAGATGAAAATGGACGAACTTTGTCAACTTGGATGATTCTTGCACTAAATCTCTTTTCATTAGTCTGAAACTTCTCCACATGGTTTATTGTGTCATATTACATCAATCTATGCTTGACATTTGGCTTCGATCAACGTTGAAGTTAGTCAAAACGATGACAGACCAAAATGGACAAACGTTGTCAACTTGGATGATTATTAGACCAAATCTCTCATCGTTGGTCCCAAACTTCTTCACATGGTTTATTGCGTCATATTACATCAATCTATGCTTAACATTTAGCGTCGATCAACTTTGAAATTATTCGAAACGAAGAAAGACTAAAATGGACGAACTTAGTCAACTTGGATGATTCTTGGAACAAATCTCTCTTCGTTCATCTCAAACTTCACCACATGGTTTATTGGGTCATATTACATCAATCTATGCTTGACATTTGGCTTCGGTCAACTTTGAAGCTAGTCGGAACGAAGAAAGACCAAAATGGACGAACTTTGTCAACTTGGATAATTCTTGCACCAAATCTCTCTTCGTTGGCCTCAAACTTCTCTACATGGTTTATTGGGTCATATTACATCAATCTATTCTTGACATTTGGCTTCGGTCAACTTTGAAGCTAGTCGAAACGAAGAAAGACCAAAATGGATGAACTTTGTCAACTTAGATGATCCTTGGACCAAATCTCTCTTCGTTGGTCTCAAACTTCTCTACATGGTTTATTATGTTATATTACATCAATCTATGCTTAGAATTTGGCTTCGGTCAACTTTGAAGCAAGTCGAAACGAAGAAAGACCAAAATGGATGTACGTTGTCAACTTGGATGATTCTTGGAACAAATCTCTCTTCGTTCATCTCAAACTTCACCACATGGTTTATTGTGTCATATTACATCAATCTATGCTTGCAATTTGGCTTCGGTCAACTTTGAAGCTAGTCGGAACGAAGAAAGACCAAAATGGACGAACTTTGTCAACTTGGATAATTCTTGCACCAAATCTCTCTTCGTTGGCCTCAAACTTCTCTACATGGTTTATTGGGTCATATTAGATCAATCTATTCTTGACATTTGGCTTCGGTCAACTTTGAAGCTAGTCGAAACGAAGAAAGACCAAAATGGATGAACTTTGTCAACTTAGATGATCTTGGACCAAATCTCTCTTCGTTGGTCTCAAACTTCTCTACATGGTTTATTATGTCATATTACATCATTCTATGCTTAGAATTTGGCTTCGGTCAACTTTGAAGCAAGTCGAAACGAAGAAAGACCAAAATGGATGCACGTTGTCAACTTGGATGATTCTTGGAACAAATCTCTCTTCGTTCATCTCAAACTTCACCACATGGTTTATTGGGTCATATTACATCAATCTATGCTTGACACTTGGTTTCGGTCAACTTTGAAGCTAGTCGAAACGAAGAAAGACCAATGGAGGAACTTTATCAACTTGGATGATTCTTGGACTAAATCTCTCTTTGTTAGTCTAAAACTTCTCCACAAGGTTTATTGTGTCATATTACATCAATCTATGCTTTCAATTTGGCTTCGGTCAACTTTGAAGCTAGTCGAAACGAAGAAAGACCAAAATGGACGAACTTTGTCAACATGGATGATTCTTGGACCAAATCTCTTTTCGTTGGTCTCAAACTTCTCCACATGGTTTATTGGGTCATATTACATCAATCTATTCTTGACATTTGGCTTCGGTCAACTTTTAAGCTAGTCGAAACGAAGAAAGACCAAAATGGACGAACTTTGTCAACTTAGATGATTCTTGGACTAAATCTCTTTTCGTTGGTCTCAAACTTCTCCACATGGTTTATTGTGTCATATTACATCAATCTATGCTTGAAATTTGGCTTCGGTCAACTTTGAAGCTAGTCGAAACGAAGAAAGACAAAAATGGATGAACTTTGTCAACTTAGATGATCTTGGACCAAATCTCTCTTCGTTGGTCTCAAACTTCTCTACATGGTTTATTATGTCATATTACATCAATCTATGCTTAGAATTTGGCTTCAATCAACTTTGAAGCAAGTCGAAACGAAGAAAGACCAAAATGGACGAACTTTGTCAACTTGGATGATGTTTCTTGGACCAAATCTCTCTTTGTTGGTCTCAAACTTGTCTACATGGTTTATTGTGTCATATTACATCAATCTATGCTTGACATTTGGCTTCGGTTAACTTTAAAGCTAGTCAAAACGAAGAAAGACCAAAATGGACGAACTTTGTCAACTTAGATGATTCTTTGAATAAATCTCTCTTCCTTCATCTCAAACTTCTCCACATGCTTTATGGGGTCATATTACATCTATCTATGCTTGACATTTGGCTTCGGTCAACTTTGAAGCTAGTCGAAATGAAGAAAGACCAAATGGATGAACTTTATCAACTTAGATGATTCTTTGACAAATCTCTCTTCGTTAGTCTCAAACTTCTCCACACGGTTTATTGTGTCATATTACATCAATCTATGCTTGGCATTTGGGTTCGATCAACTTTGAAGCTAGTCGAAACGAAGAAAGATGAAAATGAACGAACTTTGTCAACTTGGATGATTCTTGGAGAAATCTCAGTTCGTTCATCTCAAACTTCTCCACATGGTTTATTGGGTCATATTACATCAATCTATGCTATACATTTGGCGTCGGTAAACTTTGAAGCTAGTTAAAACGAAGAAAGGCCAAGATGGATGTACTTTTCTAACTTGGATGATTCTTGGACCAAATCTCTCTTCGTTGGTCTCAAACTTCTCTACATGGTTTATTGGGTCATATTACATCAATCTATGCTTGACATTTGGCTTCGGTCAACTTTGAATCTAGTCGAAACGAAGAAAAACCAAAATGGACGAACTTTGTCAACTTGGATGATTCTTGGATGAAATCTCAGTTCGTTCATCTCAAACTTCTCCACATGCTTTATTGGTCATATTACATCAATCTATGCTATACATTTGGCGTCGGTAAACTTTGAAGCTAGTTAAAACGAATAAATGCAAGATGGATGTACTTTGTCAACTTGGATGATTCTTGGACCAAATCTCTCTTTGTTGGTCTCAAACTTGTCTACATGGTTTATTGTGTCATATTACATCAATCTATGCTTGACATTTGGCTTCGGTCAACTTTGAAGCTAGTCAAAACGAAGAAAGACCAAAATGGACGAACTTTGTCAACTTGGATGATTCTTTGAATAAATCTCTCTTCGTTCATCTCAAACTTCTCCACATGGTTTATTGTGTCATATTACATCTATCTATGCTTGACATTTGGCTTCGGTCAACTTTGAAGCTAGTCGAAAGGAAGAAAGACCAAATGGATGAACTTTATCAACTTGGATGATTCCTTGACAAAATCTCTTTTCGTTAGTCTCAAACTTTTCCACACGGTTTATTGTTTCATATTACATCAATCTATGCTTGGCATTTGGGTTCGATCAACTTTGAAACTAGTCGAAACGAAGAAAGATGAAAATGGACGAACTTTGTCAACTTGGATGATTCTTGGATGAAATCTCAGTTCGTTCATCTCAAACTTCTCCACATGGTTTATTGGGTCATATTACATCAATCTATGCTATACATTTGGCGTCGGTAAACTTTGAAGCTAGTTAAAACGAAGAAAGGCCAAGATGGACGTACTTTGTCAACCTGGATGATTCTTGGACCAAATCTCTCTTCGTTGGTCTCAAACTTCTCTACATGGTTTATTGGGTCATATTAGATCAATCTATGCTTGACATTTGGCTTCGGTCAACTTTGAAGCTAGTCGAAACGAAGAAAAACCAAAATGGACGAACTTTGTCAACTTGGATGATTCTTGGACCAAATCTCTCTTTGTTGGTCTCAAACTTGTCTACATGGTTTATTGTGTCATATTACTTCAATCAATGCTTGACATTTCGCTTCGGTCAACTTTGAAGCTAGTCAAAACGAAGAAAGACCAAAATGGATGAACTTTGTCAACTTGGATGATTCTTGGACCAAATCTCTCTTCGGTGGTCTCAAACTTCTCTACATGGTTTATTGGGTCATATTAGATCAATCTATGCTTAACATTTTGCTTCGGTCAACTTTGAAAATAGTCGAAACGAAGAAAGACCAAAATGGACGAACTTTGTCAACTTGGATGATTCTTGGACCAAATCTCTCTTTGCTGCTCTCAAACTTGTCTACATGGTTTATTGTGTCATATTACTTCAATCTATGCTTGACATTTGGCTTCGGTCAACTTTGAAGCTAGTCGAAACGAAGAAAGACCAAATGGATGAACTTTATCAACTTGGATGATTCTTGGACAAAATCTCTCTTCGTTAGTCTCAAACTTCTCCACACGGTTTATTGTGTCATATTACATCAATCTATGCTTGACATTTGGCTTCGATTAACTTTGAAGCTAGTCGAAACGAAGAAAGATGAAATGGACGAACTTTGTCAACTTGGATGATTCTTGGAGGAAATCTCACTTCGTTCATCTCAAACTTCTCCACATGGTTTATTGGGTCATATTACATCAATCTATGCTTGACATTTGGTGTCGGTCAACTTTGAAGCTAGTTGAAACGAAGAAACACCAAAATTGATGTAATGTGTAAACTTGGATGATTCTTGCACTAAATCTCTCTTCGTTCGTCTCAAACTTCTCCACATGGTTTATTGTGTCATATTACATCAATATATGCTTGACATTTGGCTTCGATCAACCTTGAAGCTAGTCGAAACGAAGAAATACTAAAATGGACGAACTTGATCAACTTGGATGATTCTTAGACCAAATCTCTCATCTTGGTCCCAAACTTCTTCACATTGTTTATTGCGTCATATTACATCTATCTATGCTTGCCATTTAGCGTCGATCAACTTTGGAACTATTCGAAACCAAGAACGACTAAAATGGACGAACTTGGTCAACTTGGATGATTCTTTACCAAATCTCTCGTCGTTGGTCCCAGACTTTTCAACATGGTTTATTGTGTTATATTACATAAATATATGCATGACATTTGGCTTCGATCAACTTTAAAGCTAGTCGAAACGAAGAAAGACTAAAATGGATGAACATGGTCAACTTGGATGATTCTTAGACCAAATCTCTCATCGTTGGTCAGAAACTTCCTCACATGGTTTATTGTGTCATATTACATCAATCTATGCTTGACATTTGGCTTCGGTCAACTTTGAAGCTAGTCAAAACGAAGAAAGACCAAAATGGACGAACTTTGTCAACTTGGATGATTCTTTGAATAAATCTCTCTTCGTTCATCTCAAACTTCTCCACATGGTTTATTGGGTCATATTACATCTATCTATGCTTGACATTTGGCTTCGGTCAACTTTGAAGCTAGTCGAAAGGAAGAAAGACCAAATGGATGAACTTTATCAACTTGGATGATTCTTGACAAAATCTCTTTTCGTTAGTCTCAAACTTTTCCACACGGTTTATTGTTTCATATTACATCAATCTATGCTTGGCATTTGGGTTCGATCAACTTTGAAACTAGTCGAAACGAAGAAAGATGAAAATGGACGAACTTTGTCAACTTGGATGATTCTTGGATGAAATCTCAGTTCGTTCATCTCAAACTTCTCCACATGGTTTATTGGGTCATATTACATCAATCTATGCTATACATTTGGCGTCGGTAAACTTTGAAGCTAGTTAAAACGAAGAAAGGCCAAGATGGACGTACTTTGTCAACCTGGATGATTCTTGGACCAAATCTCTCTTCGTTGGTCTCAAACTTCTCTACATGGTTTATTGGGTCATATTAGATCAATCTATGCTTGACATTTGGCTTCGGTCAACTTTGAAGCTAGTCGAAACGAAGAAAAACCAAAATGGACGAACTTTGTCAACTTGGATGATTCTTGGACCAAATCTCTCTTTGTTGGTCTCAAACTTGTCTACATGGTTTATTGTGTCATATTACTTCAATCAATGCTTGACATTTCGCTTCGGTCAACTTTGAAGCTAGTCAAAACGAAGAAAGACCAAAATGGATGAACTTTGTCAACTTGGATGATTCTTGGACCAAATCTCTCTTCGGTGGTCTCAAACTTCTCTACATGGTTTATTGGGTCATATTAGATCAATATATGCTTAACATTTTGCTTCGGTCAACTTTGAAAATAGTCGAAACGAAGAAAGATCAAAATGGATGAACTTTGTCAACTTGGATGATTCTTGGAACAAATCTCTCTTCGTTCATCTCAAACTTCTCCACATGGTTTATTGTGTCATATTACATCAATATATGCTTGACATTTGGCTTCGGACATCTTTGAAGCTAGTTGAAACGAAGAAATACCAAAATGGATGAACTTTGTCTACTTGATAATTCTTGCAATAAATCTCTCTTCGTTCGCCTCAAACTTCTCCACATCGTTTATTGTGGGATATTACATCAATCAATGCTTGACATTTAGCTTCGATCAACTTTGAAGCTAGTCGAAACGAAGAAAGACCAAAAAGGACGAACGTTGTCAACTTGGATGATTCTTGGAACAAATCTCACGTCATTCATCTCAAACTTCTCGACATGTTTTATTGTGTCATATTACATCAATCTATGCTTGACATTTGGCTTCGAACAACTTTGAAGCTAGTTGAAATAAAGAAAGACCAAAATGCACGAACATTGTCAACTTGGATGATTCTTGGAACAAATCTCACGTCGTTCGTCTCAAACTTCTCCACATGGTTTATTGTGTCATATTACGTGAATCTATGCTTGACATTTGGCTTCAGTCAACTTTGAAGCTAGTCAAAATGAAGAAAGATGAAAATGGACGAACTTTGTCAACTTGGATGATTCTTGGAACAAATCTCACTTCGTTCGTCTCAAACATCTCCACATGGTTTATTGGGTCATATTACATCAATCTATGCTTGACATTTGGCTTCGGTCAACTTTGAAGCTAGTCGAAATGAATAAGGACAAAATGGACAAACTTTGTCAACTTCGATGATTCTTGGGCCAAATGTCCCTACGTTGGTCCCAAACTTCTCCACATGGTTTATTGTGTCATATTACATCAATCTATGCTTGAGATTTGCCTTCGATAAACTTTGAAGCTATTCGAAAAGAAGAACGACCAAAATGGACGAACTTTGTCAAGTTGGATGATTCTTGGACTAAAGTCTCTTTGTTGGTTTCAAACTTCTCTACATGGTTTATGGTGTCATATTACATAAATCTAGGTTTGACATTTGGCTTCGGTCAACTTTGAAGCTTGTCGAAACGAAGAAAGATCATAATGGACGAACTTTGTCAACTTGGATGATTCTTGGACTAAATCTCTCTTTGTTGGTCTAAAACTTCTCTACACGGTTTATTCTGTCATATTACATCAAACTAGGTTTGACATTTGGCTTCGGTCAACTTTGAAGCTAGTCGAAACGAACAAAAATCAAAATGGACGAACTTTGTCAACTTGGAGGATTCTTGGACAAAATCTCTGTATGTTGGTCTCCAACTTCTCTACATAGTTTATTGTGTCATATTACATCAATCTATGCTTGAGATTTAGCTTCGATCAACTTTGAAGCAGTCAAAATGAATAAAGACAAAAATGGACGAACTATGTCAACTTGGATGATTCTTAGTCAAAATCTCTCTTTGTTGGTCTCAAACTTCTCTACATAATTTATTGTGTCATATTACATCAATCTATGCTTGAGATTTGGCTTCGATCAACTTTGAAGCTATTCGAAAGGATGAAAGACCAAAATGGATGAAATTTGTTAACTTGGATCATTCTTGGACTAAATCTCTCTTTGTTGGTCTCAAACTTCTCTACATGGTTTATTGTGTCATATTACATCAATCTTTGGTTGACATTTGGCTTCGGTCAACTTTGAAGGTAGTCGAAACGAAGAAAGACCAAAATGGACTAACGTGGTCAACTTGGATGATTGTTAGACCAAATCTCTCTTCGTTGGTCCCAAACTTCTTCACATTGTTTAATGTATCATATTACATCAATCTATGCTTGACATTTGGCTTCGGTGAACTTTGAAGGTAGTCGAATCGAAGATAGACCAAAATGGACGAACTTTGTAACTTATGATGATTCCTGGACCAAATCTCTCTTCATTAGTCTCAAACTTCTCCACAAGTTTCATTGGGTCATATTACATCAATCTATGCTTGACATTTGGCTTCGGTCAACTTTGAAGCTATTCGAAAGGAAGAAAGACCAAAATGGACGAACTTTGTCAACTTGGATCATTCTTGGACTAAATCTATCTTCCTTGGTCTCACACTTCTCCACATGGTTTATTGTGTCATATTACATCAATCTATGCTTGAGATTTGACTTCGATCAACTTTGTAGCTATTCGATATAAAGAACAACCAAATTGGACGAACTTGGTTAACATGGATGATTCTTGGGCCAAATCTCTCTTCGTTGGCCCAAACTTCTCCACATGGTTTATTGTGTAATATTACATCAATATAAGCTTGAGATTTGGCTTCGATCAACTTTGAAGCTATTCGAAAGGAAGAACGACCAAAATGGACGAACTTTGTCAACTTGGATGATTCTTGGAAAAAATCTCTCTTCGTTCGTCTCAAAGTTCTCCGCATGGTTTATTGGGTCATATTACATCAATCTATGCTTGACATTTGGCTTCGATCGACTTTGAAGCTATTCGAAAAGAAGAACGACCAAAATGGACGAACGTGGTCTACTTGGATGAATGTTAGACCAAATCTCTCTTCGTTGGTCTCAAACTTCTTCTCATGGTTTAATGTATCATATTACATCAATCTATGCTGGACATTTGGCTTCGGTAAACTTTGAAGCTAGTCATAATGAAGAAAGACCAAAATGGACGAACTTGTCAACTTGGATGATTCTTGGACTAAATCTCTCTTCGTTGGTCTCAAACTTCTCCATATGGTTTATTGTGTCATATTTCATCAATTTAGGCGTGAGATTTGGCTTCGATCAACTTTGAAGCTATTCGAAATGAAGATCGACCAAAATGGACGAACTTGGTTAACTTGGATGATTGTTGGGCCAAATCTCTATTCGTTGGTCCCAAACTTCTCCACATGGTTTATTGTGTCATATTACATCAATCTATGCTTGAGATTTGGCTTCGATCAACTTTGAAGCTATTCGAAAGGAAGAACGACCAAAATGGACGAACTTTGTCAACTTGGATCATTCTTGGACTAAATCTCTCTTCGTTGGTCTCAAGCTTCTCTACATGGTTTATTGTGTCATATTACATCAATCAATGTTTGACATTTCGCTTCGGTTAACTTTGAAGCTAGTCGAAATGAAGAAAGACCAAAATGGACGAACTTTGTCAACTTAGATGATTCATGGAACAAATCTCTATTCGTTTGTCTCAAACTTCTCCGCATGGTTTATTGGGTCATATTACATCAATCTATGCTTGACATTCGATCAACTTTGAAGCTATTCGAAATGAAGAACGACCAAAATGGACGAACGTGCTCAACTTGGATGATTCTTAGAACAAATCTCTGTTCGTTGGTCCCAAACTTCTTCACATGGTTTCATGTATCATATTACATCAATCTATGCTTGACATTTGGCTTCGGTCAACTTTGAAGATAGTCGAAACGAAGATAGACCAAAATGGATGAACTTTGTTAACTTAGATGATTCTTGCACCAAATCTCTCTTCGTTGGTCTCAACGTTCTCCGCATGGTTTCTTTGGTCATATTACATCAATCTATGCTTGACATTTGGCTTCAATCAACTTTGAAGCTATTCGAAATGAAGAACGACCAAAATGGATGAACGTGGTCAACTTGGAATATTCTTAGACCAAATCTCTCTTCGTTAGTCCCAAGCTTCTTCACATGCTTTAATGTATCATATTACATCAATCTATGCTTGACATTTGGCTTCGGTCAACATTGAAGGTAGTCGAATCGAAGATAGACCAAAATGGACGAACTTTGTTAACTTAGATGATTCTTGGACCAAATCTCTCTTCGTGGGTCTGAAACTTCTCCGCATGATTTATTGGGTCATATTACATCAATCTATGCTTGACATTTGGCTTCGGTCAACTTTGAAGCTAGTCGAAATGAAGAAAGACCAAAATGGACGAACGTGCTCAACTTGGATGATTCTTAGAACAAATCTCTGTTCGTTGGTCCTAAACTTCTTCGCATGGTTTCATGTATCATATTACATCAATCTATGCTTCACATTTGGCTTCGGTCAACCTTGAAAGTAGTGGAAACGAAGATAGACCAACATGGACAAACTTTGTTAACTTAGATAATTCTTGGACCGAATCTCTTTTCGTTGGTCCCAAACTTCTCCACATGGTTTATGGGGTCAAATTACATCAATTTATGCTTGAGATTTGGCTTCGATAAACTTTGAAGCTATTCGAAATGAAGAAACACGAAAATGGACGAACTTGGTCAACTTAGTTGATTCTTGGACCAAATGTCTCTTTGTTGGTCCCAAACTTCTCCACATGGTTTATTGTGTCATATTACATCAATCTATGCTTGACATTTGGCTTCGATCAACTTTGAAGCTAGTCGAATGGAAGAAACACGAAAATGGACGCACTTGGTCAAGCAAGATGATTCTTCGACCAAATCTCTCTTTGTTGGTCTCATATTTCTCTACATCGTTTATTGTGTCATATTACATTAATCTATCTTTGAGAAAATGGCTTCGATCAACTTTGAAACTTGTCGAAACGATGAAAGACCAAAATGGACGAACTTTGTCATCTTGGATGATTCTTAGACCAAATCTCTCATCGTTGGTCCCAAACTTCTTCACATGGTTTATTGTGTCATATTACATAAATCTATGCCTAACATTTGGCATCGATCAACATTGAAGGTAGTTGAAATGAGGAAAGATGAAAATGGACGAACTTGGTCAACTTCGTTAATTCTTTGACCAAATCTCTCTTCGTTGGTCCCAAACTTCTTCACATGGTTTAATGTATCATATTGCATCAATCTACGCTTGACAATTGGTTTCGGTCAACTTTGAAGATAGTCGAAACGAAGATAGACCAAAATGGATGAACTTTCTTATCTTAGATGATTCTTGCACCAAATCTCTCTTCGTTGGTCTCAACCTTCTATGCATGGTTTCTTTGGCCATATTACATCAATCTATGCTTGACATTTGGCTTCAATCAACTTTGAAGCTATTCGAAATCAAGAACGACCAAAATGGACGAACGTGCTCAACTTGGATGATTCTTAGAACAAATCTCTGTTTGTTGGTCCCAAACTTCTTCACATGGTTTCATGTATCATATTACATCAATCTATGCTTGACACTTGGCTTCGGTCAACTTGAAAGTAGTGGAAACAAAGATAGACCAAAATGGACGAACTTTGTTAACTTAGATGATTCTTTGACCAAATCTCTTTTCGTTGGTCCCAAACTTCTCCACATGGTTTATTGTGTCATATTACATCAATCGATGTTTAACATTTGGCTTCGATCAACTTTGAAGCTAGTCGAAAGGAAGAAAGACGAAAATGGACGCACTTGGTCAACCAAGATGATTCTTGGACCAAATCTCTCTTCGTTGGTCTCATATTTCTCCACATGGTTTATTATGTCATATTACATTAATCTATACTTGAGAAAATGGCTTCGATCAACTTTGAAGCTAGTCGAAATGAAGAAAGATCAAAATGGACGAACTTTGTCATCTTGGATGATTCTTAGACCAAATCTCTCATCGTTGGTCCCAAACTTCTTCACATGGTTTATTGTGTCATATTACATAAATCTATGCTTAAATTTTGGCTTCGATCAACATTGAAGGTAGTCGAAATGAGGAAAGATGAAAATGGATGAACTTGGTCAACTTGGTTGATTCTTGGACCAAATCTCTCTTCGTTGGTCCCAAACTTCTTCCATGGGTTAATGTATGATATTGCATCAATCTATGCTTGACAATTGGTTTCGGTCAACTTTGAAGGTAGTCGAAACGAAGATAGACCAAAATGGATGAACTTTCTTATCTTAGATGATTCTTGCACCAAATCTCTCTCCGTTGGTCTCAACCTTCTCCGCATGGTTTCTTTGGTCATATTACATCAATCTATGCTTGACATTTGGCTTCAATCAACTTTGAAGCTATTCGAAATGAAGAACGACCAAAATGGACGAACGTGGTCAACTTGGATGATTCTTAGACCAAATCTCTCTTCGTTGGTCCAAGCTTCTTCACATGCTTTAATGTATCATATTACATCAATCTATGCTTGACATTTGGCTTCGGTCAACTTTGAAGGTAGTCGAATCGAAGATAGACCAAAATGGACGAACTTTGTTAACTTAGATGATTCTTGGACCAAATCTCTTTTCGTTGGTCCCAAACTTCTCCACATGGTTTATTGTGTCATATTACATCAATCTATGCTTAACATTTGGCTTCGATCAACTTTGAAGCTAGTCGAAAGGAAGAAAGACGAAAATGGACGCACTTGGTCAACCAAGATGATTCTTGGACCAAATCTCTCTACGTTGGTATCATATTTCTCCACATGGTTTATTATGTCATATTACATTAAGCTATACTTGAGAAAATGGCTTCGATCAACTTTGAAGCTAGTCGAAACGAAGAAAGATCAAAACGGACGAACTTTGTCATCTTGGATGATTCTTAGACCAAATCTCTCATCGTTGGTCCAAAAATCTTCACATGGTTTATTGTGTCATATTACATAAATCTATGCTTAACATTTGGCTTCGATCAACATTGAAGGTAGTCGAAATGAGGAAAGACGAAAATGGACGAACTTGGTCAACTTAGTTGATTCTTGGACTAAATCTCTCTTCGTTGGTCCCAAACTTCTTCCCATGGTTTAATGTATCATATTGCATCAATCTAAGCTTGACAATTGGTTTCAGTCAACTTTGAAGGTAGTCGAAACGAAGATAGACCGAAATGGATGAACTTTCTTATCTTAGATGATTCTTGCACCAAATCTCTCTTCGTTGGTCTCAACCTTCTCCGCATGGTTTCTTTGGTCATATTACATCAATCTATGCTTGACATTTGGCTTCAATCAACTTTGAAGCTATTTGAAATGAAGAACGACCAAAATGGACGAACATGGTCAACTTGGAAGATTCTTAGACCAAATCTCTCTTCGTTGGTCCCAAGCTTCTTCACATGCTTTAATGTATCATATTACATCAATCTATGCTTGACATTTGGCTTCGGTCAACTTTGAAGGTAGTCGAATCGAAAATAGACCAAAATGGATGAACTTTGTTAACTTAGATGATTCTTGGACCAAATCTCTCTTCGTGGGTCTGAAACTTCTCTGCATGGTTTATTGGGTCATATTACATCAATCTATGCTTGACATTTGGCTTCGGTTAACTTTGAAGCTAGTCGAAACGAAGAAAGACCAAAATGGACGAACGTGCTCAACTTAGATGATTCTTAGAACAAATCTCTGTTAGTTGGTCCCAAACTTCTTCACATGGTTTCATGTATCATATTACATCAATCTATGCTTGGCATTTGGCTTCGGTTAACCTTGAAAGTAGTGGAAACAAAGCTAGACCAAAATGTACGAACTTTGTTAACTTAGATGATTCTTGGACCAAATCTCTTTTCGTTGGTCCCAAACTTCTCCACATGGTTTATTGTGTCATATTACATCAATCTATGCTTGAGATTTGGCTTCGATCAACTTTGAAGCTAGTCGAAAGGAAAAAAGATGAAAATGGACGCACTTGGTCAACCAAGATGATTCTTGGACCAAATCTCTCTACGTTGGTATCATATTCTCCACATGGTTTATTGTGTCATATTACATTAATCTATGCTTGAGAAAATGGCTACGATCAACTTTGAAGCTAGTCGAAACGAAGAAAGACCAAAATGGACGAACTTTGTCATCTTGGATGATTCTTAGACCAAATCTCTCATCGTTGGTCCCAAACTTCTTCACATGGTTTATTGTGTCATATTACATAAATCTATGCTTAACATTTGGCTTCGATCAACATTGAAGGTAGTCGAAATGAGGAAAGATGAAAATGGATGAACTTGGTCAACTTGGTTGATTCTTGGACCAAATCTCTCTTCGTTGGTCCCAAACTTCTTCCCATGGTTTAATGTATGATATTGCATCAATCTATGCTTGACAATTGGTTTCGGTCAACTTTGAAGCTAAAATGAAGAAAGACCAAAATGGACGAACTTGTCAACTTGGATGATTCTTGGACTAAATCTCTCTTCATTGGTCTCAAACTTCTTCACATGGGTTATTGTGTCATATTACATAAATCTATGCTTAACATTTGGCTTCGATCAACATTGAACGTAGTCGAAATGAGGAAAGATGAAAATTGATGAACTTGGTCAACTTGGTTGATTCTTGGACCAAATCTCTCTTCGTTGGTCCCAAACTTCTTCCCATGGTTTAATGTATCATATTACATCAATCTATGCTGGACATTTGGCTTCGGTAAACTTTGAAGCTAGTCAAAATGAAGAAAGACCAAAATGGACGAACTTGTCAACTTGGATGATTCTTAGACTAAATCTCTCTTCGTTGGTCTCAAACTTCTCCACATGGTTTATTGTGTCATATTTCATCAATTTATGCGTGAGATTTGGCTTCGATCAACTTTGAAGCTATTCGAAATGAAGATCGACCAAAATGGACGAACTTGGTTAACTTGGATGATTGTTGGGCCAAATCTCTATTCGTTGGTCCCAAACTTCTCCACATGGTTTATTGTGTCATATTACATCAATCTATGCTTGAGATTTGGCTTCGATCAACTTTGAAACTGTTTGAAAGGAAGAAAGACCAAAATGGACGAACTTTGTCAACTTGGATGATTCTTGGACTAAATCTCTCTTCGTTTGTCTCAAACTTCTCTACATGGTTTATTGTGTCATATTACATCAATCAATGTTTGGCATTTCGCTTCGATTAACTTTGAAGCTAGTCGAAATGAAGAAAGACCAAAATGGACGAACTTTGTCAACTTGGATGATTCTTGGAACAAATTTCTCTTGGTTTGTCTCAAACTTCTCCGCATGGTTTATTGGGTCATATTACATCAATCTATGCTTGACATTCGATCAACTTTGAAGCTATTCGAAATGAAGAACGACCAAAATGGACGAATGTGGTCAACTTGGAAGATTCTTAGACCAAATCTCTCTTCGTTAGTCCCAAGCTTCTTCACATGCTTTAATGTATCATATTACATCAATCTATACTTGACATTTAGCTTCGGTCAACTTTGAAGGTAGTCGAATCGAAGATAGACCAAAATGGACGAACTTTGTTAACTTAGATGATTCTTGGACCAAATCTCTCTTCGTGGGTCTGAAACTTCTCCGCATGGTTTATTGGGTCATATTACATCAATCTATGCTTGACATTTGGCTTCGGTCAACTTTGAAGCTAGTCGAAACGAAGAAAGACCAAAATGGACGAACTTTGTCATCTTGGATGATTCTTAGACCAAATCTCTCATCGTTGGTCCCAAACTTCTTCACATGGTTTATTGTGTCATATTACATAAATCTATGCTTAACATTTGGCTTCGATCAACATTGAAGGTAGTCGAAATGAGAAAGACGAAAATGGACGAACTTGGTCAACTTCGTTAATTCTTGGACCAAATCTCTCTTCGTTGGTCCCAAACTTCTTCACATGGTTTAATGTATCATATTACATCAATCTATGCTTGACAATTGGTTTCGGTCAACTTTGAAGGTAGTCGAAACGAAAATAGACCAAAATGGATGAACTTTCTTATCTTAGATGATTCTTGCACCAAATCTCTCTTTGCTGGTCTCAACCTTCTCCGCATGGTTTCTTTGGTCATATTACATTAATCTATGCTTGACATTTGGCTTCAATCAACTTTGAAGCTATTCGAAATGAAGAACGACCAAAATGGACGAATGTGGTCAACTTGGAAGATTCTTAGACCAAATCTCTCTTCGTTGGTCCCAACTTCTTCACATGCTTTAATGTATCATATTACATAAATCTATGCTTAACATTTGGCTTCGATCAACATTAAAGGTAGTCGAAATGAGGAAAGATGAAAATGGATGAACTTGGTCAACTTGGTTGATTCTTGGACCAAATCTCTCTTCGTTGGTCCCAAACTTCTTCCCATGGTTTAATGTATCATATTGCATCAATCTATGCTTGACAATTGGTTTCGGTCAACTTTGAAGGTAGTCGAAACGAAGATAGACCAAAATGGATGAACTTTCTTATCTTAGATGATTCTTGCACCAAATCTCTCTTCGTTGGTCTCAACCTTCTCCGCATGGTTTCTTTGGTCATATTACATCAATCTATGCTTGACATTTGGCTTCAATCAACTTTGAAGCTATTCGAAATGAAGAACGACCAAAATGGACGAACTTGGTCAACTTGGAAGATTCTTAGACCAAATCTCTCTTCGTTGGTCCCAAACTTCTTCACATGCTTTAATGTATCATATTACATCAATCTATGCTTGACATTTGGCTTTGGTCAACTTTGAAGGTAGTCGAATCGAAGATAGACCAAAATGGACGAACTTTGTTAACTTAGATGATTCTTGTACCAAATCTCTCTTCGTGGGTCTGAAACTTCTCCGCATGGTTTATTGGGTCATATTACATCAATCTATGTTTGACATTTGGCTTTGGTCAACTTTGAAGATAGTCGAAACGAAGAAAGACCAAAATGGACGAACGTGCTCAACTTGGATGATTCTTAGACCAAATCTCTCATCGTTGCTCCCAAACTTCTTCACATGGTTTATTGTGTCATATTACATAAATCTATGCTTAACATTTGGCTTCGATCAACATTGAAGGTAGTCGAAATGAGGAAAGACGAAAATGGATGAACTTGGTCAACTTGGTTGATTCTTGGACCAAATCTCTCTTCGTTGGTCCCAAACTTCTTCCCATGGTTTAATGTATCATATTGCATCAATCTATGCTTAACAATTGGTTTCGGTCAACTTTGAAGGTAGTCGAAACGAAGATAGACCAAAATGGATGAACTTTCTTATCTTAGATGATTCTTGCACCAAATCTCTCTTCGTTGGTCTCAACCTTCTCCGCATGGTTTCTTTGGTCATATTACATCAATCTATGCTTGACATTTGGCTTCAATCAACTTTGAAGCTATTCGAAATGAAGAACGACCAAAATGGACGAACGTGGTCAACTTGGAAGATTCTTAGACCCAATCTCTCTTCGTTGGTCCCAAGCTTCTTCACATGCTTTAATGTATCATATTACATCAATCTATGCTTGACATTTGGCTTCAGTCAACTTTGAAGGTAGTCGAATCGAAGATAGACCAAAATGGACGAACTTTGTTAACTTAGATGATTCTTGGACCAAATCTCTCTTCGCGGGTCTGAAACTTCTCTGCATGGTTTATTGGGTCATATTACATCAATCTATGCTTGACATTTGGCTTCGGTCAACTTTGAAGCTAGTCGAAACGAAGAAAGACCAAAATGGACGAACGTGCTCAACATGGATGATTCTTAGAACAAATCTCTGTTCGTTAGTCCCAAACTTCTTCACATGGTTTCATGTATCATATTACATCAATCTATGCTTGACATTTGGCTTCGGTCAACCTTGAAAGTAATGGAAACAAAGATAGACCAAAATGTACGAACTTTGTTAACTTAGATGATTCTTGGACCAAATCTCTTTTCGTTGGTCCCAAACTTATCCACATGGTTTATTGTGTCATATTACATCAATCTATGCTTGACATTTGGCTTCGATCAACTTTGAAGCTAGTCGAAAGGAAGAAAGACGAAAATGGACGCACTTGGTCAACCAAGATGATTCTTGGACCAAATCTCTCTTCGTTGGTCTCATATTTCTCCACATGGTTTATTGTGTCATATTACATTAATCTATGCTTGAGAAAATGGCTTCGATCAACGTTTGAAGCTAGTAGAAACGAAGAAAGACCAAAATGGATGAACTTTGTCAACTTGGATGATTCTTGGACTAAATCTCTCTTTGTTGTTCTCAAAATTCTCTACATGGTTTAATGTGTCATATTACATCAATCTATGCTTGAGATTTGCCTTCGGTTAACTTTGAAGCAAGTCGAAACGATGAAAGACCAAAATGGACGAACTTTGTCAACTTGGATGATTCTTGGAACAAATCTCTCTTCGTTGGTCTCAAAATTCTCTACATGGTTTAATGTGTCATATTACATCAATCTATGCTTGAGATTTGGCTTCGGTAAACTTTGAAGCTAGTAGAAACGAAGAAAGACCAAAATGGACGTACTTTGTGAACTTGGAAGACTCTTGGAACAAATCTCTCTTCGTTCGTCTCGAACTTCTCCACATGTTTTATTGTGTCATATTACATCAATCTATGCTTGACATTTGGCTTTGGTCAATTTTGAAGCTAGTCCAAACGAAGAAATACCATAATGGACGAACTTGCTCAACTTGGATGATTCTTGGACTAAATCTCTCTTCGTTGGTCTCAAATTTCTCCACATGGTTTATTGTCTCATATTACATCAATCTATGCTTGAGAAAATGGCTTCGATCAACTTTGAAGCTAGTAGAAACGAAGAAAGACCAAAATGGACGAACTTTGTCAACTTGGATGATTCTTAGACTAAATCTCTCTTCGTTGTTCTCAAAATTCTCTACATGGTTTAATGTGTCATATTACATCAATCTATGATTGAGATTTGGCTTCGGTTAACTTTGAAGCAAGTCGAAACGATGAAAGACCAAAATGGACGAACTTTGTCAACTTGGATGATTCTTGGAACAAATCTCTCTTCGTTGGTCTCAAAATTCTCTACATGGTTTAATGTGTCATATTACATCAATCTATGCTTGAGATTTGGCTTCGGTCAACTTTGAAGCTAGTAGAAACGAAGAAAGACCAAAATGGACGTACTTTGTGAACTTGGAAGATTCTTGGAACAAATCTCTCTTCGTTCGTCTCAAACTTCTCCACATGTTTTATTGTGTCATATTACATCAATCTATGCTTGACATTTGGCTTTGGTCAATTTTGAAGCTAGTCCAAACGAAGAAATACCATAATGGACGAACTTGCTCAACTTGGATGATTCTTGGACTAAATCTCTCTTCGTTGGTCTCAAATTTCTCCACATGGTTTATTGTCTCATATTACATCAATCTATGCTTGAGAAAATGGCTTCAATCAACTTTGAAGCTAGTAGAAACGAAGAAAGACCAAAATGGACGAACTTTGTCAACTTGGATGATTCTTGGACTAAATCTCTCTTCGTTGTTCTCAAAATTCTCTACATGGTTTAATGTGTCATATTACATCAATCTATGCTTGAGATTTGGCTTCGGTCAACTTTGAAGCTAGTAGAAACGAAGAAAGACCAAAATGGACGAACTTTGTCAACTTGGATGATTCTTGGACCAAATCTCTCTTCGTTCGTCTCAAATTTCTCCACATGGTTTATTGTGTCATATTACATCAACTATGCTTGTGATTTGGCTTCGGTCAACTTTGAAGCTAGTAGAAACGAAGAAAGACCAAAATGGACGAACTTTGTCAACTTGCATGATTCTTGAAACAAATCTCTCTTCGTTGGTCTCAAAGTTCTCTACATGGTTTAATGTGTCATATTACATCAATCTAAGCTTGAGATTTGGCTTCGGTCAACTTTAAAGCTAGTAAAACGAAGAAAGACCAAAATAGACGAACTTGGTTAACTTCGATGATTGTTGGATCAAATGTCTCTTCGTGGGTCTCAAACTTCTCCACATGTTTTATTGTGCCATATTACATCAATCTATGCTTGACATTTAGCTTCGATCCACTTTGAAATTAGTCGAAACGAAGAAAGACAAAAATGGATGAACTTGGTCAACTTAGTGACTCTTAGACCAAATCTCTCATCATTGGTCCCAAACTTCTTCACATGGTTTATTGTGTCATATTACATCAATCCATGCTTGACATTTGGCTTTGGTCAACTTTGAAGCTAGCCCAAACGAAGAAATACCATAATGGACGAACTTTGTCAACTTGGATGATTCTTGGACTAAATCTCTCTTCGTTGGTCTCAAACTTCTCCACATGGTTTATTGTCTCATATTACATCAATCTATGCTTGAGAAAATGGCTTTGATCAACTTTGAAGCTAGTCAAAACGAAGAAAGACCAAAATGGACAAACTTTGTCAACTTGGATGATTCTTGGAACAAATCTCTCTTCGTTGGTGTCAAAGTTCTCCACATGTTTTATTGTGTCATATTACATCAATCTATGCTTGAGATTTGGCTTCGGTCAACTTTGAAGCTAGTAGAAACGAAGAAAGACCAAAATGGACGTACTTTGTGAACTTGGAAGATTCTTGGAACAAATCTCTCTTCGTTCGTCTCAAACTTCTCCACATGTTTTATTGTGTCATATTACATCAATCTATGCTTGACATTTGGCTTTGGTCAATTTTGAAGCTAGTCCAAACGAAGAAATACCATAATGGACGAACTTGCTCAACTTGGATGATTCTTGGACTAAATCTCTCTTCGTTGGTCTCAAATTTCTCCACATGGTTTATTGTCTCATATTACATCAATCTATGCTTGAGAAAATGGCTTCGATCAACTTTGAAGCTAGTAGAAACGAAGAAAGACCAAAATGGACGAACTTTGTCAACTTGGATGATTCTTAGACTAAATCTCTCTTCGTTGTTCTCAAAATTCTCTACATGGTTTAATGTGTCATATTACATCAATCTATGATTGAGATTTGGCTTCGGTTAACTTTGAAGCAAGTCGAAACGATGAAAGACCAAAATGGACGAACTTTGTCAACTTGGATGATTCTTGGAACAAATCTCTCTTCGTTGGTCTCAAAATTCTCTACATGGTTTAATGTGTCATATTACATCAATCTATGCTTGAGATTTGGCTTCGGTCAACTTTGAAGCTAGTAGAAACGAAGAAAGACCAAAATGGACGTACTTTGTGAACTTGGAAGATTCTTGGAACAAATCTCTCTTCGTTCGTCTCAAACTTCTCCACATGTTTTATTGTGTCATATTACATCAATCTATGCTTGACATTTGGCTTTGGTCAATTTTGAAGCTAGTCCAAACGAAGAAATACCATAATGGACGAACTTGCTCAACTTGGATGATTCTTGGACTAAATCTCTCTTCGTTGGTCTCAAATTTCTCCACATGGTTTATTGTCTCATATTACATCAATCTATGCTTGAGAAAATGGCTTCAATCAACTTTGAAGCTAGTAGAAACGAAGAAAGACCAAAATGGACGAACTTTGTCAACTTGGATGATTCTTGGACTAAATCTCTCTTCGTTGTTCTCAAAATTCTCTACATGGTTTAATGTGTCATATTACATCAATCTATGCTTGAGATTTGGCTTCGGTCAACTTTGAAGCTAGTAGAAACGAAGAAAGACCAAAATGGACGAACTTTGTCAACTTGGATGATTCTTGGACCAAATCTCTCTTCGTTCGTCTCAAATTTCTCCACATGGTTTATTGTGTCATATTACATCAACTATGCTTGTGATTTGGCTTCGGTCAACTTTGAAGCTAGTAGAAACGAAGAAAGACCAAAATGGACGAACTTTGTCAACTTGCATGATTCTTGAAACAAATCTCTCTTCGTTGGTCTCAAAGTTCTCTACATGGTTTAATGTGTCATATTACATCAATCTAAGCTTGAGATTTGGCTTCGGTCAACTTTAAAGCTAGTAAAACGAAGAAAGACCAAAATAGACGAACTTGGTTAACTTCGATGATTGTTGGATCAAATGTCTCTTCGTGGGTCTCAAACTTCTCCACATGTTTTATTGTGCCATATTACATCAATCTATGCTTGACATTTAGCTTCGATCCACTTTGAAATTAGTCGAAACGAAGAAAGACAAAAATGGATGAACTTGGTCAACTTAGTGACTCTTAGACCAAATCTCTCATCATTGGTCCCAAACTTCTTCACATGGTTTATTGTGTCATATTACATCAATCCATGCTTGACATTTGGCTTTGGTCAACTTTGAAGCTAGCCCAAACGAAGAAATACCATAATGGACGAACTTTGTCAACTTGGATGATTCTTGGACTAAATCTCTCTTCGTTGGTCTCAAACTTCTCCACATGGTTTATTGTCTCATATTACATCAATCTATGCTTGAGAAAATGGCTTTGATCAACTTTGAAGCTAGTCAAAACGAAGAAAGACCAAAATGGACAAACTTTGTCAACTTGGATGATTCTTGGAACAAATCTCTCTTCGTTGGTGTCAAAGTTCTCCACATGTTTTATTGTGTCATATTACATCAATCTATGCTTGAGATTTGGCTTCGGTCAACTTTGAAGCTAGTAGAAACGAAGAAAGACCAAAATGGACGTACTTTGTGAACTTGGAAGATTCTTGGAACAAATCTCTCTTCGTTCGTCTCAAACTTCTCCACATGTTTTATTGTGTCATATTACATCAATCTATGCTTGACATTTGGCTTTGGTCAATTTTGAAGCTAGTCCAAACGAAGAAATACCATAATGGACGAACTTGCTCAACGTGGATGATTCTTGGACTAAATCTCTCTTCGTTGGTCTCAAATTTCTCCACATGGTTTATTGTCTCATATTACATCAATCTATGCTTGAGAAAATGGCTTCAATCAACTTTGAAGCTAGTAGAAACGAAGAAAGACCAAAATGGATGAACTTTGTCAACTTGGATGATTCTTAGACTAAATCTCTCTTCGTTGTTCTCAAAATTCTCTACATGGTTTAATGTGTCATATTACATCAATCTATGATTGAGATTTGGCTTCGGTTAACTTTGAAGCAAGTCGAAACGATGAAAGACCAAAATGGACGAACTTTGTCAACTTGGATGATTCTTGGAACAAATCTCTCTTCGTTGGTCTCAAAATTCTCTACATGGTTTAATGTGTCATATTACATCAATCTATGCTTGAGATTTGGCTTCGGTCAACTTTGAAGCTAGTAGAAACGAAGAAAGACCAAAATGGACGTACTTTGTGAACTTGGAAGACTCTTGGAACAAATCTCTCTTCGTTCGTCTCGAACTTCTCCACATGTTTTATTGTGTCATATTACATCAATCTATGCTTGACATTTGGCTTTGGTCAATTTTGAAGCTAGTCCAAACGAAGAAATACCATAATGGACGAACTTGCTCAACTTGGATGATTCTTGGACTAAATCTCTCTTCGTTGGTCTCAAATTTCTCCACATGGTTTATTGTCTCATATTACATCAATCTATGCTTGAGAAAATGGCTTCAATCAACTTTGAAGCTAGTAGAAACGAAGAAAGACCAAAATGGACGAACTTTGTCAACTTGGATGATTCTTAGACTAAATCTCTCTTCGTTGTTCTCAAAATTCTCTACATGGTTTAATGTGTCATATTACATCAATCTATGATTGAGATTTGGCTTCGGTTAACTTTGAAGCAAGTCGAAACGATGAAAGACCAAAATGGACGAACTTTGTCAACTTGGATGATTCTTGGAACAAATCTCTCTTCGTTGGTCTCAAAATTCTCTACATGGTTTAATGTGTCATATTACATCAATCTATGCTTGAGATTTGGCTTCGGTCAACTTTGAAGCTAGTAGAAACGAAGAAAGACCAAAATGGACGTACTTTGTGAACTTGGAAGACTCTTGGAACAAATCTCTCTTCGTTCGTCTCGAACTTCTCCACATGTTTTATTGTGTCATATTACATCAATCTATGCTTGACATTTGGCTTTGGTCAATTTTGAAGCTAGTCCAAACGAAGAAATACCATAATGGACGAACTTGCTCAACTTGGATGATTCTTGGACTAAATCTCTCTTCGTTGGTCTCAAATTTCTCCACATGGTTTATTGTCTCATATTACATCAATCTATGCTTGAGAAAATGGCTTCGATCAACTTTGAAGCTAGTAGAAACGAAGAAAGACCAAAATGGACGAACTTTGTCAACTTGGATGATTCTTAGACTAAATCTCTCTTCGTTGTTCTCAAAATTCTCTACATGGTTTAATGTGTCATATTACATCAATCTATGATTGAGATTTGGCTTCGGTTAACTTTGAAGCAAGTCGAAACGATGAAAGACCAAAATGGACGAACTTTGTCAACTTGGATGATTCTTGGAACAAATCTCTCTTCGTTGGTCTCAAAATTCTCTACATGGTTTAATGTGTCATATTACATCAATCTATGCTTGAGATTTGGCTTCGGTCAACTTTGAAGCTAGTAGAAACGAAGAAAGACCAAAATGGACGTACTTTGTGAACTTGGAAGATTCTTGGAACAAATCTCTCTTCGTTCGTCTCAAACTTCTCCACATGTTTTATTGTGTCATATTACATCAATCTATGCTTGACATTTGGCTTTGGTCAATTTTGAAGCTAGTCCAAACGAAGAAATACCATAATGGACGAACTTGCTCAACTTGGATGATTCTTGGACTAAATCTCTCTTCGTTGGTCTCAAATTTCTCCACATGGTTTATTGTCTCATATTACATCAATCTATGCTTGAGAAAATGGCTTCAATCAACTTTGAAGCTAGTAGAAACGAAGAAAGACCAAAATGGACGAACTTTGTCAACTTGGATGATTCTTGGACTAAATCTCTCTTCGTTGTTCTCAAAATTCTCTACATGGTTTAATGTGTCATATTACATCAATCTATGCTTGAGATTTGGCTTCGGTCAACTTTGAAGCTAGTAGAAACGAAGAAAGACCAAAATGGACGAACTTTGTCAACTTGGATGATTCTTGGACCAAATCTCTCTTCGTTCGTCTCAAATTTCTCCACATGGTTTATTGTGTCATATTACATCAACTATGCTTGTGATTTGGCTTCGGTCAACTTTGAAGCTAGTAGAAACGAAGAAAGACCAAAATGGACGAACTTTGTCAACTTGCATGATTCTTGAAACAAATCTCTCTTCGTTGGTCTCAAAGTTCTCTACATGGTTTAATGTGTCATATTACATCAATCTAAGCTTGAGATTTGGCTTCGGTCAACTTTAAAGCTAGTAAAACGAAGAAAGACCAAAATAGACGAACTTGGTTAACTTCGATGATTGTTGGATCAAATGTCTCTTCGTGGGTCTCAAACTTCTCCACATGTTTTATTGTGCCATATTACATCAATCTATGCTTGACATTTAGCTTCGATCCACTTTGAAATTAGTCGAAACGAAGAAAGACAAAAATGGATGAACTTGGTCAACTTAGTGACTCTTAGACCAAATCTCTCATCATTGGTCCCAAACTTCTTCACATGGTTTATTGTGTCATATTACATCAATCCATGCTTGACATTTGGCTTTGGTCAACTTTGAAGCTAGCCCAAACGAAGAAATACCATAATGGACGAACTTTGTCAACTTGGATGATTCTTGGACTAAATCTCTCTTCGTTGGTCTCAAACTTCTCCACATGGTTTATTGTCTCATATTACATCAATCTATGCTTGAGAAAATGGCTTTGATCAACTTTGAAGCTAGTCAAAACGAAGAAAGACCAAAATGGACAAACTTTGTCAACTTGGATGATTCTTGGAACAAATCTCTCTTCGTTGGTGTCAAAGTTCTCCACATGTTTTATTGTGTCATATTACATCAATCTATGCTTGAGATTTGGCTTCGGTCAACTTTGAAGCTAGTAGAAACGAAGAAAGACCAAAATGGACGTACTTTGTGAACTTGGAAGATTCTTGGAACAAATCTCTCTTCGTTCGTCTCAAACTTCTCCACATGTTTTATTGTGTCATATTACATCAATCTATGCTTGACATTTGGCTTCGGTTAACTTTGAAGCTAGTAGAAATGAAGAAAGACCAAAATGGACGAACTTTGTCAACTTGGATGATTCTTGGACCAAATCTCTCTTCGTTCGTCTCAAATTTCTCCACATGGTTTAATGTGTCATATTACATCAATCTATGCTTGAGATTTGGCTTTGATCAACTTTGAAGCTATTAAAACGAAGAAAGACCAAAATAGACGAACTTGGTTAACTTCGATGATTGTTGGACCAAATGTCTCTTCGTAGGTCTCAAACTTCTCCATATGTTTTATTGTGTCATATTACATCAATCTATGCTTGACATTTAGCTTCGATTAACTTTGAAACTAGTCGAAACGAAGAAAGACAAAAATGGACGAATTTGGTCAACTTGGATAATTATTAGACCAAATCTCTCATCATTGGTCCCAAACTTCTTCACATGGTTTATTGTGTCATATTAGATCAATCTATGCTTGACATTTGGCTTCGGTTAACTTTGAAGCTAGTCGAAACGAAGAAAGACCAAAATGGACAAACTTTGTGAACTTGGATGATTCTTGGAACAAATATCTCTTCGTTCGTCTCAAACTTCTCCACATGTTTTATTGTGTCATATTACATCAATCTATGCTTGACATTTGGCTTTGGTCAACTTTGAAGCTAGTCCAAACGAAGAAATACCATAATGGACGAACTTTCTCAACTTCGATGATTCTTGGACTAAATCTCTCTTTGTTAGTCTCAAACTTCTCTACATGGTTTATTGTGTCATATTACATCAATCTATGCTTGACATTTGGCTTCGGTGAACTTTGAAGCTAGGCGAAATGAAGAAAGACCAAAATTAATGAACTTTATCAACTTGGATGATTGTTAGACTAAATCTCTCTTCGTTAGTCTCAAACTTCTCTGCATGGTTTATTGTGTCATATTACATCAATCTATGCTTGACATTTGGCTTCGATTAACTTTGAAGCTAGTCGACACGATGAAAGACCAAAATGGATAAACTTTGTCAACTTGGATGATTCGTAGAACAAATGTCACTTTGTTAGTCTCAAACTTCTCAACATGGTTTTTTGTGTCATATTACATCAATCTATGCTTGATATTTGGCTTCGGTCAACTTTCAAGCTAGTCGAAACGAAGAAAGACCAAAATGGACGCACTTTGTCAACTTGGATGATTCTTGTACTAAATCTCTCTTCGTTGGTCTCAATCTTCTCCACATGGTTTATTGTTTCATATTACATCAATCTATGCTTGACATTTGGCTTCGATTAACTTTAAAGCTAGTCGAAACGAAGATAGAGCAAAATGGACGAGTTAACTTGGATGATTCGTGGACCAAATCTCTTTTTGTTGGTCTCAAACTTCTCTACATGATTTATTTTGGATAATTCTTAGACCAAATCTCTCTTCGTTGGTCTCAAACTTCTCCACATTGTTCATTGGGTCAAATTACAATCTATGCTTGACATTTGACATCGATCAACTTTCAAGCTAGTTGAAATGAAGAAAGACTAAAACAGACGAACTTGGTTAACTTAGATAATTCTAGGACAACATCTCTCTTCGTTGGTCCCAAACTTCTCTACATGGTTTATTGTGTCATATTTTATCAATCTATGCTTGACATTTGGCTTCAATCAACTTTGAAGCAAGTCAAAAGGAATAAAGACCAAAATGGACGAACTTGGATAAGTTGGATGATTCTTGGACCAAATCTCTCTTCCTTGGTTCCAAACATCATCAAAGCGTTTAATGTGTCATATTACATCAATCTATGCTTGATATTTGGCTTCGGTCATCTTTGAAGCTAGTCGAAACAAAGAAACACCAAAATGGATGAACTTGGTTAAGTTAGATGATTCTTCGACTAAATCTCTCTTCCTTGGTTCCAAACCTTGTCAATGCGTTTAATGTGTCATATTACATCAATCTATGCTTGACATTTGGCTTCGATCAACTTTCAAGTTAGTCGAAACGATGAAATACCAAAATGGACGAAGTTAGTAAAGTTGGATTCTTCGACCAAATATTTCTTCGTTGGTCTCAAACTTCTCCACATGGTTTATCGTATCATATTACATCAATCTATGCTTGACATTTGGCTTCGATCAACTTTGAAGCTAGTCAAAACGAAGAAAGACCAAAATAGACGACCTTGGTCAACTTGGATGATTCCTGGACCAAATCTCACTTCCTTGGTCTCAAACTTCTCCACATGGTTGATTGGGTCATATTACATCAATCTATGCTTGACATTTGGCTTCGATCAACTTTGAAGCTAGTCGAAATGAAGAAAGACCAAAATAGACAAACTTGGTCAACTTGGATAATTCTTGGACCAAATCTCTCTTCGTTGGTCCCAATCTTCTCCACATGGTTTATTTTGTCATATTACATCAATCCATGATTGACATTTGGCTTCGGTTAACTTTGAAGCTAGTCGAAACGAAGAAAGACCAAAATGGACGAACTTGGTGAAGTTGGATGATTCTTACACCAAATCTCTCTTCGTTGGTACCAAACTTCATCAAAGCGTTTAATGTGTCATATTACATCAATCTATGCTTGATATTTTGTTTCGGTCAACTTTGAAGCTAATCAAAACAAAGAAAGATCCAAATGGACGAACTTGGTTAAGTTGGATGATTCTTGGACTAAATCTCTCTTCCTTGGCTCTAAACCTTGTCAATGCGTTTAATGTGTCATATTACATCAATCTATGCTTGACGTTTGCCTTCGATCAACTTTCAAGCTAGTCGAAAAGAAGAAAGACCAAAATTGACAAACTTAGTTAAGTTGGATGATTCTTCGACCAAATCTTTCTTCGTTAGTCTCAAACTTCTGTACATGGTTTATTGTGTCATATTACATCAATCTATGCTTGACATTTGGCTTCGATCAACATTGAAGCTAGTCAAAACAAAGAAAGACTAAAATGGACGACTTTGGTCAACTTTGATGATTCTTGGACCAAATCTCTCTTCGTTGGTCCCAAACTTCTCCACATGGTTTATTGTGTCATATTACATCAATCCATAATTGACATTTAGCTTCAATTAACTTTGAAGCTAGTCGAAATGAAGAAAGACCAAAATGGACGAACTTGGTTAGTTGGATGATTCTTGGACCAAATCTCTCTTCCTTGGTTTCAAACATCATCAAAGCGTTTAATGCGTCATATTACATCAATCTATGCTTGACATTTCGCTTCGGTCAACTTTAAGCCTTGTCGAAATAAGGAAAGACCAAAATGGACGAACTTGGTTAAGTCGGATGATTCTTGGACCAAATCTCTCTTCGTTGGTCCCAAACTTCTCCACATGGTTTATTGTGTCATATTACATCAATCCCTAATTGATATTTGGCTTCAATTAACTTTGAAGCTAGTCGAAATGAAGAAAGACCAAAATGGACGAACTTGGTTAAGTTGGATGATTCTTGGACTAAAACTCTCTTCCTTGGTTTCAACCATCATCAAAGCGTTTAATCCGTCATATTACATCAATCTATGCTTGACATTTCGCTTCGGTCAACTTTAAACCTTGTCAAAATAAGGAAAGACCAAAATGGACGAACTTGGTTAAGTCAAATGATTCTTGGACCAAATCTCTCTTCGTTGGTCCCAAACTTCTCAACATGGTTTATTGTGTCATATTATATCAATCTATGCTTCACATTTGGCTTCAGTTAACTTTGAACCTAGTCAAAATGAAGAAAGACCAAAATGGACGAACTTGGTTAAGTCGGATGATTCTTGGACCAAATCTCTCTTCGTTGGTCCAACACTTCTCCACATGGTTTTTTGTGTCATATTATATCAATTTATGCTTGACATTTAGCTTCAATCAACTTTGAAGCTAGTCAAAAGGAAGACAGACCAAAATGGATGAACTTTGTTAAGTTGGACGATTATTGGACGAAATTTCTCTTCCTTTGTTTCAAACTGCATCAAAGCGTTTCATGTGTCATATGACATCAATATATGCATGACATTTGACCTCGGTTAACTTTGAAGCTAGTCGAAATGAAGAAAGACCAAAATGGACGAACTTGGTTAGTTGGATGATTCTTGGACCAAATCTCTCTTCCTTGGTTTCAAACATCATCAAAGCGTTTAATGCGTCATATTACATCAATCTATGCTTGACATTTCCCTTCGGTCAACTTTAAGCCTTGTCGAAATAAGGAAAGACCAAAATGGACGAACTTGGTTAAGTCGGATGATTGTTGGACCAAATCTCTCTTCGTTGGTCCCACACTTCTCCACATGGTTTATTGTGTCATATTACATCAATCCATGATTGACATTTGGCTTCGATTAACATTGAAGCTAGTTGAAACAAAGAAAGACCAAATGGATGAACTTAGTCAACTTCAATGATTCATGGACCAAATCTCTCTTCCTTGGTCCCAAACTTCTCCACATGGTTTATTGTGTCATATTACTTCAATCTATGCTTGACATAAGGCTTCAGTCAACTTTGGAGCTACTCGAAATGAAGAAAGACCAAAATGGACGAACTTGGTTAAGTCGGATGATTCTTGGACCAAATCTCTCTTCGTTGGTCCCACACTTCTCCACATGGTTTTTTGTGTCATATTATATCAATTTATGCTTGACATTTGGCTTCAATCAACTTTGAAGCTAGTAAAAAGGAAGACAGACCAAAATGGATGAACTTTGTTAAGTTGGACGATTCTTGGACGAAATTTCTCTTCCTTTGTTTCAAACTGCATCAAAGCGTTTCATGTGTCATATGACATCAATATATGCATGACATTTGACCTCGGTTAACTTTGAAGCTAGTCGAAACAAAGGAACACTAAAATGGACGACCTTGGTCAACTTGGATGATTCTTGGACCAAATCTCTCTTCGTTGGTCTCAAACTTCTCCACATGGTTGAATGGGTCATATTACATCAATTTATGCTTGACATTTGGCTTTGATCAACTTTGAAGCTAGTCGAAATAAAGAAAGACCAAAATAGACGAACTTGGTCAACTTGGATAATTCTTGGACCAAATCTCTCTTCGTTGGTCCCACACTTCTCCACATGGTTTATTGTGTCATCTTACATCAATCCATGATTGACATTTGGCTTCAATTAACTTTGAAGCTAGTCGAAATGAAGAAAGACCAAAATGGACGAACTTGGTTAAGTTGGATGATTCTTAGACCAAATCTCTCTTCCTTGGTTCCAAACATCATCAAAGCGTTTAATGTGTCATATTACATCAATCTATGCTTCACATTTGGCTTCAGTCAACTTTGAACCTAGTCGAAATGAAGAAAGACCAAAATGGACAAACTTGGTTAAGTCGGATAATTCTTGGACCAAATCTCTCTTCGTTGGTCCCACACTTCTCCACATTGTTTATTGTATCATATTATATCAATGTATGCTCAACATTTGGCTTCAATCAACTTTCAAGCTAGTCAAAAGGAAGACAGACCAAAATGGATGAACTTTGTTAAGTTGGACGATTCTTGGACGAAATTTCTCTTCCTTTGTTCCAAACTTCATCAAAGCGTTTCATGTGTCATATGACATCAATATATGCATGACATTTGACCTCGGTTAACTTTGAAGCTTGTCGAAACAAAGGAAGACCAAAATGGACGACCTTGGTCAACTTGGATGATTCTTGGACCAAATCTCTCTTCGTTGGTCCCACACTTCTCCACATGGTTTATTGTGTCATATTACATCAATCCATGATTGACATTTGGCTTCAATTAACTTTAAAGCTAGTCGAAATGAAGAAAGACCAAAATGGACGAACTTGGTTAAGTCGGACGATTCTTGAACCAAATCTCTCTTCGTTGGTCTCAAACTTCTCCACATGGTTGATTGGGTCATATTACAGCAATTTATGCTCAACATTTGGCTTCAATCAACTTTCAAGCTAGTCAAAAGGAAGACAGACCAAAATGGATGAACTTTGTTAAGTTGGACGATTCTTGGACGAAATTTCTCTTCCTTTGTTTCAAACTTCATCAAAGCGTTTCATGTGTCATATGACATCAATATATGCATGACATTTGACCTCAGTTAACTTTGAAGCTAGTCGAAACAAAGGAAGACCAAAATGGACGACCTTGGTCAACTTGGATGATTCTTGGACCAAATCTCTCTTCGTTGGTCCCACACTTCTCCACATGGTTTATTGTGTCATGTTACATCAATCCATGATTGACATTTGGCTTCGATTAACATTGAAGCTAGTTGAAACAAAGAAAGACCAAATGGATGAACTTAGTCAACTTCAATGATTCATGGACCAAATCTCTCTTCCTTGGTCCCAAACTTCTCCACATGGTTTATTGTGTCATATTACTTCAATCTATGCTTGACATAAGGCTTCAGTCAACTTTGGAGCTACTCGAAACGAAGAAAGACCAAAACGGACGAATTTTGTTAAGTTGGATGATTCCTAGACCAAATCTCCCTTCCTTGGCTCCAAACTTTATCAAAGGATTTCATGTGTCATATTACATCAATCTATGTTTAACTTTTGGCTTTGATCAACTTTGGAGCTACTGGAAATAATGAAAGACCAAAATGGACGAACTTAGTTAACTTGGATGATTCTTGGACCAAATCTCTCTTCCTTTGTCCCAAACTTCTTGAAAGGGTCTAATGTGTCATAGTACATCAATCAATGTTTGACATTTGGCTTTGATCAACTTCAAAGCTACTAGAAACGAAGAAAGACCAAAATGGACAAACTTGGTCAACTTGGATGATTCTTGGACCAAATATCTCTCTCTTGGTCTCAAACTTCTCCACATGGTTTATTGTGTTATATTACATCAATCTATGCTTGACATTTGGCTTCGGTCAACATTGGAGCAACTCGAAATGAAGACAGACCAAAATACACAAACTTGGTTAACTTGGATGATTATTAGATCAAATCTCTCTTCCTTCATCTCAAACTTCTCCACACGGTTTATTGTGTCATCTTACTTTAATGACATATGGCTTCAGTCAACTTTGGAGCTACTCGAAACAAAAAAATAATAAAATGGACGAACTTGGTCAACTTCGATGATTATAGGACCAAATTTCTCTTTCATAGTCTCAATTGTGTCATATTACATCAATCCACGCTTGACATTTGGCTTCGGATAACTTTCGAGTTACTCGAAATGAAAAAAGGCCAAAATGGATGAACTTAGTCAACTTGAATGATTCTTGGTCAAAATTTCTCTTCCTTGGTCCAAAACTTCTGTACATGGTTTATTGTGTCTTATTAATTCAATCTATGCTTGACATTTGGCTTCGGTCAACTTTGAAGCTACTGGAAACAAAGAAAGACCAAAATGGACAAACTTAGTTAACTTAGATGATTCTTGGACCAGATATCTCTCTCTTGGTCTCAAACTTCACCACATGGTTTATTGTGTTATATTACGTCAATCTATGCTTAACATTTAGCTTCGGTCCACATTGGAGTAACTCGAAATGAAGAAAGATAAAAATGGACGAACTTGGTTAACTTGGATGATTATTGGACCAAATCTCTCTTTCTTGGTCTCAAAGTCCTCCACATGGTTTATTTTGTCATATTACATCAATCTATGCTTGACATTTGGCTTCGGATAACTTTGGAGCCACTCAAAATGAAGAAAGACCAAAATGGGCGAACTTAGTCAACTTCGATGATTCTTAGTAGAAATTTCTCTTCCTTGGTCCCAAACTTCTGCACATGGTTTATTGTGTCATATTAATTCAATCTATACTTGACATTTGACTTCAGTCAACTTTGGAGCTACTCGAAACGAAGAAAGAACAAATTGGATGAACTTGGATGATTCTTAGACCAAATCTCTCTTCCTTGGTCTCAAACTTCTCCACATGGTTTATTTTATCATATTACTTCAATCTATGCTTGACATTGGACTTCGATCAATTTTTGAGCTACTCGTAACGATGTAAGAACCAATTGGACGAACTTGATCAACTTGGATGATTCTTGGACCCAATCTCTCTTCCTTAGTCCCAAACTTCTCCACATGGTTTATTGTGTCATATTACTTCAATCTATGCTTGACATATGGCTTCAGTCAACTTTGGAGCTACTCGAAACGAAGAAAGGCCAAAAAAGACGAACTTGGTTAACTTGGATGATTATTGGATCAAATCTCTCTTCCTTCATCTCAAACTTCTCCACATGGTTTATTGTGTTATATTACATCAATCTATGCTTAACATTTGGCTTCAGTCAACATTGGAGCAACTCGAAACAAAGAAAGACCAAAATGGATGAACTTGGTTAACTTGGTTGATTATTGGATCAAATCTCTCTTCCTTCGTGTCAAATTTCTCCACATGCTTTATTGTGTCATAGTACTTCAATCTATGCTTGACATTTGGCTTCGGTCAACTTTGGAGCTACTCGAAATGAAGAAAGAACAAGGTCGACGAACTTCGTCAACTTGGATGATTCATGGATGAAATCTCGCTTCCTTGGTCCCGAACTTCTCCACATGGTTTGTTGTGTCATATTACTTCAATCTATGCTTGACATATGGCTTTAGTCAACTTTGGAGCTACTCGAAATGATGAAAGAACAAAATGGACGAACTTGGTCAATTGGGATGATTATTGGACCAAATCTCTCTTTCTTTGTCTCAATTGTGTCATATTACATCAATCCAGGGTTGACATTTGTGTTCGAATAACTTTGGAGTTACTCGAAATGAAGAAAGACTAAAAAGGACGAACATAGTCAACTTGGATGATTCTTGGTCGAAATTTCTCTTCCCTGGTCCCAAACTTCTGCACATGGTTTATTGTGTCATATGAATTCAATCTATGCTTGACATTTGGCTTCGGTCAACTATGGAGCTACTCGAAATGAAGAAAAAACAAATTGGATGAACTTAGTGAACTTGGATGATTCTTGGACCGAATCTCTCTTCCTTGGTCTCAAACTTGTCCACATGGTTTATTGTGTCATGTTACTTCAATCTATGCTTGACATTTGGCTTCGGTCAACTTTGGAGCAACTCGAAATAAAGAAAGAACCAATAGGATGAACTTGGTCAACTTGGATGATTCTTAGACCAAATCTCTCTTCTTTGGTCGCAAACTTCTCCACATGGTTTATTGTGTCATATTATTTCAATCTATGCTTGACATATGGCTTCAGTCAACTTTGGAGCTACTCGAAACAAAGAAAGAACCAACTGGACGAACTTGGGAAACTTGGATGATTCTTAGACCAAATCTCTCTTCCTTGGCCCCTAACTTCTCCACATGGTTTATTTTGTCATATTACATCAATCTATGCTTGACATTTGGCTTTAGTTTACTTTGGAGCTACTCGAAACGAAGAAAGACCAAGATGGACAAACTTGGTCAACTTGGATGATTCTTAGACCAAATATCTCTCTCTTGGTGTCAAACTTCTCCACATGGTTTATTTTGTCATATTACATCAATCTATGCTTGACATCTAGCTTCGGTCAACATTGAAGCAACTTGAAACGAAGAAAGACCAAAATGGATGAACTTGGTCAACCTGGATGATTATGGGACCAAATCTCTCTTTCTTGGTTTGAAACTCTTCCACATGGTTTATTGTGTCATATTACATCAATCTATGCTTGACATTTGGCTACTGTCAACTTTGGAGTTTCGCGAAACGATGAAAAACCAAAATGGATGAACTTGGTCAACTTGGATGATTCTTGGACTAAATCTCTCTTCCTTGGTTTCAAACTTCTCCACGTGGTATATTTTGTCATATTACATCAATCAATGCTTGAAATTTGGCTTTGGATAATTTTGGAGCTACTCGAAATGAAGAAAGACTAAAATGGACCAACTTAGCCAACTTGGATGATTCTTGGTCGAAATTTCTCTTCCTTGGTCCAAAAATTCTGCACATGGTTTATTGTGTCATATTAATTCAATCTATGCTTAACATTTGGCTTCGGTCAACTTTGGAGCTACTCGAAACGAAGAAAGAACAATTTGGAAGAAATTGGTGAACTTGGATGATTCTTGGACTAAATTTCTCTTCCTTGGTCCAAAACTTCTGCACATGGTTTATTGTGTCATATTATATCAATGTATGCTTGACATTTGGCTTCGGTTAACTTTGAAGCTATTGAAAATGAAGAAAGACCAAAATGGATGAACTTGGTTAACTTGGATGATTCTCAGACCAAATCTCTCTTCCTTGTTCCCAAACATCTCCACATGGTTTATTGTGTCATATTACATCAATCTATTCTTGACATTTGGCTTCAGTCAACTTTGGAGCTAGTTGAAACGAAGAAAGACTAAAATGGACGAACTTGGTGAACTTGGTTGATTCTTGGACCAAATCTCTCTTCCCTAGTCTCAAACTTCTCCACATGGTTTATTGTGTCATATTACTTCAATCTATGCTTGACATTTGGCTATTGTCAACTTTGGAGCTTTTTTCGAAATGATGAAAAACCAAAATAGACGAACTTGGTCAACTTGGATGATTCTTGGACCAAATCTCTCTTCCTTCATCTCAAACTTCTTCACATGGTTTATTTTGTCATATTACATCAATCTAGGATTGACATTTGGCTTCAATCAACTTTGGAGCTACTCGAAATGAAGAAAGACCAAAATGGATGAACTTGTTAAGTTGGATGATTATTGGACCAAATCTCTCTTCCTTGGCTCCAAACTTTATCAAAGGGCTTAATGTGTCATATTACATCAATCTATGTTTAACATTTGGGTTTGATCAACTTTGGAGCTACTGGAAACAAAGAAAGACCAAAATGGACGAACTTGGTTACGTTGGATGATTCTTGGACCAAATCTCTCTTCCTTGGTTCCAAACTTCATCAAAGGGTTTAATGTGTTATATTACATCAATCTATGTTTGACATTTGGTGATACTAACCCCAACAACATTGTGATGAAACCCATAACGAAATTAGTTTGAGGATCGTTTCTAGTTCAGGTGTGTATAGACAAAGCCGCAACCCAACACCTATATTGTGGTGTGAACCTGGGTATAGTGAAGATGCCATATTCAAGGGTGGAAACTTGATTGATAAGTCGAATAGCTCTCAAAGAACTAAAGAGAATATGCAATCTCACAATTTAAGCAAAACGCATAATTGGAATTTTATTGAATCAAAGAGGCCTATTTAAAGACGTTACAAACTTAGGAAACTTGTTCAAATAGAAAAGGAAATAAAAAAAGGTAATCAAATCAAATCAGCTAGCTTCTAGAATTGGGAAATTAAATCAAATAGCTAATCCTAATGCAATCAACCCTATAATTTCCCAATCAAATACAATCAGCCTTATAATTTCCTATTTAGTTTCCTGGCCAATTTTGGGCATGAAGCATGTTGACTATTCTTAGTTGATCTTGCTCCATGGGCCTGCATGAACTAGCTTGCTCAAAGGCCTCTTGCACCAGCCCATTTAATGCTTCCTTGAACCTCTTTGCCCTAGCTCTTGTCATGGGACTGAGTGGTACTTCAAGTGGGTCTCTACTCCACTTGGCGGGAACATTTCCTTTGGCAACAGCGTCCCCATTGGCAGTGCTAGTAGCAACGCCTCCATTGGCAGTATTGGTGGCCACGTTTCCATCATTCCCCTCCTCTTGAAAAGGATTTATCCTCAAATCTTGAAGCTCTAATATATCAACTTCAGTATTGATATATTCAAAAACTTGGATCAAATCTTCTTCTCTTGTTTTTAGCTAAAATCTTGTTGGAAACATATGTATCTTCTTTCTCTTGTGTAATAATCCTCCTAGGTCAAATATTATCCTTTGGACAACATTGTGTTGAACTTTCTCATGCAATTTTACTACAAAGAAAACTTTCAATTTCCCACTTAAGCTAGTATACTTATCAACATGTGATAGTAATCGATTCATGTGGGTTACTAAATTATAACCAAAGTGAAATAACAACATATCAGTAGTCAACATAAATACTTTTTCCATTTATGGGCCATGTGAATTTCCATAGGATCACCAACCATGTCATACTAGGAATGATAAAATCTATTGATCCTATGATATGTTCTTCCCAATCACACAAAGAATTTTCAAGCACAACCTTCTTGTCTTTTTTAAGTAAGGAAGTAAAATGCTCAAAGAACTTTGAAAACTCAATCTCCAAGCAAGTACTAAACATACTACACAGATTGCGAAGAACACAAGACTCTCCAAAGTACTTATATTCTAACAACTCTTCATCCCAAATTAGACCAGAAATACCCCTTATTGAAGGAATATAAACCAAATTAGGATTCATGGTGTCATAAACATGAGCACTCTTATGAATATTCACATCACCACACAAACTTGTAAAAAGAGAATATGAAGTTTTAGAATGAAAAAACCTATCACACTCAAATTCTCTATGCAATAGCAAACACAACAATGATGCATTAGAAAGCTCCTTGAAAGTATTGAAAACTCTCTCATGCACATTATTCAGCTTAATCATTTTGGTCTCACAGAATGGATTTCTCCAAAATTTCACATGTTTATGGATTTGCATAAAAGCAATTGCAAAACAAGCATTGGGCTTTTTCTGAAAATCAATATCAGCAACATGTAATTTTCTATTAGACTTACATCCCAATGACACTTCACATAAACTAGGAATAAGATTGTACCTTAAAGCAAGATTTTCAACATCTGCATGTTCTTTTTCATGCTTGCATGTGATCGCATATAGCAAGGGCTCCATGAATTCAAGCCACTTCTCATGCCATTTCTTCAAATTTCTTTTTCTCAGACTAGTTAACACAATTTGTAAATGTTCAAGATGTTCAATGAAATTCCCATTATAGACCAAAGCATCTCCAAAATATTCAACAACAAAATTACCCAAAAATGCACAAAAGAAACTATGAATCACACATAATTGATTTCCTTTTAAGAAAAGACTATCATGTTTATCAAGCTTGTTCAATGTAATTCCACGTCCATTGAAGACACGAAAATAGTTCAACTTAGCAGTCCTTGAAGCTTTAATGAAATCAAATTCCAATGAATTCAAATTAAGTGCAAAGACAGGTACAGTCCTTGGTGACATTGAATCAATAATTGAACGACTTTTAAAATCATGCAAGAAAGACATAGAAGCATAGTAGTCAAATCCCAACTTATTTACATTAAGGATTGATACTTTCCTTTGACATGAAGAATTAAGAACCATATTATCCTTAAAGTGCAGCAAGGACTTAATAACACAAGTCAAGAAAAATTCATCACTCCTTTTCATGACAATAGGATTTACATATTAGGAATTAGGGACTTTTGATCGGCTTGTTGTCTTGCGGAAGCTTGATGATAAAGTAAGAAAACATGAAAGAGTAGAAGAAAGAAACTAGAGTGACGCCTTGCTGTCTTGGGGAAGCTTGATGGATTGCTGTTGCCATCCCCCTTGTGTTCAGCCCTCTTGATATATTTATATGGTGTCTATCCCCATTAGACTCAAAGTAGGACTCTAAATTATATAAAAAAGGTATAATTACAAATCAATCCTAATCCTACTTTAACTAAGGCTTTAATTGGGCTTCACACTTCAAGACTTTAATCCTACTTAAAACTCTATTCCGAAGAGTCTTTTAGGTTGTGGACTCCTCATCCTTGCATGGCACAACTTCCCAAAAGTTCACTTAGTTTGGAAGTCCTTAAAACTGCTCTGAAATAGCTCCAGGGTGCCACGGCGCCCATTGGCAGAATGCTCAGTTTCCTCTCGGGTATAAGGCGCCGCAGCACCCATTGGCAGAATGGGTCTTTTCTTCCATTTTGCTTCCCTTGACGTGTGTACCTGCAACACAATGAAATTTAATCAAAAGCAATGTATTTTTACCTTAATTGGGACTTGAAATGTAAGGAAATTGATGCTAAATTATCTATATAAAATGTAATTATCAATGGGTAAGCAAGGAATTCATATATATACTTTCATTGTGTGTTTTTCACCTTATTTCCATCATTCTTTTATTTTCCCTAGCCTTCACCCAAGCCTCATTACAACCCTTTTAAAGTCCTTTTGGTTGGTGCATTTAGTTCTATTGAGTGGTGGAGATGTGATATATGAGCAACCATATGGCAAGGTTTTGTGTACATTGACTTGAGCAAAACAATGAACCCATTTTAAACACTCTGAGTGAATTGAGCGCATCCTACATCTTTGTAAGGGAATTCATTCTTATTGCATCAACCTCATGGAACTTCATGGATATACACTTGTGTGTGTGCATCCTAAAAATTGCACTTTGCTATACATTACTATCACGAACCTCATTTTGATGTTGTGAATTTTGAGCTAAGCCTTCCTTTTGTGAGTAATCTCTTGGGGCATAATATGGGTTTGCCACTTATCAAGTAAATGGAGTTGGTCGTGCTAATATGATTTTTCACACTTAGTTTTTAATGACTTTTACATGCTGCTCCTAGAGGCCTATTTGGGTGAGTAAATCTATTAAGCTATTGCATCTTGAGTCCTTAGCATCCTTTGGGTTTAGGAATATTTTACTTAAGGTTTGCTTGAGAACAAGCAACACTAAAGTTTGGGGGGATTTTGTAGGAGCTGTCGTAGGCTCACAAATTAATTCACTACTCCCTTGAAATTCTAATATAATATAGGGCAAGTAGGATCAATCCCACGAGGAAGCGAGTATATTAATCTAATATAATTGCTTTAAAAGAAAGGAAATAACAGAAAAGTAAACTACCTAATCGAATTACCTAAGGACTAACACACAAAAGGGGGGGGGAGTTTGAATATGTAATTGCTACTAAAAATTCTGGGAAGATTTAGAAGTTAATAAAAGAGAATAAAGAGAAGTAGAACAAGTAAATTGAGTGACAGAATTAATAAGGCATGCTTAGCATTGACATATCCTCACCATGATAACACAAATTCGATCATTGACACATAGATAAATTAATTTCGAATAGCTAGACTGTAGAACTTTGTACGACAAAATTTCCTATTTTCCCTTACCGGTTGTTTTGTAACTAGAACGTCTGAGCTCAAAACCTACCAAGTCCAATAACCTCAATACACCAGCACATGAGATTTAACCGAACTTGGAGCATTAAGATCTATGGAAAACATCATCTAACCTAAACCATAAAGGTCTACCAGCGGCTCTATGTAATTCAGATATGAAATTATTCTAATCAATCCAATTCTAGGGTTAACTAGTTGTTACTTGTGCCGATTAATTAAGGTTCCAGACTTACTTAATTGGCTAACAATATGAATCATTCAAATAGGTTAGTTAGCTACTCCAAATAGATCCAAATAGATTCAATAACAATGCTGTCAAATAATTTCAGAATACTCAAATCAATTTATCTAACATTAAAATCATAATCTTGTCTCACAAATTTGGTATCATGGCTTAGATATGTCTAGCTAAGCATAAAAGAAATTAAGCTACCATACTAACAGATCCAGCAAAATTCTGGACTGAAAGCATGATCGCTTGAACAAAAATAAGCAAAGAGAAAAATACTAGTTTTGGCAAAAGGGACAATGGATGTCTTCAGCTCTTGATGCGTGGCTCTTGGTGGTGTTGCGTGGATGAGTTCCAGATCTAGTAGCAGCTCTGAATGTGGCATTGATGGTTGTGTGGTGGCATGTTGGTTCTTTGGCTATTTATAATATATCCACTTCTAGTTAGACTCAAAATAGGACTCTTAATTAAATTATATCTCTAAATACAAGTCAATCCTAATCATAATCTAACTAGGACACTAAGTGGATATATTTTTCCAAGACTTTAGTTCCACTTTAATCATGCTTCCAAAGAGTCTTCCAAGCTTAGGAATCCCAATCCTTGTATGATAAGGCTTCCCGGTAATTGACTTGCCTTAAAACTCCTCAAAATTGCATCAATGCAGGCTTTGGGTGCCACGGCAGTGAGGGATGGGCGCCATGGCATTGAGTTGCAGAATTGGCAGCCCTTTGTTGCTGGAATGCAGCACCACGGCGCCCATTGGCAGCATTGCCATTTTTCTATTTTTCAGCTTGGCTCTTCAATGCTTGTCAATGCTTGTTCTTAGCATGGAAATTAATCACTTGTGAAAATACAAATGTTAGTAAAAACATGCAATTAAGCTCAATTTATAATATCATCCATAAGAGTTCAAGAATCTAAAAAGTGATTTAAATCAAATGAAATAGCCTAAGAATGTGTCACTAAACCAAGAAATTATGGGGTTGAAATGTGACTAAAATGAGACCTAACAAATTCCCCCACACTTAAACTCTTGATCATCCTCGATCAAATTAAGAACAAAACAAAGAAAACTCTCCTGAGAATTGTAAGTCACCATGTCAAGCAAGTCATCACCTCACAAACATAAGTAGATATGTCATTAAGCAAAGACTCTTAACTCAAATTTCACAATGCATAATATGAATGATCCTCACTGGATATATGTGTTTTATACTCAATTCTCTCAAGTGTTTAGGTTTAAAGTGTTTACTCTCAAGTTCATAATCATAAAGCAAGAGCTACCAAAATTTGATTTTCAGTCTTACCTTCACCTCTTAGAATACATTGCATACTTGAATCAAAAGGTTCCTGGTTGCAATGGGGCTTTTGGTAAGGTAAAAAGGATTAATGGATGATGGAATCAAGGATTAAATTACACCAAGAAGAGATTATGTGAATTCAAAAGCATACTCTTTTCAAGCTCACTCACTTTCCATTATCAAGCCCCATATTTGCATATTTTACTTCTCCCTTCTTTTTCATTCTTTTGCTTTTGCTTGCAGATTTCTTTTTCTTTTCTTTTTCCATAATTTGTTTCCAGAAATTTTTGTTCTTTCCAGAATTTTTCTTTTCTTTTTCTGGACTTTTTCTGCACTTTGCTTTGGGGGATTTTCACATCTTTTGAGGCTCTTTCTTTCCACTTCCCTAGTTACTAACTAGGCAACAATTTGATGTCTCAAATTCACATAGTCCTTCAAGGTGTTGGGTTCAAAAATGGGGATAAATCAAAGGAATAGTATATGGCTTATAATGTGCTTAAAAGAAAGGAAGGCTAAGGCTCAAAAGTGGTCAACTAGTGGTAATTCTGCAAGGTGGCTGTGAAAGGCTAAATTGGTTAAACCTAAGTGCCCATATCACTTTCAAGCATGCAATGATAACTCTAAATATGTGGTAAGGCTTAGAGCAAATTCCAGAGGTCTATACCTTAGATTGAACAAAATACACACATGAAAAAAATATATATGAACTCTCAAATTGGCATGAATGTCCTAACCTTTCACTCGGCTCAAATAGCTCACTTGGACCTCATGATCAATCACATTATACAATGTATAGGTTTGAGATTTGGCTTTTGAGTTAGGGTCCACATAGCCATACTTACTTATGCCATGGGTTATACTTGATTAACATGAGACTACATACCCAGCTAATATGTCCTCCCAAAGAGGCAGTGTACCCAGCAAATATACCAGCCAACACAAGAAGCGTACTAGCCAACAAACCCACTTGCACAAGCAGCATGCCCGAAAAACAATCTTACCCACTCAGGTAGTGCACCCAACCAACAAGCTCACTCGTATAAGCAGCGTGCCTAGCTAGTATGCTTATCTACACATGCACTGTGCTAAGCCAACAAGCCCACCTACAAGGGCAGGTTGATGAGCTAGTTTGCCCACCCACATTTGTGACATGCCAGCCAGTAAACCCACATGCTCAAGCAATGTGTTAGCTAGCAGCCCACCTAGAATTGCATTGTGCCTAGACAACATGCCCACCTGTACATGTAGCGAGCCAACCAGCAAGTCTACCAACACAATTAGCGTGCTCAAGAAGTATGCCCACATGCACAAGCATTGTGCCTAGCTAGCAATCCAAAAAGCACAAGTTGTGCCTAACCATCTTCCCACCCACACAAGTAGTATGCCTAGCAAGTAGTGTGCCCACCCAAATAGGCAAGGTGCTCAATAAGTGTAACATCCTACATAAGTATTGTGCCTAGCCTACATGCCCACCCACAAAGGCAATATGCTAATCAGCAATCCCATATGCATAAGTAGCATCCCCAGTCAGCATGCCCACCTACACAAGTAGTATGCCCAGCTAGTATGCTTACCCACAAATATAGCGTGCCAAGCTAACATGCCCACCCGCACGGGCAGCTTACTAAGCCAGTATGCTCGCCTGCATGGTCAGCAGCTAGCCAGAAAACACATCCGCTTAGGCAACATGCCTGTTTGCTAGCCACCGACACCCACATAGGCACCATGCCCAGCAAGCATGCCCACTCACATAAGTAACATGCCAACTAGCAAGTCTACTTGCATAAGTAGCGTGCCCAACAAGGATGCTCACCTGCACTAGCATTGTGCTAGCCAACAAACCCCCAGAAAGGCAACGTGCCTAGTAAGCAACATAACATGAAGCTATCCCACTACACTGGCAATGTCCACATCGAGCATGCCCTCTTGCAAAAGCATTATGCTCAACCACACAAGCAACCTATCAAACCAAATAGGCTGCACGTTGTGTCAGCATGTACACTTGCACAAGCAGTGAGCTAGCCAGCAAGCTTACCCACACAACCAGCGTGCCAAGCAAGTATGCTCACTTGCATAGGTAGTATGCCTAGCCATCTTGCCCACCTATGAAGGCAACGTGCCAAGCCAACAATTCAACCCACACAAGCAACATGCCTGACAAGTATATGTAGAGAGGTGTCGTAGTGCTTTTTCAGATCTGGCCTCTTGATATATATAAGGGATTAAATCCTAATCCTATTCAGCCTTGGTATTTTCCAACAAGAGGGAAAGCAGAATTCTTTTCCAACTCCAACTCCTCTTCTTAGCCACTTGATAAGTCCTTCTTTGATGAGGAAATTACTTATATTGGAATTGGAGTTGGCTTAGGATTCTCCTTTTTATATTTTCAGCTCTACTTGGATATTTAATATACTTATCCTAGTTCTACTTAACATAGGACTCTTAGATGCATTATAAATTAAATTACAAAGTCATTCCTAATCATACTCTAATTAGGACACCAAGTAGATTTATTTTTCCAAGACTTTAATTCCACTTTAATCATGCTTCCAAAGAGTCTTCCAAGTTTAGGAGTCCCAATCGTTGTATGATAAGGCTTCTCGGTAGTTGAATTGGCTTAGGACTCTTCAAAATAGGTGCAGAATTTCTCCAGCTCCCCATGGCAAGGAAGCTATCTTGCCACAACGAGATATAACAGAATTGGCAGTGTAGTCTCGGGTTCTCCTCGCCATGGCGAGGAGGGCAGCTCACCACGGCGAGCTCTGGCAACATGTCATTCTTCAATTTTCCAGCTTGGCTCTTCAATGCTTGTTCTTGACATAGAAATTAATCACTTGTACAAATGTTAGTTAAAAACATGCAATTAAGCTCAATTTATATTATCATCCATATGAACTCAAGAATCTAAAAAATGATTAAATCAAATGAAATAGTCTAAGAATGTGCCACTAAACCAAGAAAATATGGGGTTGAAATGTGACTAAAATTCTACCTAACAGTATACCCAATCGAACGAGCAGCGTGCCCACCACCTAGCCCACACGCACAAGAAGCGTGCCTAGCAAGTTTCCCTACCTACACAAGCAGTGTACTTGCCAACAAACCCACTTGCACATGCAGCATGCCCATCTAGCAATTCCACCTACACATGCAGCTTGCATTACATGACAGACAACGTGCCCAACATGTATGCCTTTCCACAAATGTAGCGTGCTAAGCTAGCATGCCTACTTCCACGAGTAGCTTGTTGAGCCAATATGCCAAGCCTCACAGGGAAACATGCCAACAACAAACCCACCCACTCAAGTAACATGCTAGCCAGCAATTCCATATGTACAAGCACTATGCCCAGCCAACATGCCCGCGCGCACACTTAGCAAGACAACCAGCAAGCCCACCCACATAGGTAGCGTGCCCTTCAAGTATGTGGACTTGTACAAGTAGTGTGCCTAGGTAGCAACTCCACAAACACAAGTAGTGTACCCAAAAGTATGCCAAGCGGAACAGATGGCATGCCTAGCCATTTTGCCTACCCGCACATGCAGCATGCCTAACCAGTATGACCTCTTACATAGGATTGTACCTAACTAGCATGCTAGCCAGCATGCCCACCCGCATAGGAAGGGTGCCCAACAAGTAGTGTGCCCAGCCATCCACATAAGCAGTATGCCAAACAAGTAGTGTGCACACTCGCACAGCTAGCGTGCCAACCATTATAACCTTTTGCATAGGCATTGTGCCTAGCTAGCATGCCCACTCGCACAAGCAACATGCCCAGCCAACAATCCCACCAACACAAGTAGCGTGCCAAGTCAGCATGACCACCCGCAAAAGCAGTATGCCCAGCTATGATGCCTACCCACACATGTAGCATGCCGAGCCGCATGCCTAGCTAGCATTCCTTCTTGCACATGCAACGTGCCCAACCAACATCCGTAACTGCACATAAAACATACCCACCCACATAGGCACCATGCCAAGCCAGCATGCCCAACACACAGGCTGCGTGTCACCAACAAGCCTACCCAAACGGCACCGTTCCTAGTCAACATGCCCACCCATACAAGCAATGGCTAGCCAACAAGACAAACGTAGAGGCACCATGCCAAGCCAGCATGCCCAGCTAACATCCCCACCCGCACAAGCTACATGCCAGCCAGCCAGCCATTACACCTGCATAAGCATAATGCGTAGCCAGAACTGAAAAGGATGGCAGCCCCAAACGAGCAACCGAATGAGGGACACATCCCTCTTCACACTTTTGCTGTCCCAAAAATTCAAAACGCAATGTCGAGCATCCGAAATCCAACAGTAGAGGCGAACAACGAGATCAAACCAGCTTTAATTCAGATAGTCCAGAATAATCAATTTTTTGGAGCACCGACTGAAGATCCAAATTTGCACCTCTCTACTTTTCTGGAGATCTGTGCCATATTCAAATATAATGGAGTGTCAAAGGAGGCAATCAAGCTTCGACTTTTCTCTTTTTCACTCAGAGATGGAGCGAGAAGGTGGCTAAATTCTTTGCCACCCAGTTCAGTCAACACATGGGACTCCTTAGCCCATAAATTTCTCATTAAATATTTCCCTCCTTCAAAGACTACCAAGCTGAGAATTGAGATTGTTAACTTCAATCAATTTGACCAAGAATCTCTTTATGATGCTTGGGAGAGATTCAAGGAGCTGCTAAGGAAGTGTCCACATCATGGAATGCAAGACTGGCTAGTCATGCAAGTGTTCTATGGAGGATTGAACCCTAACACAAAGACCGTGGTAGATGCAGCAGCTGTAGGAGCTTTTCTAAACAAAGACTATGATGAAGCCTACGAGTTACTTGAAGAGGTTACCATAAATGCCTCTAATTGGAGTTCTGGGAGGGATAATGAGAAGAAAGTAGTTGGAATTCAAGATAATGATCCAATTGCAACACTTGCATCTAAATTAGATCAAGTACTTTATTTCCACACTGCTCTACTCAAAGGAAATTCTATGGAGGCTATGCAAGAAGAAGCCAAAGAGGTGAATTATGTGGGGAACAATAATCCCTACTCCAAGACCTACAACCCAGGCTAGAGGAATCATCTAAATTTTTCATGGAAAAATTCAGGACAAGCAGCACCTCAATATCAGAGAATCGCCAACAACCTCCAAGAATGAATTTAGAAGATGCCATGACTAAACTGGCAGCATCTCAAGCTGATCTTACTGAAAAGACTAATCAATTCATGGTGTCTACAAATGCTTCCATCAAGCAATTGGAGAACCAGGTGGGCCAAATTTCTCAACTTCTAACAACAAGGCAGCCTGGTGTATTACTAAGCACAACTGAAGCAAATCCAAGAGATATCAAAGCCATCACTCTGAGAAGTGGGAAGACACTAGAAGTTGTCTAAAAACCCATGCCTAAAGAAGAAAAAGAAGCTGAAACTGAAGCTGAAAAAGCACCTGAAGACATACCAGAGGAGAGGCCAAAACTGCAAGAGTCAGTGGAGAAGCCAAGATCCAAGCTTTTTCCTGACAATCCTCCACCTAACAAGCCACCTCTCCCATTCCTAAACAGATTTAGAAAGCAAAAGCTAGAAAAAAAATTTGCAAAGTTTCTGGAGGTATTTAAAAAATTGCATATTAACATTCCTTTTGCATAAGCTTTGGAACAAATGCCCAGCTATGTGAAGTTCATGAAAGACATATTATCCAACAAGAGAAGATTGCAAGACTATGAGAATATTGCACTTACTGAAGAGTGCAGTGCTATACTCCAAAAGAAATTACCACAGAAGCTTGAAGACCCTGGAAGTTTCACCATTTCATGCGTGATAGGCCAGGAGTACTTCAGCAAAGCACTATGCGATCTTAGAGCTAGCATAAATCTCATGCCACTTTTGGTTTACAGAAAGCTGAATATTGGAGAATCCAAGCCTACTATCGTATCTTTGTAACTATCTGACAGATCCATCAAATATCCAAGAGGTATAGTAGAGGATGTTTTAGTTAAAGTTGACAAATTCACAAATTCATCTTCCCTACAGATTTCATAGTACTAGATATGGAAGAAGATAAGGAGATCCCTATCATCTTGGGGAGACTATTCTTAGTAACTGGGAGAGCCCTGATAGATGTGCAAAAAGGGAATCTGACCCTGAGAGTGCAGGAAGAAGAAGTAACATTTGACATCCTCAAGGCATTAAAGCATCCAACTAATGAAGAAGCATGTTTCAGAGTAGATCTAATAGAGCAATGCGTCCAAGAGGTGAAGGAGAATTCAAAATTTTCAGAACCACTTGAAGCATGCCTAGTTGGAATGACTCCAGAAGAAAACCCTGAAATAAAAGAATAGATTCAACAGCTTGAAGCGACACCACCAGTATTCATCTAGAAGCCTGCCAAAACACTAGGAGAACAAGGGGACATAACTGAAACCTCAAAAGAGCAACCACCCAAAATGGAGCTGAAGCCATTACTTGATCACTTAAAGTACTGCTACTTGGGAGATTCAGAGACCCTACCGGTGATTCTTTCTGCTTCCATGACTAAATAATAAGAAGAAAAACTTCTAAGAGTGCTCAAAGCAAATAAGGATGCAATGGGATGGACCATTGCCGACATCAAAGGCATAAGCCCCACCTTATGCATGCACAAGATCTACATGGAGGAGAATTTCAAGCCTTCAGTAGAGCACTAGAGAAGATTGAATCCGCAAATGAAAGAAGTAGTTAAAAAAGAAGCACAAAAATGGCTAGATGTAGGTATAATTTATCTTATTTCTGATAGCCCTTGGGTGAGTCCTGTGCAGGTAGTACCAAAGAAAAGAGGAATGACTGTGGTGAAAAATGACAACAATGAACTAATTCCCACCATAACAGTGACCAGATGGAGAATATGCATTGATTATAGGAAGCTGAATAAAGCAACAAGAAAAGATCACTTTCCACTACCATTCATTAATCAGATGCTGGACAGACTAGCAGGGTATCCTTTCTATTATTTTCTGGATGGATATTCTGGCTACAATCAAATTGCCATAGCCCCTGAAGATCAAGAAAAAATAACATTTACATGCCCCTATGGTACCTTTGCATTTAGGAAGATGCCATTTGGGTTATGTAATGCACTTGCGACTTTTCAGAGGCTTATGATGGCATTATTTTCTGACATGGTGGAGAATTGCATAGAGATTTTCATGGATGATTTCTCAGTATTTGGGAACTCATTTGATTCTTTCCTTCACAACTTGTCATTAGTGCTCAAAAGATGCCAAGAAACCAATTTGGTACTAAATTGGGAAAAATGCCACTTCATGGTGACAGAAGGCATTGCTTTAGGCCACAGGATATCCTTAGAAGGTATACAAGTAAACAAAGCCAAAGTGGAATTGATTGAGAAACTTCCTCCTCCTTCTACTGTTAAAGGAGTGAGGAGCTTTCTAGGGCATGCAGGATTCTATAGGAGATTCATCAAGGATTTCTCAACAATCACAAAGCCATTATGCAACCTTCTCTTGAAAGAAGCAGAATTTTCTTTTACAAAGGAATGTACAATTGCATTCGAAACCTTGATGAAAGCTCTTGTCACTGCTCCCATAATAATCATGCCTAAATGGGGAGAGCCTTTTGAGATAATGTGTGATGCAAGTGACTATGCAGTAGGAGCTGTCCTGGGACAGACAAGAGACAAGACTTTCAAAGCCATCTACTACACAAGCAAGACTCTTGATCCTGCTCAAGTCAACTATGCCACAACAGAAAAAGAATTGTTAGCTGTGGTCTTTGCCTTCGAAAAATTTAAACCGTATCTCATTGCCAACAAGACCATAGTATACACTGACCATGCAACATTGAAATATTTGTTGAACAAGAAAGATGCCAAGCCAAGATTAATCAGATGGATTCTCTTATTACAAGAATTCAATTTGGAGATCAAAGACAAGAAGGGAAAAGACAACTTAATAGCCGATCATCTATCAAGACTAGAAAGTAATATGGTGAACAAGATTCCAGTAGCAAATCACTTCCCTTACGAGTAAGTTTTCTCCATAAAAACGATTACAATTAATGGATGGAGAAAAAGAAATAATGATGATCCATGGTATGCTGATTATGTCAACTACCTAGCAAGCCATGAACTCCCACCTGAAGCAACATATCAACAAAGGAAGAAATTTTTATCCAAGGTAAAATATTATTTTTGTGATATCCCAATGCTTTATCGCAGATGCAGTGATCATATGATCAGAAGGTGTGTCCCAGAAGAAGAGTATTCTTTTATTTTAGAAAGCTGCCATTCAAGTAGCTATGCCGGACATTATGCAGCTCACAAAACAAGAACTAAAGTACTGCAGAGTGGATTTTTCTGTCCCACACTATTCAAGGATGCAAAATCTTTCGTAAAGAGTTGTGATAAATGTCAAAGAGCTGGGAATTTATCCAGAAAGCATGAAATGCCTCAAAACCCAATTTTAGAAGTTGAACTATTTGATGTTTGGGGCATTGACTTCATGGGACCATTCCCATCATCATATGGCAATTTATACATCTTAGTTGCATTGGACTATGTGTCTAAATAGGTAGAAGCTGCTGCCTCTCCAACAAATGATTCCAAAGTGGTCCAGAAATTTCTCAGAAACAACATATTTGCCCGATTTGGAGTCCCAAGAACATTGATAAGTGATGGAGGCACTCACTTCTGCAACAAACCACTCAAAACTCTCTTGGAGAAATATGGAGTAAAGCATAAAATTGCCACCCCTTACCATACACAAACTAGTGGGCAAGTAGAGGTGTCTAACAGAGAGCTGAAGAGGATACTTGAGAAAATAGTCCACAACAACAGAAAAGATTGATCCGTGAAGCTGACAGATGCACTCTAGGCATACAGGACAACATTCAAGACTCCCCTAGGCATGTCACCATACAACATTGTCTTCAGGAAGGAATGCCATTTGCTAGTGGAGCTAGAACATAAAGCTTATTGGGCTATAAAGCTACTGAATTTCGACCCTCATGCAGCTGGACAAAACCGCCTATTGCAACTCAATACACTAGACGAATTCAGGAGGGAAGCATACGAAAACAGCCGCATATACAAGGAAAGAACCAAAGCATGGCATGACAAAAAGATCACACGAAAGAACTTTTATCCTGGACAACAAGTACTATTATTTAACTCCAAACTCAGACTCCATCCAGGTAAGCTAAAATCAAGATGGTCAGGACCATATACAGTTACTAATGTGACCCCATTCGGAGCCATTGAACTAAAAGGCAACAAGCACAACTTCAAAGTAAATGGACATTGATTAAAACCATACCTCACAAGTCCAGAAATTCAAGTGCATGTTGTCAGACTTCAAGACCCTCCATGATATCAGACAAAGTCAGGCTGAGGACTGTAAACTAAGCGCTTATGGGAGGCAACCCATCGGCTTTTATTTCTTTTGTATTTTTAGTGTTTTTAATTTTTATTTCTTTCTTATTTTTCTATTACTCAATAAATTTAAATTCAACACTTGAAGCCGTGCAGGTCATAGGAATCAAACTAGAGCAGAATTGATCGAATTCAGGACGAAAAACATGATAGAAGCAAGTCCAGCTTGCCACAATGAGCTCTTCCAGAATGTATTCGGCTAAGGCTCGCCGACGAGGATCACTGTTCACACACCAAATTTTTGAAAAAATAAAAATAAAAAATAAATTTGGAAATTACAAAACTGCCACTCGCCATGGCGAGGCACCACGCTAGTCGCGACGAACTAACCCAGAATTCAAATTGAATTCGCGGCCTCATTCCTCACACTTTGCCCATTCACTCACCCTCACTTACCTATTCACACTCCTCACATGCTTACCTAGTTTTGCCGATTAGACACCTCCAAATCATCTTAAAATACTTCACCTTTCATCAACACACCGATTTCCCCAAGCTTTGTCAAGATCAAAGTTGCGATTTTTCACTTTCTCTCTCTAGTCAAAAGCTTTCTCTCTCTACTGCGTCTCCACATTTTGGCCAAATTTGGAGCGGGAAAGCCATGGAATTGAAGCATCTCACATCATACAAGTAAGTATACATCAACCCATTACTTCTAATCGGTTAAATTTGAAAAAAATTTGCACACCCAATACCCCATAACCCCCATATCCGAATTTGGTGAATGGCTTTGCATGTTCTCGAATTCGTGGTTGCATGTTCTGTTTATTGATCATAATTGACTGTCTAATAGTTGAATAAGTGATTGGTGATGGAAATCTATGAAGAAAATTGATGATTAGTGGATGATTGCATACTAGGAAAATTTAGTGAAATTGTGAAATTGCGTAATTTGTGCCTAAATTTGAGATTAATTGTGTCTTAGTGCATTCCATTTTCTGTCAAGTATTGGTGTTGTGCTTGGTGTGTTTTGCTGTGAATTTTTGCAGAAAAATGCCAACTAAAAAAGTAGCAAAAAGGAAGGTTCCATCTTCCTCACGAGCCCCACCTTACGATGACACCCGCTTTGTGAGCAAGAAGGCTCAAGACTACTTTAACGAGCTCTGCACAAAGCCGCCAATTTTGGAATTTGGCATTGACTTGCATTTGGCGTGCTTTGCCCTAATTGCAAACCAAATGGCGTGGAGGCAATGGCTAAAGTTTGGCCAACAACCTGAACCGGCGGCCATCAACATTGTATGTGAATTTTATGCTAACATGTTAGAGCTAAAAACACCCTTCCAAAGCTGGGTCAAAGGCAAATATGTCAGCTATGATAAGGAGGTTCTCAATGATATTTTTGAGATCCCCAGATGGCTAGTAGGAGAGTAAGGCTTCACCAACTTCCTGCATCACGGTGACTGCAATGCAATCACCAGTGGATTATGCATTGAGGGGACACAATGGGTTGCAAGAGAAGGGGAATTCCATCATTTCCCCAAAGTTGGCCTGGACAAGATCAACAAGACATGGCTACACTTCATCTCCGCCCACCTATTCCCTTCAACCCACACCTCCGATGTCTCTAAACAAAGAGCAAAATTTTTATGAGCCATACACAACAGATGGCGATTCAATGTGGGTTGGCACTTCATGCATCTTTGAGCAGCATTGGCCTCCAAGAGAACAAAAGAGCGATTCCCTTTCCACACCTCATCACTACCTTGTGCAAGCATGCTGGAGTGGAATGGGGAAATGATGAGCCCTTAACTGAGCCTGGACGGATGTTGAGCCAGACTTTCTTTGACAGACTCAAACCACCATCCCTCCGAGGAGTAGCAGCTACAGCTCAACACCCACCAATGCCGCAACCTCCACCAATCCCTCCAGCAGCTCTTGGACAGCAACCTCCACTTCAACAACCAGGTTTCATGGACCCTACATTAGCCACAAAGCTAAATGAATACATTGACTTCAGCTACCGGTGGCAAAACATGTACAACCAATGGCACCAAATAGCTGAACTATACTTAGAAGCTAGTGCAGTGGGACATACCAGACTACCACCATTCCCACCCCTCCCTCCACCACCACCATATGCACCACGTCCACCGCCTGAGCTAGGAGCTTATGAGGACAGCTCAGAGGACAACGACTAAGCACGCTTACTAGGTTGCCCCTTTCCTTACTTATTTTTATTTGATGCATTGGGGACAATGCATATTTCTAAGTGTGGGGGAAGGGCAAATCTTATGCTTAGTTGAGTAGAAATTTAAAACTTTTGAGTAATAGAAGAGTAAGATTTGTTTCTACATGAATGAGTGTTTTCTATTTTAGTTTGTTACATTTAATTTTTGCATGAATGTATGATTGTGTTATGAACTGAAAACCATGGCTAATGATGAAAATGTTGCTATTCTGATTATATGGGATGAGGATGTTCAATTATTGTGAAAGTAATGCATGATTGTTCATCTTATCTATCATTTTATGATTGAAAAGCCTCTGGAAATTCTGAGCCTACCTTATCAAAATGTGTGAACCCACATTCCAGTATTATTCCCTTATATGCATTAGTTACTGAGATACTGGAGTAAATCAAAATATGAGTGGATGAATTTTTACCTAGTGAGCTTTTGAGCCATCGAGCTGCATCTATGAAGCTCGCTAGTTGTTTGTGAGTGAACAGGACATCCTTGATTTTTCTAGAACTTGCTTTGATATACATGTCGATTCCACATCAAAATCTCATATGCTAGGATGATTAGGGCACTTAGGTTAACCCATCCGTACCTTCCCAAACCCTTTAGTAGCCAATCTATTCAAGCCTGTTTCTGATAGTACTATGGATTGTGGTAAAGCTGATTAGTAATCACTCGATAACTATGAAAAACCACCACATAACATGCAAAAATAGATCATTCAGTATATGAATGATCCGTTTTAATATTCCCTACATCAGAACCTTGAAAGCTGAGCTACCCCCTAGTTGACCCTTTTGAGCCTTTACCTTTCCCTTCCTTCACCCTATCACGATCTCCTTTCTATTCCTCAGTTCCTCCACTAGCTGAACACCAATACTTTGAAGGAATGTGTGATTTCAGGGAAAGCAAAAACTCCGCCCTAGTTGAGAGAAATAGAGAGAAAAGAATAGCCTCATAATGAGGATTATCTCCCTAGAAAAAAGAGCAATGAACAAGAAGAGAAAAAATGAGAAAAATGCTCTGAAAAATTAGAATGAGAAGGGCAAGGAAAAGAAAGAAAAAGAAAGAAAAGAAAAAGGTCAAAAGACTAAGAAGCCAAAGAAAAGGGAGAGGCAATAGAGAAGAAAAGAGGGAGTAAAAGATGAAGTATTTGAGCTAGTGGTTGGAGAATATGTGAAATAAAAAGCAACTCTGGATTCACATGATATATTCTTAGTGTGTCTTAAGCCGTTATTACCTTCACCTAGCCAAGTTACAACCCTTTTAAAGACCCTATGATTAGTGTCATGATTTGTTGATGTGATAGAGATTTGATAGATGAGCAAGCCTATGGAAATTTCTTGGAATGTCCTGAATTGAGTGAAAAATCTGACCCTCCAAACACTTGTGAGATGAGTGAATTTCATTCCCATGAGAGAGAATTCATCCCTCACTACTTTCACTCCCTAGAGTTTAAGTGGCTATTATGCATATGTTCATTTAATTATAGTATCACTATGGCTTTTCATGATCTAACCACCCTATTTTACCCTATTACATGGAACTTTCTTTCTATCACTTCATTAAGTAAGAATTGAGCCTATACCATTGCTTATTGAGAGTTACCTTGGGGCATTGGAATTATTTCATAGTTGCATGAATGAAAGTGCATTATGACATGATGATTGAATTCCAGAACATCCCATAAGAATAATTCTGATGCCAAGTATGGTTAGTAAGTTAGTTATGTGTGAAAGCCTTGATTGCCTAATTTATGCTTTTGTATTGTTTCACCCGGGATGAGCAGAAAGATAAGTGTGGGGGAGTTTGATAATTACATTTTATATAAACTTTTATGATTCAAATTCCTTACATTTACATTCTTAATTAAGGTAAAACATGTTGCATTTGATGTGATTTCCTTTTGTTTCAGGTTTAGACTTCAATTGGAAGCAAAACAAGAATCTTAGCAATTTGTCCCAGCTCGCCGTGGCAAGTCTTACCCGAGAGCATTCCAAGCCTTGCAGCATGAGCTCGTCTTGGCGAGACCCCCGACTTGCTGTGGCGAGGTCTTCTAGAGAGCAAAGTCCAGCTGAGCACACCTTCTCGCCGTGGAGAGGCTACCCTTCGCCATGGCGACCCGAAGGCCCTCTGAAGATTAATTGAAGAGTTCTAAACCATCTGAACTTCTGGGAATCCTTCTCCTACAAGAATTGAGACTCCAAGACATAGAAGACTCTCCAAAAAAATAAATTAAGTAGGATTAGAGTTGTGCAATTATTATTATGTAATTAAAATCCTAATTAAAGGATGACTAGGATTAGAGTAGGATTAAGAATTATAACACAACTCAAATCCTAAGTTGAGTCTAACTAGGATTGGAGGCTATATAAATAAGAAGGAGGACTGAGAGGAACGACACGCCATCCACATTCAAAGCATCCACATCACAGCAAGCAAGCTTCAAGGCAACTTCAAGGCATTACCCATCTTCATCCAACTCCATGTTTCCCTATTTTTCTATTGTGTTTTCTTTCATCATCATGTGTAGCTAATCTTCTATCTAGGGGCTAAGATGTAGCCCAAGTACTTGTATAGACATGATTAATGATGTTATGACAGATCTAGCTTTTATTTAATTGAGGTTTAATTTTTTGCACTTACTCTTGACTGATCTGGCTAATTAGAAAGAAGAAATCTGTGGGTTTTCTATGACTCGGAAGATGATTAGTTAACCTAGACCACGAGGGTTAAATCCATAGGGTTCTGTGGCGGTCTATACCCAGAATTCTGTGTAGTTACATGGGAGCTAGGGAGATCCCCTAGAATACCCGAAAGGGATGTCCATAGAACTTAATGCAATTATGGTTATTACAACTCGCACTAGCCCGTAGCAGGGTTAGTAATCGTAATTAGGATTATTCTGACCTCACTCCAAGGTAGGATAATTAGATTAGGGAATCCTGGCTAGCAATTAATAATCGTAGAAGTCATAACTGAATCATGAACGTCTATGTCAAGGCTTGTGGTGAAATCTGAATCCCTAGGCCTTACTTCTCTGAATTCTCACTCACAAATCTCTTATCTATTTTAATGTTGTTTTATTTTATGATCTACTGCTGCTATCACTCTTATTCGATCGCTTAAGCATTATTGGAGTTAATATACTCTAGTAATCAATTACAATCCCTTGGGTACGACAACCTCGGAATACTTGCTGGCTACACTGATAGTGTTCGCTTGCACTTCATTCCACCTTTATTTCACATCCATTCCACACCTATTTTCTACACCCTAATTCACACATCAGCTACTCAATAGCATAAGCGGGTTTAGAGCCAACATTTCCACCAGGAAACGTAGTGTGCTAATCCTATGTGCCAACCCATTCTGGCAACATCCCCAGACCGAAAAAGCATCATGCCCAGCCAGATGCCCACCCACACAGGCAGCGTGCCAACCAGCATGCCCACCCACATAGATAGCATGTCCAACCAACATTCCATCATGCACAAATGGTGTTCGTGCAAATAAACCCACCCAAACAAGCAATGTGCTAGCTAGCAAGCCTACCCACACATGCTGCCCAACCATCTTGCCCACTGGCACAAGCACCATGCCTAGCAATCATTCCCACCTGCACAAGCACCTTGCATAACTAGTAAGCTTAATCGCACAAGCAGCATGCCCTACCAACAAGCCCACCCACACAAGTAGCATGCCCAACTAGCATACCCACCCGTAAAAGTAGCATCGTAGCTAGAAAACACACTAGTATAGGTAGTATGCCCAGCTAATATGCCCACCAATATATGTAACATGCCTAGTAATCTTGCCTACTGATAATTACATTTTATATAGATTATTTAGCCTCAAATCCTTTACATTTAAGTCCCAATTATGGTAAAAACACTTTGCTTTTGATTAGATTTCATTATGTTGCAGGTACTCAAGGCAAGAGGAGCAAATTGGAGAAAAATGGCATTCTGCCATTGTGCACTATGGCGCCATCTACCAGAGACGCAAGTTAGGCATTATGCCAATGGGCACCGTGGCACCCAGGACCTGTTTCAGAGCAGTTTGATGACTTCCAAGCCCAGTGGACTTCCGAGGAGTTGTGCCACACAAGGATTAGAAGTCCACAACCTAGAAGACTCTCCGGATTAGAGTTTTAAGTGAGTTTAAAGTCATGAAGTGTGAAGCCCAATTAAAGCTTTAGTTAGAATAAGATTAGGATTCACTTATAAATAGTCTTTTAATATTATTGGGAACCCTAATATGAGTCTAATTAGGATTAGATGCATTATAAATAGATCAAGAACGCTAAACACAAGAGACACACACGAAGAGGAGAGCAGCAGCAAGATACCAAGATCCAAGAGCAAGGCGTCACTCCCATTTATTTCTTCTACTCTTTTATGTTTGCCTACTTTACTATTATGTGTTTTCCCATTATCATGTGTAACTAAACTTCTCTCTAGGGCTAAGATGTAGCCTGATCTGATTGTATAGACAACTTGAGGAAGTTATGACAGTTCATGTTTTATGCAATTGAGATTTACTTTTCTGCACTTTACTCTTGATTGATCTGGCCAATTAATTGGGGGAAATCAGTGGGTTAGCTATGAGACCGACCAGAGATTAGTTAACCTAGACAAAGAAAATTAAATTCATAGTGGAGCTAAGGACAGACCAGTACCGAGGACCCTGTGTAGTCACATGGGAATTAGGGCGTTCCCCTAATCTCCCTAAAGGGATGTCCATAAATCTTAATGCAATTATAGTTGCTACAACTCTCACAGACCAATATCAGGGTTAGTAATTGTAATTAGATTTGATCTGACCTAATACCAAGACTGATTAATTAAATTAGGGAACCTGGCTAGCAATTGATAATTCTATAACTTCATAACTGAATCAAGGAAGTCTATACATGAAGATTGTGGTGAAATCTAAATCCCTAGATTTCTCATCATTATTCTCTTAATTAATTCTGCTATATGCTTTTCTGTTATTGCTTATTTATTTTCTGCAATTATTTACTTTGTCTATCTCATCACAATTCGATCGCTTAAACAATACTGGAGTTATATTACTCTGGTAATCAATAACAGTCCCTTGGGTACGATAACCCCCGAAATACTTGCTCACCACACTGATAGTGTATACTTGGATTGTGTTCCAACACATAACATATTGTTCCATATATATACATCCATTCACGCCCATATCCATACTAAATTCATCCATTCGTAACACTCACTAAGGAGCAATCAAGTTTTTGGCACCGTTGTCGGGGATTGTTTTATTGATATTAGAGGAATTAACAAGGTATTGATTCAAGCAAAATTTTATTTTCTGTTTTACTTTGATCTTCTTTCTTCAATTCTTTTCAGAAAAATTTTCTAGTGCATGAGAAGAACAAGGGACCGAAATCTACTACCTTTTGATCTAGAAATTGAAAATACCGTTAAAAGAAATCTGAGAGCAAGGAGAGTAGTTTGGAACTTGAAGCCAGATCTGAAAAAGATGGCAGCACCAAATAATCAACCGAATGAAGGACATATTCCCCTTAGAACCTTTGTTGTCCCAAAAGTGCAGAATGCTATGTCAAGCATTTGGAGTCCAGCTGTTGAAGCAAATAATTTTGAGATCAAACCAACTGTGATCTAGATGGTTCAAAATAATCAATTTTCTGGAGCACCTAATGAAGACCCAAATCTGCACCTCTCTACTTTTCTGGAGATCTGTGATACTTTCAAATACAACGGGGTGTCAGAGGAGGCAATCAAGCTCAGATTATTCTCTTTTTCACTCAGAGATGGAGCTAGAAGGTGGCTGAATTCCTTGCCACTGCGTTCATTAGACACATAGGACTCCTTAGCCTAGCAATTTCTTACTAAATATTTTCCTCCTTCGAAGATCACTAAGTTGAGAACTGAAATTGTGAATTTCAATCAATTTGAGAGAGAATCTCTCTATGATGCTTGGGAAAGATTCAAGGAGCTGCTAAGGAAGTGCCCACACCATGGAATGCAAGACTGGTTAGTCATGTAGGTATTCTATAGAGGATTAATCCCTAACACCAAAACAGTTGTAGATGCAACTGTTGGAGGAGCCTTTCTGAACAAGGACTATGCTAAAGCCTATGAATTACTTGAAAAGGTAACAACAAATGCCTCTGATTGGAGCTCTAGGAGGGATAATGACAAGAAAGTGGCTGGTATACAAGATTCAGATGCATTTGTAACACTTGCAGCAAAATTGGACTAAGCACTTTCATTCCACACTGCAATGCTCAGAGGAAATCCTATGGAAGCTGTGCAAGAAGAAGCCGAAGAGGTGCACTATGTGGGGAACAACAATCTCTACTCAAAGACCTACAATCCTGGATGGAGGAATCATCCTAATTTTTCATGGAAGAACCCAGGACAGGCAGCACCTCCTTATCAACAAAAACAGCAGCAACGTCCAAGGATGAATCTAGAAGAAGCCATGGCCAAACTTGCAACATCCCAAGCTGATTTAACTGAAAAGACAAATCAATTTATGGTGACTACAAATGCTTCAATCAAGCAATTGGAGAACCAAGTAGGCCAGATTTCTCAACTACTTACCACAAGGCAGCCTGGTGTATTACTAAGCACAACTAAAGCCAATCCAAGGGATATGAAGGCCATAACTCTTCGAAGTGGAAAAACCATTGATACTATCCAAGAATCCACGCCACAATAAGAAGAAAAGGAAGCTGAATCTGAAGCTAGACAACCACCAAATGTTGCTCCAGAGGAAAGGCAAGAACAAGAAAAGCTACTGGAGAAACTGAAGCACATACTATGCGAAATTTCTTCTCCACACAAGCCACCTTTACCGTTCCCACAAAGATTCAGGAAGCAAAAATTGGACAGACAATTTGCAAAATTTATGGAGGTATTTAAAAAATTACATATTAATATTCATTTTGCAAAAGCTTTGGAGCAGATGCCAAGCTATGTGAAGTTCATGAAAGATATTCTGTCCAACAAAAGGAAGCTACAAGATTATGAAACCGTTGCACTTACTGAAGAGTGCAGTGCCATACTCCAGAAGAAACTGCCACAAAAGCTTGAAGACCCTGGAAGCTTTACCATTCCATGCATTATAGGCCAGGAGTTTTTCAGCAAAGCATTATGTGATCTGGGAGCTAGCATAAATTTAATGCCACTCTCAGTATACAAGGAGCTGAATATTGGAGAAGCCAAGCCAACTATTGTATCTCTGCAGCTGGCAAATAGATCCATCAAATATCCAAGAGGTTTAGTAGAAGATGTTTTAGTTAAAGTTGACAAATTCATCTTCCCTACATATTTCATTGTATTAGATATGGAGGAAGATCAAGAAATCCCAATCATTCTGGGAAAGCCATTCTTAGTAACTGGAAGAGCCCTAATTGATGTACAGAAAGGGAACCTAACTCTGAGAGTACAAGAAGAAGAAGTGACCTTTGATATCCTCAAAGCACTAAAGCATCCAGCTGATGAAGAGTCATGCTTTAGAGCAGACATCATTGACCAATGCATCAAGGAGGTGGCACAACTTTCAAAGTATTCTGAACCCCTTGAAGCATGCTTAGCTGGGATGACAGCAGAAGAAGATCTAGAGATTGAAGATTGCATTCAACAACTTGAGGCTACTCCACCAATTTTTATCAAGAAACCTACTGAAGAATTGGGAGAGCCTGAAGCCCCAATCGAATCTTCAATAGAGCAAGCACCCAAATTGGAGCTGAAACCATTACCAGAACATTTGAAATACAGCTATTTGGGAGATGCAGAATCCCTACCAGTAATTCTTTCTGCTTCCCTAACAAACGAGCAGGAAGAAAAGCTGCTGAGAATGCTGAGAGCAAACAAGAAAGCAATAGGGTGGACTATTGCTGACATAAAAGGCATAAGTCCCACCCTTTGCATACACAAAATGTACATGGAGGAGAACTTCAAACCCTCAATCGAGCACCAAAGACGACTGAACCCAAAGATGGCTTGATGTAGGCATTATTTACCCTATTTCTGACAGCCCTTGGGTGAGCCCTGTACAAGTAGTGCCGAAGAAGGGAGGTATCACTGTGGTAGAAAATTACAACAATGAGTTGATCCCTACCAGAACCGTGACTGGATAGAGAGTGTGCATCGACTACAGGAAGCTAAACAAAGCAACCAGAAAAGATCACTTTCCACTACCATTCATTGATCAGATGCTAGACAGGTTAGCTGGATATCCTTTCTATTATTTTCTGGATGGATATTTAGGCTATAACCAAATTGCCATAGCCCCTGAAGATCAAGAAAGGACAACTTTTACATGTCCCTATGGCACATTTTCCTTTAGAAAAATGCCATTTGGACTATGTAATGCACCTGCTACTTTTCAGAGGCTCATGACATCACTATTTTCATATATGGTAGAAACATTCATAGAGATTTTCATGGATGATTTCTCAATTTTTAGGAATTCATTTGATTCATGCTTGAATAATCTATCATTGGTACTCAAAAAATGCCAAGAAACAAACCTAGTGCTGAATTGGGAGAAATGCCACTTTGTGGTACATGAAGGAATCGTTCTTGGCCACAAAATATCACTAGATGGAATTCAGGTTGACCGGGCCAAAGTAGAGTTAATTGAGAAACTTCCCCCTCCTACTACTGTCAAAGGAATAAGGAGTTTCTTGGGACATGCTGGATTTTACAGAAGATTCATCAAAGACTTCTCGAAAATTTCCAAACCATTATGCAATCTTTTGTTAAAAGAAGCAACTTTTGAATTCACAAAAGAGTCTAAAACAACATTTGAAACTTTAAAGGAAGCACTCATCTCTGCCCCTGTCATTGTCATGCCTAATTGGGGAGCCCCATTTGAAATTATATGTGATGCAAGTGACTTTGCAATAGGGGTTGTTTTAGGGCAAACAAGAGAAAAAAATTTCAGAGCTATTTACTACACAAGCAAAATTCTTGATGCTGCCCAAATTAACTATGCAACCACTAAAAAAGAGCTACTAGTTGTGGTCTATGCCTTTGACAAATTCAGACCATATCTCATTGGCAACAAGACCATAGTTTATACTGACCATGCAACACTTAAATATTTGCTGAATAAAAAAGATGCTAAGCCAAGACTTATTAGATGGATTTTACTTCTGCAAGAATTTGAGCTGGAGATGAAGGACAAGAAAGGGGTAGATAATGTCATAGCAGACCACTTGTCTAGGCTGGAATATCATGCTAATAAGTTTGTTCCTATAGTTGATTCCTTTCCTAATGAGCAAGTATTTTCCATCAGAAAAATTGTCAACAAAGGATGGAACAGAAGAGGCAAAGATGGGCCATGGTATGCTGATTATGTCAATTACCTAACTTGTCATAAATTTTCGCCTGAAGCAACCTATCAACAAAGGAAGAAATTCTTATCTGAGGTAAGATTTTATTTTTGGGATAACCCTATACTCTATCGTAGATGCAGGGATCACATGATCAGAAGGTGTGTCCCAGAAGAAGAATTTCGAGCCATCCTTGAAAGCTGCCATTCTAGCAGCTATGCAGGGCACTATACAGCTCACAAGACAGCTAATAAAGTACTCCAATCTGGTTTTTATTGGCCAACACTTTTCAAAGATGCACAATCTTTTGTTGAGAGATGTGACAAATGCCAAAGAGATGGAAACCTGTCTAAGAGACATGAGATGCCTCAAAATCCCATCCTAGAAGTTGAACAATTCGATGTGTGGAGCATTGATTTCATGGGACCATTCCCATCATCCTTCGGGAACTTGTACATTCTCGTCGCAGTGGATTATGTATCCAAATGGGTAGAAGTTATTCCATCTCCTACAAATGATTCTAAAGTGGTACAAAAATTTCTGAAAAAGAACATTTTTACCCACTTTGGCGTACCAAGAACACTAATTAGTGATGGAGGGAAGCACTTCTGCAACCAACACCTCAAAGCTCTCCTTGTCAAATATGGAGTAAGGCACAAAATTGCCACCCCCTATTACTCACAAACCAGTGGGCAATTGGAGGTATCTAATAGGGAGCTTAAGAGGATATTAGAGAAAACAGTCCACACTAACAGGAAAGATTGGTCTCGCAAGTTAGATGATGCACTCTGGGCATATAGAACAGTATTCAAGACACCCTTAGGCATGTCTCCATATAACATAGTCTTTGGGAAGGAGTGCCACTTACCAGTTGAGTTAGAGCACAAAGCATACTGGGCTGTCAAGCTACTAAATTTTGATCCAAATGCAGCCGGGCAAAACAGAATGCTTCAACTCAATGCATTGGATGAATTCCGAAGATAAGCCTATGAAAATGCCCGTATTTACAATGAAAAAGTCAAACTATGGCAAGATAGAAAAATAGCAAGAAAAGACTTATATCTTGGATAGAAAGTGTTGTTATTCAACTCAAGGTTGAAGCTTCATTCGGGCAAATTAAAATCAAGATGGTATGGTCCATACACAATCACATCTATAAACCCATATGGAGCCATAACAATAACGAAGGACGAACAAACTTTCAAGGTGAATAGGCACAGATTGAAACCCTACTTAACAAGTGAAAACATGTCTGTGCATGTTATCATCCTTCAAGATAGCCCATAGAATCAGAGAAAGTCCGGCTGAGGACTATAAACCAAGCGCTTATGGGAGGCAACCCATTGGTTTTTAAATTCTTTCCCTTTTTAATTTTTATGTGTGTTTTATTGTCAATTCCGTCAATTTCTCCACTACTCATGATCTTTCAATCAATTATTTGAAGTCATACAGGTATTGGACGCAACATGGAGCCAGAACAGAGCAATTTGAGCACAAAAGGACTCAAAAAGAAGCTCTGGGTGCCACAGCGCCATGGCGCCCACTTCTAGGGAGTAACCAGTGTTTGGGAGCCACGGCGGCCATCACTGTAGCAATTGCCAACATTTAAAAAAAAATAATTCCCTCGATGTCTCGACGCTGTGGCGCCCACTATCAGTATTATAAACCCCAACCCGCCATTCTCACACTGTTCATATTTCAAAACTCTCAACTACCCATTCGCACACCCTTCACATTCCTTTAGATTTTTGCTGATTAATCACTCCCAAAACACCTCCATACCCTTTCCAAGCCACTTACACTTCAATCTATCTGAACAAATTTCAGATTTGAGGAAGAACTCTTCAAGTTTTGCCACTTTCTCTCACTAGAACGTGAACTTTCTCACTCCTCTGTTCTTGAAGTTTTTTGGAGATTTTTGGCAAGGATTGGTTCGCAATCACACCCTTGGGCATCATAGAGGTATTTTATCACTTACCCACTGAATTTAATCGGTGGAAATTTGACAAATTTCATCCACCTTCTTCCTTGGGAGTTTTGGCCGAAATTGGGAATTTTTCTGGGTGATTGGGCATGAAATTTGTGTGCATGTGGATTATAATTGGTGTTGTTGATTACTGATTATATCTAGTTCATATTGGTTACCCTGATTTGTGCATTATCATCTCGAATTTTGCATAGAAATTTTTTTCGAAAAACAGAGCATTGTGGGAATTCTGTTTATTGTGCTTACATTAGTGGAATAGGTGCTCTGTTGGGTATTTTTGTGTGTAATTTTGAAGATACCATGCCTCTCAAACGTTTGGCTAAATAGAAGGCATCCTCATCCTCCCATTTGTCAGAGTATGATGCCACCCGCTTCATTAGCAAGAAGACAGAAGCTAACATTGAAGAACTGGACAACAAGCCCACCATACCCGAGTTTGGCATTGATCTGTCGGAGCCCTATTTTGCTCCGATTGCCAATCACATGGCACAGAGAGGTTAGCTCAAATTTGCTCAACAACCAGAGCCCGCACCACTCAACATTGTGAAGGAGTTCTATGCCAATTTGTTCTAATATCAGACTCTCTATGCCAGCTGGGTGCGAGGCCACAAGGTACCTTTTGATTGGTACACCATTCATGCCATTTTTGAGATACCAAATCTGCATGCCGGAGAGATGAGACTGGGTAATTTTGCAGCTAGTGGGGATTACAATGATATCACAAGGACACTATGCATTGAAGGCATACAGTGGGTCACCAGAGATGGGGAATTTTACCACTTCCCCAAGACAGGGCTAGACAAGATCAACAAGACGTGGCTGCACTTTATTGCAAACTGCTTGTTCCCATCCACGCATACCTCAGAGGTCACCAAGCTACGAGCAGAGTTCCTCTGGACAATTCACAACAAGTGAAGGTTCAATGTAGGCCACACCATCGCGGAACACTTGGAGACCATTCGACAAATGGTCAACAAGAAAGTGCTCTCATTCCCCTATTTGATCGCTGCCCTATGCAGAAAAGCTGGAGTTATGTAGGGAGATTCAGAACCAATGATAGAGCCGGGCCGAATGTTAAACAAGGCATTCTTTGCCCGCCTAAAGCCACCTTACCTAAGAGGAGGCCCAACAGCTCCACCATAGCCACCTGCCCCACAAGCACCACCACCACCAAACTAGCAAGGGTTTATGGACCCTGCACTCGCCGCCAAGCTAAACACCTGGATTGATTTCAGCTATCAATACACTAAAGCAACCACCAGATGGTACCAGATAGTTGAAGAATACCTGGAAGTGGGTGCCGTAGGCCACACTGGCTTACCTTCATTCCCACATCTCCCTCGACCACCACATGCTGCTCCACCACCACCTACTAAAGAAGAGAGCTCAGAGGAGGACTCTGAGGACACCGACTAGGCTGTCCTTTCAGGTTGGCTCTTTCCTTACTCTATTTTATTTGATGCATTGAGAACAATGCAATATTTAAGTATGAGGGAGAGTCATATTTCATTTTGCCTAGTATTTAAAATAAAATTTCTATTTGAGTAGTGGATTAGTTATGTGTTTTTAATTAACTGCATGATTATGTGTTTTTAGTATGTGAGTTTAAATTTATGTTTTTGAATAATTGCATGATTGTCTATGTGTTTTCTGACTGAAAGCCATGGCTCATGATGAAAATAGTCTATCACTGATTTAATGGGATGAGGAATACTTAATTATTGTGGAATTAATGCATGATTGTTCATTTCATCTGTCCCTTTCTATGATTGAAAAACTTTTGGGAATTCTGAGCCTACCCTGTAAATGTGTGAACCCACATTGATTTGCTATTCCCTATATATGCATTAGTTTACTGAGATATTGGAGGAAACTAAAGTGTGAGTGGATGAATTATCCCCTGGTGAGCTTTTGAGCCTAAGAGCTATATCACTAAAGCTCAGGAACTGTTTGTGAGTAAACAGGACATACCTAATTTTTCTAGAACATGTTATGTTATGCATTTTGAAACCACATTTAAATCACAAACACTAGGATGATTAGGGCACCTAGGATTACACCATCTACCTCAACCTCACTCTTTAGTAGCCAATCTGTTCAAGCCTGTTTCTGATAGTAGTGTAGATCATGGTAGAGCTGATTAGTAATCACTCGATAACCATGAAAAATCACCACATACCATGCAAAAATAGAGCATTCAGTTTATGGATGATCTGTATCCTCATCCCTTACATCAGAACCTTGAAAGCTGAGCTACCCCCTAGTTGACCCTTTTGAGCCTTTTCCTGTCCTTTCCTTCACCCTATCTCGATCTCCTTCCCATTCCTCAGTGCATCCACCAACCGGACACCAATACTTTGAAGGAATGTGTGAATTCAGGGAGAGTAAAGACTCCACCCTAGTTGAGAGAAAAAAATAGCCTCATAATGAGGATTATCTCCCTAGAAAAAGGAGCAATGGATAGGAAAAGAAGAAAAGAGACAAATGCTACAAAAAATTAGAATGAGAAGGGCAAGGAAAAGAAAGAAAAGGAAAGAAAAGAAAAAGGTCAAAAGACCAAGAAGCTAAAGAAAAGGGGAGACAATAGAGAAGAAATGAGGGAGTAAAAGATGAAGTATTTAAGCCAGTGGTTGGAGAGTATGGGAAATAAAGAAAGACTCTGAATTCACATGATTTCTTCGTAGTAACTCCTAAGCCTTTATCACCCTCACCTAGCCCCATTACAACCCTTTGTAAGATCCTTTGATTAGTGTTGTGATTTATTGAAGTGGTGGAGAGTTGATATAGGAACAAGCCTATGGAAATTTCTTGGTTTTGTCCTGAAATGAGTGAAAATCTAACCCTCCAAACACTTGTGAGATGAGTGAATATCATTCCCATGAGAGAGAATTCATCCCTCACCACTTACACTCCCTAAAGTTTAAGTGGCTATTATGCATATATTCACTTGATTATATTATCATTATGACTTTTTATGATTGGACCACCCTATTTTACCCTAGTACATGGAAAATTTCCTTTTGTACTTTAATGAGTAAGAATTGAGCCTATATCACTTTGCATTGAGAGTTACCTTGGGAATTTGGGGAATGCTTCATTGCATATTGAATGATCTTGCATTATGAAATGATGATTGAATTCCAGAAATCCCATATGAATTAATTTTGATGCCAAATATGGTTAGTAAGTCAATTATGTGTGAACGCCTTTTTATCTTGCGTGAATGCTTATATTTGATTTTACTCGGGACGAGCAAAAAGATAAGTGTGGGGGAGTTTGATAATTACATTTTATATAGATTATTTAGCCTCAAATCCCTTGCATTTAAAGTCCCAATTATGGTAAAAACACTTTGCTTTTGATTAGATTTCATTATGTTGTAGGTACTCAAGGCAACAGAAGCAAATTGGAGAAAAATGGCATTCTGCCATTGGACGTCGTAGAGCCCATACATTGGCGCCGTGGCGCCATCTCCCAGAGACGCAAGTTGGGCATTCTGCCAATGGGCGTCGTGGCACCCAGACTTTGCGTTGTGGCACCCAGGACCTGTTTCAGAGCAGTTTGATGACTTCCAAGCCCAGTGGACTTCCGAGGAGTTGTGCCACACAAGGATTAGAAGTCCACAACCTAGAAGACTCTCTGGATCAGAGTTTTAAGCGAGTTTAAAGTCTTGAAGTGTGAAGCCCAATTAAAGCCTTAGTTAGAATAGGATTAGGATTTACTTGTAAATAGTCTTTTAATATTATTGGGAACCCTAATAAGAGTCTAATTAGGATTAGATGCATTATAAATAGATCAAGAGGGCTGAACACAAGAGACACACACGAAGAGGAGAGCAGCAGCAACATACCAAGATCCAAGAGCAAGGCGTCACTCCCATTTATTTCTTCTACTCTTTTAAGTTTGCCTACTTTACTATTATGTGTTTTCCCGTTATCATGTGTAACTAAACTTCTCTCTAGGGCTAAGATGTAGCCTGATCTGATTGTATAGACAACTTGAGGAAGTTATGACAGTTCATGTTTTATTCAATTGAGATTTATTTTTCTGCACTTTACTCTTGATTGATCTGGCTAATTAATTAGGGGAAATCAGTGGGTTAGCTATGAGACCGACCGGAGATTAGTTAACCTAGACCAAGAAAATTAAATCCATAGTGGAGCTAAGGACAGACCAGTACCGAGGACCTTGTGTAGTCACATGGGAATTAGGGCATTCCCCTAATCTCCCTAAAGGGATGTCCATAAATCTTAATGCAATTATAGTTGCTACAACTCGCACAAACCAATAGCAGGGTTGGTAATTGTAATTAGATTTGATCTGACCTAATACCAAGGCTAATTAATTAAATTAGGGAATCCTGGCTAGCAATTGATAATTCTATAACTTCATAACGGAATCAAGGAAGTCTATACATGAAGATTGGGGTGAAATCTAAATCCCTAGATTTCTCATCATTATTCTCTTAATTAATTCTGCTATATGCTTTTCTGTTATTGCTTACTTATTTTCTGCAATTATTTACTTTGTCTATCTCATGACAATTCGATCGCTTGAACAATACTGGAGTTATATTACTCTGGTAATCAATAACAATCCCTTGGGTATGACAACCCCCGGAATACTTGCTCACTACACTGATAGTGTATACTTGCACTGTGTTGCAACACATAACATATTGTTCCATATATATACATCCATTCACGCCCATATCCATACTAAATTCATCCATTCGTAACACTCACTAAGGAGCAATCACATACTCACAAAGGCAATATACCCTGTGAACATGCCCACTAACATAGGGTACTTGCCCAGCCAACATGCCTCCACACACAAGTAGTGGCTAGTCCATAAGTCAAACGCAGAGGCATCGTGCCAAGCTAGCATGCCCACCTGCACATGCAGTGTACATGGCTAGCAAGTAAACCCACACAAGTAGCTTGACTAGCCAACATGCCCACCTGCACAAGCAGCATGCTAGCCAGCAAACCCACCAACACAAGCAGTGTGCCCAGCCAGTATGTCCACCCATAGATGCAGTGTGCCTAACAATCTTACCCACCCGCACAAACAGCTTGCCCAACCATCATGCCCACTCACATAGACATCATGCCTAACTAGCATGCCCACTCACACAAACATCATACCCAGCCATCTTGCTCACTCGAACAAGCGACGTGTCTAGCCAATATACCCACTTGCATAAGCAGCATGCCCAACCAGTATACCCACTCACACAAGCAGCGTGCCTAGTTGACATGCTACTTAAAATATATGCATAAGAATCAATTGAAAAATGCTATAATGTCTAATATCCCAAGTTCTATTTCAGGCACAATCCTAAAAATTAAATGGTGTTTAAATTTAAGTATGCTTTTCTCATAAATGATACCTTTAATATAAGAAAAACTAATAATTAAATTCTTCCCAAAAAGAATTATAATTAGAAGTTATCTATACTATTTATTTTATTTCATCGAACATATCTATTTCACTATTCTAATTAATACTAATTTTTAGTCTTTTTAAACTATTCACTATAGCTTCTCTAATTTATAGAATTTTGATTTTGTAAAGTACGTTGTTTTAGGTTTTGTTTGACAAAAATAATTGATCAGTTAATTGAAAGCTAGTATGCTAATTTTAAAATGAAGACTGTGAAGTTAGTTTATTAAATTATAAGTATTTAGTAAAATTAAATGTAAAAGTAACTAATATACATATAATTACGTATAAGGATATGTTTATATAATTTTTTTCATATAAATTTTATTTTGTATAAAAAGATATATTTTTAACTAATAAAAGGTTTGATTTTAAATTAATTTTTGAAACCTTATTTTATAAAAATCAAATAATTGGTTAAAAATAAAATAAATAAAAATGAAATTTTAATTTAATTAAAGGAGTTAATAAAAATATAATCAAAAAGCATTTTTCATAAATAAACTTAAGAAAAAAATGAAAAATATATAATTTTTATAAATATTTTGACTTTTGGATACCCATTTAATATAATATTCTCTTAAGGCTGACTCGACATTAATACTTATTTATTTATAGTTTATTTAATAAATATTATCTCTTCTAGAGTTAGGATTTCACTTACCTTGTGTATATATACCCCTTGGTGGATGAATAAATGGTATTCTTTTAGAGGCATTAGATTTTCTCTTCTCTCAATTCTCTCACTGTCAATTCTTTGAATTCATTATGTATATCCACTTTTTCATAACACGTTATCAGCACTGAATTCTATTAACCAATTGAGTACTGTAGCTTCTAATTTTCAAGAGAAAGAGCCGTTATGAAGTTCTTTTCTTGTTAATAAGAAAAATGTTTCCATCGCCAGGTGTGCACTACTTACATTATTTCAATTAGCTTTAATTGTTTATTAAACCTCTATTGCTTTAATTGTTTAATTGGTTTCTATCGCTAGTATAAAGGCACTAATTTTTATCTTATGAGATAATTCAATTTCTTTTATACTTCTTATTCAGAAGCATGAGAAAATTTGATTTTTTTAATTTGTCTTATCCAGAAGTATTAGATAATTTAATTCTTTTAATTTACCTCCTCTAGAAATATGAGACAATTTAATTCATTTGATATACCCCCATCTAGAAGTATGAGGGATTTTATTATCAACAATTAATTTTTTATAGGGTGGATTTTGAAGTTATTCATTCAAATATGAGGAATTTTATTATGAATAATTAATTTTCTAATAAAGTGGATCCTGAAATTATCTACACTCAAAATTAAATAGATCTTAGAGTCATCTATACTTAAAATAGATGAAAGAAGTTATCTACATATAATATTGTATTAAGATAACTTTTTTAAAAAAAAAAAAAAGTAAAAATTGGACGTAGAAGAAGATAACTCAAAAATGAAAAGAAAAAAAAATGAGAGATAAAGATAATAGTGAATTGATCACGTAATTTGGGGTAAATTGAATGACAAAAATGCAATAAAAATGATACGCTATAAGCTCATATATTAATTAAAGTAGCGTTTAAAAAGGAAAAAAAAAAAAAACTATAAACTAGTCAAACAAGCTTATTCATCAAACATCTCTAGTTTAGTTAAACTAAATTATAAGTTCGTCAAATATACTATAAGCTAGCTTATTAAACTTGATAAAGCTTTGTTTGACAAAATTAGCTAATAAGTTAGCTAAAGGTTGAAATGCTAATTTTGAGCTGAAATCTAAAAGCTCTAAGTTGTTAAACTAGTTTATTAAATTATAAGTGTTTAGTAAAATTAGCATTGAACTAGCTGATAAATATAAAATGACATCAAAATATAAATATATATGATAAATTTTAATTTTATTTTATAGACAAAAAAATATTTTTAAATTTTAATTTTAAATTTAAATTAATTTTTAAAATATCCGTTTTTAAAGGATCAAATAATTTATTAAAATTAAAAAATAAAATAAGCTTTATTTTTTTTTATGATACAAAAGTAAGCTTTAAACAAAGGAGTATGATAAAAATAATCAAATATAGTAAGAAATATATAATATTATATTAAGATAGATTTTTTAAAAAAAATAGAAAAGTAAAATTCGTTGGTAAGATGATTATTTTTTTAAAAAAAAAATGTGATATAAAGATAATAATAAACTAATAATTTAATTTGAAGTAAAAATAAAAGGTAAAAATGAAACAAAAGGTGATATACTATACATGCTAGTTAAACTATAAACCAATCTATTTAATTTGCCAAAACACACTTTTAGCTATAGATAACTATCTCTTATCTTTTAGCTTACTATATTTTTTCAGAATTGTAGTTTTTTTTAAAAAAAATTTATGTGACTGCCTCCCATCTTTTAGGATAAAGACATCTCTTATTTTTCTAAAAAAAAAAAAAATTAAAACGGTTTTTAAAATAAAAATGTTTTTACAGTTTTCCCCGCATTTTTATATCCCGCTTTGAATTATGAAGCACTCTTCATTGTGAACTCTGCAACACGTAGAGAGAGACAATCTAAATTGAAGTATGTTATTTTGTTTTGAACAACTTTTTTGACTTCTCCCTTGCTTTAAAGTGACAATTTCTAATTGCTCCATCTTTATCATCCAAATACGTTTAACCGTATAATCAATTTGTGCTCTCTTCAGATAGCTTTTTATAGTTTCATGCCTCTACCAAGGTATGCTTATGCTTTAAATACAATTAGAAAACAACTAATTAAGATTTTTGCCCTTTTAATAACCTTGAATTATTAAGACTAACTAAAAATCGTTCTTAAATAAAAAAAAATAAAATTCACAGGGTTGGTAAGCTAGTTTATGTAAATTTTAGTAGAAACATATTTATGCTATTTACATAATGAACTTATGTAATCTAAGAAAAGGGAGAAAAAGTAGTTGAGTGTAGGAGTGGAACTAGGCTAAGCAAGGCTTCTGCTTAAATAACCCTATTAGCCTGATATAGGTCGAAAATGGAGTCTGACTTACTAGTTTGTTTAGACCTAGTATGCCTATTAGCTTATTTAAGCCTATGACTAAATAACCACCAATAAAGTTTCTGAAAAACATAAAAACTTTCAGCATAACCAGTAAAATTATTGTACCCTCACTTTTGTTGGTGCTAACGATATGGTCGTCCAACTTATTATTTATAAGTACAAATACATGTATAAATATATAGAGAGAAGACACAGAATCAAAACAGATAAAAATAGGTAACTTAGCTTTCATATATTTTTTTTCTTTTCTTTGTAAAGTTATGTCACTCACAAATATTTTAGAATATATCAAGAGTAAGATAAATAAAAAATTTAAACTTATAGTTGTATTTTAAAAAGCTTGTACACATAAAGCATCATACAATACCACGATCATTTATTAAAAAGAAAAATCATAATTATCTCAATGAAACAATATATATTTGAAATTACCATGATCACTCGAAAGACTTGTGAACATTATGAAAAGTGACTAAATATAATATTAAGTTAATTCTAATTGTAATAAATATACAAGTATAATAAAATATAATTACATATAATAAATTAAATAAGCTAGCTTGTAAGTCAACACACTAGCCTTTGTGCAAAAAGGTCTGTCCTTTTAATTAAGGGTCTTGTTAACCTCAGCTTTTGGGGGTTGAGGATAAACATTAATTGGACTCTTATTAATTGTCTAAAACACAAAAATTAAGACATCATTTATTAATTGCAAAGATTAATTAACATCAAATGTATGATTCATATTTTTAAATTACTTTTATATCATTTCTTTCTCATCTCTAAATCCTAAAACATAAACTCTAAACTTTACGTACTTTTAAGTTCTAAATTCTAAATATAACCTTAAAATAGACCTAAACTCAAGCATAAATCCTAAATTCTAAAAAACAATTCATGAACTCTAAAATATAAATTTAAAATTATAAAGCATAAACCCTAAAATATAAACTATAAATCTTAAACATAAACTATAAACCCGAGATCTTAAAATATAATTTCTTAATCCTAAAACCCTAAAACTAAATATATACCCTATAAATTAGAGTTTAGAATTTTGAGATTTTAGTAAAAAATAATAAAGGTATAGAGGTCTTAGAAAAAATAAAGAACATTAATGACATTCTTAATTAATGCTGTACATTTATGTCATGCATTTGAATTTGTGAAATTTTTTTATAATTAATAAGTCATATTTAAGGCTTATCTTAAGTCCTTGGAGCAAAGGTTAACAAATTCCTCTAATTAAATAGGCCTATATTTATGTATAATTTAGCAAAGATAGCTATTAGTTTTATTTAGAAGATTGTGTTTTATTGACTAAGCTAATAAGACAATAAAGATGTTTGGTAAACCAAAAATAAAAGGAAATTATAGCTTTTGAAAGCTAACTTTTGGAAATATACCTTTTGGAAAGCTAACTTTTGAAAAGTTATTTGAAGAAGTGTTTCACTTTTGAAAGCTAGCTATTAATAATTTATTTTCATTTTTACCTTTAATTTTTTCACTAAATGACAATATTTACTTCTCACATAGTTAGTTCTAACACCTTAACCTTCCTCTCTTTCTTTTAGTGTCCCCTCATTTCTTTATCTTCTTCCATTTTTGTTCTCTCTCCTCCCTTTTCTCTTCTCCCCTCTTTTTCTTCCTCTCTCGCTAATTTTTTTTTTATGATTTAATTATTTATTTAATTAACATATTATAACTCATTTAATGTTAATATTATATCAAAATAGTATTCTCTCTATTTTATATTATAAGGCCCTTTCAACTAAAATACATAGTTTAAAAAATAGTTAAAATTAATTAATTTATTAATTTTTAAAAAATAAAATACAATATTTTAAATTTATCTCGACTTAATTAGCTATTATAATAGTGTATTAATTCTCTATATTAATCAAAATAAAAAAAATAAAAAAAGAGACAATATAATTAGGGATAAATATAAAAAATAATAAATAACTTAAAATTTTTGTAAAAAGTCTTATATTATAAAATACTTAAAATTTTTAAAATAAGTCATAATATAAAATAAAATATATTATAATTATTTAACGTATTTTAAGTAATTATATAGTTTGTTTTGTAAAACAAACCTTTAAGATTTGGGTTTGTTTTAAAAAGCTAAATTGACTATGTCTTGTTTTGCCTATAGTAGGCTATGAGTTCGGATGTTCTGCAGTTGGGCGTCTGCAATCTGAATCCAACGGCTGTCGTCGTGCCTCAGCCTACCCCTCTCCATCCCAACCGTCCATGTCAAGACTAAGGGACAAAACTCATTAAATATGCAGGACGGATGGACGGTTGTGATAGAGAGGGCAGATTGAGACACGACGACAGCCATTGGATTCTGACTACAGAGACCGACTACATACGTCCAACTGCAGAACATCCAAATTCAGTAGGCTATGGCCTAAGCCCCTAGTTGAGTGGTCCTCAATTCAAAGTCAAATGTAAAGGACAAAGCTAATTGCACTTTTCTTTACACATATTAATGTATCCTTTCATATATATATATATATTCAATAGAAAACACAAGTAAAGACCGAGAAAGGGTGAAAGGGGAAATAATGCGTACATGCTTCCTGTTCTTTGTGCAGTGATTGCTTCTCTTCTGTAAAATCTGGAGTCCTCCCCGCCCAATAAATTCATCAAACTTTTCCTACACATGAAACCCTTGTTTACTTTGTTCTTCTGTTCACCTTGAACTGTTCCAAATTCGAAGTGCTTAGTTGATTCTTTCAAAATTTGGTTTGGATTTGTATCATCAACCTTACCGAACCGGCATGGATGAGTATCCGCCCTTGCCGGGCTCGCATCTCCAGAAATCGGAAGAGCACGACCCTCCTTTGCCTGGAGCTTCGTCATCGTTGGAAATGATCAGAACCACAGACTTGGAGAAGCTAAAGCTAGGCCAGCCTTCCCGAAAACGACGTCGTGCTCGGACCACAGTTGTGAAAGCTTCAATTGAAACCTTCAGACAAATGGTCCAGGAATTAACTGGAGCAATCCAGATAGAAGACAAATATTTGCGTACAGGTCTTCTTCCCTTCGTTACCCACTGTTTCCTTTTCCCTTTCAATTATGAGTTTACCAAAGAAGAATTGGTCACGTTATGGATAGCTGAGGGGCTTTTTCAGATTATGAGGGTTCCTATTAGTGGACAAGAGTTTCCAGAGGATGTTGCTAATGAAAAATTTGATTTGTTGGTGTCTATGGAAATCATAGTTCCCTCCAGGACTGAGCAATTTGTGGATTTTTTGAATCCTAAAACCAGAAGGTCACTGTATAGAGTTAATAAATTTGGGATTTCTTCATTTGAACGTTATGAATCTAGATGTGGGTATGCCAGAATATCAGGTTCTGAGCTCAATGATGTGCCAGAAACGGTACTGTACTTGTCCGTTTATGGTAAAAGCATGGATCACATGGCCTTCGAGTCTATGAAAAGATTTAAGCATCTGAGAACTCTCTTCTTGATTCCTGCTTTTGGGTCATCTGTAAAACAAGTTCCTCGCGATCTTTTCTTGGGACTTGAGCACTTAAGGTCAATGAATTTAAGCAAAAGCCTTTTGTGTGAATTGCCAAGTTCCATTGGGAATTTGAAATCATTGAGATATATTGATTTATCCTATACACCCATCAAGCAGTTGCCAGAAACAATTTGTAATCTTCATAAATTGCAGACTTTAAAGCTTAGAGGATGTTTTGATCTTGTTGGGTTGCCCATTGGAATGAGAAAGCTCACTAGTCTAAGGCATCTTGATCTTGACATCCTCAGGCAGTTGAAATCTATGCCTCCTGGAATGGGAAATTTAACAAATCTGCAGACTTTGTCAGCATATCTTGTTGGAAGAGATGTGTGCTGTGGAATTGGAGAGCTGAAGCATATATCAAATCTTAAAGGTGTCTTCTGCATTTCAAGAATCGAGAATGTTCTGAATTTCAAAGAAGCCATGGAAGCCAGTTTGATAAAAAAGGAGCACCTACGCAAGTTGGAGCTGAGGTGGACTGATATAAGGGTGTCATTGAAGAAGAGGAAGTTCTTGAACAACTTCAACCTGCTGTTGGCCTTGAAAAGTTAAGTATACTGTACTATGGTGATTCGAAGCTTCCAAGCTGGATTTGTAATCCATCTTATGCTTCACTGGTTGATATTACTCTCTATAATTTCAGAAATTGTCAAATCCTTCCATCCATTGGTCAATTACCGTCACTTCAATATCCACATATCAAAGAAATGAATGGGCTGAAAATAATTGATCATCAATTTTGTAGAAATGAAAGAGGACAGCGGTGTCCTGCATTTCCTAGATTAGAGAAACTTACAATTGAAGTCATGCCTGCTTTAGAAGAATGGATTGGAGTAGAAAATGGTGACTTTCCATCCTTACATAAACTTAAGGTGGAACATTGCCCGAAACTACTGTCACTACCATTGTTGTCATCCCTCTATTCCCTTGAGCATTTAGAAGTAAGCTATTGTCCAAGTATCTCGTCTTTGCCTGATGGAGAAGTGGCTAGTACTCTTCAATTTCTCTTGATCAAAGATTGTGCTGAGTTAGAAAAGCACTGCCTCAAAGGGGATGGTCAAGATTGGGGTAAAATAGCTCATGTGCCCAATATCTTTATTAATGATGGAGAGATCTCTTGTCAATGATCTAGATTCAGCTGGTACATCTTTATGTTCTAGAACTTGTACATGTATTAGTTAATTCGTGTATATAAGCTCCAAAGCTTGTAGATATCTCCCTTTTTTTTTGTATGGCACAATAAATCAGTATTTCTTTCCTCATATAATTGTCACAACAGAGAATTCTTGCTATATTGATATCTTAGTGAGTAAATATCTATTACATTAATTTAGCATAATGATGGATCCCTCATCTCATATTTGCTATTCCTAATGCTTAATGTCAAGTGTTAAAATATTTCTGATGTTGGTTTTGTGTTTCTAACAGTCTCATTGACCTTAAAAAATATTTATCAATAAGATTAGGGAATCATGAACTGCAATCAATCTTAAAGCTTTTGAGCCAGCATAGGTTAACAATTGTGAATATTATGGGTGTTCTGCTCACATCAGTGGGTTTGACAAGGTACCATTTAGATCTGCGTTAGCATACGTGTAGAATCTTAGTTTAAATTGTTGCACTGCATTCCTTTATTGCTTGTGTTTTGGTTTTAAAATTGTATTTCTCCCTCTTGCTGTGATGTTTTTCCTTGCCAGCCATGGTTGTGGATAACAGGAATGGTTCTTTCCAATCTTTGAAGATGGGATAGGACAATTCTAGAAGGTTGGAAATAGTTCTTCCCTCATTCTGTTGGCAAATTATCTATTTGGATATTTTCAGTATGATGCTGGATTACTGGGGAGAGTCACAATTTGTCTTGCTGTATTGTAGCATATATTTTCTGCGTAAAGGCATTACACTACTAGAGACTAGAGTGAGAAAGGATGATGGCCACATAATGATCAGTTGGGACAGAGCCAATCGGTTACTGCAAGGGCTAGCTGTGACTCAACATGGTGGAGGCACTGAGGCTAGATTGAAAAATTATTTGGATTTGCTTTATTATATGAAATCTATATGGATGATGCACTTGCTTTGGAGAATGTTAGGCAGTTGGGGGGTAGTTGTGTTGTTGGAGAATCAATTCAATTTTGTTGGCAGTAATGTTATGTAGATTTGGAGCCAAAGATGTCTTATTATGGAAGCAGCTCAAGAAAGAGGTACTCATCTTTAATGCTGTTAGGGAAAGTAACATCAACAAGCAATTTTCACAAGCTCGGGGAGGTTTGACCTGTGATCTATCAAGCAGAGGATTTGAGAAAACTGGAGAGCCAAATGAGTCCCGTAATCATTGACTAGTTAACAAGGTATCTCCTAGATTTGCTCAAATTTAAAAGAAGTATCAATTGCATTGTTGTATGTAATGGAGGATCCTTCGTCAATCTCGTATCCACATGTCTTTGATTAGAATGAAATCTGCATTTCACACTTAAATGAATAAATTGTTTGCTCCTAAATATTTGCATTTTGCAAACTTGCTATGCTCGCATCGTGCTTTGAAAACAGACAACCAAAAATTAAAGTCTGTTCTGCTCGCATCGAGCATTTTGCATCCCTTTTTACACTTGCTGAAATTTTCCAGAAGTGTAAAGGCTAATATTGAAAAACGGTGGTGCAAAAATCAGTTGCCCTCAAAGGAACGCCTTGACTTTGCTGGGTAATTTCAGTGACCACAAGATTTTCCAAGCTTTCTGTCTTTTCTTCTTGGCAACTGATTTTTGCACCCTTCATACACTTCGAGGTGGCTGAGTTTATTATCAAAACGCCCGGGCACAACTCCCCAAACATCCCAGGGCACAAGATTAGAACAATGTGGACATATGGTACAGTATCACAGAGCTGTTTAGCTTTTTTATTAATCTGTATCTTTGTTGTGCGCATCTCAACTATGTTTAAAACACTTATAAATAATATCATCTATCATATATCTCTAAAGTCAATTAAAATAAAACATCTATTTCCCGGATAGCAAAAGAAGCTTAAAAAAAAGTTGAATCTCACAAAGCGGGTTCGAAATTTGTTGATTTGTTAAGCCTTTCATAAGTGAATCCCTTGCTCGCCGAATATCAACTTGGCTGCATCACTTTAAACCTTTTATCACTCAAGCAAAATTAAATGTTACTCATATTTAGTGGTATTCTAATGTATGAATAAATGACAGACCGTTTATACAAATAAAATTATTAATAAATCAAATTTGGCTCTACTCTTTTCAAGTTAAAATTCTTGAGTTTCCTACTTACCTATTGACAAAATAATAATAATAACAAAAATAACATCTTAAATATGTAACTATAAGATTTTGCTCGACCTATGGTTAACTACTCAAACTTTTTAAAATTGAAATTATGCAGATGTTCAAGGAACACAAACTTTCACTTCTCAAACGTAGGCTTATCACCAATGTTCTCCATTCCTAAACCAAAACTCACCTTTCAAATCTATAACTTGAGAAACCTAATGCCACCAAAGTACCTTGAATGCAAATCCGCTTCCAGTTGAAACAGATAGAATTTTCATCAAATAAGATTCTAGCTTCAACTGCACAATGAATTCCTTTAGTAATTTCGGAAGTACCAATATTTGGAAACTCAATCCAATATGAATTCCTTTAGGAACTGGAATTGAGTGGGAAAAATCATACTATCAGTAACTTAAAAACTGAAGTAACAATGCAAAGCTAGGAACTTTACAGTAGGCAATAAAATTTAGTAAGAGAGGAACTCCTTAAAACCAGTCAGACCCAAAATTAGGAGGGTCCTATGGACTTACAGTTATTTATAGATCAGTTTCTTATTCAACTATCAAAGTGAAAATAAGAATAAAATCATACCGTGTTGAAGAATTGGTAGCCCAGTCAAGACTTACTCTCCTATAAACATCTAATTAGACATCGGTGACTCTTTGATAGTCCTTCTTTGCAGCCCCTGAACTAGGTGCAGCAACCCACCCTATCACAGTCTATCATCATTGGTCATTCACAATGGTTGACCCAATTAATTCTATCATTTGATATTCAGACCACAAAGTCAATTAGCACACATTTGCTCACACCTATAAAATTTATTTACAAAGGGAGATGCAAAATATCTCTTTGACCTTCTATGAAACATCTTATGTGCAGCAAGTGAGAAACTCGAAAGTAAAAATAGAAGAAAGGAACACCGCTATCCCTCCCATTAGAGAGCAGGAAATTGAAATTTTCCCTGTACTTCCCCATCAATCAAACAGTAAATGTTATCATATTTCTGCTGCCATGAGCTCTTGGTTTTTCAGAGCGTTAGAGGGATACATTGAATCTGACCAGCGGTTAGCTCCCTCTCCCTGTTTAGAAGCGTAGGCCTGAAATATTTAGTTTGATTTGGACAGGAAATGGTTAAGGAAAAGGCGCGTATCACACCAACTTATTAAATTATATCAAGTGCAATTAAACAGCTAAGCATGAAATTATGAAACTTCGACACATGGTGGCTGAAATTAGAAAACACTTGTATGGCTTTATAGAGAGGAGAATTTTATTTGATTATGTACAATTTAGCAAATAAGCATGAAATTATGAAACTTTGACATGTAGCTAAAATAAGAAAACACTGGTATGGCTTTTCTGGGAAGAGAATTTGATTTTATTTTATTTGATTAAGTCTCAAATTTTCCTAACTAATATCTCATGTATTGCTTAATAAATAGAAAAAAAAAAAACACATAAAATCTAAAACTAATCATCTAATTCACATTAAAAAAAGAAGAAGAGCTAATTATCAATATTACTTTAGCATAACTCAATAAAGTTAGGCCACTGAATTTGTATTTAGTGTAATTACTGTAAGGTTGCACAATTGCACAATTTACTGTAAGGTTGCCCAATACCCTTAAATATCTTAAATCCAACCTGAAGCATCCTATAGAAAAAAAAAAAGTAAATGAAAGAGAAAAAGGGTACTTTTTGCAGGGAGACTGTCGAGGATCTTGGGAGGAAATAATGTGGTTGGCCACTCTATGGTTTCCACCCTTCGCCTCCGATCTGACATGGGCTTCCTCCTATGAATCGTTGGAATCACATAACTCACGATTTCCAGTGCGAATCATATGATATGAGATAAAGGTATCGGATCTGATCAACTCGTATGTTTTGAATCGTAAATTGTACGATTTTGATAACTATGGTTGTCAAGGTATAATATAAAATCTATACTAATAGTTGAAAGCTGCAACATTTGAAGGGGAATTACCTTTACCCCTCCCTAACTTTAACATTGACCACCCCTCTCCGTGAATTTATCATATTGCCCTTACGGGCTGAAACAAGTAGAACCCCCTCTCCTCCCTTCAAATGGCTCTCTATGGGGCTTTTCGCCCTTCAAACGGCTGTAGAGAGCCATTTTTCTCATATTTTGGCACTACAAAGCCGTTTTCATCCCATGCACACTTAAAGTGGCCAAAATGACTATGTATAGCCGTTTCAAGAAGCAAACGGCTCTCCATGGCCGTTTTCTTTTTGGAACATCTATGGACAGCCGTTTTGGTCTTCCATGGCCGATTAGCCCACTTCGATTTTTCACCATTTATCATATATTTTTTAATCAACAAACAACAAATTTATAAAGTAAAAGATAAATGGAAGAGAACTCATACCTTCAAAATTGTGAAAAAATAAAATTTAAAAATAAAATAAAATTATAAAAAATAAAAACAAAATTATATTATTGTGTGAAAAAAATTTGTAATTTATATTAATCTTATAAAATTTATAATTTATATTAATATTATAAATTATAATATATTTTGTTAAATTTTTTATTTTATTAAAAATATTACAAATTACTATTATATTTTTAAAATTTTTAATATTTTATCTTTCTTAACATATTTAATTTAATTTTATATGTATATATATAGCCTTCCCAACGGCTCTCAATTCTCAATAGCCATTAGAAAGAATATATATATATATATATATATATATATATATATATATATATATATATATATATATATATATATATATATATATATATATATATATATATATATATATATATATATATATATATATGAAATTAAATTAAATTTATTAAAAAATTAAAAATATAATAATAATTTATAATATTTTTAATAAAATAAAAAATTAATAAAATTATATTATTGTATGATAAAAATTTAAAATTTATATTAATATTATAAATTTAATATATTTTGTTAAATTTTTATTTTCTTAAAAATATTATAAATTATTATTATATTAATTAAAATTAAATATCTTAAGAAAAATAAAATATTAAAAATATTAAATAGATAATTTAATAGATAATTAAATAGATAATTAAACAGATAATTAAACAAAGAATTTAACAAAGAATTTAATATATAGTTAAACAAATAATTTAATAGATAATTTAACAGATAATTAAATAGAATGGGAGAGCCAAACGGCTATAGAGAGCCGTTGAGTAGTCCAAACGGCTCTATACAGCTGTTTGGTTTTCCTAGCGCCTATACATAGCTGTTCAATTGTCAAAAAGGATTCACAGGGTGAAGTGGAAAGCTAAACAACTGTTTACAAGCGTGTGAAGAGGAAAACGGCCCTAGAGAGCCATTTATACTAGCAGACAGCTCTCTAGACTCATTTTTCACTTCACATGACTGTAGACAGCCGTTTAACCTACCACTGTAAACCAAGCCATTTTTCCTCCATTTTTTCTCCAAGGGTGAACAAACATAAACAAATATATTTAGATAGACACCTATATGTTAAGATTTATCTTCAAAATCCAAGAAATCCAAGAAAATGGAAGAGAAGAGAAGAGGGTGATGTGCAGCGGTGGGGAGGGGGGGCTAGGGTTTCAAAGATGTTAGGAGTTGAAGATGAGGGCATAATTGGTATTTTAAAAAAAATTAAAGGGGGTGGGGATGAATTGTAAAGTGGGGGAGGGGGAAAGTTAATACCCTATTTGAAGAGTGCTTACTTGATTATCATCTGGAAGTCCTGGCTTGTTCTTTGCAGCAATCGTCTAAGCAGTTTCTTCATCAATTATACAAGAATGAGATGAAGTTGACATGCTACTTAAAATATATGCATAAGAATCAATTGAGAAATGCTATAATGTCTAATATGCCAAGTTCCATTTCAGGCACAATCCTAAAAATTAAAATGGTGTTTAAATTGAAGTATGATATGCTCATCTCATATTAATACAAGAAAAACTAATAATTAAATTCTTCTCAAAAAGAATTATAATTAGAATTTATCTATACTATTTATTTTATTTTATCTAACATATATATTTCATTATTCAAATTAATACTGATTTTTAAACTATTTACAACAGCTTCTCTAATTTATAGAATTTTGATTTTTTTTTTTAAAGTACATCATCTTAGGTTTTGTTTAAGAAAATAATTGATAATTAGTTGAAAACTAATATACTAATTTTAAAATGAAAACTATTAAACTAGTTTATTGAATTATAAGTATTTAATAAAATTAAATGTAAAAGTAGCTAATATATATAATTACGTGGAAGGATATGTTTATATAATTTTTTATATAATATTTATTTTATATAAAAGTATATATTTTTAACTAATAAAATTAATTTTTGAAATCTTATTTTATAAAAATCAAATAATTTGTTAAAATTAAAATAAATAAAGTAAATCTTAATTTAGTTAAAGGAGTTAATAAAAATATAATCAAAGAAGCGTTTTCATAAATAAAGTTAAGAAAAAGAAATGAAAAATATATAACATTGTATTAAGATGAGTTTTTTTTTTTAAAAAAGTAAAAATTGGACGTAGAAGAAGATAACTCAAAAATGAAAAGTAAAATAATTGAGAAATAAAGATAATAGTGAATTGATAACGTAATTTGGGCTAAAAATGAATGACAAAAATGCGATAAAAGATGATACGTGATAATTACATTTTATATAGATTATTTAACCTCAATTCTCTTACATTTCAAGTCTCAATCATGGTAAAAACACTTGGCTTTTGATTAGATTTCTTTATGTTGCAGGTACACAAGGCAAGAGAAGCAAAAATGGAAGAATGCATCATTCTGTCAAGGGGCGCCGTGGCGCCGTGTACCAGAGAAGAAAAGAAACCATTCTGCCAATGGGCGCTGTGGCGCCATCTACTAGAGACGCAAGACTGGCATTCTGCCAATGGGCGCCGTGGCTCCCAGAACCTGTTTTGGAGCTGTTTTGTGACTTCTAAGCCCGGTGGACTTCCGAGAAGTTGTGCAACGCATGGATTAGAAGTCCAAAACCTAGAAGACTCTCCGGATCATAGTTTTAAGAGGAATTAAAGTCTTGAAGTGTGAAGCCCAATTAATGTCTTAATTAGAATAAGATTAGGATACACTTGTAATTAGTCTTTTATTATTATTTGGAATCCTAATAAGAGTCTAATTAGGATTGAAGGCATTATAAATAGATCAAGAGGGTTGAACACAAGGACACGAAGCAAGAGAGCAGCAACAACATCGAGATCCAAGAGCAAGGCGTCACTCCCTTTTATTTCTTCTACTCTTTCAATGTTTTCCTACTTTATGATTATGTGTTTCCCTAGTATTATGTGCAACTAAACTTCCTTCTAGGGCTAAGATGTAGCCCAATCTGATTGTATAGACAAATTGAGGAAGTTATGACAGTTCATGTTTTATTTAAGTGAGATTTACTTTTATACACTTTACTCTTGATTGATCTGGCCAATTAATTGGGGGAAATCAGTGGGTTAGCTATGATACCGACCAGAGATTAGTTAACCTAGACCAAGAGAATTAAATCCATAGTGGAGCTAAGGACAAACCAGTACCGAGGACCCTGTGTAGTCACATGGGAATTAGGGCATTCCCCTAATCTCCCTAAAGGGATGTCCATAGATCTTAATGCAATTATAGTTGCTACAACTCGCACAGGCCAGTAGCAGGGTTGGTAATTATAATTAGATTTGATCTAACCTAATACCAAGGTTGATTAATTAAATTAGGGAATCCTGGCTAGCAATTGATAATTCTACAACTACATAACTGAATCAAGGAAGTCTATACATGAAGATTGTGGTGAAATCTGAATCCCTAGATCTCTCATCATAATTCTATTATGCTATATACTTTTCTGCTATTACTACTTGTTTTCTAAAATTAATTACTTTGCTTATCTCATCACAATTCGATGGCTTGAACAATACTGGAGTTATATTACTTTGGTAATCAATAACAATCCCTTGGGTACGACAACCCCAGAATACTTGCTCACTGCACTGATAGTGTATACTTGCACTGTGTTCCACACATCCCATATTGTTTCACATACACATCCATTCAAACCCCACATATCTATTAAATACATCCATTTGTAACACTCACTTAGGAGCAATCAAGTTTTTGGCACCGTTGCCGGGGATTGTTTTATTGATATTAGAGGAATTAACAAAGTGTTGATTCAAGCAAAATTTTATTTTCTATTTTACTTTGATCTTCTTTCTTCAATTCTTTTCAGAAAAATTCTTTGGTGCATGAGAAGAACAAGAGACCGAAACATACTACCTTTTGAACCAGAAATCGAAAAGACCATTAAAAGAAATCTGAGAGCAAGGAAAGTAGTTTGGAACTTGCAGCTTGAACTAGAAAAGATGGCAGCACCAAATAATCAACCGAATGAAGGGCATGTTCCCCTTCGAGCCTTTGCTGTCCCAAAAGTGCAGAATGCGATGTCAAGCATTCGAAATCCAGCAGTAAAGGTGAACAATTTTGAGATCAAACCAGCTTTAATTCAGATGGTCCAGAATAATCAATTTTCTGGATCACCGAATGAAAATCCAAATCTGCATCTCTCTACTTTTCTGGAGATCTGTGCAACATTCAAATATAATGGAGTGTCTGAGGAGGCAATCAAGCTTCGACTTTTCTCTTTTTCACTTAGAGATGGAGCAAGAAGGTGGCTGAATTCTTTGCCACCCGGTTCAGTAGACACATGGGATTCCTTAGCCCAGAAATTGCTGACTAAATATTTTCCTCCTCCGAAGACTACCAAGCTGAGAACTAAAATTGTGAATTTCAATCAATTTGAGAGAGAATCTCTCTATGATGCCTAGGAAAGATTCAAGGAGCTGCTAAGGAAGTGTCCACACCATGGAATGTAAGACTGGCTGGTCATGCAAGTATTTTATGGAGGATTAATCCCTAACACCAAAACAGTTGTAGATGCAGTTGCTGGAGGAGCCTTTCTGAACAAGGACTATGCTGAAGCCTATGAGCTACTTGAAGAGGTAACAACCAATGCCTCTGATTGGAGCTTTAGGAGGGATAATGAGAAGAAAGTAGCTGGCATACAAGACTCAGATGCATTTGCAACACTTGCAGCAAAACTAGACCAAGTACTTTCATTCCACATTGCAATGCTCAGAGGAAATCTTATGGAAGCTGTGCAAGAAGAAGCCAAAGAGGTGCACTATGTGGGGAACAACAATCCCTACTCAAAAACCTACAATCCTGGATGGAGGAATCATCCTAACTTTTCATAGAAAAACGCAGAATAGGCAGCACCCCCTTATCAACAACAACAGTAGCAACGTCCAAGGATGAATCTAGAAGAAGCTATGGCCAAACTTGCAACACCCCAAGCTGAATTAACTGAAAAGACAAATCAATTTGTGGTGACTACTAATGCTTCAATCAAGCAGTTGGAGAACCAAGTAGGCCAGATTTCTCAACTTCTTACAACAAAGCAACCTGGTGTATTACCAAGCACAACTGAAGCCAATCCAAGGGATGTGAAAGCCATAACATTGAAAAGTGGAAAAACCATTGAAGCTGTCCAAGAATCCACGCCACAACAAGAAGAAAAGGAAGCTGAATCTAAAGATGAACAAGCACCAAAAGTCACTCCAGAAGAAAAGTAAGAACAACAAAAGCCAGTGGAGAAGCCAAAGCACATGCCATGTGAAAATCTTTCTCCATACAAGCCACCCTTGCCATTCCCAGAAAGATTCAGGAAGCAGAAGCTGGACAGACAATTTGCAAAATTTATGGAGGTATTTAAAAAATTACATATTAATATTCCTTTTGCAGAAGCTTTGGAGTAGATGCCAAGCTATGTGAAGTTCATGAAAGACATTCTGTCCAACAAAAGAAAGCTACAAGATTATGAAACTGTTGCACTTACTGAAGAGTGCAGTGCCATTCTCCAAAAGAAGCTGCCACAAAAGCTTGAAGACCCTGGAAGCTTTACTATTCCATGCATTATAGGCCAAGGGTTTTTCAGCAAAGCATTATGTGATCTGGGAGCTAGCATAAATTTGATGCCACTCTCAGTATACAAAAAGCTGAACATTGGAGAAGCCAAGCCCACTACTGTATTTCTACAGTTGGCAGATAGATCCATCAAATATCCAAGAGGTATAGTAGAAGATGTTTTAGTTAAAGTTGACAAATTCATCTTCCCTGCAGATTTCATAGTATTAGACATGGAGGAAGATCAAGAAATCCCAATCATTCTGGGAAGACCATTCTTGGCAACTGGAAGAGCCTTAATTGATGTATAGAAAGGGAACCTGACCCTGAGAGTATAAGAAGAAGTGACCTTTGATATTCTCAAAGCACTAAAGCATCCAGCTGATGAAGAATCATGCTTTAGAGCAGATATCATTGACCAATGCATCAAGGAGGTGGCACAACTTTCAAAGTACTCTGAACCCCTTGAAGCATGTTTAGCTGGGATGACAGCAGAGGAAGATCCAGAGATTGAAGATTACATTCACCAACTTGAGGCTACTCCACCAATTTTTATCAAGAAACCTGCTGAAGAATTGGGAAAGCCTGAAGCCCTAACCGAATCTTCAATAGAGCAAGCACCCAAATTGGAGCTGAAACCATTACCAGAACATTTGAAATATAGCTATTTGGGAGATGCAGAATCACTACCAGTAATTCTTTCTGCTTCCCTAACAAAAGAGTAGGAAGAAAAGCTGCTGAGAGTGCTGAGAGAAAACAAGAAAGCAATAGGGTGGACTATTGCTGACATCAAAGGCATAAGTCCCACCCTATGCATGCACAAGATCTACATGGAGGAGAACTCCAAACCCTCAATCGAGCACCAAAGATGGCTTAACCCAAAGATGAAAGAGGTAGTCAGAAAAGAAGTACAAAAATGGCTTGATGCAAGCATTATCTACCCTATTTCTGACAGCCCTTGGGTGAGCCCTGTACAAGTAGTGCCAAAGAAGGGAGGTATCACTGTGGTAGAAAATGACAACAATGAGTTGATCCCTACCAGAACCGTGACTGGATGGAGAGTATGCCTTGACTACAGGAAGCTGAACAAAGTAACCAGAAAAGATCACTTTCCACTACCATTCATTGATCAGATGCTAGACAGGTTAGCCGGGTATCCTTTCTATTGTTTTCTGAATGGATATTCGGGCTATAACCAGATTTCCATAGCCCCTGAAGATTAAGAGAAGACAACTTTTACATGTCCCTATGGCACATTCGCCTTCAGAAGAATGCCATTTGGACCATGTAATGCTCCTGCTACTTTTCAAAGGCTCATGACATCACTATTTTCAGATATGGTAGAAAAATTCATCGAGATTTTCATGGATGACTTCTCAATTTTTGGGAATTCATTTGATTCATGCTTGAATAATCTATCATTGGTACTCCAAAGATGCCAAGAAACAAACCTAGTGCTAAATTGGGAGAAGTGTCATTTTATGGTACATGAAGGAATCGTTCTTGGCCACAGAATATCACTAGAAGGAATTCAGGTTGACCAAGCCAAAGTAGAGCTAATTGAGAAACTTCCACCTCCCAATACTGTCAAAGGAATAAGAAGTTTCTTGGGACATGCTGGATTTTACAGAAGATTCATCAAAGACTTCTCAAAAATCTCCAAACCATTGTGCAATCTTCTATTAAAAGAAGCAACTTTTGAATTCACAAAAGAGTGCCAAACAACATTTGAAACTTTGAAGGCAGCACTCATATCTGCCCCTGTCATTGTCACGCCTAATTAGGAAGCTCCATTTGAAATTATGTGTGATGCAAGTGACTTTGTAGTAGGGGCTGTTCTAGGGCAAACAAGAGAAAAAATTTTCAGAGCTATTTACTACACAAGCAAGACTCTTGATGCTGCCCAGGTTAACTATGCAACTACCGAAAAAGAACTACTAGCTGTGGTCTATGCCTTTGACAAATTCAGACCATATCTCATTGGCAACAAGACCATAGTTTACACTGACCATACAACACTTAAATACTTGCTGAATAAAAAAGATGCCAAGCTAAGACTTATTAGATGAATTCTACTTTTGCAAGAATTTGAGCTGGAGATGAAGGGCAAAAAGGGAGCAGACAATGTCATTGCAGACCACCTATCTAGGCTGGAATATCATGCTCACAACAACTTTGTTCCTACAGCTGATTCCTTCCCTGATGAATAGGTATTTTCCATCAGAAAAATTGTCAACAAAGGATGGAACAGAAGAGGCAAAGATGGGCCATGGTATGCAGATTATGTCAACTACCTAACCTGTCATGAATTGCCACCTGAAGCAACCTACCAATGAAGGAAAAAATTTCTTTCTGAGGTAAGATTTTATTTTTGGGATAACCCTACACTCTATCGTAGATGCAGGGATCACATGATCAGAAGGTGTGTCCCAGAAGAAGAATTTCGAGCCATCCTTGAAAGCTGCCATTCTAGCAGCTATGCAGCTCACAAGACAACCAATAAAGTACTCCAATCTGGTTTCTATTGGCCGACACTTTTCAAAGATGCACAATCTTTTGTTGAGAGATGTGACAAATGCCAAAGAGCTGGAAACCTGTCAAAGAGACATGAGATGCCCCAAAATCCCATTCTAGAAGTGGAATTATTCGATGTATGGGGCATTGATTTCATGGGACCATTCCCATCATCCCTTGGGAACCTGTACATTCTCGTAGCAGTGGATTATGTATCCAAATGGGTAGAAGCTATTCCATCTCTTACCAATGATTCCAAGGTGGTATAGAAATTTCTGAAAAAGAACATCTTTACCCGTTTTGTAGTACCCAGAACACTAAATAGTGATGGAGGGAAACACTTATGCAACCAATACCTCAAAGCTTTCCTTGTCAAATATGGAGTAAGGCACAAAATTGCTACCCCTATCACCCACAAACTAGTGGGCAAGTGGAGGTATCTAACAAGGAACTGAAGAGGATATTGGAGAAAACAGTCCACACTAATAGGAAAGATTGGTCTTGCAAGGTGGATGATGCACTCTAGGCATATAGAACAACATTCAAGACACCCTTAGGCATGTCTCCATACAACATAGTCTTTGGGAAGGAGTGTCACTTACCAATTGCGTTAGAGCACAAAGCATATTGGGCTGTTAAGTTACTGAATTTTGATCCTAATGCAGCCGGGCAAAACAGGATGCTTCAACTCAATGCATTGGATGAATTCCAAAGGGAACCCTATGAAAATGCCCGTATTTACAAAGAAAAAGTCAAACTATGGCATGATAGAAAAATAGCAAGAAATGATTTATATCCTGGATAGAAAGTGTTGTTATTCAACTCAAGGTTGAAACTTCATCCGAGCAAACTAAAATCAAGATGGTATGGTCCATACACAATCACCTCTATTAACCCATATGGAGCCATAACAATAATGAAGGACGGACAAACTTTCAAGGTGAATGGGCACAGATTGAAGCCCTACTTAACAAGTGAAAACATGCCTGTGTATGTTGTCATCCCTTGAGATAGCCTATAGAATCAGAGAAAGTTCGACTGAGGACTATAAACCAAGCGCTTATGGGAGGCAACCCATTGGTTTTTATTTCTTTCCCTTTTTAATTTTTGTGTGTTTTCTAGTTAATTCATTCAATTTCTCTACTACTCATGATCTTTCAATAAATTCTTTGAAGCCATATAGGTATTGGACGAAACTAGGAGCCAGAACAAAGTAATTTGAGCACAAATGGACTCAAAAAGAAGCTCTGTGCACCGCGGCGCCAACACTGGTTGCCATGGCGCCCACTTCTAGAGAGCACACTGCCTATGGGTGCCACAGGGCAAACCCTCAGCGCGACGGCACCCAACACTGTAGCAACTGCCAATTTTTTTTTTTTAAAAAAAATATTACCTCTGTGTCCCAGCGCTGTGGCGCCCACTACCAAAACCTTATAAGCCCATGCCGCCACTCTCACACTTTTCATATTTCAAACCTCTCAACTACCCATTCACACACCCTTCGTATTCTCTCTGATTTTTTGCCGATTAAACCCTACCAAAATGCCTCTAAACCCTTTCTCTTATACTTAGCCTTTAATCTATCCGAATAAATTCCAGATTTGAGGAAGAACTCTTCAAGTTTTACCACTTTCTCTCACTAAAACGTGGACTTTCTCACTCCTCTGTTCTTCGTGTTTTTCGGTGATTTTTGGCAAGGATTGGTTCGCAATCACACCCTTGGGTATCATAGAGGTATTGTAATTCTTACCCACTCAATTTAATCGGTGGAAATTTGAGTAATTTTATCAACCTTCTTCCTTGGGTATTTTAGCCGAAATTGGGGATTTTTATGGTTGATTGAGTATGAAATTTGTATGCATGTGGCTACTAATTGGTGCTGTTGATTATTGATTATATCTAGTTCGTATTGGCTACCCTAATTTGTGCATTATCATCTCGAATTTGTGCATAGCAAATTTTTTCGAAAAACAGAGCATTGTGGGAATTCTGTTTACTGTGCTTATATTAGTGGGATAGGTGCTCTGTTGGGTATTTTTCTTGTGCTTAATTGCAGATACAATGCCGCTCAAACATTTGGCTAAGCGAAAGGCCTCCTCATCCTCCCAATTGCTGGAGTATGATGCCACTCGCTTCATTAGCAAGAAGGCAGAGGCTAATATGGACGAGTTGGACAACAAGCCCACCATACTAGAATTTGGCATTGATATTTCGAAACCTTGTTTTGCTCCGATTGCCAGTCACATGGCCTAGAGAGGGTGGCTCAAATTTGTTAAACAATTGAAGCCTGCACCTCTCAACATTGTGAAGGAGTTCTATGCCAATTTGTTTGAATATGAGACTCCTTATGCAAACTGGGTACAAGGCCATAAGGTACCCTTTGATTGGTACACAATTCATGCCATTTTTGAGATACCAAATTTGCATGCCGGAGAGCTAGGACTGGGCCATTTTGCAGCCAATGGGGATTACAATGATATCACAAGAACATTGTGCTTTGAAAGCACACAGTAGGTCACCAGAGATGGTGAATTCTACCACTTCCCTAAGGACGGGCTTGACAAGATTAACAAGACATGGCTGCACTTCATTGCAAACATTTTGTTCCCATCCACGCATACCTCTGAGGTCACCAAGCTGTGAGCCGAGTTCCTCTGGGCAATCCACAATAGATGGAGGTTTAATGTTGGCCACACTATTGCGGAGCACTTGGAGACCATTCGACAAATGGTTAACAAGAAGGTGCTCCCATTCCCAAATTTGATCGCTGCCCTCTGCAAAAAAGCTGGAGTTAAGTGTGGTACTTTCGAGCCCATGATCGAGCCGAGCCAGATGCTGAACAAAACATTCTTTTCCCGCCTGAAGCCTCTTTACCTGAGAGGAGGTCCAGCAGCTCCACAGCAACCACCCATTCAACCTACTCCACAAGCACCACACCACCGAACCAGCAAGGGTTTATGGACCCTGCACTCGCCGCCAAGCTGAACACCTGGATTGACTTCAGCTATCAATACACCGAAGCAACCACCAGATGGTACCAGATAGCTGAAGAATACCTCGAAGCGAATGCTGTAGGCCACACTGGCTTACCTCCATTCCCCCATCTCCCCCGTCCACCACATGCTGCTCTACCACCACCTGCTGAAGAGGAGAACTCAGAGGAAGACTCTGAGGGCACCGACTAGGCTGTCCTATCAGGTTGAATCTTTCCTTACTCTGTTTTATTTTTATGCATTGAGGACAATGCAATATTTAAGTGTAGGGGAGAGTCATATTGCTATTTGAGTAGTGGATTAGTTGTGTGTTTTCAATTCACTGCATGATTGTGTGTTTTTAGTATGTTAGTTTAAATTTCTGTTCTTGAAATAAATGCATGATTGTCTGTGTTTCTTGACTGAAAGCCATGGCTCATGATGAAACTGGTATATCACTGATTCAATGGGATGAGGAATACTCAATTATTGTGGAATTAATGCATGATTGTTCATTTCATCCGTCCTATTTTATGATTAAAAAGCTTCTGGGAATTCTGAGCCTACCCTGTAAATGTGTGAACCCACATTGAATTGCTATTCCCTATATATGCATTACTTTATTGAGATATTGGAGGAAACTAAAGTGTGAGAGGATGAATTATCCCCTGCTGAGCTTTAGAGCCTAAGACCTATATCATTAGAGCTCAGCAACTATTTGTGAGTGATCAGGACATTCTTGATTTTTCTAGAACTTGTTCTGTTATACATTTTGAGACTACATTTAAATCACAAACACTAGGATGATTAGGGCACCTAGGTTTACACCTTCTACCTCAACCTCACTCTTTAGTAGCCAATCTATTCAAGCCTGTTTCTGTGAATACTGTAGATGTTGGTAGAGCTGATTAGTAATCACTCAATGACCATGAAAAATCACCACATAGCATGCAAAAACAGAACATTCAGTTTATGAATGATCTGTATCCTTAAACCCTACATCAGAATCTTGAAAGCTTGGCTACCCCCTAGTTGACCCTTTTGAGCCTTTCCCTTTCCTTCCGTTCACCCCATCACGATCTCCGTCCCATTCCTCAATTCCTTCACCAACTGGACACCAATACTTTGAAGGAATGTGTGAATTCAAGGAAAGCAAATTCTCCGCCCTAGTGGAAAGAAACAGAGAGAAAAGAATAGCCTCATAATGAGGATTATCCCCATAGAAAAAAGAGCAGTGAGCAAGAAAAGAAAAAATGAGACAAATACTCTGAAAAATTAGAATGAGAAGGGCTAGGAAAAGATAGAAAATAAAAGAAAAGAAAAAGGTCAAGAGCCCAAAAAGCCCAGGAAAAAGGGGAGACAATAGAGAAGAAAAGAGGAAGTAAAAGATGAAGTATTTGAGCTAGTGGTGGAAGAATATGTGCAATAAAGAAAAACTCTAAATTCACATGATTTCTTCTTAGTAAGTCCTAAGCCTTTATCACCTTCACCTAGCCCCGTTACAACCCTTTGTAAGACCCTTTGATTAGTGTTGTGATTTATTGAAGTGGTGGAGATTTGATATATGAACAAGCCTATGGAAACTTCTTGGTTATGTCCTGAAATGAGTGAAAACCTAACCCTCCAAACACTTGTGAGATGAGTGAATATCATCCCCATGAGAGAGGATTCATCCCTCACCGCTTACACTCCCTAAAGTTTAAGTGGCTATTATGCATATATTCATTTGATTAGATTATCATTATGACTTTTCATGATTGGACCACCCTATTTTACCCTATTACATGGAAACTTTCCTTTTACACTTTAATAAGTAAGAATTGAGCCTATAGCATTTTACATTGAGAGTTACCTTGGGAAATTTGGGGAATACTTCATTGCATATTGAATGATTTGCATTATGAAATAATGATTGAATTCCCGAAATCCCATATGAATTAATTCTGAGGCCAAATATGGTTAGTAAGTCTATTTTGTGTGAAAGCCTTGCTATCTTATGTGAATGCTTATATTTAATTTTACTCGGGACGAGCAAAAAGATAAGTGTGGGGAAGTTTGATAATTACATTTTATATAGATTATTTAACCTCAATTCCCTTACATTTCAAGTCCCAATCATGGTAAAAACACTTGGCTTTTGATTAGATTTCTTTATGTTGTAGGTACACAAGGCAAGAGAAGCAAAAATGGAAGAATGCATCATTCTATCAATGGGCGCTGTGGCGCCCAAGCCTTGGCGTCGTGTACTAGAGAAGAAAGGAAACCATTCTGCCAATGGGCGCCGTGGTGCCCAGAACCTGTTTTGGAGCTGTTTTGTGACTTCTAAGCCCGGTGGACTTCCGAGAAGTTGTGCAATGCATGGATTAGAAGTCCAAAACCTAGAAGACTCTCCGGATCAGAGTTTTAAGAGGAATTAAAGTCTTGAAGTGTGAAGCCCAATTAAAGCCTTAATTAGAATAAGATTAGGATACACTTGTAATTAGTCTTTTATTATTATTCTTTTATTATTATTTGGAATCCTAATAAGAGTCTAATTAGGATTGAAGGCATTATAAATAGATCAAGAGGGCTGAACACAAGGGCACGAAGCAAGAGAGCAGCAACAACATCGAGATCCAAGAGCAAGGCGTCACTCCCTTTTATTTCTTCTACTCTTTCAATGTTTTCCTACTTTATGGTTATGTGTTTCCCTAGTATTATGTGCAACTAAACTTCCTTCTAGGGCTAAGATGTAGCCCAATCTGATTGTATAGACAAATTGAGGAAGTTATGACAGTTCATGTTTTATTTAATTGAGATTTACTTTTCTGCACTTTACTCTTGATTGATTTGGCCAATTAATTGGGGGAAATCAGTGGGTTAGCTATGATACCAACCGGAGATTAGTTAACCTAGACCAAGATAATTAAATCCATAGTGGAGCTAAGGATAGACCAGTACCGAGGACCCCGTGTAGTCACATGGGAATTAGGGCATTCCCCTAATCTCCCTAAAGGGATGTCCATAGATCTTAATGCAATTATAGTTGCTACAACTCACACAGACTAGTAGTAGGGTTGGTAATTATAATTAGATTTGATCTGACCTAATACCAAGGCTGATTAATTAAATTAGGGAATCTTGGCTAGCAATTGATAATTCTACAACTGCATAACTGAATCAGGGAAGTCTATACATGAAGATTGTGGTGAAATCTGAATCCCTAGATCTCTCATCATAATTCTATTCTGCTATATACTTTTCTGCTATTACTACTTGTTTTCTGAAATTAATTACTTTGCTAATCTCATCACAATTCGATCGCTTGAACAATACTGAAGTTATATTACCCTAGTAATCAATAACAATCCCTTGGGTACGCAACCCCCGAAATACTTGCTCACAACACTGATAGTGTATACTTGCACTATGTTCCACACATCACATATTGTTCCATATACACATCCATTCACACCCCACATATCTATTAAATACATCCATTTGTGACACTCACTTAGGAGCAATCAATACGCTATAAACTCATACTTTAGTTAAAGTAGCACTTAAAAAAAGAAAAGACTATAAGCTAGTAAAACAAGCTTATTTATCAAACATCTTTATTTTAGTCAAACTAAATTATAAACTAGTCAAATATACTATAAATTAGCTTATTAGACTGACAAAATTAGCTGATAAGCTAGTTGAAGGTTAAAACACTAATTTTGAGATGAAAGCTAAAAGTTGTTAAGCTATTTAATTGAATTATAAGTATTTAGTAAAATTAGCTATTGAACTAGTTAATAAATATAAAAATCACATGAAAATATAAATATATAATTTTTATACAAATTTTAATTTTATTTTACAGAAAAATATATTTTTAATAAATTAAGAAATTGAGATTTGGTCGAAGAATTAGCCAAATTGACTAAGTTCATTCATTTTGGGAGTATTGCATTACGATTAACTTTAAAGTTGGCCAAACACAAATATCAAGCATAGATTGATGTAATATAACAAATTAAACCATCTGAGATATTTGGGACTAAGGAAGTCAAATTTGGTCGAATAATCAGCCAAGTTGATCAAGTTCGTCCATTTTGATAGTATTGCAATACGTCAAACTCTAAAGTTGACTGAACTCAAATGTTCAGCATAGATTGATGTAATATGACACATTAAACTATTTGGAGATATTTGGGACCAAGGAAATCAAAGTTGGCCAAAGAATCAGCCAAGTTAACCCAGTTCGTCCATTTTGGAAGTATTGCGTTACAACTAATTTCAATGTTGACCGAACCCAAATGTCAAGTATAAATTGATATAAGATGACACATTAAACCATAGGAGATGTTTGGGACCAAGAAATTCAGATTTGGTCGAAGAATTAACCAAGTTGACCAATTTTGTCAAATTTGAGAGTATTGTGTTATAACAAACTCCAAGATTGACTGACCCCAATTGTCAAGCATAGATTGATTTAATATCATACATGAAACCATTTAGAGATGTTTGGGACCAAGGTATTTAGATTTGGTTGAAGAATCATCCAAATTGACTAAGTTCATCCTTATTGAGAGTATTGCATTATGACTAACTCCAAAGTTGACCGAACCCAAATGTCAAGCATAGATTGATGTAATATGACACAGTAAACCATTTGGAGATGTTTGGGACCATGAAAGTCAAATTTAATTGAAGAATCAACCAAATTGACTAAGTTCATCCATTTTGAAAATATTGTGTTACGACTAACTCCAAAATTGACCGAACCCAAATGTTAAGTGTATGTTGACATAATATGACACATTAAACTATTTGAAGAAGTTTGTGACCTAGGAATTCAGATTTGGTCGAAGAATTAGCCAAATTGACCAAGTTCGTCCATTTTGGGATTATTATGTTACGACTAGCTCCAAAGTTGACTGAACCTAAATGTTAAGCATAAATTGATGTAAAATGACATATTAAACCATTTGGAGATATTTGGGACCAAGGAATTAAGATTTGGTAGAAGAACAACTAAATTAACTAAGTTCGTCCATTTTGGGAGTATTGAGTTACGACTAATGATGAGTGAGATTGATATATATATTTTTGTATGAATTCCCTTACATTTAAGTCCCAAACTAAGATAGAATTAGGTGCTTTTAATGTCATTTTACTATTTTGCAGGACCCAAGCACCAAAAAGAGCCAAAGCAAGCAAATTCTGCAAGAGGAGTCTAGTAGGGCACCGTGGCATGGGATCTTGACACCGTGGTGCCATGAAATTCTACAATGGGCAGTAAGGGCTCCATCAGGCCACCGTGGTGAGAAGGCAAATCCAGATTGGGCCCAAACAGTGTCGTGGCATCAGAAAACTCATGCCATGGAGTCCTAGAGTCCTTGAAACACGAAGTTGAAGTCGTCTAGGCCAATTAGGCTATTGTAAGTCCTAATTTGAGTAAAATTAGGAAGAGTATTGTTCTAATTGGCAGTCCTAGTTTAAGTAAAATTAGGAAGAATATTGGAGTCCTAGGTTGAGTGAAATTAGGAAGAGTATTATTATAAATAAGTAGCTAGGGACAGAGCTATGTAACTTGGGGCAGACTTAGAGATGGCAAGAGGCAAGGAGCAGGGGATCTACACGAACTTCTTCTTCTCCTTTTGTTTTATTCATGTCTTCTTGCATATACATGATGTATTTGATTTTCAACATGAGTAACTAATTCTCTTTCTAGGGGCTAAGATGTAGCCCAATTCCATGTATAGACTTGAATGATGATTTTATGAAATTTCATGTTTTATTCAATTGAGGTTTAATTTTCTGTACTTCATTCCTTGATTGATCTGGCCAATTAATTAGGGACTTTGTGGATTGCTATGATCCGGGAGGCAATTAGCCAATCTAGACCACGGGAATTAAATCCATAGTGGAGCTTCGGGCAGAAGTGTGCCTAGGACCCTGTGTAGCCATAAAAGGAATCTATAAAAGGAATCCATAGAACTCCTTAAAAGGAATCCACAAAACTTAATGCGATTGCAGTTACTACAATTCACATAGGGATATGAATGGATTGGTAATTGTAATTAGTTTAATTTGACCTCAGGAGGGGCTTTTTAATAAATTAGGGAGATCCTGGCTAGCAATTGATATAACTGAAATTCATAATTGAAATTAGGAGAGTTTACACATAGGATTGTCGTGAAATATGAATCCCTTGGCTTTTAATCACTGGTTTTCTTTACATCTTTATTCTTGTTTCTATTCGCACATATTTTAATTGTTGTTTTCTTTCTAATTGCTTTTCTTCATTCACTAGTTTTCGATCTCTTGAGTAATACTGTGGTTTTAGTATTCTAGTAATCAGTTCACAGTCCCTTGGGTACGATAACCTTGGGATACTCTGTCGGCTACACCGATAGTGTACGCTTGCACTGTGTTTCCAACATACTACATACTCTAATTCACGCACATCAAGTTTTTAGTGCCATTGCCAGGGAATTGTGCCAATTGATATTAGACGAATTAACTAGGTGTCAAGCATTTTTATTTTATTTTTATATTGTTTCTTTCTATATTAGAACTTTAACTATGTTATTTTCATGTACTATTAGGAGCTATTTGGTGTATGAAAAATACAGAGAATCACACTATACTTCCTCTTGATCCAAATATCGAAAAAACCTGTAGAAAGCTTCGAAAAGCAAAGAGAGTAGCCAAAAATCTACAACCAGAGCTAGATAAAATGGTAGTTAACAACTAGCACGATGAAGAGCACATACTTCTTAGAAAGTTTATCGTCCCAAAAATTCAGAATGCAATATCTAGTATCCGGAGGCCAACAGTGGAGGCAAGCAACTTTGAAATCAAGCCTGCTGTAATTCAAATGGTGCAGAACAACCAATTCTCAGAAGCACCAAATGAAGATCCCAACCTACATCTGTCAACTTCTTGGAGATCTGCGACACATTCAAGTATAATGGGTTGTTAGATGAGGTGATAAAGCTTTGATTATTCTTCTTCTCACTGAGAGATGGAGCAAGGTAGTGGCTCAACTCATTGCCACCAGGTTTTGTAGAAAATTAGGAGTCTTTAGCTTAGAAATTCCTCACCAAATACTTCTCTCCTTCGAAGACAGCCAAGCTGGGGACGGAAATAGTCAACCTCACTCAATTTGATAAAGAATCTCTCTATGATGCTTGAGAGAGATTCAATGAGCTATTGAGGAAGTGCCCACACCATAGGATGCAAGACTGGCTCGTGATGCAGGTGTTCTATGGAGGATTGGGCTCTCATACGAAGACTATGGTAGATACAGTAGCTGGAGGAGCCTTTTTAAACAAAGACTATGCTGAGGCTTATGAGTTGCTGGAAGAGGTCACAAATGCCTCTGATTGGAACTCCATGAGAGACAATGAGAAGAAAGTAGCTGGCATTCATGAAGTTGATGCACTGTGATAATTACATTTTATATAGATTATTTAGCCTCAATTTCCTTTCATTTCAAGTCCCAATTATGGTAAAAACACTTTGTTGTTGATTAGATTTCATTGTTTTGTAGGTACACAAGCCGAAAGGAGCAAAATGGAGAAGAATGGCATTCTGCCATTGGGAGCCATCTACCAGAGCGTAGCCTGTCCATTCTGCCAATGGGTGCCGTGGCACCCAAGACCTGTTTTAGAACAATTTGATGACTTCCAAGCCCAGTGGACTTCTGAGAAGTTGTGTCACACAAGGATTAAGAGTCCACAACCTAGAAGACTCTCTGGAACAGAGTATTAAGTGGGTTTAAAGTCTTGAAGTGTGAAGCCCAATTAAAGCCTTAGTTAGAATAGGATTAGGATTCACTTGTAATTAGTCTTTTAATATTATTGGGAATCCTAATAAGAGTCTAATTAGGATTAGATGCATTATAAATAGATCAAGAGGGCTGAACACAAAGGAGAGACACACACAAGGCAAGAGGATAAAGAGAGCAACAACATCCCATCCAAGAGCAAGGCGTCACCCCCTTTATTTCTTCTACTCTACTCTTTTATGTTTTCTTATTTCATAATTACGTTTTCTTCCATCATCATGTGTAGCTAATCTTCTATCTATAGGCTAAGATGTAGCCCAAGTACTTGTATAGACATGATTGATGATGTTATGACAATTCTAGTTTTTATTTAATTGAGGTTTAATTTTTTGCACTTATTCTTGACTAATCTGGCCAATTAGAAAGGAGAAATCCGTGGGTTTTCTATGACTCGGGAGATGATTAGTTAACCTAGACCACGAGGGTTAAATCCATAGGGTTCTGTGGTGGTCTATACCCAGAATTCTGTGTAGCTACAAGGGAGCTAGGGAGATCCCCTAGAATACCCGAAAGGGATGTCCATAGAACTTAATGCAATTATGGTTATTACAACTCGCACTAGCCCGTAGCAGGGTTGGTAATCGTAATTAGGATTATTCCGACCTCACACCAAGGTAGGATAATTAGATTAGGGAATCCTGGCTAGCAATTAATAATCATAGAAGTCATAATTGAATCATGAATGTCTATGTCAAGGACTTGTGGTGAAATCTGAATCCCTAGGCCTTACTTTTCTGATATTTCAATCAAGCGTCATTCATCCATTCTCTTTTAATTTACTGTTGATTTATTTTATGATTTTCTACTGTCATCACTCATATTCGATCGCTTGAGCATTATTGGAGTTCATATAATCTGGTAATCAATTACAATCCCTTGGGTACGACAACCCCAGAATACTTGCTGGCTACATTGATAGTGTACGCTTGCACTTCATTTCATCTCTATTTCACATCCGTCCTACACCTAATTTTTACATCCACAATAAACACATCAAGTTTTTGGCGCCGTTGCCGGGGATTGTTTCCTTGATATTAGAGGAATTAACAAGATAGTGACTCAAGCACTTTTTTTTTTTTTCTGTTATACTTTGAAATTTCTTTCTTCTTCTTTTCAGTGGATTTTTCTGGTGCATGAGAAGAACAAGATCCAGAAATTTACTTCCTTTTGATCCGAAAATCGAAAAGACAATCAAAAGAAATCTGAGAGCAAGAAGAGTTGTTCGGAACTTGTAGCCAGAACTGGAAAAGATGGCAGCACTAAATAATCAACCGAATGAGGGACACATCCCTCTTCGCACCTTTGCTGTCCCAAAGATTCAAAACGCAATGTCAAGCATCCGAAATCCAGCAGTAGAGATGAATAATTTTAAGATCAAACCAGCTCTAATTTAGATGGTCCAGAATAATCAATTTTCTGGAGCACCGAATAAAGATCCAAATCTGCACCTCTCTACTTTTCTAGAAATCTGCGACACATTCAAATATAATGGAGTGTCAGAGGAGGCGATCAAGCTTCGACTTTTCTCTTTTTCACTAAGAGATGGAGCAAGAAGGTGGCTAAATTCTTTGCCACTAGGTTCAGTCGACACATGGGACTCCTTAGGACAGAAATTTCTCACTAAATATTTTCCTCCTTTGAAGACTACCAAGTTGAGAACCGAGATTGTTAACTTTAATCAATTTGATAGAGAATCCCTTTATGATGCTTGGGAAAGATTCAAAGAGCTGCTAAGGAAGTGTCCACACCATGGAATGCAAGATTGGCTTGTTATGCAAGTATTTTATGGTGGATTGAACCCTGGAGGAGCTTTTCTAAACAAAGACTATGCTGAAGCCTACGAATTACTTAAAGAGGTCACCACAAATGCCTCTGATTGGAGCTCTAGGCGGGATAATAAGAAGAACGTAGTTGGAAATTCAAGATAATGATGCAATTGCAACCCTTGCATCCAAATTAGACCAAGTACTCTCCTTCCACACTGCTCTACTAAAATGGAATTCTATAGAGGCGGTGCAAAGAGGTGAATTATGTGGGGAATAATAATCCCTACTCCAAGACCTATAACCCAGGCTAGAGGAATCATCCAAATTTTTCATGGAAAAATTCAGGACAAGCAACACCTCAATATCAACAAAATCACCAACAACCTCCAAGAATGAATTTAGAAGATGCCACGGATAAATTTGCAGCATCTCAAGCTGATCTTACTGAAGAGACCAATCAATTCATGGTGACTACAAATGCTTCCATCAAGTAATTGGAGAACCAGGTGGGCCAAATTTCCCAACTTATAACCACAAGGCAGCCTGGTGTATTACCAAGCACAACCGAAGCAAATCCAAGAGATGTCAAAGCCATCACTCTGAGAAGTGGGAAGACACTAGAAGCTGTCCAATAACCCACGCCTGAAGTTGAAAAAGCACCTGAAAACACATCAAAGGAAAGGCCAAAACCGCAGGAGTCAGCGGAGAAGCCAAGATCCAAGCTTTTCCCTGACAATCCTCCACCTTACAAGCCACCTCTTCCATTCCTAAACAGATTCAGAAAGCAAAAGTTGGAAAAATAATTTGCAAAGTTTCTAGAGGTATTTAAAAAATTACACATTAACATTCATTTTGCAGAAGCTTTAGAACAAATGCCCAGCTATGTGAAGTTCATGAAAGACATATTATCCAATAAGAGAAAGCTACAAGACTATGAGACAGTTGCACTTATTGAAGAGTGCAGTGCTATACTCCAAAAGAAGCTACCACAGAAGCTTGAAGACCTTAGAAGCTTCAACATTCCATGTGTGATAGGCCAGGAGTATTTCAGCAAAGCACTATGTGATCTTGGAGCTAGCATCAATCTCATGCCATTTTCAGTCTACAGAAAACTAAATATGGGAGAAGCCAAGCCTACTATAGTATCTCTGCAACTAGCTGACAGATCTATCAAATATCCAAGAGGTATAGTAGAGGATATTTTAGTTAAAGTTGACAAATTCATCTTCCTTATAGATTTCATAATACTAGATATGGAAGAAGATTAGGAGATCCCTATCATCCTGGGGAGACCATTCTTAGCAACTGGGAGAGCCCTGATAGATGTGCAAAAAGGAAATCTGACCCTGAGAGTGCAGGAAGAGGAAGTAACATTTGACATCCTTAAGGAATTAAAACATCCAGCTGATGAAGAAGCATGTTTCAGAGTAGATCTCATAGAGCAATGCGTCCAAGAGCTGAAGGAAAACTCAAAATTTCCAGAACTACTTGAAGCATGCCTAGTTGGAATAACTCCAGAAGAAGACCCTGATATAGAAAAATGCATTCAACAGCTCGAAGCCACCCCACCAGTGTTCATCAAGAAGCCTGCCGAAGCACTAGGAGAGCAAAGGGACATGACCGAAACCTTAAGGGAGCAGCCACCTAAAATGGAGTTGAAGCCATTACCTGATCACTTAAAATGGACCATTGCTGACATCAAAGGCATAAGTCCCACTCGATGCATGCACAAGATTTACATAGAAGAAAATTTCAAGCCCTCCGTAGAGCACCAGAGGAGACTGGCTCCTCAAATGAAATGAAAGAAGTAGTTAGAAAAGAAGTACAAAAATGGCTAGATGCAGGTATAATTTACCCTATTTCTGATAGCCCTTGGGTGAGTCTTGTGCAGGTAGTACCAAAGAAAGGAGGAATGACTATGGTGAAAAATGACAACAATGAACTAATTCCCACCAGAACAGTGACCGGATGGAGAGTGTGCATTGATTACAGGAAGCTGAATAAAGCAACATGGAAATATCACTTTCCATTGCCATTTATTGATCAGATGCTGGACAAACTAGCAGGGTATCCTTTCTATTATTTTCTGGATGGATACTTTGGCTATAATCAAATTGCCATAGCCCCTGAAGATCAAGAAAAGACAACATTTACATGCCCTTATGGTACCTTTGCATTTATTAGGATGCCATTTGGGTTATGTAATGCACCTGCTGCATTTCAGAGGCTCATGATGGCATTACTTTCTGACATGGTGGAGAATTGCATAGAGATTTTCATGGATGATTTCTCAGTATTTAGGAACTCATTTGATTCTTACCTTCACAACTTGTCATTAGTACTCAAAAGATGTCAAGAAACCAATTTGGTACTGAATTGGGAAAAATGCCACTTCATGGTGATAAAAGGCATTGTTTTAGGCCACATGATATCCTTAGAAGGTATACAAGTAGACAAAGCCAAAGTGGAGCTGATTGAGAAACTTCCTCCTCCTTCTACTATTACAGGAGTGAGGAGCTTTCTAGGGCATGCAGGGTTCTACAGGAGATTCATCAAGGATTTCTCAAAAATCACAAAGCCATTATGTAACCTAAGGAAGCAAAATTTTCTTTCACAAAGGAATGCACAATGGCATTCGAAAACCTTGAAGAAAGCTCTTATCACAGCTCCCATAATAACTACGCCTAAATGGGGAGAGCCCTTTGAGATAATGTGTGATGCAAGTGACTATGCAGTAGGAGCTGTCTTGGGACAGACAAGAGACAAGACTTTCAGAGCCATTTACTACACAAGCAAGACTCTCGACCCTACTCAAGTCAACTATGCAACAATAGAAAAAGAATTGTTAGATGTGGTCTTTGCCTTTGAAAAATTCAAACTGTATCTCATTGGCAACAAGACCATAGTATACACTGACCATGCAGCATTGAAATATTTGCTGAACAAGAAAGACGCCAAGCCAAGATTCATTAGATGGATTCTTTTATTACAAGAATTCGATTTGGAGATCAAAGACAAGAAGGGAAAAGACAACTTGATAGCAGATCATCTATCAAGACTAGAAAGCAATGTAGTGAACAAAATTCCAGTAGCAGATCACTTCCCTGATGAGCAAGTCTTCTCCATAAAAACAGTTGCAATTAATGGATTGAGTAAAAGAAATAATGACGATCCATGGTATGCTAATATTGTCAATTACTTAGCAAGCCATGAACTCCCACCTGAAGCAACATATCAACAAAGGAAGAAATTTTTATCCCAGATAAAATATTATTTTTGGGATAACCCTGTGCTTTATTGCAGATGCAGTGATCATATGATAAGAAGGTGTGTCCCGAAAGAGGAATATTCTTTCATTTTAGAAAGCTGCATTCAAGTAGCTATGCCGGACATTATGCAGCTCACCAAACAGCAACTAAAGTGCTGCAAAGTGGATTTTTCTAGCCCACACTCTTCAAGGATGCACAATCTTTTGTAAAAAGTTGTGATAAATGTCAAAGAGCTGGGAATTTATCTAGGAAGCATGAGATGCCTCAAAACCCAATTTTAGAGGTGGAATTATTTGATGTTTGGGGCATTGACTTCATGGGACCATTCCCATCATCATTTGGCAATTTATACATCTTAGTTGCAATGGACTATGTGTCTAAATAGGTAGAAGCTACTGCCTTTCCAACAAATGATTCTAAAGTGGTCCAGAAATTTCTTAAAAACAACATCTTTACCCACTTTGGAGTCCCAAGAACATTGATAAGTGACGGAGGCACTCACTTCTGCAACAAACCACTCAGAACTCTCTTGGAGAAATATAGAGTGAAGCATAAAATTTCCACCCCTTATCACCCACAAACCAGTGGGCAAGTGGAGGTGTCTAACAGAGAGCTAAAGAGAATACTAAAGAAAACAGTCCACAACAACAGAAGAGATTGGTCTGTGAAACTAACAGATGCACTCTGGGCATATAGGACAACATTCAAAGCTCCCCTAGGCATATCACCATACAACATTGTCTTCAGGAAGGAATGTCATTTGCCAGTGGAGCTAGAACATAAAGCTTATTAGGCTGTCATGCTACTGAATTTCGACCCTCATGCAGCTGGACAAAACCGCCTATTGCAACTCAATGCATTGGATGAATTCAGGAGGGAAACATACGAAAATAGCCGCATATACAAGGAAAGAACCAAAGCATGACATGACAAAAAGATCTCACAAAAGAACTCTTATTCTAGACAAGTACTGCTATTCAACTCCAGACTCAGACTTCATCCAGGTAAGTTAAAATCAAGATGGTCAGGACCGTATACAGTCACTAATGTGACCCTATTCGGAGCTATTGAACTAAAAGGCAACACGCACAACTTCAAAGTAAATGGACATCGATTGAAACCATACCTCACAAGTCTAGAAATTCAAGTGCATGTTGTTAGACTTCAAGATCCTCCATGATACCAGAGAAAGTCTGGCTGAGGACTATAAACCAAGCGCTTATGGGAGACAACCCATTGGTTTTTATTTCTTTCATTTTTAATGATTGTGTGTGTTTTATTGTTAATTCATTCAATTTATCTACTACTCATGATCTTTCATTCAATTATTTGAAGCTATATAGGAAGTGGACACAACGGGGAGCTAGAACAGAGCAATACAAGAGAAAAAGGATGAAAATGGATGCTCTGGGTGCCATGGCGCTCACTTCCAGATAACATACTGCCTATGGGCGCCATGGCACAAACCCTCAGTGCCATGGTGCCCAACACTGTAGCAATTGCCAAAATTTTTTTTTTTTTTTAAAAAATTTAATTCCCTCGGTGTCCTGGCACCGTGCGCCCACTACCAGAACTTATAACACCCAACCCGCCACTCTCACACTTTTCATATTTCAAACTCTCAACTACCCATTCGCATACCCCTTGCATTCCTTATGATTTTTGCCGATTAATCACCCCCAAAACACCTCCAAACCCTTGCCCATACACTTAGACTTCAATCCATCCAAACAATCTTCAGATTTGAGGAAGAATTCTTCACTTTTCACCACTTTCTCTCACTAGAACGTGAATTTTCTCACTCCTCTGTTCTTGAAGTTTTTCGGTGATTTCTTGCAAGGAAAGGTTCGTAATCACACCCTTGGGCATCATAGAGGTATTTTCTCACTTACCCACTCAATTTAATCGGTGGAAATTTGACAAATTTCATCAACCTTCTTCCTTGGGTATTTTGGCCAAATTTGGGAATTTTTATGGATGATTGGGCACAAAATTTGTATGCATGTGGGATGTAATTGGTGCTTTTGATTACTGATTATATCTAGTTAACGTTGGTTGCTCTGATTTGTGAATTATCATTTAGATATTTGCATAGACAAAATATTTCAAAAAACAGAGCATTGTGGAAATTTTGAATTATTGTGATTATTTAGTGGAATAGGTGCTTTGTTGGGTATTTTGTGTGCAATATTGCAGATACCATGCCTTTCAAATGATTGGCTAAAACGGAAAGCATCCTCATTCTCTTAATTGGTAGAATATGATGCCACTCGCTTCATTAGCAAGAAGGCAGAGGATTACATGGAAGAACTTGACAGCAAGCTGACAATCCCAGAATTTGGCATTGATCTTTTGGAGCCCTGTTTTGCTCCAATTGCCAACCAAATGGCATGGAGAGGATGGCTTAAATTTGCTCAACAACCGGAGCCTACACCCCTCAACATTGTGAAGGAGTTTTATGCCAATTTGTTTGAATATCAAACTCCCTACGCAAGCTGGGTACGAGGCCACAAAATTCCATTTGACTGGTACATAATACATGAGGTGTATGAAATCCCGAATATACATGTCGGAGAGATGGGGCTCGGCACATTCGCTGTTAGTGGGGATTACCATGACATTACAAGAACACTATGCATTGAAGGCACATAGTGGGTCACCAGAGATGGTGAATTTTACAACTTCCGTAAGACCGGTCTTAACAAAATCAACAAAACTTGGCTGCACTTCATTGCCAACCGCTTGTTCCCTTCCATGCACACATCAGAGGTCACAAAACTGCGAGCAGAGTTCTTATGGGCCATTCACAATAGGTGGAGGTTCAATATCGGCCGCACTATCTCGAAACACTTGGAGACCATTCGACAAATGGTCAACAAGAAAGTGTTCTCATTCCCCTATTTGATCACTGCCCTATGCAGAAAAGCTATAGTTGTGTGGGGAGATTCAGAGCCTATGATTGAGCTAGGCTGGATGTTAAACAAGACATTCTTTGCTCGCCTAAAACCACCCTACTTGAGAGGAGGCCCAGCAGCTCCACCACAGCCACCAGCTCCTCCTGCTCCACAAGCACCACCACCACCGCCCAACTAGCAAGGGTTTATGGACCCTGCACTCGCCGCCAAGTTGAATGCCTGGATTGATTTCAGCTATCAATACACTGAAGCAAACACCCGATGGTACCAAATAGCTGAAGAATACCTGGAAGCAGGTGCTGTAGACCACACTGGCTTACCTCCATTCCCACATCTACCTCGTTTGCCACATGCTGCTCCACCACCACAAGCCGAAGAAGAAAGCTCAAGGGAGGACTCAGAGGATATCGACTAGGTTGTTCTTCCAGGTTGGCTCTTTCCTTACTCTATTTTCATTGATGCATTGAGGACAATGCAATATTTAAGTGTGGGGGAGAGTCATATTTCATTTTTCCTAGTAATAAGTAGTTAAAAGAATTTTTTTTTTTAGTAGTGGATTAGTTGTGTGTTTTTAATTAACTGCACGATTATGTGTTTTTAGTATGATAGTTTAAATTTTTGTTTCTAAATAAATGCATGATTGTCTGTGTGTTTTCTGACTGAAAGCCATGGCTCATGATGAAAATAATCTATCACTGATTTAATGGGATGAGGAATACTTAATTATTGTGGAAATAATGCATAATTGTTCATTTCATCTGTCCTATTATATGATTGAAAAGCTTCTGGGAATTCTGAGCCTACCTTGTAAATGTGTGAACCCACATTGATTCGCTATTCCCTATATATGCATTAGTTTATTGAGATATTGGAGGAAACTAAAGTGTGAGTGGATGAATTATCCCTTGGTGAGCTTTTGAGCCTAAGAGCTATATCACTAGAGCTTAACAACTGTTTGTGAGTGAACAGAACATCCATGATTTTTCTAGAACTTGTTCTGTTATGCATCTTGAGACCACATTTAAATCACAAACACTAGGATGATTAGGGCACCTAGGTTTACACCTTCCACCTCAACCTCACTCTTTAATAGCCAATCTGTTCAAGCCCGTTTCTGATAGTAGTGTAGATCATGGTACAGCTGATTAGTAATCACTCGATAACCATGAAAAATCACCACATACCATGCAAAAATAGAGCATTCAGTTTATGGATGATTTGTATCCTTATCCTTTACATCAGAACCTTGAAAGCTGAGCTACCTCTTAGTTAACCCATTTGAGCCTTTTCCTTTCCTTCTGTTCACCCTATCATGATCTCTTTCTGATGAGTGTAAATTATATAAATATTTTGGTATGAATTCCCTTGCATTTAAGTCCCAAATTAAGGTAATTTAAGGTGCTTTTAATGTCATTTTACTATTTTGCAGGAACCAAGCACCAAAAGGAACCAAATGCAGAAAAGTAGTAAATTACGAAAATGCCACTCGCCGTGGCAAGCTCTACCTGAGAGCACCAGCATCCATTATGTCATAGCTCACCATGACGAGCTACTTGATTCGCCGTGGCGAGCTGGAGGATTTTTGGAGCTGTTTTGAAGAGTTCTAAACCAAATTGACTTCCGAGAAGTAGTGTCCTACAAGAATCAAGACTCCAAGACATAGAAGACTCTCTAGAATTATTATTCAAGTGGGATTGAAGTCTTGAAAGCATGGGACTACATGGAATCCTAGTTGGAGTGAAACTAAAAGAGATATGCAACCAAAGGAATTAAATTCTCAAGAGTCCTAGTTTGAGTGGGATTAAAGTTATTAAATCCTACTAGAATGATGTGTCCTAGTTAGACTATGATTAGGAATGACTTTGTAATTAAAGTTGTAATTTATCTAAGAGTCATAATTCAAGTAGGACTAGGAAGAGGATTGTTCTAAATAGAATCCTAATTAAAGTATAAGTAGGATTACATTATAACTAAGAATTGTAATGCAACTTAGATTCCTAGAATGAGTCTAACTAGGAATGAAGGGATTATAAATAGGAAAGAGGGATGAGAAGCAAACTACCATCCATCCAGGCATCCAAGAGTCCACAAGGCAGCAAGCAAGCAAGGCGTCACTCCCATCCATCTTCATGTTCTTTTATTTCAGCATTATGTTTTCTTTTACCGTTATGTTTAACTAAATTCTTCTCTAGGGGCTAAGATGTAGCCCAAGTACTTGTATAGACATGATTGATGAAATTATGACAATTCTAGCTTTTATTTAATTGAGGTTTAATTATCTGCATACTCTTGACTGATCTAGCCAATTAGAAAGGAGAAATCCGTGGGTTTTCTATGACTCAGAAGATGATTAGTTAACCTAGACCACGAGGGTTAAATCCATAGGGTTCTGTGGCGGTCTATACCTAGAATTATGTGTAGTTACAAGGGAGCTAGGGAGATTCCCTAGAATACCCGAAAGGGATGTCCATAGAACTTAATGCAATTATGGTTATTACAACACGCACTGGTCCGTAGCAGGGTTGGTAATTGCAATTAGGATTATTCCAACCTCACGCCAAGGTAGGATGGTTAGATTAGGGAATCCTGGTTAGTAATTAATAATCGTAGAAGTCATAATTGAATCATGAACGTCTATGTCAAGTACTTGTGGTGAAATCTGAATCCCTAGGCCTTACTTCCTTGAATTCAAACTCACGCATCCATCATCTATTTTTACTGCTGTTTTCTTTTATGTTTTATTGTTTTCATCACTCTCTTATGATCGCTTGAGCATTATTGGAGTTAATACACTCTAGTAATCAATCACAATCCCTTAGGTACGACAACCCGGAATACTTGCTAGCTACATTGATAGTGTACGGTTACACTTCATTCCATCCTTATTTGACATCCATTCTACACCTAATTCTACACCCATAATTCCCACATCAAGTTTTTGGTGCTGCTGCCGGGGATTGTTTCATTAATATTAGAGAAATTAACAAGATAGTGACTCAAGCACTTTTATTTTTTTATATACTTCGAATTTTTTTCTTCTTCTTTTCAGGAATTTTTCTGGTGCATGAGAAGAACAAGATCTCAAAATTTACTCCCTCTTGTTCTAGAGATTGAAAAGACAATCAAAGGAAATCTGAGAGCAAAGAGAGTAGTTCGGAACTTGCAGCCAGAACTAGAAGAGATGGCAGCACCAAATAATCAACCGAATGAGGGACACATCCCTCTTCGCACCTTTGTTGTCCCAAAGATTCAAAACGCCATGTCAAGCATTCAAAATCTAACAATAGAGGCGAACAACTTTGAGATCAAACCAGCTCTAATTCAGATGGTCCAGAATAATCAATTTTCAGGAGCACCTAATGAGGATCCAAATCTGCACCTCTATACTTTTCTAGAGTTATGTGACACATTCAAATACAACGGGGTGTCAGAGGAGGCAATCAAGCTTAGATTATTCTCTTTTTCACTCAAAGATGGAGCAAGAAAGTGGCTGAATTCTTTGCCACCCGGTTCAGTTGACATATGGGACTCCTTAGCTTAGAAATTTCTTACTAAATACTTCCCTCCTTCAAAGACTACCAAGCTAAGAATTGAAATTGTGAATTTCACACAATTCGATAGAGAATCTCTCTATGATGCTTGGGAAAGATTCAAGGAGCTGCTAAGGAAGTGTCAACACCATGGCATGCAAGATTGGCTAGTCATGCAAGTATTTTATGGAGGATTAGGCCCTAACACCAAAACAGTGGTAGATGCAGTAGCTGGAGGAGCCTTTCTAAACAAGGATTATGTTGAAGCCTATGAGTTGCTTGAAGAGGTCACCACAAATGCCTCTGATTGGAGCTCTAGGATGGATAATGACAAGAAAGTAGCTGGTATTCAAGATACTGATGCAATTGCAAAACTTTCATCCAAATTGGATTAAGTAGTTTCTGCTTTACTCAAAGGAAACTCCATGGGAGGCATGCAAGAAGAAATTGAGGAGGCAAACTATCTGAGGAATAACAATCCCTACTCCAACACCTACCATAATGGGTGGAGAAATCAACCCAATTTCGCATGGAAGAATTCAGGTCAAGGAGTGCTGCCTTTTCAACAACAACAACCTCCAAGGATGAATTTAGAGGAAGCAATGACCAAGCTGGCAGCATCTCAAGCAAACCTCACAAAGAGAACTAATCAATTCATGGTCACCACCAATGCCTCCATAAAGCAACTAGAGAACCAAGTGGGGCAGATCTCTTAACTTCTGATAACAAGACAACCTGGCTCACTACCTAGCACCACTGAAGCAAATCCAAGAGAGTATGTCAATGTCATTTTTCTGAGAAGTGGGAAGGTAGCTGAGATTGACTTGAAGAAACTCCCACAACTGAAGTGGAGAAAGAAGAGGAGCCCACGCCTGAAGGAAAAACAAAAGAACCTGAACCTAAACATGTGAAGGCACCCGAAAACATCCTAGAGAAGAGGCCATAACTGCAAAAGTAGGAGGAGAAATCGAGATCCAAGCTTTTTCCTGACAATCCTCCACCATACAAGCCACCTCTTCCTAATAGGTTCAGAAAGCAGAAGCTACACCAAGAGACTGCTAAATCTCTGGAGGACCATGAGACAGTTGCACTCACTGAAGAGTGCAGTGTAATCCTCCAAGGGAAGTTACCAACAAAGGCAAAAGATCTCGAAAAATTCACTGTACCCTGCAAAATAGGTAACATGGATGTGGGTAAGGCATTATGTGATCTAGGGGCTAGTGTGAATCTAATGCCTCTCTCTATTGTTCAAGAAATTAGGCATTAGGAAAGTAAAACCCACCAAGATGATTATAGAGTTTGCTAATAGATCCTTTAAATGCCCATATGGTTTGGTGGAAAACGTCCTGATCAGAGTAGGTAAATTCTTCTTCTTAGTGGACTGTGTAGAACTTGATATGGGGGAGGATGCAGATATCCCCTTAATACTGGGAAGATCTTTCTTGGCAACTAGTAGAGCCATAATAGATCTAGCTGCTGGAGAGCTCAGATTAAGGGTCAATGAAGACCACGCCACTTTCAAACTTTTAGAAGACCTTGAGCCATGCAATACAAATGAAAAGCTCCAAGAAGAGAAGGTTGAAGTCAAAGCTGTGAAATTAGTACAGCTGGCTATCAAAGCCCCAAATGCAAAGAAAAAGAAAAAGAAAGCCAAGAATAAAAAGAAGAAAGGCAAGAGAATTCTAGAGTGGTGCTGTTTTGGATTCCCAACTTGCCTTGAGAAGATATTAAAGATGGTTGGCTACCTAAGCAAGAAAGGAAAGGGAGTTGGAGAGCTTAAGATTTCTCCATACAACCCTCTCAATGTGCCATGAAGAACCTGAGATAGTCAGGCTAAGGACTATAAACTAAGCGCTTGTTGGGAGGCAACCTAACAGTTTTTCTTCCTTTCTCTTTTCCTTCTTTTTGTGTGTTTAATTTTGCACTTTGTTTCTTTGTTTTAGTCAGTAATTTCTACTACTTAGAGCCACTCAAACAATTATTTGAAGCCATGTAGGTGTTAGATGTCAAATGGGAGCATAATGGATCAATTTCGGGACAAAAAAAGGGCAAAAATCAAGGTCCAGCTCGCCACGGCGAAGTTCTAAGTCGCCACGGTGAGCTCTTCCAGAAACAATTCTGCCAAAGTTCGCCACGGCGAGCATTCCTATTCACCCGAAAAAAAAAATTCAAAATTTTTTTTTTTAAAATTTTCAAAAAAAAATTCCAGTACCCCAGCACCCCTTCCAGTGCCTGTGAACTTCCAGCAACCCGTCCTGCTGCCCAAGAACCAAGGAAAAAATAATAATTCACCACCTGCCATGGACAACTCTGAGTAGGCTACCTCTATCAGGTTGGACCTTTCCTTTACTTTTTTTTTTATTTTGCATTAAGGACACTGCAAATTTTAAGTTTGGAGGATGGACACATGTGTTTAGTTGAATAATTCAGTAGCCTAGTAAGTGAGTATTTGAGTAGTAGTAGTAGTTGTTTTGTTTTGCATAAATTTTTTGTTTTTGCATGATTGTGTGTTTTGACTGAGAACCATGGCTAAAGATGAAAATTTTGCTTAATTGATATTATCATGGGATGAGGAAACTTGATTTGATATGGAAACAATGCATCATTATTCATTTTATCCTATTCCCTTAATTATTGGAAAGCTTATGGGAAATTTGAGCTACCTTTGATTATGAGAGATCCCATATTGATAATTCCCATTATGTGCATAATTACTTTGATAGTGGAATGAATGAGAATGCATGAGGATGAATATTATCCAATTGTGAGCTTTTAAGCCATAAGAGTTGCATATATGAAGCTCTTACAATTGTTTTTGAGTGTGTCATGCAAATTTTTTTGATTTTTCTAGAACTTGCTCTGTTATACATGTTGAGACCACATTGAAACCATGACACTAAGGTGATTAGGGCACTTAAGTTTAGCCATTTTAGCCTTTACAGCCCACCTTGCATAATCACCATTACTTGACCCTTTTTTGAGCCTTGGCCTTTAATTTCCTTCTTTTAATCACATTTCAAGCCATCCTTCCTTTGATTTACCTATTATTTGAACCAACACCTTGATGAATTGTGTGAATTTAAGGCATGAAAATGTTGCCTAGTTAGTAACTAGGGAAGTGGCAAGAAAGAGCCTCAAAAGATATGAAAATCTCCCAAGAAAAAGAAAAGAAGAAATTCTGGTAAAAGATGAAAGAAAAGAAATCTGAAAAGAAAAATTTCTAGAAAAGAAAAGAAAAGAAAAATAGCAAGAAAAGCAAAAGAATGAGAAAGAAGGGAGAAAAATATGCAAGTAGGAGGCTTGGTAAGTTGGAGAGTAAGTAAGCTAAAGGGTAGCCTTATATTCACATAAGTCTCTTCTTGGTGTATTTTACCCTTGATATTCACTACCATTAAACCTTTGCACCTTCCTAAAGCCCCATTACAATCCTCAAAAGACCCTTGATTAGTGGTTGTGGTTTATTATTAAGTGGTGGAGATTTGATATATGAGCAAGCCTATGGAAAAATTTCCAATTGCATTGACTTGAGTGTATATTCAACCCTCTAAACACTTGAGAGATTAGAGTGAATTTATTCATGTAAGGGAATTCATCTTCATTGCATTTAAATTAATGAAACTTAATGAGTTATTATGTACATATGCACTTTATATCTTATATCTTTCTAATGGCTTTCCATGATTTGATAACCCAATCATATGGTAACTTTTGATATCCACTTGAGTGAGAGATTGAGCCTAAACCATAGTTTATTTTGAGAGCTACCATGGGTGTGGGACTATGCCATCTTGAATTGAGTAATCTTGCATTATGACATGTTGATTAGTTTCCAATAAATCCCATGTGAATAAATTCTGAAGCCAATATGGTTAGTAAGTCATTTTTGAAAGTCTTGTTGCCTTGCTTATTTTATTTCTCTTTAGTTTTACTCAAGGATGAGCAAAAAGCTACTTTCCCATTCCTCAATTCCTCCACCAATTGGACAACAATACTTTGAAGGAATGTGTGAATTCAGGGAAAGTAAATACTCCGCCCTAGTTGAGAGAAATAGAGAGAAAAGAATAGCCTCATAATGAGGATTATCTCCCTAGAAAAAAGAGCAGTGAGCAAGAAAAGAAGAAATGAGAAAAATGCTCTGAAAAATTAGAATGAGAAGGGCAAGGAAAAGAAAGAAAAGGAAAGAAAAGAAAAAGGTCAAAAGACTAAGAAGCCAAAGAGAAAGGGGAGACAATAGAGAAGAAAAGAGGGAGTAAAAGATGAAGTATTTGAGCTAGTGGTTGGAGAGTATGTGAAATAAAGAAAGACTCTGAATTCACATGATTTCTTCTTAGTAAGTCCTAAGCCTTTATCACCTTCACCTAGCCCCATTATAACCCTTTGTGAGACCCTTTGATTAGTGTTGTGATTTATTGAAGTGGTGGAGATTTGATATATGAACAAGCCTATGGAAATTTCTTGGTTTTGTCCTGAAATGAGTGAAAATCTAACCCTTCAAACACTTGTGAGATGAGTGAATATCATTCCCATGAGAGAGAATTCATCCCTCACCGCTTACACTCCCTAAAGTTTAAGTGGCTCTTATGCATATATTCACTTGATTTCAGTAGCATTATGACTTTTCATGAATTTTCCACCCTATTTTACCCTATTACATGGAAACTTTCCTTTTGTACTTAAATTAGTAAGAATTGAGCCTATATCACTTTGCATTGAGAGTTACCTAGGGAAATTTGGGAGTACTTCATTGCATATTGAATGATCTTGCATTATGAAATGATAATTGAGTTCCAGAAATCCCATATGAATTAATTCTGATGCCAAATATGGTTAGTAAGTCAGTTTTGTGTGAAAGCCTTGCTAGCTTGCATGAATGCCTATGTTTGATTTTACTTGGGACAAGCAAAAAGATAAGTGTGGGGGAGTTTGATAATTACATTTTATATAGATTATTTAGCCTCAATTTCCTTACATTTAAAGTCCAAATTATGGTAAAAACACTTTGCTGTTGATTAGATTTCATTGTTTTGCAGGCACACAAGCCGAAATGAGCAAAATGGAGAAGAATGGGATTCTGCCATTGGGCGCCATGGCGCCATCTACTAGAGACGCAGCCTGTCCATTCTGCCAATGGGCGTCGTGGAGCCTAGACTTTGCGCCATGGCACCCAGGACCTGTTTTAGAGCAGTTTGATGACTTCCAAGCCCAGTGGACTTTCGAGAAGTTGTGTCATACAAGAATTAAGAGTCGACAACCTAGAAGACTCTTCGGAATAGAGTATTAAGTGGGTTTAAAGTCTTGAAGCATGAAGCCCAATTAAAGCCTTAGTTAGAATAGGATTAGGATTCACTTGTAATTAGTCTTTTAATATTATTGGGAATCCTAATAAGAGTCTAATTATGATTAGATGCATTATAAATAGATCAAGAGGGCTGAACACAAAGGAGAGACACACACACGGCAAGAGGAGAAAGAGAGCAACAACATCCCATCCAAGAGCAAGGCGTCACCCCCCTTTATTTCTGCTACTCTTTTATGTTTTCTTATTTCATCATTATGTTTTCTTCCATCATCATGTGTAGCTAATCTTCTATCAAGGGGCTAAAATGTAGCCCAAGTACTTGTATAGACATGATTGATGATATTATGACAATTCTAGCTTTTATTTAATTGAGGTTTAATTTTCTGCACTTACTGTTGACTAATCTGGCCAAGTAGAAAGGAGAAATTCGTGGGTTTTCTATGACTCGGGAGATGATTAGTTAACCTAGACCATGAGGGTTAAGTCCATAGGGTTCTGTGGCGGTCTATACCCAGAATTCTGTGTAGCTACAAGGGAGCTAGGGAGATCCCCTAGAATACCCGAATGGGATGTCCATAGAACTTAACGCAATTATGGTTATTACAACTCGCACTGGCCCGTAGCAGGGTTAGGAATCGCAATTAGGATTATTCCGACCTCACGCCAAGGTAGGATAATTAGATTAGGGAATCCTAGCTAGCAATTAATAATCATAGAAGTCATAACTGAATCATGAATGTCTATATCAAGGACTTGTGGTGAAATCTGAATCCCTAGGCCTTACTTTTCTAATATTTCAATCAAGCATCATTCATCCATTCTCTTTTAATTTACTGCTAATTTATTTTATGATTTTTTGCTGTCATCACTCATATTCGATCACTTGAGCATTATTGGAGTTAATATAATCTGGTAATCAATTACAATCCCTTGGGTACGACAACCCCAGAATACTTGCTGGCTACATTGATAGTGTATGCTTGCACTTCATTCCATCTCTATTTCACATCCATCCTAAACCTAATTTTTACATCCACAATAAACACATCACACTGGCGAAGCTATTAGCTAAACTTGACCAGGTGCTCTCATTTCAATCAGCACTACTGAAAGGCAATCTTGGAGAAGGCATGGAAGGAGAACTCGAAGAGGTGAACTATATGGGTAATGATGTGCTGTGTGGGTGTATATGAAATAGGTGTAGAATGGATGAAATTGCGTGTAGAATATGGATGGAATTGAAGTGCAAGCGTATACTATCAATATAGCTAGCAAGTATTCCAAGGGTTGTCGTACCCAAGGGATTGTTATTGAGTACTAGAGTATAATAACTCCAATATTGCTCAAGCGGTCAAACAAGAGTGATAATGGCAAATTAAAGTAAAAGAGAAGAGTATAAAAGAAGAAAATTAAAAGCAAGTATGCGTGTAGGGGAAATAATGAATAAAGGCCTTGGGATTCAGATTTCACCATAATTCCTTAGTATAGACTTTCATGATTCAGTTATGAAATTCTAGTTTTATCAATTGCTAGCCAGGATTCTGTAATCACATCAATCAGCTTGGTATTAAGTCAGATTGAATCTAACTATAATTACCAACTTTGCTACTGGTCTGTGTGAGTTGTAGCAACTATAATTACATTAAGTTTTATGGACATCCCTTTAGGGAGATCTAGGGGAATGCCCTAGTTCCTATGTGGCTACACAGGGTCCTTAGTATGGGTCTGTCCTCAGCTCCACTATGGATTTAACTTTTGTGGTCTAGATTAACTAATCTCTGGTCGGTTTCATAGAAAACCCACAGATTTCCCCTAACTAATTGGCCATATCAATTAAGAGTGAAGTGCAGAAAATTAAATCTCAATTGAATAAAACATAAAACTTTCATAACTTCCTCAATTTAGTCTATACAAAAAATTGGGCTACATTCTAGCCCCTAGAAGAGAATTTAGTTACACATAGTGTAACTTAAACACATAATACAAAAAAAAAGAAAACATGAACATAAAAGGGGAATAAGAAAGTGTGACACCTTGCTCCTTGCCTAGCTGCCTATTTATAATGTATATAATCCTAATTTTACTCTAACTAGGCATACAACATTCTAGTAGGATTTAAAGACTTCAATCTCACTCAAACTAGGATAATAGAGAATTTAAATTGCTTTGACAACTTCAGTTTCACTCCCACTAGGACTCTTGAGAGTTTGATTCCTATAGCTGCATATCGCTTCTAGTTTCACTCAAACTAGGATTCCAAATAGTCCCATGCTTCCAAGACTCCAATTTGACTCAAACATGACTTCTGGAGAGTCTTCTTGGCTTAGGACTTCCAATTTCACTCCGGAAAGGTTCCACGGCACCACGGCCTGACTCAAGGGGGCCACGATGCCAATTGGCAGCATGCTCTCTGGAATGTGGCACCACGGTGCCCAAGCTGAGCTGAAATTCTGGATTTGCTTGTTTTGGCGTCTTTCGGTGCTTGGTTCCTGCATAATAGTAAAATGATATTAAAACCACCTTAATCTATATTAATTTGGGACTTAAATGCAAGGGAAATCACACCAAAATGTCTATATAAATTACACTCATTAGGTAACAACCCATATTCCAAGACTTACAATCCGAGGTGGCGAAATCACCTAAACTTTTCTTGAAAGAATCAAGGTCAAGAGAATCCTCTATTTCAAGAACAGCCACAACAAGCACCCAAGCTAAACCTAGAAGAGGCAATGGCAAAACTGGCAGCTTCTCAAGCAGACCTCACTGAGAAGACTAATCAATTTATGAGCAACACCACTGCTTCTATCAAGCAACTAGAGAATCAAGTGGGGCAAATCTCTCAACTATTGACCACTAGACAACCTGGCTCACTACCCAGTACCATTGAAGTAAATCCGAGAGAGCATGTCCATGCCATTTTTCTGAGAAATGGGAAGGTAGTTGAGACAAACATTAAAGAGACATCTACAGCTGAAGGGGAGAAAGAAGAGAGGCCCAAGCCTATACAAGAAGAGGCTTCTACAGTGTCTAAGGCATCAGAACCCAAGAGGGTGGACAAGCCAAAGTCTAAATTATTTCCAGAAAATCCACCACCATATGTGCCTAAGGTTCCTTTTCCACAAAGGCTAATGATGAAGAAGAAAAAGGAAGAGGGTGAATTTCTAAGATTCTTAGAAATATTCAAAAAGCTACAGATCAACATTCCCTTCCTAGAAGTTATCACCAAAATGCCTACATATGTTACTTTCATCAAGGAACTTCTTAGCAAGAAAAGGAAGCTAGAGGGGGATGAGAATATAAGCTTGAATGAAGAATGCAGTGCAACCTTCCAAAAGAAGTTACCAATAAAAATGAAAAATCTAGGGAAATTCAGTGTACCCTATAGTATAGGTAACATGGATGTGGGCAGGGCACTATGTGATCTAGGGGCTAGTGTTAATCTAATGCCTCTCTCTATGTTCAAGAAATTAGGCATTGGGGAAGTAAAGCTGTAAGAGCTGTCGTAGACTCACAAATTAAATTACTGGTCCCTTGAAATTATAATATAATATAGGGTAAGTAGGATCGATCCCACGAGGAAGACTTAATTCAATCTATTAGGATTGCCTTAAAAGAAAGTAATAAACTACTACTAATAAAAGAAATAACACACTACTAACTATAAGAATAACCTAATGGAAAATATAACTAACTAACCTAATATACCAATCACACAATTAAGGAAAAAGGGGGGGTTTTGGATATATAATTGCAGAATTAAAAATTCTGGGCAGCAAGTAAACAAAAGAGAGTAAAGAAAAATAAAGACAAGTAAAGGAAAGTGAACAGATTGAGTAATAGAATTAATAAGGCATGCTTAGCATTGACATATCCTCACCATGATAACACAAATTCGATCATTGACACATAGGTAAATTAATTTTGAATAGCTTTGCTGTAGAACTTTGTACGACAAAATTCCCTATCTTCCCTTATCGTTTGTTTTGTAACTAGAATGTCTGAGCACAAAACCTACCAAGTCCAATAATCTCAATACACCAGTGCATGAGATTTAACTGAACTTGGAGTATTAAGATTCATGGAAAACATCATCTAACCTGAACCATAAAGGTCCACCAGCAGTTTTATGTAATTCAGATCCGAAAATTAGTCTAATCAATCTAATTCTAAGATTAACTAGTTGTTACTTGTGCTAATTAATTAAGGATCCAGACTTAACTAATTGGCTAACAAATATGAATCATTCAAATAGGTTGGTTAGCTACTCTAAACAAATCCGAATGGATTCAATAACAATGCTGTCAAACAATTTCAGAATAGTCAAATTAATTTATCTAACATTCAAACCATAATCTTGTCTCACAAATTTAGTATCATGGCTTAGATATGTCTTGCTAAGCATAAAAGAAATTAAGCTACCATGCTAACAAATCCAGCAAAATTCTGGAATGAAAGCATGGTCACTTGAACAAAAATAAACAAAAGAAATACAAGATGAAAGCCTCAGCAATAGGGAACAGTGTTGTGTCTTCTATGCCAGCAGTAGAAAGGTCTCGGTGATGTGCAGTTGTTGTTCTGCTAGTTGCAATTCTGCTGGGTGCCGTGGTGTCCCTGAATTCTGCCTTCTTGAATTATATATAATGAGGGGTTCGAGATCCTAATTTCCTATTCAGCCATGGACTCTTCCAGCTAATGGAAAACAGAATTCTTTTCCAGCTCCAACTCTTCTTCTTAGCCACGTGATTTATCCTACTTTGACAAGGAAATTAATTCTCATGGTATTTGAGTTGGATTAAGACTCTCTTTTCATATTTTCAGCTCTCTTATTCCTTTAACATATCCTACATAAAAAAAGAATAAATATCCATCAAGAATTCAAATACTAATGAGAATACAAACTTCTACTAAAAATATGCAATTAGGCCCAATTTATATTTTCATCCATATGAACTCAAGAATTAGATAAGTAACCTAAATCAAATAAAATAGGCTGGAAACATGTCAAAAATGCACGGAAATATAGGGCTGAATTATAATCAAAATAAGTCCTAACAAATTCCCCCACACTTAAACTCTTGATCGTCCTCAATCAAACTACACTGTATACTTGAATCAAAAGGACTTTTCCTTGGTTGCAATGGGGCTTTGGTAAGGTAAAAAGGATTAATGAAGATGGAATCATGGGTTAAGCTACACCAAGAAGAGCTTATGTGAATTCAAAGCATACTCTTTTCAAGCTCATGTATTCTCCACTGTCAAGCCTCATACTTGCATATTTTGCTTCTCCCTTCTTTTTCAAGCTTTTGCTTTTTCTTTTCTTGCAGATTTATTTTTCTTTTTCTTTTTCTGGACTTTTTCTGCACTTTGCTTTGGGAGATTTTCACATCTTTTGAGCCTATTTCTTCCCACTTCCCTAATTACTAACTAGGCAACCTTTCCATGCCATAACTTCACACAATCCTTCAAGGTGTTGGGTTCAAAATTATGGGGATAATTCAAAGGAATGGTATATGGCTCAAGATGTGCTTAAAAGAAGGAAATAAAGGCTAAGGCTCAACAGTGGTCAACTAGAGGAAATTATGCAAGGTGGGCTATGAAAGGCTAAATTTGTTAAACCTAAGTGCCCAAATCACTTTCAAGCATGCAGATATAACTCTAAACTTGTAACAAGGCTTAGAGCAAATTTCAGAGGTCTATACCTTAGATTGAACAAAATAAACACATATAAAAAAAAAATATTATATGAACTCTCAAGTTGGCATGAATGTCCCAACCTTCACTTGGCTCAAATAGCTCACTTGGATCTCATGATCACTCCCATTATACCTTGTATAGGTTTGAGATTTAGCTTTTGAGTTGGATCCACTCAGCCATGCTCACTTATGTCATGGGTTATTCTTGTTTAATATGAGACTACACTTTCAAGAGGTTTTCTTGTTTTCTCTGGAATGCAGAACTAAGAAGAAGATGCAAAAATTTAGATGTAGGGAGTAGTTAAGTCATGCAAACATGCAGAATTTTCCATTCCCCCCCCCCACACTTAAATTTTGCATTGTCCCTAATGCAAAGAAAAACATAAAAACAAACTAAAATGGAAAAGATGGACATAAATAAAAATAAGAAAACATGGCAGAAATAAAAAAAAAAATAGACAGAATTAAAAATGCAAACTTCCTTGAAATTAACATGGGTTGCCTCCCAAGAAGCGCCTTTGTTTTATGTCTTTAGCTCAACCATCTCCTTGCTCATGGATCGTCCAACTGAATTCCTTTTACCATGCAGGCGGTACCTCCTTCATTGAAATGCTTTAACCTGTGTCTGTTTGCTTTAAAAATTTTGTTAGTGTCAAGGCTCCTAATTTCTACAGCCCCGTGAGGATGGACATGGGTGACAACAAAAGGTCCATGCCACCTTGACTTAAGTTTCTCAGGAAATAATTTCAATTTTGAATTACATAGCAGCACCTTTTCGCCTACATGAAACTCTTTTCTAGTTAACTTAGCATCATGGAATGCTTTTGATTTGGGCTTAGGGTTTGCATTAGGTTCTAGAGCTATCTTATGGGTGCATAATGTAGGATTTAAACATTTTATGTCAGACAATGTGCACCCAATAGCTTCCTTATGTTCCCTAAGGACTCTAACTAATTTTTCCTCCTGTAGTTTGGTCAAAGAATTTGAAATTATCATAGGTAATGTTTCTTGTTCCCCTAAATACACATACTTTAAATTTTTAGGCAAAAGTTTCAAATCTAGTGGAGGTGAAACATGTGATGAAACACTTTTAACATGCGGTGCAAGGATGGATAAATATGATTTCTCATGCACTTGATGTAAGGAATTCAATACAAAAATTGTATCTATCAAAGAATCATGCAACATAAAATCATTTTCAACTAAATCCCTACTAAGCATACTCTTTTTCAATTCATCAGATTTTTCTAATTCATAAACTTCTTGGGAAATTTCATCAACATCCAAGGCATATAAGTAGTTAACATCAGCAAGATATCTATTGGCATCAAATATATTAAATTTAATAACCTCACCATCAAATTCCATTATTAAACTACCATTGTATACATCAATTTTAGTCCTTAAAGTTTCTAAGAATGGTCTCCCTAGAAGCAATGGAATATCACCTGGCTTACCCTCATCTCCCATATCTAACACATAAAAATTAGCAGTGAATACTAATCCATTGACTTGCACAAGGACATCTTCTATGACTCCATCTAGGTAAACATTACTTCTATCAGCTAATTGAATTATTATACCAGTTTCTTTCAATTTTCCTAGGTTCAATTTTTCATAGATATTTCTAGGAATGATATTAATTGATGCTCCTAGGTCTATTATAGCTTTTCCAAAAGAAGTGTTACCAATTTTACAGGGGATAGTAAACATCCCTGGATCTTGGCATTTTGTGGGAATTTTCTTTTGAAAAATAGTAGAAACATTTTCTCCTACACTAATTTTCTCACTGCCAATTAATTTTCTTTTAGAAGTGCAAAGCTCTTTAAGAATTTTAGCATACCTTGGAACTTGCTTGATAGCATCCGGCAGTGGAATACTTACCTCCACTTTTCGAAATGTTTCTAGAATTTCTTGGTTGGCCTCCTCGTACTTCTTTTTCATGAACCTTTGAGGGAATGGTGGCTTCGGAATGTACCTGTTTTCCTCAGATTTTTCCAGCTTTGTTTCTTCCTTTTTCTGCTGTTGGAATTACGTCTTATTGCCATTGTTTTGCTGTCCAGAGCTGGGCTGGCAGCATTGTTCTTGCAGCTGTCCAGAACTAGGATGTTTCGGTGCTTTTTGCAGAAGTTTTCTAGGCTGTTCAGGTGCTCCTTTAGATTTGGAACTTCTGTTTCATCTTCCCTATCTCTTAGCTGCACAGTAGATGAGCTAGGGTACAGCTCACGCCTGCTTCGTAGCATGATAGCATTCACACTTTCTGATTGCTCCTAAGTGAGTGTTTTGAATGTATATATATGTGGAACAATATATGATGTGTTGGAACACAGTGCAAGTATACACTATCAGTGTAGCTAGCAATTGTTCCGGGGGTTGTCGTACCCAAGGGATTGTGAATGATTACCAGAGTAGTATAACTCCAATATTGCTCAAGCAGATAATAAGAGTGCTAACAACAGAATAAAATAAAGGAAAACAACATGAATATAAGAGAAATAGATGAAGAATGCTTGGAGAGAAAATAAGAAATAAAAGCCTAGGGATTCAGATTTCACCACAATTCCTTTATATAGACTTTCATGATTCAGTTATGACTTTCCACAATTATCAATTGCTAGCCAGGATTCCCTAATTTAATTAATCAGCCTTGGCATTAAATCAGATCAAATCTAATTATAACTACCAACCTTGCTACTGGTCTGTGCGAGTTGTAATAACTATAATTGCATTAAGTTCTATAGATATCCCTTTAACGAGGTTAGGGGAACGCCCTAATTCCCATGTGGCTACATAGGGTCCTCGGTACTGGTTTGTCCTTAGCTCCACTATGGATTTAATTCTCTTGGTCTAGATTAACTAATCTCCGTCGATCTCATTGCTAACCCACGGATTTCCCCCAATTAATTGGCCAGATCAATCAAGAGTAAAGTGCAGAAAAGTAAATCTCAACTGAATAAAACATAAATTGTCATAACTTCCTCAATCATGTCTATACAAGAAATTGGGTTACATCTTAGCCCCTAGAAAAGAGATTAGTTACACATAGTGTAACTTAAACACATGACATAAAAGAAAGAAAACGTAGATAGAATTAAATGGGGTAGATGAAACACCTTGCTCCTTCCTCTCCTTGCTTGTGCGTGGTGGTCTTCTCCTCCTTGCCTAGCCGCCTACTTATAATGTATATAATCCTACTTTTACTCTAACTAGGAATACAATATTCTAGTAGGATTTAAATACTTCAATCTCACTCAAACTAGGATAGTAGATAATTTAATTTGCTTTGGCAACTTCAGTTTTACTCCCACTAGGACTCTTGAGAATTAAATTCCTTTAGATGCATATCTCTTCTAGTTTCTCTCAAACTAGGATTCCAATTAGGATAACCCTCTTCTTAGTCCTACTTGAATTAGGACTCTTAGATGAATTATAACTTTAATTATAAAGTCATTCCTAATCATGCTGAAATAGGATTCCAAATGGCTGCACACATCCAAGACTTCAATCCTACTTGAACAATGATTCCGGAGAGTCTTAATCCTTGTAGGACACTGCTTTCCCGAAAGTCCACTTAGCTTAGAACTCTTCAGATTTGCTTTAGAAAGTCTCCAGGGCGCCACGACACTGATTGGCAGCATTGGTTCTAGGATAAGGCGCCATGGCGCCCAAGCTTGTGCAAAATTGCCATTTTCATTCGTTTAGCTCTTGTTAGTGCTTGGACCTGCAGAACAGCCAAATGACATTAAAAGCATCTTAATCTATATTAATTTGGGACTTAAATGCAAGGGAATTCATGCCAAAATGTCTATATAATTTACACTCATCACTTTCCTTTGGATTGGCAAACGGTTGGGAAGGTAACCTATTATTCATTTGGGCTTGGAAATTTCGTAGAGTGACTTCATTGTTGGAGATGCGAGTTTGTAATTGCTTAATTTGGCTTTCAAGATTTTGGAATTTATTTTCAGAATATCGCCTCATGTCACTGAAATCTTTCTTGAATTCGGTTTGCATAGCACCCATTTGTTTCATAAGTTGTTCAAACATCAACTGAGTCTTGTTAGCAGCTTGAACTTGTGGTGGAGGGCATTGAATCTGATTAAATCTTGGTGGATTATTTCTAGGTGGCCTGTATCTGAGATTTGGATGATCTCTCCACCCCTCATTATAGGTGGGAGCAAAGGGATCAAACCTTCTATTATTGTACATAGCATTTACATCTCCTGATTACTGTAAATTAGGACATGAATTAGTCATGTGTCCTAGAGCTATGCATATACCACAAACAGGTGTTGAAGCTAAATCGATCATCATTTGATTTATTATAGCTTGCAGTTGAGTAAGTTGGGCATTGGGGTTGCTTGCGGCATTAGGAGGGTGCAAGAAAGAACCACTTTTTTCCCCAAATTGTTGAGAGTTCTGAGCCATGTTGTCAATTAGAGCTCGGGCTTGTGTAGGTGTTTTGTCTACAAGGGCTTCTCCACTTGCAGCATCGATCATTCCTCGATCATAGGGTGCTAATCTCTCATAAAAATTTTGTATGAGAAATTGTTCACTGATTTGGTGCTTTGGACATGAGGCACACAATTTGTTGAACTACTCCTAATACTCATATAAGGTATCTCCATAGGCTTACTTGATTCTGCATATTTCTTTTCGAATTGACCCAACACGTGATGCTGGAAAATATTTTTCTAAAAACAATTTGTGAAGTTGCTGCCATGAGGTGATAGACCCATGCATTAGATAGTACAACCAATCTTTGGCCACATCTTGCAATGTGAAAGGAAATGCTCTCAGCTTCACTTGATCTTCGATAACTCGCTTTTGCTAAATGGTTGAGCAAGTGATCATAAATTCATTGATATGGCGGTATAGATCCTCTCTTGGCCTTCCACAAAATTTGGGCAGCAAGTTGATGAATCCCGAATTGAGCTTTAAAGGAACAGCAAGGGCAGGATATGTTATCGCCAATGGCTGAATTGTCAAGTCCGGTTCTGCCAACTGTTTCAAGGTTATCATCTCCCTTTCAGATGTAGTGTCAGGTTTGAATAAAGGATTTATGTTAAACTTTTCTTCCAATTCTGTTTGGTCTAGGCTGCTGGAAATTATTCTTCTATTCCTCAAGAACATAAATTAATGAACCTATAAAATTCAAAATAAAGAAAACACATAAAATACTACCAATCCTAAAAGATTAAATTGTTGCTTCCCCGGGAACGGCGCCAAAATTTGTAAGAGCTGTCGTAGACTCACAAATTAAATTACTACTCCCTTGAATTATAATATAATATAGGGCAAGTAGGATCAATCCCACGAGGAAGACTTAATTTAATCTATTAGGATTGCCTTAAAAGAAAGTAATAAACTACTACTAATAAAAGAAATAACACACTACTAACTATAAGAATAACCTAATGGAAAATATAACTAACTAACCTAATATACCAATCACACAATTAAGGAAAAAGGGGGGGGTTTAGATATATAATTGCAGAATTAAAAATTCTAGGCAGCAAGTAAACAAAAGAGAGGAAAGAAAAATAAAGACAAGTAAAGGAAAGTGAATAGATTGAGTAATAGAATTAATAAGGCATGCTTAGCATCGACATATCCTCACCATGATAACACAAATTCGATCATTGACACATAGGTAAATTAATTTCGAATAGCTAGACTGTAGAACTTTGTACGACAAAATTCCCTATCTTCCCTTATTGTTTGTTTTGTAACTAGAACATCTGAGCACAAAACCTACCAATTCCAATAACCTCAATACACCAGTGCATGAGATTTAACTGAACTTGGAGCATTAAAATTCATGGAAAACATCATCTAACTTAAACCATAAAGGTCCACCAGTGGTTTTATGTAATTCAGATCTGAAATTATTCTAATCAATCTAATTCTAAGATTAACTAGTTGTTACTTGTGCTAATTAATTAAGGTTCCAGACTTAACTAATTGGCTAACAATATGAATCATTCAAATAGGTTAGTTAGCTACTCCAAATAGATCCGAATAGATTCAATAACAATGTTGTCAAACAATTTCAGAATACTCAAATTAATTTATCTAACATTCAAACTATAATCTTGTCTCACAAATTTAGTATCTTGGCTTAGATATGTCTAGCTAAGCATAAAAGAAATTAAGCTACCATGCTAACAGATCCAGCAAAATTCTGGAATGAAAGCATAGTCACTTGAACAAAAATAAACAAAAGAAATACATGATGAAAGCCTCGGCAATAGGGAATAGTGTTGTGTCTTCTCTGCCAGCAGTAGAAAGGTCTCGGTGATGTGCGGTTGTTGTTCTGCTAGTTGCAATTTGCTGGGTGTCGTGGTGTCGCTGAATTCTGCCTTCTTGAATTATATATAATGAGGGGTTCGAGATCCTAATTTCCTATTCAGCCATGGACTCTTCTAGCCAATGGAAAACAAAATTCTTTTCCGGCACCAACTATTCTTCTTAGCCACTTGATTTATCCTACTTTGACAAGGAAATTAATTCTCATGGTATTTGAGTTGGATTAGGACTCTCTTTTCATATTTTCAGCTCTCTTATTCCTTTAACATATCCTACATAAAAAAAAGAATAAATATCCATCAAGAATTCAAATACTAATGAGAATACAAACTTCTACTAAAAATATGCAATTAGGCCCAATTTATATTTTCATCCATATGAACTCAAGAATTAGATAAGTAACCTAAATTAAATGAAATAGGCTGGAAACATGTCAATAATGCAATGAAATATGGGGCTGAATTATGATCAAAATAAGTCCTAACATAAGCCAACCAAGATGATACTGGAATTTGCTTACATATCCCTTAAACACCTATATAGTTTAGTGGAGAACGTCTTGATCAAAGTAGGGAAATTCTTCTTCTCAGTGGATTTTGTGGTGTTTGATATGGAAGAGAATGTTGATATCCCCTTAATACTAGGAAGATCTTTCTTGGCAACTGGTAAAGCCATAATAGATCTGGTTGTTGGAGAGCTCTGATTGAGGGTTAATGGAGACCATGCCACTTTCAAACTCTTTGAAGACCCTGTGTCATGCAATACAAATGAAGAGCTCAAAGAAGAGAAGGTTGAAGTCAAGGCTGTGAAACTAGTATAGCCTGTTGTCCAAGCCCTAAATGCCAAGAAGAAGAAGGGAAAGGTGAAAAAGAAAGGCAAGAAAATTCCAGAGTGGTGCTGTTCAGGATTCCTAACTTGCCTTAAGAAAATTTTGAAGATGGTTGGCTGCCCAAGCAAGGAAGGAAAGGGAGTTAGAGAATTTATGATTTCTCCCTACAGTCCTCTAGATGTGCCATGATGAATCTGAGATAATCGGGCTGAGGACTATAAACCAAGCGCTTATTGGGAGGCAACCCAACTGTTTCTTTCCCCTTCTCTTTATCTGTTTTAATTTTGCATTTTGTTTCTTTCATTGACTCAATTTTTCTGGCATTTCGTGTCACTCAAATAATTATTTGAACTCATGCAGGTCTTGGGCAAGGTTTGGAGAAGTATTTTGATGTTTCACAGCACAAAGGCACCAATTTCATGCATATGGGCGTCACGGCCTCAAGTACTAGCACCATGGCACAAGCAAAATTCCAGCAAGCCTCCTTTGGGAGCTACAACGAGAAGATATGGTGCCATGGCGCCACCAAGCAGCCACATGTCCACTTCAAAAAAGAAAGGAGCAACTTATGACCCAGATTAGGTTGCTTCACCAGGTTGTCCCTTTCCTTTTCTCTCTTATTCTTTTGATTAGGGACACTGTAAATTTTGAGTTTGGGGGGACACTTTTGATTATTTGATTGTTTTAGTAAGTTAGTTAGTGACTAGTGTTTTGCATGTTGCATGAGGTTTCTTATTTTCCTTAGATTCTTGCATGATTGTGTGTAAAAAAAAAAAAATTTTGTCCGAAAATCATGGCCAATGATGAAAATGGTGATATTATGGGATGAAGACTTGATTTGATATGTAAGCAATGCATGATTATTTATTATGTCCTAGTAGCTTGAATTGACGCTTGAAATTGATATATATCCTGTTCAATTGATTATTGGAAAGCCTCTAGGAATTCTGAGCCAACCTTGATTCTGTGTGAACCCATATTTATTGTTAATTCCCTTGTGTGCATAGGTACTTTGATAGTGGAGTAAAGAAAAATGCATGAGGATGAATATTAACCAATTGTGAGCTTTTGAGCTATAAGAGTTACATATTTAAAGCTCTTAATTTGATTGTGAGTGTGTCATGCAATTTTTGGTTTTTCTAGAACTTGCTCTGTTATACATGTTGAGACCACAGTGGAATCATGGACACTAAGGTGATTAGGACACCTAGGTTTAGCCATTTTAGCCTTTAATAGCTCACCTTGCATAATTACCACTAGTTGACCCATTTGAGACTTAGCCTTCCCTTCTTTTAACCACATTTAGGCCATATACCATTCCTTGATTTACCCATATTTTGAACCTAACACCTCGAAGAATTGTGTGAATTCAAGGCATGGAAATGTTACCTAGTCTAGTCAGTAACTAGGGAAGTGGGAAAAAATAGCCTCAAAAGATGTGAAAATCTCCCAAGAAAAAGGCAAAGTGTAGAAAAAGAAAAGAAAAATCTGGAAAAAGCTGAAAATAAAAAGAAAAAATGAGGAAAAAAAAATTGAAAAGAACAAGAAAAGCAAAAAAATGAGAAAGAAGGGAGAAGAAAAATATGCAACTATGAGGCTTGGTAGTTGGAGAGTAAGTGAACTTAAAGGGTAGCTTTGAACTCACATAGTCTCTTCTTGGTGTAGTTTTCCCTTGATTTCACCTCCATTAACTCTTTTCACCTTCCTAAAGCCCCATTACAACCCTTAAAAGTCCCTTTGATTAGTGTTTATGGTTTATTATTTAGTGGTGGAGATTTGATATATGAGCAAGTGATTGCTCCTAAGTGAGTGTCGAGAATGGATAGAATTAGTGTGTGTGTGGCGTGATGTATGGATGTATATGGAACAATATATAATGTGTTGGAACACAATGCAAGTATACACTATCAATGTAGTGAGCAAGTATTAAGGGGGTTGTCGTACCCAGGGGATTGTTATTGATTACCAGAGTAATATAACTCCAGTATTGTTCAAATGATCAAATTATGATGATATAGCAAAGTAAATAACTGCAGAAAATAAGTAAGCAATAATAGAAGAATATATGACATATAGGATTGAGAGAATAATGATAAGAAATCTAGAGATTCAGATTTCACCACAATTTTCATGTATAGACTTCCCTGATTCAGTTATGAAGTTATAGAATTATCAATTGCTAGCCAGGATTCCCTAATCACATTAATCAGCCTTGGTATTAGGTCATATCAAATCTAATTACAATTACCAACCCTGCTACTGGTCTGTGCAAGTTGTAGCAACTATAATTGCATTAAGTTCTATGGACATCCCTTTAGGGAGATTAGGGGAACGCCCTAATTCCCATGTGACTGCACAGGGTCCTTGGTACTGATCTGTCCTTAGCTCCACTATGGATTTAATTCTCTTGGTCTAGATTAACAAATCTCCGGTCGGTCTCATAGCTAACGCATGAATTTTCCCTAATTAATTGGCCAGATCAATCAAGAGTAAAGTGCAGAAAAGTAAATCTCAACAGAATAAAACATAAACTGTCATAACTTCCTCGGTTTGTCTATACAATCAGATTGGGCTACATCTTAGCGCTAGAATGAAGTTTAGTTACACATGATAATAGGAAAACACATAATGGTAAAGTAAGAAAACATGAAAGAGTAGAAGAAATAAACTCGAGTGATTCCTTGCTCTTGCTGATCTTGATGGGTTGCTGCTGCTCTCCTCTTTTGTGTTCAGCCCTCTTAATCTATTTATAATATGTGTAATCCCTATTAGACTCAAAGTAGGACTCTAAATTATATTAAAAGTCTAATTACAAATCAATCCTAATCCTACTTTAACTAAGGCTTTAATTGGGCTTCACACTTCAAGACTTTAATTTAGCTTAAAACTCTATTCTAGAGAGTCTTGTAGGTTGTGGACTTCTAATCCTTGTATGACACAACTCCTTGAAAGTCCACTTGGCTTGGAAGTCCTCAAAACTACTCTGAAACAGGTCTTGGGTGCCATGGTACAAAGTCTAGGAGCCACTGCGCCCACTGGCAAAATGCTCGCTTTGCTCTCTGGTACATGGCGCTACGGCGCCCATTGGCAGAATGATGAATTCTTCCATTTTGCTTCTCTTGGCCTGTGTACCTGCAACATAATGAAATCTAATCAAAAGCAAAGTGTTTTTACCATATTTGGGACTTGAATTGAAAGGGAATTGATGCTAAGTAAGCTATATAAAATGTAATTATCAGTAAGCTTATGGAAGAACCTTGAATTGCATTGACTTGAGTGTATGTTCAACCCTTTAAACACTTGAGAGATTAGAGTGTAATTTTTATCCTTGTTAGGGAATTCATCTTCATTGCATTTGACTTCATGAAACTTGATGAGTTGTTGTGTACATGTAGTTCACTTTATGCCTTATACTTCTTGATGGCAATGGCTTTCCATGGCTTGATAACCCTTCCATATGGTGACTTGAATTACCCTTTTGAGTGAGAGCTTCAGCTTGACCTTTTCTTTATGCTGAGAGTTACCTTAAGGGTGTGGGACTATTCTATCCTATGTTTAATGATCTTGCATTATGATATGGTGTTTAGTCTCCAAGGTACCCCATGTGAATGATCTTTAAGGCCAATATGGTTGGTAGGTTCTTATTGTTTGCTTTGCTGCCATGCATGTTTTCTTTCTATGATTTTACTCGAGGACGAGCAAAATGATAAGTGTGGGGGGTTTGATGAGTGAGATTTATATCTATGTTCTTGTATGAATTCCTTTGCATTTAAGTCCCAAACTAAGATAGAATTAAGTGCTTTTAATGTTATTTTACTATTTTACAGGACCCAAGCACCAAAAAGAGCCAAAGCAAGCAAATTATGCAAGAGGAGTCTAGCAGGGCATCGTGGCACCAGAAATTCTAGAATAGGCAGCAAGGGCACCGTGAGGGTGCCATGGCGAGAAGGCAAATCCAGATTGGCCCCAAACAACGCCGTGGTGTTAGAAAACTCATGCCGTTGAGTCTTAGAGTCCTTGAAACATGAAGTTGAAGTCTTCTAGGCCAATTAGGCTATTGTAAGTCCTAGTTTGAGTAAAATTAGGAAGAGTATTGTTCTAATTGGCAATCCTAGTTTAAGTAAAACTAGGAAGAATATTAGAGTCCTAGTTTGAGGGAAATTACGAAGATTATTATTATAAATAAGTAGCTAGGGCTAGAGCTATGTAACTTGGGCAAACTTGGAGATGGCAAGAGGCAAGGAGCAGGGGATCTACACGAACTTCTTCTTCTCCTTTTGTTTTATTCATGTCTTCTTGCATATACATGATGTATTTGATTTGCAACATGAGTAATGATGTGCAAATTATGGATGGAATAAAAGGTGAAATAAGATGTGAAATACAGTGCAAGCGAACACTATCAGTGTAGCCAGCAAGTATTCCGGGGTTGTCGTACCCAAGGGATTGTGATTGATTACTAAAGTATAAGAATTCTAATAATGCTCAAGCGGTCGAATAAGAATGATGACAACAAAATAACATAAAAGAAAACAGTATAACAGAAAGAAAACTAGAGTAGGAATATGAATAGAAGAGATAAGAGATAAAGGCCTAGGGATTCAGATTTCCCCACAAGTTCTTGGTATAGACTTTCATGATTAAGTTATGACTTTCCACAATAATTAATTGCTAGCCAGGATTCCCTAATCTCATCAACTAGCCTTGGCGTGAGGTCAGATTGAATCTAATTACAATTACCAACATTGCTACGGGCCAGTGCGAGTTGTAATAACCATAATTGCATTAAGCTCCATGGACATCCCTTTAGGGTATTCTAGGGGATCTCCCTAGCTCCCATGTGACTACATAGGGTCGTGGGTATAGATAACCTGAAAACCCTATGGATTTAACCCTCGTGGTCTAAGTTAACTAATCATCTTTCGAGTCATAGAAAACCCATAAGTTTCTCCAACTAATTGGCTAGATCAATTAAGAGTGAAGTGCAGAAAATTAAACCTCAATTAAATAAATGATGGAATTGTCATAACATCATCAATCATGTCTACACAATGACTTGGGCTACATCTTAGCCCCTAGAGAAGAATTTCGTTACCCATGATGATGGAAGAAAACATAATAATGAAATAAAAGATAGAGAGGAGTGTTGCCTTGCTTGCTTGCTGCCTTGTGAACTCTCAGATGCATGGTCATTTGCTTCTTAGCCCTCTGTCCTATTTATAATACCTCTATTCCTAGTTAGACTCATCATAGGACTCTAAGTTGAGTTACAATTCCTAGTTATAATGCAGTCCTAATCATACTTTAATTAGGATTGTAATTACTTTGTAATTACAAAACTTCAATCCTACTTAACTAATGATTCTGGAGAGTCTTCTATGTCTTGGAGTCTTAATTCTTGTAGGAGAAGGATTCCTGTAAGTTTAGATCAAGTTCAGAAAGTCTACAAGGTGCCATGGCGGCAATTGGTAGAATGGTTTTGGTGTTCTCGGGTAGAGCTCACCACGGTGAGGACTGGCAGAATTGCCACTTTCTCCTTTCTGTTTTCAGTTGATGCCTGAACGTGCAAAATAAGGAATTTATATCAAAAGCAAGTTGTTTTACCTTAATTGGGAACATAAATACAAGGGAAATTAATCATGAAAGTCTATATAAAATGTGATTATCAAACTCCCCCGCACTTATCCTTTTACTCGTCCTGAGTAAAACAAAAACAAGCATACATGCAAGATAGCAAGGCTTTCACACATAACTGACTTACTAACCATATTTGGCATCAGAAATATTCTCATGGGATGTTTTGGACTTCAATCATCATGTCATAATGCAATCTCATTCATACAAATATGGAATAATCCCAATGCCCCAAGGTAACTCTCAATAAGAAATGGTATAGGCTCAATTCTCACTGAATGAGATAATAGAAAGTAAGTTTCCATGTAATAGGATAATAAAATCATGAAAAGCCATAATGAATCTATAAGGTATAAAATCAGGTGAGTATATGTATAATAGCCATTCAAACCCTAGGGAGTATAAGTAGTGAGGGATGAATTCTCTCTCATGGGAATGATATTCACTCATCTCACAAGTGTTTGGAGGGTTAGATTTTCACTCATTTCAGGACAAACCAAGAATTTTCCGTAGGCTTGCTCATATATCAAATCTCCACCACTCATAATAAATCACATACACTAATCAAAGGGACTTTTGAGGGTTGTAACGGGGCTAGCTAAAGGTGATAAAGGCTTAGGACACACTAAGAAGAATTCATGTGAATCCAGAGTTACTCTTTATTTCACATACTCTCCAACCACTAGCTCAAATACTTCATCTTTTACTTCCTCTTTTCTTCTCTATTGTCTCCCCTTTTTCTTTGACTTCCTGACCTTTTGACCTTTTTCTTTTCTTTTATTTTCTATCTTTTTCTTACCCTCAATATTCTAATTTTTCAGGGCATTTTTCTCTTTTCTTCTTTCCCTGGTCACTATCCTTTTTTTCTAGGGAGATTATCCTCATTATGAGGCTATTCTTTTCTCTCTTTTTCTCAACTAGGGTGGAGTCTTTACTCTCACTAAATTCACATAGTCTTTCAAAGTTTTGGTGTCCATTTGGAGGAAGAACTGAGGAATGGGAAAGAGATCATTATAGGGTTAGAGCAAGGGAAAGGATAAGCTAAAAAGGGTCAACTAGGGGGTAGCTCAACTTTCAAGGTTCTAACGTATAGGATATCAATACACACTATCCATAAACTGGATGTTCTGTGTTTGTAGGTTATGCAATGGGGTTTCATGGCAATCAAATGACTACTAGTCAATTCTATCATGATCCACCGTAATGTCAGGAACAGGCTTGAACATATTGGCTACAAAAGGGTTTGGGAAGGTATAGATGGGTAAACCTAGGTGCCTTAATCATCCTAGTGTTTGTAATTTCAATGTGATCTCAAAATGCATAACAGAGCAAGTTATAGAAAAATCAAGGATGCCTTGTTCACTCTCAAACAAAAGGCGAGCTCTAATAATATAGCTCTATGGCTCAAAAGCTCACCTAGGGATAATTCATCCCCTCACATTTTGATTTACCCCAATATCTCAGTAAACTAATGCATATAATGGGAATAACAATGGAATATGGGTTCACACATTGACAAGGTTGGCTCAGAATTCCCATAGGTTTTTCAATCATAAAGGAACAGATAAAATAAACAATCATGCATTAATTTCACAACAATTGAATATTTCTCATCCCATAATCTCAGTTAGGCACCATTTTCATCATGAGCCATAGTTTTCAGTCAAAACAAACAATCATGCAAAAACAAAGGAAATTAAACAAATTCACACAATCATGCAACATAAAAACAACTATTCTGCTACTCAAATTAAAAATTTATTTCAATTACTAGGCTATTTAATAACATGTTCCTCCCCCACATTTAAATATTGCATTGTCCTCAATGCATGAAGAATTAGACTAGGTAAGGAAAGGACTAACCTGGTATGCCAGCCTAGTCGGTGTCTTCGGAGCTTCCTTCTGATTCTGGTGGTGGTGCGTAGTGTGGTGGACAAGGCCAGGCTGGGATTGGTAGCAAACCAATATGTCCTACTGCACTGGCTTCCAAATATTGCTCAGCTATATTGTACCATCGGATTGACGTGTCGTACAACTGATAGCTATAGTCCAAGTAGTGATTCAGCTTGGTAGGGAGTGCAGGGTCCATAAAGCCTGGATGGTGAAGGGGTGGCTGGTGTGCGGCTGCTACAAGAGGGATGGGAGGTTGAGGCCCCGACACTAGTGGGGGTGGAGTTACAGGGGCACAACAGAGGGCTGGTGTGTGAAGAAGATGGGGCTGTCGGGTTTTGAATTCGAAGATTTGTCATTGCGGTGACGAAGGTATCTCTCCATGGCGAGGGGTAATTTTGTAATTTTCAATTTTTTTTTTTGAAAATTAGTGGGTGAACAGTGATGGGCTTCGTGGCGACTTGAGCCAGTGTCGTGGTGAGACTTGCCCAATTTACTTGCTAGAATTGGGCACCGGGGCAAGCAGAAACCTAATTTTTGCCCGTTTTGTCCCGAATTTAATCAAATCTGCTCCTGTTTGATTCTTAACACCTGCATGGCTTCCACAATTGGTTTTAAAAATACTGAGTAGTAGAAAATTAAGAAAAAAAAAATTAAATCACACAAAAGATATGAAAGAAATAAGAACCGATGGGTTGCCTCCCATAAGTGCTTGGTTTACAGTCCTCAGCCTGACTTTGTCTGCTTTAATGGAGGATCTTGAAGGTTGACAACATGCATCTGTGTCTCTGGACTAGTGAGGTATGACTTTAGTTGATGTCCATTTACCTTGAAGTTGTGCTTGTTGCCTTTTAGTTCAATGGCTCCGAATGGGGTCACATTAGTGACTGTGTAGGGTCCTGACCATCATGATTTTAACTTACTTGGATGAAGTCTGAGTCTGGAGTTGAATAACAGCACTTGTTGTCAAGGGTAGAAGTCCTTTCTTGTGATATTTTTGTCATGCCAAGCTTTGATTTTGTCTTTGTAAATTCAGGCATTTTCATATGCCTCCCTTCTGAATTCATCTAGAGCATTAAGTTGTAACAATTTACTTTGCCCAGCTACAAGTGGGTCAAAATTTAGCAATTTCACAGCCCAATATGCTTTATGCTCCATCTCTACTGGTAGGTGGCATTCTTGCCCAAAGACTATGTTAAATGGTGACATGCCTAAGGGAGTCTTGAATGTTGTTCTATATGCCCAGAGTGCATTATTTAGCTTCAAGAACCAGTCTCTTCTTGTAACATCCCTCTATTTTATTCATGATAGCCACATATAAATTGTAATGTGATTTTATAACATGTTAAAGGACTATGGAATTTAATTTCTATCTTAATTGATGAAATATGATTGAAAGTGAATGGTGAACTCTTGGTTGCTTTCTATTATATGTGCTTATGTAATTGTGATTCTCATTATCATAAAAATGAAGTGAACTAAGAGAAATGAACTTTGAATAATTAATTAAGGAATTAAAGAGTTAGAAATGTGGTATAAATTAATGCAATTGGATTAAATGACTATCTAAGTGAACTACTAGTTAGGAAGATGGTTAGAATGTGACTAAATTGGTTCTAATTGGACCAAATGAGGCAGCAGCTGGTCTCCCCCAAGACCCACGCCCCTTCCATGTCCTTAGCATCTAGAAACCTTGCAATTAATAAGGGGATATGATAATTACATTTTATATAGACTTTTATGATTCATTTTCCTTGCATTTATATTCTTAATTAAGGTAAAACATATTGCTTTTGATGTAAATTCCTTATGTTTCAGGTTCAGGTTGAAGCGGGAAGCAAAAAGGGTCAAAATCCCATTCTTCTAGTGCTCGCCGTGGTGAGCTGCCCTCTTCGCTGTGGCGAGGTGAACTCGAGAGCAAAAGAGCAATTCAGCATTTGCTCACTGTGGCGAGATCTTCCATAGAGCAACATGCACGATAAAGCCTTAGCTCATCATGGCGAGATACCCTTCACCGTGGTGACCTGAAGACCTTCCAAAGATAAATTGAAGAGTTCTAAACCAATTGAACTTATGGGAATCCTTCACCTATAAGAATTGAGACTCCAAGACACCGAGGACTCCTCATAATTATTAATCAAGTAGGATTGAAGTTGTGTAATTGCAATGTAATTAGAATCCTAATTAAAGTATGATTAGGATTACATTAGAGTTAAGAATTGAAATGCAACTTAAAGTCCTAGGTTGAGTCCAATTAGGATTGGAGGCAATATAAATAAGAAGGAGGACTGAGAGGCAGGGGCACGCAGCGACCATCAAAGCAATTCTCGCATCCAAGGAAGCAAGCAGAACGCCACATCCATCCATTCTCCATGTTCTTTACTTTACCATTATGTTTTCTTTCATCATCATGTGTAGCTAATCTCTTATCTAGGGGCTAAGATGTAGCCCAAGTACATGTATAGACATGATTGATGATGTTATGACAATTCTAGCTTTTATTTAATTGAGGTTTAATTTTCTGCACTTACTCTTGACTGATCTGGCCAATTAAAAATGAGATATCTGTAGGTTCTCTATGACTTGGAAGATGATTAGTTAACCTAGACCACGAGGGTTAAATCTATAGGGTTCTGTGGTGGTCTATACCCATAATTCTGTGTAGTTACAAGGGAGCTAGGGAGATTCCCTAGAATACCCGAAAGGGATGTTCATGGAACTTAATGCAATTATGGTTATTACAACTCGCATTGGCCTGTAGCAGGGTTGGTAATTGTAATTAGAATCACTCCAACCTCACACCAAGGTAGGATGATTAGATCAGGGAATCCTGGCTAGTAATTAATAATCGTAGAAGTCATAACTAAATCATGAAAGTGTATGTCAAGGACTTGTGGTGAAATTTGAATCCCTAGGCTTTACTTCCTTGAACTTTCAATCACGCGTCCTTCATCTAATTGTCTTTATTTCTTTATGCTTTTCTCTTATTACTATTCTATTGTTGTTATCACTCTCTTATGATTGCTTGAGCATTATTGGAGTTTTAGTACTCTAGTAATCAATCACAATCCCTTATGTATGACAACCCCAGAATACTTGTTGGCTACACTGATAGTGTACGCTTGCACTTCTTTCCATCTTTATTTCACATCCATTCTACACCTAATTATACACTCACAAATCATACATCAAGTTTTTGGCACCGTTGCTGGGGATTGTTTTATTGATATAAGAGAAATTAACAAGATAGTGACTCAAGCACAATTTTATTTTTCTGTTACTTTGAATTTCTTTCTTCTTCTTTTCAGGAATTTTTCTGGTGCATGAGAAGAACAAGATCCCGAAATTTACTCCCTCTTGATCTAGAGATTGAGAAGACAATCAAAAGAAATGTAAGAGCAAAGAGAGTAGTTCGGAACTTGTAGCCAGAACTGGAAAGGATGGCAGCACCAAATAATCAACCGAATGAGGGACATATCCCTCTTCGCACCTTTGCTGTCCCAAAAATTCAAAACGCAATGTCAAGCATTCAAAATCCAGTAGTAGAGGCGAACAACTTTGAGATCAAACCAGCTCTAATTCAGATGGTAAAAAATAATTAATTTTCAGGAGCACCTAATGAAGATCTAAATCTGCACGTCTCTACTTTTCTGGAGATATGTGACACATTCAAATATAATAGAGTGTCAGAAGAGGCAATTAAGCTGAGATTATTTTCTTTCTAACTCAAAGATTGAGCAAGAAGGTGGCTGAATTCCTTGCCACCTGGTTCAGTAGACATATGGGATGCCTTAGCACAGAAATTTCTCACTAAATATTTTCCTCCTTCGAAGACTACCAAGCTGATAACTGAGATTGTCAACTTCAATCAATTTGATAGAGAATCTCTTTATGATGCTTGGGAAAGATTCAAGGAGCTGCTAAGGAAGTGTCCACACCATGAAATGTAAGACTGGCTAGTCATGCAAGTGTTCTGTGGAGGATTAGGCCCTAACACAAAGACCGTGGTAGTGTAGCAGCTAGAGGAGCTTTTCTGAACAAAGATTATGCTGAAGCCTATGAGTTGCTTGAAGAGGTCACCACAAATGCCTCTGATTGGAGCTCTAGGAGAGATAATGAAAAGAAGGTAGCTGGTATTCAAGACAATGATGCAATTGCAACACTTGCATCCAAATTAGATCAAGTACTCTCTCTCCACACTGCCTTACTCAAAGGAAATTCTATGGAGACTGTACAAGAAGAAGCTGAAGAGGTGAATTATGTAGGGAACAATAATCCCTACTCCAAGACTTACAACCTAGGCTGGAGGAATCATCCTAATTTTTCATGGAAGAATTCAGGACAAGCAGCAACTCCATATTAAGAAAATCATAAACAACCTCCAAGAATGAATCTAGAAGATGCCATGGCCAAACTTGCAGTATCCTAAGCTGATTTAATTGTAAAGACCAATCAATTCATGGTGACTACAAATGCTTCCATCAAGCAACTGGAGAACCAAGTGGGCCAAATCTCTCAACTTACAACCACAAGGCAGCCTGGCGCATTACCAAGCACAACAGAAGCAAATCCAAGAGATGTAAAAGCCATCACTCTGAGAAGTGGGAAGACACTAGAAGCTGTCCAAGAACCCATGCCTGAAGGAGAAAAAGAAGCTGAAATTTAAATTGAAAAAGCACCTGAAGATACACTAGAGGAGAGGCCAATCACGCAGGAGCAAGTGGAGAAGCCAAGATCCAAACTTTTCCCAAACAATCCTTCACCTTACAAGCCACCTCTCCAGTTTCCAAACAGATTCAAAAAGCAAAAGCTGGAAAAGCAATTTGCAAAGTTTCTGGAGGTATTTAAAAAATTGCATATTAATATTCCTTTGCAGAAGCTTTGGAACAGATGCCTAGCTATGTGAAGTTCATGAAGGACATATTGTCCAACAAAAAAAAGATGCAAGACTATGAGACAGTTGCACTTACTGAAGAGTGCAGTGCTATACTCCAAAAGAAGCTACCACAGAAGCTTGAAGATCCTAGGAGTTTCACCATTCCATGCGTGATAGGCCAGGAATATTTTACAAAAGCACTATGTGATCTTAGAGCTAGCATAAATCTCATGCCACTTTTAGTCTACAGAAAGCTGAATATTAGAGAAGCTAAGCCCACTACTGTATCTCTGCAACTAGCTGACAGATCTATCAAATATCCAAGAGGTATAGTAGAGGATGTTTTAGTTAGAGTTGACAAATTCATCTTCCCTGCAGATTTCATAGTACTAGATATGGAAGAAGATCAGGAGATTCCTATCATCTTGGGAAGACCATTTTTAGCAACTGGGAGAGCTCTGATAGATGTGCAAAAAGGGAATCTGACCCTTAGAGTCCAGGAAGAAGAAGTAACCTTTGACATCCTCAAGGCACTAAAGCATCCAACTGATGAAGAAGCATGTTTCAAAGTAAATCTCATAGAGCAATGCGTCTCGGAGGTGGAACAAAATTCAAAATTTTTAGAACCTCTTGAAGCTTGCCTAGCTAGATTAAATCTAGAAGAAGATCCTGACATTGAAGAATGCATTCAACAACTCGAAGCAACCCCACCAGTATTCATCAAGAAGCCTACAAAAGCATTAGGAGAGCCAGGAGACCAAACCAAATCCTCAAAGGAGCAAACACCTAAAATGGAGCTTAAGCCATTGCCTGAACACTTAAAGTATAGCTACTTGGGAGATTTAGAGACATTACCAGTAATTCTTTCTGCCCCCTAACTAAAGAATAGGAAGTAAAGCTACTTAGGGTGCTCAGAGCAAACAAGGATGCAATAGGGTGGACCATTGCTGACATCAAGGGCATAAGTCTCACTCTATGCATGCACAAAATCTACATGGAGGAAAATTTCAAGCCTTTAGTAGAGCACCAAAGAAGACTGAATCCTCAAATGAAAGAAGTGGTCAGAAAAGAAGTGCAAAAATGGCTAGATGCAGGTATAATTTATCCTATTTCTGACAGCCCTTAGGTGAGTCCTGTGCAGGTAGTCCCAAAGAAGGGAGGAATCACTGTGGTAAAGAATGACAACAATGAACTAATTCCCACCAGAACCGTGACTAGATGGAGAGTGTGCATTGACTACAGGAAGCTGAAGAAAGCAACCAGAAAATATCACCTTCCATTGCCATTCATTGATCAGATGCTGGACAGGTTAGCAGGGTATCCTTTCTATTATTTTCTAGATGGATACTCTGGCTATAATCAGATTGCCATAGCCCTTGAAGATCAAGAAAAGACAACATTTACATGCCCCTATGGTACCTTCGCATTTAGGGGGATACCATTTGGGTTATATAATGCACCTGCTACTTTTCAGAGGCTCATGATGGCATTATTTTCTGATATGGTGGAAAATTTCATAGAGATTTTCATGGATGATTTCTCAGTATTTGGGAACTCATTTGACTACTGCCTTCACAACTTATCACTAGTACTCAAAAAGGTGCAAAGAAACAAATTTGGTGCTAAGTTAGGAAAAATGTCACTTCATGGTGACAGAAGGCCTTGTTCTAGGCCGCAAAATATCCCTAGAAGGTATACAGGTAGATAGCCAAGGTGGAGCTAATTGAGAAACTTCCCCCTCCTTCTACTGTCAAAGGAGTGAGGAGTTTTCTATGGCATGTAGGATTTTACAAGAGATTCATCATGGATTTCTCAAAGATCACAAAGCCATTATGCAACCTTCTTTTGAAGGAAGCAGAATTTTCTTTCACAAAAGAATGCACAATTGCATTCGAAACCTTGAAGAAAGCTCTTGTCACTACATCCATCATAATAACGCCAAAGTGGGGAGAACCTTTTGAGATAATGTGTGATGCAAGTGACTATGCAGTTGGAGCTGTTCTGGAATAGACAAGAGATAAGACTTTCAGAGCCATCTACTAGATAAGCAAGATTCTTGATCCTGCTCAAGTCAACTATGCCACAACAGAAAAAAGAATTATTAGCTGTGGTCTTTGCCTTTGACAAATTCAGACCATATCTTATTGGCAACAAGACCATAGTATACACCGACCATGTAGCATTGAAGTACCTACTGAACAAGAAAGATGCCAAGCCAAGATTGATCAAATGGATTCTTTTATTAGAAGAATTCAATTTTGAGATCAAAGACAAGAAGGGAAAAGACAACTTGATAGCAGATCATCTTTCAAGACTAGAAAGCAATACTGTGAATAAAATTCTAGTAGTAGAGTCCTTCCCTGATGAGCAAGTCTTCTCCATAAAGACGGTTGCAATTGATAGATGGAGAAAAAGAAGAAACGATGATCCATGGTATGCTAATTATGTCAACTACCTAACAAGCCATGAACTTCCACCTGAAGTAACCTATCAACAAAGGAAAAAAATTTTATCTAAGGTAAAATATTATTTTTGGGATAACCTTGTGCTTTATCGTAAATGTAGTGATCATATGATCAGAAGGTGTGTCCCAGAAGAAGAATATTCTTCCATACTAGAGAGCTGCCATTCAAGTAGCTATGCCGGACATTATGCAACTCACAAAACAACATATAAAGTACTGCAAAGTGGAATCTATTAGCCTACACTCTTCAAAGATGCACAATCTTTTATTATGAGCTGTGATAAATGTCAAAGAGCTGGGAATTTGTCCAAGAAGCATGAGATGCCTCAAAACCCAATCTTAGAAGTTGAATTATTTGATGTTTGGGGCATTGACTTCGTGGGACCATTCCCATCATCATATGGCAATCTATACATCTTAGTTGTAGTGGATTATGTGTCTAAATAGGTAGAAGTTATAGCCTCTCCAACAAATGATTCCAAAGTGGTACAAAAATTTCTCAGAAATAACATATTTGCCCGCTTTGGAGTCCCAAGAACATTGATAAGTGATGGAGGCACACACTTCTACAACAAACCACTCAAAACTCTCTTGGAAAAATAGGGAGTAAAACATAAAATTGCCACCCCTTATCACCTACAAACCAGTGGGCAAGTGGAGGTGTCTAATAAAGAACTAAAGAGGATATTGGAGAAAATAGTCCACAACAACAGAAGAGATTAGTCTGTGAAGTTGACTGATGCACTTTGGGCATATAGAACTGCATTCAAGACTCCCCTAGGCATGTCACCATACAACATTGTCTTCGGGAAGGAATGCCACTTGCCAATAGAGATGGAACATAAAGCTTATTGGGCTGTAAAGCTACTAAATTTCGACCCTCATGCAGCTGGGCAGAACTGTCTATTGCAACTCAATGCACTAGACGAATTCAGGAGGGAAGCATATGAAAGCAGTCGCATATAGAAGGAAAGAACCAAAGCTTGGCATGCCAAAAAGATCACAAGAAAGAACTTCTACCCTGGATAACAAGTGTTGTTATTCAACTCCAGACTCAGACTTCATCTAGGTAAGTTAAAATCAAGATGGTCAGGACCATATACAGTCACTAATGTGACCCCATTCGGAGCCATTGAACTACAAGGCAACAAGCACAACTTCAAGGTAAATGGACATCGATTGAAGCCATACCTCACAAGTCCAGAGATTCAAGTGCATGTTGTCAAACTTCAAGATCCTCCATGAAAGTAGACAAAGTCAGGCTGAGGATTGTAAACCAAGCGCTTATGGGAGGCAACCCATCGATTTTTATTTCTTTCATGTTTTTAATGTGTTTTAATTCTTATTTTTATCTTACCTTTCTACTACTGAATATTTTTAAATTAAATAATGGAAGCCATGTAGGTGATAGGTATCAAACAGGAGCAGATTTGATCGAATTTAGGACGAAAAACAAGCCAAAATCAAGTTCAGCTCGCCACGGCGAGCTCTTCCAACATTGAATTAGGCCAAGGCTTGCCACGGTGAGGATCACTGTTCACATAATCAAATTTTTGAAAAAATAAAATAAAATAATTTTTTAAAAATTTGGAAATTACAAGTTTGCCACTCGCCATCCCAGAATTCAAATTGATTCGCGGCCTCCATTCTTCACACAGCCCATTCAATCTCCCTTAATTACCACTTCACATCCTTCACACTCCTTTCAATATCTACTAATTAAACACCCTCAAATTACTTCCATTCTCGTCCCCTTCACCGAAACACCAATTCCACCAACATTCATCAAGCTTAAAGGAGAAATTTCACACTTTCTCTCTCTAAGCCGTGAGCTTTCTCTCTCTACTGCATGTGGAATTTTTGGCCGAAATTGAAGTAGGGAAAGCATGGAATCACCTCCTATGGCATCATACAGGTAAGTATACACTAACCTACCACTTTTAATCTGTTAAATTGTGAGAAAATTGCAAGCATTATACCCCCAAAACCTCCATGTCCGAAATTGGTAAATGAGCATTCATGCCCTTGAATTAGTGGTTGCATGTACTAATTTTTAATGCTAGTTGATTTTCCAATAGTTGAATAGGTGATTGGTGATGGAAATTTCTGGGTAGATTGTGGTAATTGAAGAATTGCATATTAGGCCAATTGGGTGAAATTGTGTAAGTGGGTGATTTGTGCTTAAATTTGATAATAATTATGTGTTGGTGAATTAAGTTTTTTGTCAAGAATTGGTGCTGTACTTTGTGTTGTTTTGGTGTCAATTTTGTAGTAAAATGCCAAAGAAACAATTGGGAAAAAGGAAGGCCTCAACGTCTTCAAGAGCCCCACCATAAGATGACACCCGATTTGTGAGCAAGAAGGCTCAAGACCACTATGAAGAGCTCTGCACAAAGCTGCTAATTGCAGAATTTGGCATTGAATTGCGGATGCCATGCTTTGCCCCCATTGCAAACCAAATGGCATGGAGACAATGGCTGAAGTTTGCCTAACAACTGGAGCCTGTTGCCATCAACATTGTTCCAGAGTTCTACGCAAATATGTTGGAGCTGAAGATGCCCTATCAAAGCTAGGTCAGAGGAAAAAATGTCACCTTCGATAAGGACCTACTCAATGACATATACGAAATCCCCCAGAAATCATTAGGAGAACAAGGCTTCAACCACTTCCTCGATCATGGTGATTACAATGACATCACCAGAGGCTTATGCATTGAAGGTACTTAATGGGTTGCAAGGGAAGGAGAATTCCATCATTTCCCGAAAGCTGGCCTGGACAAAATCTATAAAACATGGGTACACATCATCTCTAACTGCATATTCTCCTCAACCCACACCTCTGATGTCTCCAAGTTCATAGCAGAATTCTTATGGGCAATACACAACCGATGGCAATTCAACGTGCGAGGCGCCATTACAGATTCCTTAAGCAGTGCCAAACTTCAAGCCAACAAAAGGGCTATCCCCTTTCCACACCTGATCACAACCTTATGCAAGCATGCTGGGGTGGAATGGGCCAACACTGAACCATTGCTTAAGCCAGGAAAGATGCTAAACCAAACCTTCTTTGACCGCCTCAAGCCACCATCCCTCTGAGGTGCAGCAGCTGCAACACAACATCAACAAATGCCGCAACCTCCATTGATCCATCCACCAATTCCTCCAGCAACTCCTGGCTAGCAACCACCTTTCCTCCAACTGAGTTTCATGGACCCTGCATTGCCAACAAAGCTCAATGACTATGTTGACTTTAGCTACCGATGGCACAACGTACACAACCAATGGCACCAGATAGCTAAACTATACTTGGAAGCTGGTGCAATGGGGCATACCAAACTACCACCATTCCTAATCCTCCCTCAACCACCACCTTATGCACCACGTCCACCACCAGAAAGAGCAGCTGATGAGGACAGCTCCGAGGACACCGACTAGGCACGCTTACCAGGTTGGCCCTTTCCTTACTTATTCTTATTTGATGCATTGAGGACAATGCATATTTCTAAGTGTGGGGGAAGGAAAAATCTTATGCCTAGTGGAGTAGAAAAATTTAAAATTTTTGAGTAGTAGATGAGTAAAATTTTTATTGATTGCATGAATGAGTGTTTTATTTTAATTTGTTACCTTAAATTTTTACATGAATGTATGATTGTGTGTTTTGATCTGAAAACCATGGCTAATGATGAAAATGGTGCTATTCTGATTATATGGGATCAGGAATGTTCAATTATTGTGAAATTAATGCATGATTGTTCATTTTATCTATTCATTTTCTGATTGAAAAGCCTCTGGGAATTCTGAGCCTACCCTGTTAATGTGTGAACCCACACTTCATTGTTATTCCCATTATATGCATTAGTCTACTGAGATATTGGAGTAAATTAAAATGTGAGTGGATGAATTTCTACCTAGTGAGCTTTTGTGTCGTCGAGCTACATCAATAAAGCTCGCTAGTTATTTATGAGTGAACAGGGAATCCTTGATTTTTTTAGAACTTGCTCTGTTATACTTGTTGAGACCACATTAAAATCACAGACACTAGGATGATTAGCATACTTAGGTTAACCCATCTGTACCTTCCCAAACCTTTTTGTAGCCAATATGTTCAAGCCTATTTCTAATAGTATTGTGGATCATGGTAGAGCTGATTAGTAATCATTTGAGTGCCATGAAACCCCACCGCATAACCTGCAAACACAGAACATTTAGTTTAGGAATGTTCTGTGTTAATATCCTATACATCAGAACCTTGAAAGCTGAGCTACCCCTTAGTTGACCATTTTGAGCCTACCCTTTCCCTTGCTCTAACCCTATCTCTATCTCTAATCCATTCCTCAGTTCCTCTGCCAAATGGACACCAAAACTTTGAAGGAATGTGTGAATTCAGGGAAAGCAAAAACTCCGCCCTAGTTGAGAGAAAAAGAGAGAAAAGAATAGCCTCATAATGAGAATTATCTCCCTAGAAAAAGGAGCAATGAGCAAGAAAAGTAGAAAAGAGAAAAATTCTCTAAAAAATTAGAATGAGAAGGGCTAGGAAAAGATAGAAAAAGAAAGAAAAGAGAAAGGTCAAAAGACCAAGAAGCTAAAGAGAAAGGGGAGATAATAGAGAAGAAAAGAGGAAGTAAAAGATGAAGTATTTGAGCTAGTGGTTGGAGAGTATGTGAAATAAAAAGCAACCCTGGATTCACATGATTTCTTCTTAGTGTGTCCTAAGCCTTTATCACCTTCACCTAGCCTAGTTACAACCCTTTGAAAGACCCTATGATTAGTGTCGTGATTTATTGAAGTGGTGGAGATTTGATATTTAAGCAAGCCTATGGAAATTTCTGAGTTTGTCCTGAATTGAGTGAAAAATCCGACCCTCCAAACACTTTTGAGATGAGTGAATATCATTCCCATGAGAGAGAATTCATCCCTCACTACTTACACTCCCTAGAGTTTAAGTGGCTATTATGCATATATTCACTTGATTATATTATCATTATGGCTTTTCATGATCTTATCACGTTATTTTACCCTATTACATGGAACTTTCTTTCTACTATTTCATTAAGTAAGAATTGAGCCTATACCATTGTCTATTGAGAGTTACCTTGGGGCATTGGGATTATTTCATAATTGTATGAATGAGATTGCATTATGACATAATAATTGAATTCCAGGACATCCCATGAGAATAATTCTGATGCCAATTATGGTTAGTAAGTCAGTTATGTGTGAAAGCTTTGTTGTCTTGTAAGTATGCTTGTTTTTGTTTTACTTGGGACGAGTAAAAGATAAGTGTGGGGGAGTTTGATAATTACATTTTATATAGACTTTTATGATTCATTTCCCTTGCATTTATATTCTTAATTAAGGTAAAACATATTGTTTTTGATGTAAATTCCTTATGTTTTAGTTCAGGTTGAAGCTGGAAGCAAAAAGGGTAAAAATCCCATTCTGCCAAAGCTTGCCATGGCGAGGTGAACCCGAGAGCAAAAGAGCAATTCAGCATTTGCTTGTCGTGGAGAGATCTTCCAGAGAGCAACATGTGTGATAAAGCCTTAGCTCGCCGTGGCGAGATATCCTTGGCCGTGGTAATTGTAATTAGAATCACTCTGAACTCACGCCAAGGTAGGTTGATTAGATCAGGGAATCCTAGCTAGCAATTAATAATCGTAGAAGTCATAACTGAATCATGAAAGTCTATGTCAAGGACTTGTGGTGAAATTTGAATCCCTAGGCGTTACTTCCTTGAACTTTCAATCACGCATCCTTCATCTAATTGTCTTTATTTCTTTATGCTTTTCTCTTATTGCTGTTCTATTGTTGTTATCACTCTCTTATGATCGCTTGAGCATTATTGGAGTTTTAGTACTCTAGTAATCAATCACAATCCCTTGGGTACGACAACCCCAGAATACTTGCTGGCTACACTAATAGTGTATGCTTGCACTTCATTCCATCTTTATTTCACATCCATTCTACACCTAATTATACACTCACAAATCATACATCAGGACACTCCCACCAATGAAAACTTGACAAAATACCATTGTGTGATAATTGCATATTTTGATATTCTTGTATTATAGAGACATTTTTGTGAGACAAATAATAGAAATAAAAGGGGGAATAAAATAAAACAAAAATAGAAATAAAAAGGGTAAGGGGAAGTCGGTTAAGGAAGAAGAAAAGAAAAATAGAGAAGGGGAGAAACTGAGTGGTGTGGGAGCAAGGATAGAAGAGAAGGAAGGGGCTGTTTTGCACAAAGTAGGGGCTGTTTCAATTGGATATTCCTCCAAGCTTGCTAACTAGAAGATAAACTCATTAGGAAGAGGTTTGGGACTCAAGTTTACAGGTAGGTAGCTGAATTTAATTCCTTAGGCTCATTAATTTATAGCTGGTCCATTTATTTGTTAGGTAAAAGCTTGAGGTGTTCATATGTATTTATGTTTGATTGGTAAACACTTAGCCTCATGTGGTGATATGGGGTGTGTAAATCCTTGATATTAATCCTGAAAACTTGTTTTTATGTGGAATATTTGTATATGTATGCATTAATGAATGCATGTGTGGATTCTTGATGAATATATGTGTTGCAAGTGAAGGGGACTTGGCAAAGACATCATGATGGTGCTGATAAAGGAGGCTTTGAGCCATTAATGTGGCAAGGGAATACCTAAGATGAGGGTATTTGCAATAACCTTGATGACCACATGATAATTTAATGATGCTCTACTAAGAGTATTGAGACAATATTATGAGTTTCCCTTCACTTTCAGCATGACTATCTCAAATGGATTCTTGTTAAATTCCAAGATTTAACTAATGTGGTTTTAATCCATTTTTTTTTCTGCTTAGCATGATATTCTTATCTATGGTATTTTTATCTTAACTTATGAATTTGTGAATCCAAGCAGGTGAAGAAGGCCAGGAGGGTAAGCTGGTAGAAAAATAGGGACTACTTGATGCTCTTGATTGAACTTTTTGTGTATTTGGATGATATGTACAAGCTTAATGTGGGATATGTAATTTGTGTTTATGAATCCATGTGGTGTCATCTTTAATTATGTAAAGACTTCACATGTAAGAGGTTGGTTGAAATATTAATGCAATAGACTTTTGTATTAGTTAGAATCTGTCCAGAGTAGTTATTGCTGAACAGTCTATAGAAATGCATTAATCTCACCCCCTTCTCTATATGAATTCCCTTATTAAATTTTTCTTTTATGCCCTTGATATCCTTAACTGTATGCATATAAATTTTCGTAGTTATTGATACAGAAAATTCTTCAAAGTTACCCCTCAGGATTTTACCGTTAAAATAGGACTGTTGCATAACTTTGAGTAAATGATCAACTTAATCAACGAGATTTTGTACCAAATTTTTACCACTTACTTTAGACATCTTGAACTTGTAATCTGGAGTTTTTCATAAATTGTAGACATTTTTTTATCACGTTTTTATATTTTACAAAAACAGGGCTGCAAGCTGTCTAAACCAGTAAGCTGTTCAATTGAGATTTAAACTTCAAATTGGTATTTGCCTTATTGAATTGAGTTAAATGAAAGGTGTTTTCATGAATATAAGAGTAAAATAAGGTGTTACATTTATGGTATCAGAGCATATGGTTAGGAAAGGTATACCTTGATTAATGCTTTGATTGTGTAGTTGGTTGTGAATTGTTTACTAGTTACTTGATTTACATGTTGAAATTTTTGTGAGGAATTCTTGTGAATGCTTATACTTTAACTTGAGAGATCCATTGATCTTACAGGAAAAAAAAAATGCCTCTCACAAGAGAGAGTAGTAGTGCACCTCCCGACCCGGTGAGGGAACTTGTTAGAGTGGTGGAAGGTCTAGCTTCCAGTCAAGCTGCAACAGCAGCTAACCAAGCTGCCACGGCTCAATTATTGCAACAACTTTTGCAAAAAAATCACAATAATAATAATGGAGAAGAAGTTAACCAACAAGGGAATCAATTCAATAAATTGATGACCCAATTTAGGAAAGCCAATCCCCCTTCTTTTTCAGGAGAACCTGATCCAGCAAAAGCTGAAAAATGGATTTCCCAAATCCAAAAGATTTTGGGAATTATTAAGTGCACAAGTGAGCAGAGGGTGCTCATGGCTACCTATATGCTGGAAGGGGAGGCCGAATATTGGTGGAAAGGAGCTAAAGCTCTACTAGAAAGTAAGGGTGAGGTGATTACTTGGGAAAAATTTGAGGAAGAGTATATGAGGAAGTACTTTCCTGGGAATATTAGGGTCCAAAAAGAAACAGAGTTTCTTACTTTGCAACAGGGAGACATGAGTGTAGCATAGTATGTAGCCAAATTTGAAGAATTGGCTAAGTTCTTCCGATTTGCTGTGAGAGAAGTTAGTGAGGAATGGAGATGTACCCATCTACAAAGGGGGCAAAGGCCAGAATTAAGGGATAGAGTGTCAATACTTGAGATTACAGAGTATTCCAAGCTAGTGAATATGCTGGGAATAGCTGAAGAAAATATTAGAGCTTGTAAGGCTGAAGCAAGCAAGACAGGAGAAAAGAGAAATCAGCCTATGCAGATTAGGGAGAGGGGTAAGATAGAAGGGAAGAAACCCAAGCCATTCAGTAGTTTCCACAAACCTCCCTTCCCAAGGAGTAACCAAGCTCCTAATGAACCCAAGACTTGCCAAAATTGTGGAAACTTTCATCCGGGACAGCCATGCAAATTTAACACCCAAGTTTGCTTTAAATGTCGAAAGCCAGGCCACATTGCTAAAGATTGCAGGTGAAGAAGAGTAACAACAAAGCTCTTAAGCCCCAGCAACCCGGGAGAGTATTTGCTCTTACTCAAGAAGAAGCAATCTGGTCTCCTCAAATGGTCCAAGGTAACCTTTTATTAAATGGTTTTATGTGTATGTCATGTTTGACTCTGGTGCATCTCATTCCTTTATTTCTTTTGCATGTGTAAGATGCCTGGGTATAAATATATCTGATTTACCTTATGAACTATCTTTCTCTACCCCCACAGGTATGCATGTTATTACCTCTAAAGCTTGCCTGAATTGTGAAATCCAATTTGGAAATATCTCCAGTGTTCTGAATTTAGTATGTTTGCCTTTGGATAATATTGATGTTATTGTTGGTATGGATTGGTTATCTGTTAATCATGCAATCTTAGACTGCTTTGCTGAAACCATATCCTTACCTATAAATTTGTCCCTTGCCCAAACACCTTATGAGACTTCCCACTTAAATACTGTACAGTTTACAAATATTCCTGGTAGTGACTTTAAAGGATACATGATCTTTTTCTCTACTCGGATTGGGGTTGCAGAAAATTTGCTTGAAATTCCGATAGTTAGAGAATTTCCTGAAGTTTTTCCCAAGGACTTTAAAGGTTTACCTCCAGAAAGGGAAGTTGAATTTTCCATAGACTTGGTGCCTGAATCAACTCCTGTATCTAAGACCCCTTATAGAATGTCCCCGGTAGAGCTAGTGGAATTAAAGAACCAAATAGAGGTGCTCTTGGAAAAGGAGTTTATAAGACCTAGTGTTTCACCTTCGGGAGCCCCGGTCTTATTTGTTAAAAAGAAGGATGGTAGCCTTAGAATGTGTATAGATTACAGACAATTAAATAAGATGACAATTAAGAATAAGTATCCTTTACTAAGAATAGATGATCTTTTAGACCAATTGGAGGGAGCATTGGTATTCTCTAAGATAGATTTGAGATCGGGGTATGATCAATTAAAGGTTAGAGATGCTGATGTACCTAAGATGGCTTTTAGAACAAGATATGGACATTATGAATTTCTTGTCATGCCTTTTGGATTGACCAATGCCCCAGCTGTGTTTATGGATTATATGAATAGAATATTTAGACCTTACTTGGATAAATTTGTGGTAGTTTTCATAGATGATATTTTGGTGTATTCTAAGTCACTTCTGGAACATGAGCAACATTTAAGAATAGTGCTGCAGATTCTTAAGGAAAAGGAATTGTACGCTAAGCTTAGTAAATGTGAATTCTAGTTAAGCAAAGTTACCTTTTTGGGACATGTGGTTTCCAAAGAAGACATATCAGTAGATCCTCACAAGATAGAAGCTATCTTGATATGGGAAAGACCTACAACAGTAACTGAGGTAAGAAGTTTTCTGGGGTTAGCCGGATATTATAGAAAATTCATCTAGGGATTTTCACATATAGCATTGCCATTAACCATATTAACTAGAAAAGGACATCCTTTCTACTGGGATGAGGCATGTGAGAAGAGTTTCCAAGAATTAAAATCTAAGTTGACCTCAGCTCCAGTATTGGTAATACCAAACCCCAAACTGCCTTTTACAGTATATAGCGATGCATCTAGAAAAGGTTTGGGATGTGTACTTATGCAACAAGGAAGAGTGGTTGCATACGCATCCAGACAGCTTAGGCCTCATGAAGAAAGTTATCCTACAGATGATTTGGAATTGGCTGTAGTAGTCTTTGCTTTAAAGATTTGGAGGCATTATTTGTATGGGACACAGTTTGAGGTATATACAGATCACAAAAGTCTGAAATATTTATTGGATCAAAAGGAATTGAATAGGAGACAAAAAAGGTGGATAGAATTTCTTAAAGATTATGATATGACTCTAAAATACCAACCAGGGAAGGCTAACGTAGTAGTTGATGCCTTAAGCAGAAAATCTTCTCACACTGCATACTTGATGATCAAGGAATATGGATTACTTGAGAAACTCAGAAATTTAAACCTAGCTATTATAACCCTTAAGCCTGGACATTTATTAATAAGTACCATGGAAATACATAGAGATCTAGAAAGCAAAATAATAGAGGCTCAAAAATCAGATTCATATGCTCAAAAGATTATACAGCAAATTGAAGAGGAAGCCTCCAAGGATATCATAAAAACCCAAAAAGGTATGATACTATTCAGGAATCGGATATATGTACCTTTTGATGAAAAAATAAGAAAGGAGATTTTAGAGGAAGCTCATAAGAGTAAATATACTATACATCCTGGAGCCACCAAGATGTACAGGGATTTAAAGAAAAAATTTTGGTGGCCCAATATGAAAAATGATATGACCAATTTTGTGAATAGGTGCTTGATTTGTCAGCAAGTAAAAATTGAACATCAGAAACCTGCTGGTCTATTGAAACCTTTAGAAATCCCAACTTGGAAATGGGAAAGTATCTCAATGGATTTCATTCAAGGATTGCCTAGGACTCCTTCGGGTTATGACAGTATATGGGTCATAGTAGATAGATTAACTATGACCGCACACTTTTTGGCAGTTAAAGCTACTTGGAACTTGAATAGGTAGCACAGTTATATATCAAAGAAATTGTAAGGCTACATGGAATTCCTAGTAGTATAGTTTTTGATAGAGATCCTAGGTTTACTTCAAGATTATGGAGAAGCTTACAAGAAGCCTTGGGAACAAGGTTTAATTTTAGTACAACTTACCATCCACAAACTGATGGGCAAACAGAAAAAAACTATTCAGACCTTGGAAGACATGCTCAGGGCTTGCATTTTGGAATTTAAAGGGAGTTGGGATATGTATTTACCTTTAGCAGAATTTGCTTATAATAATAGCTATCACTCAAGCATTCAAATGGCACCTTTTGAAGCAATATATGGAAGACAATGAAAATCACCATTCTGCTGGGTAGAATTAAAAGAAAGAAGTATTTTGGGACCCCAGATTGTTGATGAGACTACTAAGCAAATCAAGTTAATAAGAGAAAGACTTCAGGAAGCTCAAAGCAGACAAAAAAGTTACAGTGATAAAAGAAGAAAACCCCTAGAGTTTAGAGAAGGGGACCATGTATTTGTCAAGGTCACTCCAAGTACAGGAGTGGGAAGATCTCTTAGGATTAGGAAGTTACACCCTAGATACATTGGTCCTTTTCAAGTTATATCCCAAATTGGCCCTGTAGCTTACCAACTAGCTCTACCTCCCAACCTTTCCAATCTTCATGATGTTTTCCATGTATCTCAGCTAAGGAAATATTACCCAGACCCTTCACATGTGATAAGTCATGAAGGGATAGATTTCCAAGACAACTTGCAATATACAGTGGAACCTAAGGGAATCTTGGACAAAAAATGTAAACAACTGAGAAACAAGGATATTCATCTAGTGAAGATACTATGGAAGGGTGCATCAGAGCAAGAGGCAACATGGGAGCTAGAAAGTCAAATGAAGGATAAATATCCTTATCTTTTTAACCAAGGTAAGCAAATTTTGAGGACAAAATTTTCTTTTAGGGGGGAGGAAAATGTAAAATCCCTCTATTTTATTCATGATAGCCACATATAAATTGTAATGTGATTTTATAACATGTAAAAGGACTATGGAATTTAATTTCTTTCTTAATTGATGAAATATGATTGAAAGTGAATGGTGAACTCTTGGTTGCTTTCTATTATATGTGCTTATGTAATTGTGATTCGTATTATCATAAAAATGAAGTGAACTAAGAGAAATGAACTTTGAATAATTAATTAAGGAATTAAAGAGTTAGAAATGTGGTATAAATTAATGCAATTGGATTAAATGGCTATTTAAGTGAACTACTAGTTAGGGAGATGGTTAGAATGTGACTAAATTGGTCCTAATTGGACCAAATAGAGGCAGCAATGTCCTTAGCATCTAGAAACCTTGCAATTAATAAGGGGACACTCTCACCAATAAAAACTTGACAAAATACCATAGTGTGATAATTGCATATTTTGATATTCTTGTATTTTAGAGACATTTTTGTGAGACAAATAATAGAAATAAAAGGGGAAATTAAATAAAACAAAAATAGAAATAAAAAGGGGAAGGGGAAGTCAGTTAAGGAAGAAGAAAAGAAAAATAGAGAAGGGGAGAAACTGAGCGGCGTGGGAGCAAGGATAAAAGAGAAGGAAGGGGCTGTTTTGCACAAAGTAGGGGCTGTTTCACTTGGATATTCCTCCAAGCTTGCTAACTAGAAGATAAACTCATTAGGAAGAGGTTTGTAGTCTGGAGTTTTGCATAAATTTTAGACATTTGTTTATCACATTTTTATATTTTACAAAAATAGGGCTGCAAGCTGTCTAAACCAGTAAGCTGTCCAATTGAGACTCAAACTTCAAATTGGTATTTGTCTTATTGAATTGAGTTAAATGAAAGGTGTTTTCATGAATATAAGCGTAAAATAAGGTGTTACACTTCTGTTGTTGTGGACCATTTTCTCTAATATCCTCTTCAGTTATCTATTAGACACCTCTACTTGCCCACTAGTTTGTGGGTGATAAGGGGTGGCAATTTTATGTTTTACTCCATATTTCTCCAAGAGGATTCTGAGTAGTTTGTTGCAGAAGTGTATGCCTCCATCACTTATCAATGTTCGTGGGACTCCAAAGCGGGAAAATATGTTGTTTCTGAGAAATTTTTGTACCACTTTGGAATCATTTGTAGGAGAGGCTGCAACTTCTACCCATTTAGACACATAGTCCACTGCAACTATGATGTATAGGTTGCCATATGAAGATGGAAATGGTCCCATGAAGTCAATGCCCCAAACATTAAATAACTCAACTTCTAAGATTGGGTTTTGAGGCATTTCATGCTTCCTGGACAAATTCCCAGTTCTTTGACATTTATCACAGCTCTTAACCAAAGATTATGCATCTTTGAAGAGTGTAGGCCAATAGAATCCACTTTGTAGCACCCTGTTGGCTATTTTATGAGCAGTATAATGTCCTACATAGCTACTTGAATGACAGCTCTCTAGGATGGAAGAATATTCTTCTTCTGGAACACACCTTCTGATTATATGGTCACTGCATCTGTGATAAAGCACAGGGTTATCCCAAAAATAATATTTTACCTCAGATAGAAATTTCTTCCTTTGTTGATAAGTTATCTCAGGTGGAAGTTCATGGCTTGCTAGGTAGTTGACATAGTTAGCATACCACGGATCACCAATTCTACTTTTGTACCATCCTATCTTTACAACTATTTTGATAGAGAAGACTTGCTCATGAGGAAAGAAGTCTGCTACTAGAAAGTTGTCCTTCGCATGTCTTTCTAGTATGGATAGGTGATCTGCTATGAGGTTGTCTGCTCCCTTCTTGTCTTTTATCTCCAGATCAAATTCTTGAAGTAGTAAAACCCACATGATTACTCTTGGCTTGGCATCTTTCTTGTTCATCAAGTACTTTAATGCAGCATGGTTAGTGTAGACTATGGTCTTATTGCCAATGAGATAAGGTCTGAATTTGTCAAAGGCAAAGACCACAGCTAACAACTCCTTTTCCGTCGTGGCATAGTTGATTTGAGCAGGATCAAGAGTCTTGCTTGGGTAGTAGATAGCTCTGAAAGTCTTGTCTCTTATCTGCCCCAAAACAGCTCCTATTGTATAGTCATTTGCATCGCACATTATCTCAAAGGGTTCTCCCCACTTTGGCGTGATCATGATGGGGGCAGTGATGAGAGCTTTCTTCAAGGTTTCAAATGCAATTCTGCATTCTTCTGTAAAAGAAAATTCTGCTTCCTTCAAGAGAAGATTGCATAATGGCTTTGTGATTTTAGAGAAATCCTTGATGAATCGCCTGTAGAATCCTACATGTCCTAGAAAAGTCCTCACTCCTTTGACAATAGAAGGAGGGGGAAGTCTCTCAATTAGTTCCACCTTGGCTTTGTTACCTGTATACCTTCTAATGATATTCTGTGGCCTAGGACTATGCCTTTTGTCACCATAAAGTGACATTTCTCCCATTTCAGTACCAAATTTATTTCTTGGCACCTTTTAAGTACTAATGACAGGTTATGAAAGGTAAGAGTCAAATGAGTTCTCAAATACTGAGAAATCATCTATAAAAATTTCTATGAAATTTTCCACCATATCAGAAAACAATGCCATCATGAGCCTCTGAAATGTAGCAGGTGCATTACAAAACCCAAATGGCATCCTCCTAAATGCGAAGGTACCATAGGGGCATGTAAATTTTGTCTTTTCTTGGTCTTCAGGGGCTATGGCAATTTGATTATAACCAGAGTATCCATCCAGAAAACAATAGAAAGGATACCCTGCTAATCTGTCTAGCATCTAATCAATAAATGGTAATGGAAAGTAATCTTTTATGGTTGCTTTATTCAGCTTCCTGTAATCAATGCATACTCTCCATTCAGTCACAGTTTTGGTGGGAATTAACTCATTGTTGTCATTCTTTACCACCGTGATTCCTCCCTTCTTTGGCACTACCTGCACAGGACTCACACATGGGCTGTCAGAAATAGGATAAATTATACCTGCATTTAGCTATTTCTGCACTTCTTTTATGACTACTTCTTTCATTTGGGGATTCAATCTTCTTTGGTGCTCTATTGAAGGCTTAAAATTTTCCTCCATATAGACCTTGTGCATGCATAGAGTGGGATTTATGCCCTTGATGTCAGCAATGGTCCACCTTATTGCATCCTTATTTGCTCTTAGCACTCTCAGCAGCTTTTCTTCATATTCTTTAGTCAGGGAAGTAAAGAGAATTACCGGTAATGTTTCTGAATCTCCCAAATAGCTGTACTTTAAGTGATTTGGTAATGGTTTCAGCTCCAATTTGGGTATCTTCTTAGTTGATCTTGTGGCTTGGTCTCCTAATTCTCCTAATTGTTCAACAGGTCTATTGATAAATACTATTGGGATTGCCTCAAGTTGTTGAATGCATTCTTCAATGTCAGGATCTTTTTCTGGAGTCAATCCAACTAAGCAAGCTTCAAGAGGTTCTGAAAAACTTGAGATTTGCTCCATTTCCTAGATGCATTGATCTATGAGGTCTACTCTAAAACATGATTCTTCATCTGCTGGATGTTTTAATGCCTTGAGGATGTCAAAGGTTACTTCTTCTTCCTGCACTCTAAGGGTCGGATTCCTTTTTGCACATCTATCATGGCTCTCCTAGTTGCTAAGAATGGTCTTCCCAATATGATAGGGATCTCCTGATCTTCTTTCATGTCTAAGACTATGAAATCTACAGAGAAGATGAATTTGTCAACTTTAACTAAAACATTCTCTACTATACCTCTTGGATATTTGATAGATCTGTCAGGTAGTTGCAAAGATACAGTAGTAGGCTTGGCTTCTCTAATATTCAGCTTTCTGTAGACTAAAAGTGGCATGAGATTTATGCTAGCTCCTAGATCACATAGTGCTTTGCTGAAGTACTCCTGGACTATAACGCATGGAATGGTGAAACTCCTAGGGTCTTCAAGCTTCAATGGTAGCTTCTTTTGGAGTATAGCACTGCACTCTTCAGTAAGTGCCACTATCTCATAGTCTTGCAGCTTTCTTTTGTTGGACAAGATGTCCTTCGTGAACTTCACAAAGCTGGACATTTGTTCCAAAGCTTCTGCAAAAGGAATGTTAATATGCAATTTTTTAAATACCTCAAGAAACTTTGCAAACTTTCTGTCTAGCTTCTGCTTTCTGAATCTGTTTGGGAAAAAGAGAGGCGGCTTGTATGGTGAAGGATTGTCAAGGAACAGCTTGGATTTTGGCTTCTCCACTAGCTCCTACAATTTTGGCCTCTCTTCTGGTGTGTCTTCAAGTGCTTTTTCATTTTCAATTTCAGCTTCTTTTTCCCTTTCATGTGGCGTGAGTTCTTGGACAGCATCTAGTATCTTTCCACTTCTCAAAGTGATGGCTTTAACATCTCTTGGATTTGCTTCAGTTGTGCCTGGTAATGCACCAGGCTACCTTGTGGTTAGAAGTTAAGAAATTTGGCCTACCTAGTTCTCCAATTACTTGATGGAAGCATTTGTGGTTACCATGAATTGATTAGTCTTTTCAGTAAGATCATCTTGAGATGCTGCAAGTTTGGCCATGGCTTCTTCTAGATTCATTCTTGGAGGTTGTTGTTGTTGTGATTGATATGGAGGTGTTGCCTGTCCTGAATTCTTCCATGAAAAATTAGGATGGTTTCTCCAGCCTGGGTGGTAGGTCTTAGAGTAGGGATTGTTGTTCCCCACATAATTCACCTCTTCGGCTTCTTCTTGCACAGTCTCCATAGAATTTCCTTTGAGTAAAGCAGTGTGGAGAGAAAGTACCTGATCCAATTTGGATGAAAGTTTTGCAATTGCATCAGAATCTTGAATACAAGCTACTTTTTTGTCATTATCCTCCTAAAGCTCCAATCAGAGGCATTTGTGGGGACCTCTTCAAGTAACTCATAGGCTTCAGTATAATCTTTGTTTAGAAAGGCTCATCCAGCTACTACATCTACCATAGTTTTGGTGTTGGGGCCTAATACTACTCCATAGAACACTTGCATGACTAGCCAATCTTTCATGCCATGGTGTGGACACTTCCTTAGTAACTCCTTGAATCTTTCCCAAGAATCATAAAGAGATTTTCTTTCAAATTGATTGAAGTTTACAATCTCAGTTCTCAGCTTGGTAGTCTTCAAAGGAGGAAAATATTTAGTGAGAAATTTCTATGCTAAAGAGTCCCATGTGTCGAGTGAACCGAGTGGCAAAGAATTCAACCACCTTCTTGCTCCATCTATAAGTGAAAAAGAGAATAATCTGAGCTTTATTGCCTCCTCTGACACCCCCCCTTATATTTGAAAGTATCACAGATCTCCAGAAAAGTTAAGAGGTGCATATTTGGATCTTCAATAGGTGCTCCTGAAAATTGATTATTTTGGACCATCTGGATTATAGCTGATTTGATCTCAAAATTGTTTTCTTCTACAGCTGAACTCCGGATGCTTGACATAGCATTCTGAACTTTTGGGAAAGCAAAGGTTCGAAGGGAAATATGTCCTTCATTCGGTTGATTGTTTGGTGCTGCTATCTTTTCCAGTTCTGGATGCAAATTTCTGACCACTCTTTTCTCCTTTCAAATTCTTCAAATTATTTTTTCAATTTCTAGATCCAAAGGGATTAAAGTTTGCTTCATGCACCAGAAAATTTTCCTGAAAAATAGAAGAACAAAAATTCGAAGTAAAACAGAAAAATAATATAAAATTTTGCACAATCCCCTGCAACAGTGCCAAAAACTTGATGTGTGAATTATGAATGGAATAAAAGGTGAAATAGGATGTGAAATACAGTGCAAGCGAACACTATCAGTGTAGCCAGCAAGTATTCTGGGGTTGTCGTACCTAAGGGATTGTGATTGATTACTAAAGTATAAGAACTCTAATAATGCTCAAGCGATCGAAGAAGAATGATGACAGCAACATAACATAAAAGAAAATAGTATAACAGAAAGAAAACTTGAGTAGGAATGTGAGTAGAAGAGATAAGAGATAAAGGCCTAGGGATTCAAATTTCACCACAAGTCCTTGGTATAGACTTTCATGATTCGGTTATGAATTTTCACAATAATTAATTGCTAGCCAGGATTCCCTAATCTCATGAACCAGCCTTGGCGTGAGGTCAGATTGAATCTAATTACAATTACCAACCCTACTATAGGCTAGTGCGAGCTGTAATAACCATAATGACATTAAGTTCCATGGACATCCCTTTAGGGTATTCTAGGGGATCTCCCTAGCTCCCATGTGACTACACAGGGTCGTGGGCATAGACAGCCTCAAAACCCTATGGATTTAACCCTCGTGGTCTAAGTTAACTAATCATCTTCTGAGTCATAGAAAACCCATAAGTTTCTCTAACTAATTGGCCAGATCAGTTAAGAGTGAAGTGCATAACATTAAACCTCAATTAAATAAAGGATGAAATTGTCATAACATCATCAATCATGTCTACACAAGTACTTGGGCTATGTCTTAGCCCCTAGAGAAGAATTTAGTTACACATGATGATGGAAGAAAACATAATAATGAAATAAAAGAACATAAAAGATGGAGAGGAGTGACGCCTTGCTTGCTTGCTGCCTTGTGAACTCTTGGATGCATGGTCGTTTGCTTCTCAGCCCTCCGTCCTATTTATAATACCTCCATTCCTAGTTAGACTCATCCTAGGACTCTAAGTTGAGTTATAATTCTTAGTTATAATGCAGTCCTAATCATACTTTAATTAGGATTGTAATTACAATTACAAAATTTTAATCCTATTTAACTAATGATTCTGGAGAGTCTTCTATGTCTTGGAGTCTTAATTCTTGTAGGAGAAGGATTCTCGGAAGTCCAATTGGGTTAGAACTCTTCAGATCAACTTCAAAAAGTCTACAAGGCGCCATGGCGGCAATTGGCAGAATGGTTCTGGTGTTCTCGGGTAGAGCTCGCCACGGCAAGGACTGGCAAAATTGCCACTTTCTCCTTTCTACTTCTAGTTGATGCCTGAACCTACAAAATAAGGAGTTTATATCAAAAGCAAGTTGTTTTACCTTAATTGGGAACATAAATGCAAGGGAAATGAATCATGAAGGTCTATATAAAATGTGATTATCAAGTAACTAATTCTCTTTCTAGGGGCTAAGATGTAGCCCAATTCCCTGCATAGACTTGAATGATGATTTTATGAAATTTTATGTTTTATTCAATTGAGGTTTAATTTTCTGTACTTCATTCCTTGATTGATATGGCCAATTAATTAGGGAATTTGTGGATTGCTATGACCTGGGAGGCAATTAGCCAATCTAGACCACGAGAATTAAATCCATAGTGGAGCTTAGGGTAGGAATGTGCCTAGAACCCTGTGTAGCCATAAAAGGAATCTATAGAACTCCTTAAAAGGAATCCACAAAACTTAATGTGATTGCAGTTACTACAATTCACATAGGGATATGAATGGATTGGTAATTGCAATTAGTTTAATCTGACCTCGGGAGGGGCTTTTTAATAAATTAGGGACATCCTGGGTAGCAATTGATATAACTGGAATTCATAACTGAAATTAGGAGAGTCTACCAAAGGATTGTCATGAAATCTGAACCCTAGGCTTTTAATCACTAGTTTTCTTTACATCTTGATGCAAACGTAGCCACCAATGCTGCCAAGGGAGGCACTGCTGCCAGCACTGCCAATGGGGACGTTGCTGCCAACGAAAATGATGGAAACATGGCTGCTAAATGGAATAGAGACCCACTTGAAGTCCCAACTGGACCCATGACAAAAGCTAGAGCAAAGAGGTTCAAGGAAGCATTGAATGGGCTAATGCAAGAGGCCTTGGAGCAAGCTAGCTCGTCGAGGCCCATAGAGCATGATCAACTGAGGATAGTCAACCTCCTTCATGCCCAAAACAGGCCAGCAAATTGATTGGGAAATAATAGGGCTGATTGTATTAGGATTAGTTACTTTATTTAGTTTCCTAATTTTAGAAGTAATCTGATTTGATTAGATTAATTAGATTACTTTTATTTTATTTCCTTTTCATTTTAAACAAGTTTCCTATTTTTTTAATGCCTTTAAATAGGCCTCTTTGATTCAATAATATTCAGAATATGCGTTTAAACAAATTGTGAGTTTTGCATCTTCTCCTTAGTTCTTTGAGAGCTATCCGACTTATCAATCAAGCGTCCATCCTTGATTGTGTCGTCTTCACTATACCAAGGTTCACACCTCAATATAGGTGCTGGGTTGCAGGTTGTCCATACAAACCTGAAGTAGAAACGATCCTCAAACTAATTTCGTTACGGGTTTTGTCACAATGTTGGCGGGGTTCGTATCAATTGGTTTCAGAGACTAATTATGGTCTCAGGTTTGCTTGTCTTTAAATTGCTTTTCTTTGAGTTTCTTCAATTCTGAACTTCTTCTTCTCTATTCAGAAATCTGATTAAAAAAGAAGAAGAAGAGAGAACAACAAAAGAAAAAGGGAAGAACGTGAATTGCTGTTCTTGTTTCCCATATTCAAAAAAAAAAAAAAAAAAGATCTATATAAATATATGTTCCAGAATTCCGAATTGGAGGCTTGAATTTATTTAGTCCATAATTGGTGTCTTGCATTTATATATTCCAGATTTCAGATTTGATTTGTGCAAATTCTACTCCCAGAATTGGTTACTTGAATTCTGCATTCTTGTTTCCAGAATTCAGATTTAGTTTGTGCAAATTATTCTTCCAGATTTGGTTTCTTGAATTCTGCATCCTTGTTTCCAGAATTCAGATTTGGTGTGTTACAAATTAATTTTCTGGATTTGAATTTGATTACTTGAATTCTGCACCCTTTTCCAGAATTCAGTTTCGGTTATTGCCAATTAATTGTTCCAGATTTGGCCAGTTAATTCATATACCTTTTACTCCCAGAAATTCAGATCTGGTTGGTGTTGTTTTGGGAGTGAATTGTGCCCAGAAAATTCTGTGTTTTCCAGATTTGATTGGTCTTGTTTAGGTGTGAATTGTGCCCAGAAAAATTCTGTTCTTGGCTGCTCAGCTTAATAAGAACTCTTGAGAGGAATAAGAGTGGAAAAAGGCAAGAGTGATATACATTACGGAGAGCAAAAGCCAAATTATTCTCCTTGTAAAAACGAGTGAAATTGAGTGACAATCTTTGAGAGGAAACATGTGAGTTGTGTGAAGTGAGGAATTTTTACTAACATTTTCTTCTTGCAGCGAGCTTGTCTCATGAAAGTGCTTCGGTAGGTGCAAGGGGTGGTGTAGATCCACAACCGATGATGGAGGCAATGACAAGAGAGGTGAGGAGAATTATGAGAGCGGAGCTGGAAGCCTTACATGGTAGAAAAGAACATGCATGTAGGGAGCCACCTCGCGTGCCTGGAGGAGGACGAGCTCCACCAAGGGGAGTAAGAGCTGAACCCGAGGAGCATGAAGGGGAAGGCTTTGATGATGAAGATGATCGGGGTTCAACCATTGACCCTAGGAGGTATGGTGGACGGTTCAGAGGATTTAGAAAACCCATTCATGAAGATGCCCTACCCATTAGGCAGCTTGAGGGAGTTGGTGGTGAGAGGCAACCTAAACACTTCCAAACTAGATGCCATGTGAACGAAAAAGTATGTAGCATGATGATTGATTGTGAGAAGAATGCTAACTTTGCTAGTACTTTGATGGTTGGGAAGCTAAGTTTACCCACCTCAAAGCACCCTAAACCGTATAGGTTGAAGTGGCTGGAAGGCAGTGGAGACATATGGGTAACAAAGCAAGTGTTAGTTGCATTCTCCATTGGCAACTATAAGGATGAAGTGCTTTGTGATTTGGCACCAATGTATGATTGTCACTTACTCTTGGGGCATCCTTGGGAGGTTGGAAGAAAGGTTACTCATGATAAAAAGAATAGATACATTCTTTCCATGAATAACAGAAAAATTAAGTTAGTTCTCTCAAACTAGAAGAGGCACTTGAAGATCAAAAGAGAATTCAAAGGCAAAATTTTGAAAGAATAGTGAATGAGAGTGCAAAAGAAAATGAGGCAACTTTTGAAAAAGAAAACAGTGATAAAAATGGAAGTGAGAGTCCAAAAGAAAAGAATAGAGTGATTGAGAATTGTGAGAAAAGTGAGGAGAAAAAGAATGAGGAGGAAAAAGAAATAGAGAGAAAATTTGAGATAAAAGAAAAATTCTTGCATGAGTGCACAAGAAAAAGTGAGGATAAGAGTGTGAGTTTTCTCATGATTTCATAATTAGATCTCCTAACTCTTGTTCTAGTGATTTTTCTTTCTTGCAGAATTTTCATAGAGATTTCTCAAAGAAATTGCCTAGTGGATCATCATGTGTTATAAAGGTGAAAACTCCAATGGATCCTAGAGGTAAATCTAAATTGATTGAGAAATTTGAATATTTGTTTAAGTATGATCCTAATATTATCATTACAATTGATGTTTTTGGTGGAATAGCTCATAAAAATTTCTGCGTAGGAGATTTTATTCTACTCTCTAGTAGTAAAGCAAAATCTTTAGGACTTGAGCATGTTAATACATTATATGAGGATCATGTTACTTGTTCTAACATGTTGAATGCAATTGGAACTGCTGAACATAAATCTGTCAATATGCATGTTAATTCCTTGATTTGGGAGCATGAAACTCATATGCATGAAGGTCACATATGTAAAGCCTATTGTCATGATGCTACTGTCATGAAAAGCAGTGATGAATTTTTCTTGTCATGTTCTATTGATTCCTTGCTGCACTTTAAGGATAATATGGTTCTTGATTCTTCATGTCAAGGGAAAGTATCAATCCTTAATGCAAATATATTGGAATTTGACTATTATGCTTCTATGTCTTTCTTGCATGATTTTAAAAGTCATTTCATTCTTGATTCAGTATCACCAAGGAATATACTTGTCTTTGCACTTGATTTCATTAAAACCTTAAGCACTGCTAGGCTGAATTGTTTTCATGTCTTCAATGGATGTGGAATTACATTGGACAAGCTTGATAGACATGATTGTCTTTTCTTAAAAGGAAATCAGTTGTGTGTGATTCATAGTTTCTTTTGTGCATTTTGTATAATTTTGCTGTTGAATATTTTAGAGATTCTTTGGTCTATAATGGGAATTTCATTGAACATCTTGAGCATTTGCAAAATGTGTTAATTGATTTGAGAAAAAGAAATTTGAAGAAATGGCATGAGAAGTGGCTTGAATTCATGGAGCCCTTGCTATATGCAATCAAATGCAAGCATGAAAAAGAACATAAAGGTGTTGAAGATCTTCCTTTAAGGTACATTCTTATTCCAAGTTTATGTGAAGTGTCATTGGGATGTAAGTCCAATAGAAAATTACATGTTGTTGATCTTGATTTTCAGAAAAAGCCCAATGCTTGTTTGGTAATTGCTTTTATGCAAATGCGTGAACATGTGAAATTTTGGAGAAATCAATTCTCTAAGTCCAAAATGATTAAGCTGAATAATGTGCAGCTTTCTAATGCATCTTTGTTGTGTTTGCTATTGCATAGAGAATTTGAGTGTGATAAATTTGTTCATTCTAAAACTTCATATTCTCTTTTTGTTAGTTTGTGTGGTGATGCAAGTATTCATAAGAGTGCTCATGTTTATGACACTACGAATCCTAATTTGGTTTATATTCCTTCAATAAGGGGTACTTCTGATCCAATTTTGGATGAAGAGTTGTTAGAATATAAGCACTTTGAAGAGTCTTGTGTTCTTAGCAATCCTTGTGACATATTTAGTACTTGCTTGGAAATTGAGTTTTCAAAGTTCTTTAAGCATTTTACTTCCTTATTTGAAGAAGAAAACAAGTTTGTGTTTGAAAATCATTTGTGTGATTGGGAAGAACATATCATAGGATTAGTAGATTTTATCATTCCTAGTGTGACATGGTTTGGTGATTTTATGGCATATGCAGTGAAATTTAAATGGCTCAGTTGATTACTGATATGTTGTTATTTCACTTTGGTTATAATTCATTAACCCACATGAATCAATTACTATCACATGTTGATAAGTATACTAGCTTAACTGGGAAAGTGAAAGTTTTCTCTGTGGAAAAATTGCGTGAGAAAGTTCAACACAATGCTGTCCAAAGGATAATATTTGACCCTGGAGGATGATTACACGAAGAAGAAACAAATGTTTCCAACAAGATTTCAGCTGAAACAAGAGAAGAAGATTTGATCCAAGTTTTTGAATATATCAATACTGAAGTTGATATATTAGAGCTTCAAGGTAAGTACATTTTGGGTAATATAACTCTTGTTTCTAATATATTCCTTTTTTATGTATACCTTGCAGATTTGAGGACAAATCCTTTTCAAGAGGAGGGGAATGATGCAAATGTAGCCACCAATGCTGCCAAGGGAGGCACTGCTGCCAGCACTGCCAATGGGGACTTTGCTGCCAACGGAAATGATGGAAACATGGCTGCTAAATGGAATAGAGACCCACTTGAAGTCCCACCTGGACCCATGACAAGAGCTAGAGCAAAGAGGTTCAAGGAAGCATTGAATGGGCTAGTGCAAGAGGCCTTGGAGCAAGCTAGCTCGTCGAGGCCCATAGAGCATGATCAACTGAGGATAGTCAACCTCCTTCATGCCCAAAACAGGCCAGCAAATTGATTGGGAAATAATAGGGCTGATTGTATTTGATTAGGAAATTACAGGGCTGATTGTATTAGGATTCGTTACTTTATTTAGTTTCCTAATTTTAGAAGTAATCTGATTTGATTAGATTACATTAGATTACTTTTATTTTGTTTCCTTTTCGTTTTAAACAAGTTTCCTATTTTTTTAATGCCTTTAAATAGGCCTCTTTGATTCAATAATATTCAGAATATGCGTTTAAACAAATTGTGAGTTTTGCATCTTCTCCTTAGTTCTTTGAGAGCTATCCGACTTATCAATCAAGCATCCATCCTTGATTGTGGCGTCTTCACTATACCAAGGTTCACACCTCAAAAGGTGCTGGGTTGCAAGTTGTCCATACAAACCTGAAGTAGAAATAATCCTCAAACTAATTTTGTTACGAGTTTCGTCACAACGTTGGCGGGGTTCATATCACATCTTTAGTCTTGTTTCTATTCGCACATACTTTAATTGTTGTTTTCTTTCTAATTGCTTTTCTTCATTCACTAGGTTTTGATCGCTTGAGTAATATTGTGGTTTTAGTATTCTGGTAATCAGTTCACAGTCCCTTGGGTATGACAACCCTGGGATACTTTGCCAGCTACACCGATAGTGTATGCTTGCACTGTCTTTCCAACATATTACACACTCTAATTCATGCACATCAACTAACTCCAAAGTTGACCGAACCCAAATGTTAAGCATAGATTGATGTAATATGACACATTAAACTATTTGGAGATGTTTAAGACCAAGGAATTTAGATTTGGTCAAGGAATCAGCCAAGCTCACCAAGCATTGTGTTACAACTGATTGTAAAGTTAACTGAGACCAAATGTCAAGCATAAATTGATGTAATATGACACATTAAACCATTTGGAGAAGTTTGGGACCAAGGAATTGAGATTTGGCTAAAGAATTAGCCAAGTTGACAAAGTTTGTCCATTTTGCGAGTATTGCGTTTTGAGTCACTCCAAAGTTGACCGAACCCAAATGTTAAACATAAATCAATGTAATATGATATATTAAACCATTTGGAGATGTTTTGGACAAAGAAAGTTAGATTTAGTCGAAGAATCAGCTAAGCTGACCAAGTTTGTCCATTTTGGGAGTGTTGCATTACGACTAACACTAAAGCTGACCGAACCAAATGTCAAGTATATTTTGATATAATATGATATATTAAACCATTTGAAGAAGTTTAGGACCAAGGAATTGAGATTTGGTCGAAGAATCAGCTAACTTGACAAACTTTGTCCATTTTGAGAGTATTGAGTTATAACTAACTCCAAAGTTGACTGAACCTAATTGTCAAGCATAGATTTATGTAAGATGACACATTAAACCATTTGTTTGGGACCAAGGAATTGAGATTTGGCCAAAAAATTAACCAAATTGACAAGTTTATCTATTTTGGGAGTATTATAGTACGACTAACTCCAAAGTTGAATGAACCCAAATGTCATGCATAGATTGATTTCATATAAGATAACACATTAAACAATTTGGAGATATTTGGGACGAAGGAATTGAGATTTGGTTGGAGAATCAACTAAGTTGACAAAGTTTGCCCATTTTGCGAGTATTGCATTACGATTAAGTCCAAGGTTGACTGAACGCAAATGCCAAGGATAAATTGATGTAATATGACACATTAAACCCTTTATTTGAGACCAAGGAATTCAGATTTGATGGAAGAATTAGTCAAGCTGACTAAGTTCATCATTTTGAGAGTATTGTGTTATGACTAACTCAAAAGTTAACCGAACCCAAATGTCAAGCATAGACTGATGCAATATGGCTCATGAAACCATTTGTAGAAGTTTGGGACCACGGAATTGAGATTTGGTCGAAAAATCAACCAAATTGAGCTATTTTGTCCATTTTGGTAGTATTGCATTACGACTAACTTCAAGGTTGATTGAACATAATTGCCAAGTATAGATTGATGTAATATGACACATTAAACCATTTAGAGATATATGAAACCAAGGAATTCAGATTTTATAGGAGAATTAGTCAAGCTAACTAAGTTCGCCATTTTGAGAGTATTGTGTTACGACTAACTCCAAAGTTGATCGAACCCAAATGTCAAGCATAGATTAACGGAACATGGCACATTAAACCATTTGGAGCAATTTTAGACCAAGGAATAGAGATTTGGTGGAAGAATTAACCCAGTTGACAAAGTTTGTCAACTTTGGGAGTATTATGACACATTAAACCATTTGGAGATGTTTGGGACCAAAGAAGTAAGATTTGCCCAAAGAATTAACCAAGTTGACTAGGTTCGTCCATTTTTGGAATATTGCATTACGACTAACACCAAAGTTGACCGAACCAAAAGGTCAAGTATATGTTTGAGGTTATATGGCACATTAAATCATTTGAAGAAATTAGGGACCAAGGAATTGAGATTTGGTCGAAGAATCCACCAAAATGACCAAGTTCGTCTATTTTGGGAGAATTACATTACAGCTAACTCCAAAATTGATCAAACACAAATGTCAAGTATAGATTGATGTAGTATGAAATAGGGAACCATTTGGAGAAGTTTGGGACCAACGAATTGAGATTTGGTCAAAGAATCAACCATGTTGACCAAGTTCTTCCATTTTGGGAGTAATGTGTTATGACTAACTTCAGAGTTGACTGAACCCAAATGTCAAGAATATGTTTATGTAATATGACACATCAAACCATTTTGAGATGTTTGGGACCAAGGAAGTTAGATTTGGTTGAAGAATCACCCAAGTTAACCAAGTTCGTCCATTTGGGGAGTATTGAATTATGACTAACTCCAAATTTGACGAAACCCAAATATCAAGCATAGATTGATGCAATATGACACATTAAACAATTCGGAGATGTTTGGGATCATGGAATTGAGATTTTGTCAAAAAATCAACCGAAGATACAAAGTTCGTCCTTATTGTGAGTATTGCATTACAACTAGCTCTAAAGTTGTTTGAACCCTAATGCTAAGCATATATTGATTTAATAGGACATATTAAACCACTTGGACATGTTTGGGACCAAGGAAGTCAGATTTGGTCGAAGAAACAGTCAAGTTGACGAAGTTCATTCATTTTGGGAGTATCGCTTTATAACTAACTCCAAAGTTAACCAAACCCTAAATGTCAAACATAGGTTGATGTAATAAGACACATTAAACCATTTAGGATCAATGTATTGAGATTTGGTCGAAGTATCAATCAAGTTGGCTAAGCTCATCCATTTTGGGAGTATTACATTATGACTAACTCCAAAGTTAACTGAACCAAAATATCAAACACAGGTTGATGTAATATGACACATTAAACCATTTGGAGATGTTTGGGACAAATGAACTAAGATTTGCTTAAAGAACAACCAAATTGACCAAGCTCATCCATTTTGGAAGTATTTCATTATGACTACATCCAAAGTTGACCAAACCCAAATGTCAAGTATATGTTGATGTAATATGACACAATAAACCACTTGAAGAAGTTTCGGACCAAAAAATAGTGATTTGGTTGAACAATCAACCAAATTACAAAGTTCATCCACTTTGGAAATATTGCATTACAACTAAGTCCAAAGTTGACCGAACCCATATGTGAAGTATAGATTGACCTAATATGGCACGTTAAACCATTTAGAGATGTTTTGGACTAAGGAATTTAGTTTTGTTTGAAGATTCAACAAAGTTGACCAGGTACATCATTTTTTGAGTATTGCATGACGATTGACACCACAGTGACCTAACCCAAATGTCAAGTATATGTTGATGTAATATGACATGTTAAACCATTTGAAGAAGTTTGGGACCAAGGAATTGAGATTTGGTCTAAGAATCTACGAAACTGACCACGTTCGACCATTTTGGGAGTATTCTATTATGACTAAAAGTTAATCAAACGCAAATGTCAAGTATAGATTGATGTAATATGACACATTAAACCATTTGAAGATGTTTAAGAACTATGAATGGAGATTTGGTTAAAGAATCAGCGAAATTGACCAAGTTCTTCCATTTTGGGAGTATTGCATTACGACTAACTCCAAAGTTGATTGAACCCAAATGTCAAGCATAGATTGATGTAATATGACACATTAAAACATTTATGACCATAGTGGAAGAATCAGCCAAAGTGACCAAGTTCGTCCATTTTGGGAGTATTGTGTTACGAATAACTCTAAAGTTAACCGAACCCAAATGTCTTGTATATGTTGATGTAATTTGACACATTAAACCATTTGAATAAGTTTGTGACCAAGGAATTGACATTTGGTCAAACAATTAGCCAAATTGTGAAAGTTTATCCATTTTGGGAGTATTGCATTTCGACTAATTCCAAAGTTGACTAAACCCAATTGTTAAGCATATATTAAAGTAAGATGACACATTAAACAATTCGTAGAAGTTTGGGAGTAAGGAATTGAGATTTGATCAAACAATCAGCAAGGTTGGTAATTGTAATTAGATTTGATCTGACCTAATACCAAGGCTGATTAATTAAATTAGGGAATCCTGGCTAGCAATTGATAATTGTGGAAATCATAACTGAATCATGAAAGTCTATACCAAGGAATTGTGGTGAAATCTGAATCCCTAGGCCTTTATCACTTGAATTCTTCTTCACGCATACTTGATCTTATTTTCTTCTTATATGCTATCTTCTTTTCTATTTTATTTTGCTGTTATCACTCTTATTATCCGCTTGAGCAATATTGGAGTTATACTACTCTAGTAATCAAGAACAATCCCTTGGGTACGACAACCCCCGGAATACTTGCTGGCTACACTGATAGTGTATACTTGCACTGTGTTCCACACATCACATATTGTTCCATATACATCCATACATTCACGCCACACACACACACCAATTCTATCCATTCTCGACACTCACTTAGGAGCAATCAAAGATTATGAAATTGTTGCACTTACTGAAGAGTGCAGTGCTATACTCCAAAAGAAGCTGCCACAGAAGCTTGAAGACCCTGGAAGCTTCACCATTCCATGCATTATAGGCCAGGAGTACTTCAACAAAGTATTATGTGACTTAGGAGCTAGCATAAATTTAATGCCACTTTAGTCTATAGGAAGCTGAATATTGGAGAAGCCAAATTTACTATTGTATCTCTGCAATTGGCAGATAGATCCATTAAATATCCAAGAGGTATAGTAGATGATGTTTTAGTTAAAGTTGATAAATTCATCTTCCCTGCAGATTTCATAGTATTAGATATGGAGGAAGATCAAGAAATCCCAATCATTCTGGGAAGGCCATTCTTAGCAACTGGAAGAGCCCTAATTGATGTACAAAAAGGGAACCTAACCCTGAGAGTACAAGAAGAGGAAGTGACCTTTGATATCCTCAAGGCACTAAAGCATCCAACTGATGAAGAGTCATGCTTTAGAGCAAACATCATTGACCAATGCATCAAGGAGGTGGTGCAGCTTTCAAAGGATTCTGAACCCCTTGAAGCATCCTTAGCTGGAATAACACCTGAAGAAGATCCTGAGATTGAAGAATGCATACAGCAACTTGAGGCTACCCCACCAATTTTTATCAAGAAACCTACTGAAGAATTGGGGGAGCCTGAAGCCCCAACCGAACCTTCAACTGAACAAGCACCAAAATTGGAGTTAAAACCATTACCTAACACTTGAAATACAGCTATTTGGGAGATTCAGAGTCCCTACCAGTAATTCTTTATGCTTCCCTAATAAAAGAACAGGAAGAAAAGCTGCTAAGAGTTTTGAGAGCAAACAAGAAAGCAATAGGGTGGACAATTACTGACATAAAAGGCATAAGTCTCACTCTTTGCATGTACAGAATCTACATGGAGGAGAACTTCAAGCCCTCAATTGAGCACCAAAGAAGGCTAAATCCCAAGATGAAAGAGGTAGTCAGAAAAGAAGTACAAAAATGGCTTGATGCAGGCATTATCTACCCTATTTTTGACAGCCCATGGGTGAGCCCTATGCAAGTAGTGCCAAAGAAGGGAGGAATTAATGTGGTAGAAAATGACAAGAATGAGTTGATTCCCACCAAAACCGTGACTAGATGGAGAGTGTGCATTGACTACAGGAAGCTGAACAAAGCAACCAGAAAAGATCATTTTCCACTACCATTCTTTGATCAGATGCTAGACAGGTTAGCTGGATATCCTTTCTATTATTTTTTGGATGGATATTCAGGCTATAACCAAATTGCCATAGCCCCTGAAGATCAAGAGAAGACAACTTTTACATGTCCTTATGGCACCTTCGCCTTTAAAAGAATGCCATTTGGACTATGTAATGCTCCTGCTACTTTTCAGAGGCTTTATGACATCACTATTTTCAGACATGGTAGAAAAGTTCATTGAAATTTTCATGGATGATTTTTCAGTCTTTGGAAATTCATTTGATTCATGCTTGAATAATCTATCATTAGTACTCAAAAGATGCCAAGAAACAAACCTAGTGCTGAATTGGGAAAAGGGTTACATGAAGGAATTGTCCTTAGCCACAAAATATCACTAGAAGGAATTTAGGTTAACTGGGCAAAAGTGGAGCTGATTGAGAAACTTCCACCTCCCACTACTGTCAAGGGAATAAGGAGTTTCTTGGGACATGCTGGATTCTACAGAAGATTCATCAAAGATTTTTCCACGATTTCCAAACCATTATGCAATCTTCTATTAAAGGAAGCAACTTTTATATTCACGAAAGAGTGCAATACAACATTTGAAACTTTGAAGAAAGCACTCATCATAGCCCTCATCATTGTCACGCCTAATTAGGAAGCCCCATTCCAAAATTATGTGTGATGCAAGTGACTTTGCAGTAGGAGCTGTTCTAGGGCAAACGCGAGAAAATTTTCAGAGCTATTTACTACACAAGCAAGACCCTTAATGCTGCCCAAGTCAACTATGCCACTATTGAAAAAGAGCTACTAGTTGTGGTCTATGCCTTTGACAAATTTAGACCATATCTCATTGGCAACAAGACCATAGTCTATACTGACCATGCAACACTTAAATATTTGCCGAATAAAAACAATGCCAAGCCAAGACTCATTAGATGGATTTTACTATTGCAAGAATTTGATCTGGAGATGAAGGACAAGATAGGAGTAAACAACCTCATAGCAGACCACTTATCCAGATTGGAATACCATGCTTATGAAACTGGTCCTATAGCTAATTCCTTCCCTGATGAGCAAGTATTCTCCATCAAAAAATTTGTAAACAAAGGATGGTACAGACAAGGAAGAGATGGGCCATGGTATGCTGACTATGTCAACTACGTAACTTGTCAAAAATTGCCACCTGAAGCAACCTATCAACAAAGAAAGAAATTCTTAGCTTAGGTAAGATTTTATTTTTGGGATAACCCTATGCTTTATCGCAAATGCAGTGATCACATGATCAGGTGTGTCCCAGAAGAAGAATTTCGAGCCATCCTTGAGAGCTGCTGTAACACGTTATTTTAATTCTTATAATTATGAAAACACCTTCCGTTGATCTCAATTCAATAGGGAAATTGAAAATTTGACGTAAGGGTTTCAAGTGGACAGCTTCCATACTTTGACAGCTTACTATCCTGTTTTTGTAAAATATGGAAACGTGGTGTATAAATGTCCAAAAATAATGAAAAACTCCATTTTTAAAGTGTTCAGAATATGTGGTAAAAATTTCATACAAAATATCGTTGGTTTGGTGGGTCAATTAAGCAAACTTTATAAACTGTCCCGTTTACTAGTAAAAATCCTGAGGTATAACTTTGAAGAATTTTCTGTATTAATTGGCTAAGCCAAAAATCTTGTAAATTTGTATGCATAAAATATAGTGTTTCATGAGCTTGGAAAAATAATTTCAAGTAATTATCTTGTGGTTTGAAGGTACTAATAACTAATAATTCCTCATTTCAAGCTGGCCAGAAAAGCAGAATTTTAGCACAATGTGCACTAATCTATATTTGTCAACTTTCTGAGTTACATGAGTACATAATATACATGGATTAAATATCCAATGCAAAGTGCTCTAGATATGATTCAAATTAGATCACATAATCCTCAAAAATTCATTACATAAAGGTCATCACTAATTAACACAAAAAACAGCCAGCATCCACATTTAATCTTGAGTTACCTCCTTGGGTTATTCGCCTGTATAAAGTCATCAACACTAATAATATGAGTAATTAAGGATTTCCTAGTAGTTAGTCCATTCAAAAAAGCTTAAAGGATGACATAAACTGAAAGTAAATTGAAGAGTTTACAAAGAAAGAGACATAACCAAGCTTAGGGATTCTTATGGACAGCATACATGGGTTGGTGCTCCCTTTTTGGCACCACTGCTTGTTCATAGGGTGAGGCATATTTAGTACTTCCTTTTTGGCACTAACCACCCATATGAGGCAGTCAGACATCATTCTATCCATAGATGCTGATTGCTTCTAAGTGAGTGTCGAGAATGGATAGATTTAGTGTGTGAGTGGGGCGTGAGTGGATGTATATATATGGAACAATATGTGATGTGTTGGAACACAGTGCAAGTATACACTATCAGTGTAGTGAGCAAGTATTCCGGGGGTTGTCATACCCAAGGGATTGTTATTGTTACCAGAGTAATATAACTCCAGTATTGTTCAAGCGATCAAATTGGGATGAGATAGGCAAGGTAATTAAATGCAGAAAATAAGTAGGTAATAACAGAAAAGTATATAGCAGAATTAATTGAGAGAATAATGATGATAGATCTAGGGATTCAGATTTCACCACAACCTTCATGTATAGACTTCCTTGATTCAGTTATGAAGTTATAGAATTATCAATTGCTAGCCAGGATTCCCTAATCACATTAATCAGCCTTGGTATTAGGTCAGCTCAAATCTAATTACAATTACTAACCCTGCTACTAGTTTGTGCGAGTCGTAGCAACTATAATTGCATTAAGATCTATGGACATCCCTTTAGGGAGATTAGGGGAACGCCCTAATTCCCATGTGACTACACAGGATCCTCGGTACTGGTCTGTCCTTAGCTCCACTATGGATTTAATTCTCTTGGCTTAGGTTAACTAATCTCTGGTCGGTCTCATAGCTAACCCACAGATTTCCCCTAATTAATTGGCCAGATCAATCAAGAGTAAAGTACAGAAAAGTAAACCTCAATTGAATAAAACATGAACTGTCATAACTTCCTCAATTTGTCTATACAATCAGATCGGGCTACATCTTAGCCCTAGAGTGAAGTTTAGTTACACAAGATAATGGGAAAACACATGATGATAAAATAAGAAAACATTAAAGAGTAGAAGAAAGAACTAGAGTGACGCCTTGCTCTTGTGGATCTTGATAGATTGTTGCTACTCTCCTCCTCCCTCTTGTGTTCAGCCCTCTTGATCTATTTATAATGTGTCTAATCCTTATTAGACTTTAAGTAGGATTCTAAATAATATTAAAAGACTAATTACAAGTGAATCCTAATCCTACTTTAACTAAGGCTTTAATTGGGCTTCACACTTCAAGACTTTCATTCTGCTTAAAACTCTATTCCGGAGAGTCTTCTTGGTTGTGGACTTCTAATCCTTGTATGGCACAACTCCTCGGAAGTCCACTAGCCTTGGAAGTCCTCAAACTGCTCTGAAACAGGTCCTGGGTGCCACAACGCAAAGTCTGGGTGCCATAACTCCCATTGGCAGAATCCTCGTTTTGCTCTCTAGTACATGGCGCCACGGCGCCCATTGGTAGAATGATGAATTCTTCCATTTTGCTTCTCTTGGCCTGTGTACCTGCAAAACAATGAAATCTAATTAACAGCAAGGTGTTTTTACCATAATTGCGACTTGAAATGCAAGGGAATTGAAGCTAAATAATCTATATAAAATGTAATTATCAAACTCCCCCAGACTTATCTTTTTGCTCGTCCCGAGTGAAATCAAATATAATCATTCATGCAAGATAGCAAGACTTTCACACATAACTAACTTACTAACCATATTTGGCATCAGAATTAATTCATATGGGATTTCTGGAACTCAATCATCATTTCATAATGCAAGGTCATTCAATATGCCATGAAACATTCCCAAATTTCCCAAGGTAACTCTCAATGCAAGGTGATATAGGCTCAATTCTTACTAATTGAAGTTCAAAAGGAAAGTTTCCATGTAATAGGGTGAAATAGGGTGGTCAAATCATGAAAAGTCATAGTGATGATATAATAAATTGAATATATGCATAATAGCCACTTAAACTCTAGGGAGTGTAAGTAGTGAGGGATGAATTCTCTCTAATGGAAATAATATTCACTCATCTCACAAGTGTTTGGAGGGTTAGATTTTCACTCAATTCAGGACAAAACCAAGAAATCTCCATAGGCTTGTTCATATATTAAATGTCCACCACTTCAATAAATCACAACACTAATCAAAGGGTTGTAACGGGGCTAGGTGAAGGTGATAAAGGCTTAGGACCTACTAAGAAGGAATCATGTGAATTCAGAGTCATTTTTTATTTCACATACTCTCCAACCACTAGCTCAAATACTTCATCTTTTACTTCCTCTTTTCTTCTCTATTGTCTCCCTTTTTTCTTTGGCTTCTTGGCCTTTTGACCTTTTTCTTTTCTTTTATTTTCTATCTTTTCCTGGCCCTTCTCATTCTAATTTTTCAGAGCATTTTTCTCTTTTCTTCTTTTCTTGCTAATTGCTCTTTTTTCTAGGGAGATAATCCTCATTTTGAGGCTATTCTTTTCTCTCTTTTTCTCTCAACTAGGGCGGAGTATTTACTTTCCCTGAATTCACACATTCCTTCAAAGTTTTGGTGTCTAGTTGGAGGAGAAACTGAGGAATGGGAAAGAGATCATGATAGGGTTAAAAGAAGGGAAAGGATAGGCTCAACAGGGTCAACTAGGGGGTAGCTCAACTTTCAAGGTTATGATGTATAGGATATCAACACAGACCATCCCTAAACTGCATGCTCTGTTTTTGCAGGTTATGTGGTGATTTTTCATGGTTATCGAGTGATTACTAATCACTCTACCATGATCCACACTACTATCAGAAATAGGCTTGAACAGATTGGCTACAAAAGGGTGAGAGTAGGTTGGAAGATGTAATCCTAGGTGCCCTAATCATCCTAGTGTTTGTGATTTAAATGTGGTATCAAAATGTATAACAGAACAAGTTCTAGAAAAATCAAGGATCCCTTGTTCACTCACAAATAACTGATGAGCTCTAATGATATAGCTCTTAGGCTCAAAAGCTCACTAGGGGATAATTCATCCACTCACACTTTGATTTACTCCAATATCTCAGTAAACTAATGCATACATTGGGAATAACAATTAAATGTGGGTTCACACATTAACAAGGTAGGCTCAGAATTCCCAGAAGCTTTTCAATCATAAAAGGGGTAGATAAAATGAACAATTAGGCATTAATTCTATAATAATTGAATATTCCTCATCCCATAATATCAGTTATTCACCATTTTCATCATGAGCCATGGTTTTCAATCAGAAAACACACAGTCACTCATGCATTCATGCAAAAACAAAAATTTCAACTAAACTAAACTAAAAACACACAATCATGCAATCAATTAAAAACAAACAACTAATCCACTACTCAAATAAAAATTTTAACTTAATTACTAGGCTTAATAAAATATGTCTCTCCCCCACACTTAAATATTGCATTGTCCTCAATGCATCAATTAAACATAGTAAGGAAAGAGCCAGCCTAAAAGGACAGCCTAGTTGGTGGCCTCAGAGTCCTCCTCTGAGCATTCTTCTTCCTCTGGTAGTGGTGGAGCAGCATGCGGTGGTCGAGGGAGATGTGGGAATGGAGGTAGGCCAGTATGGCCCACTGCACCAGCTTCCAAGTATTGTTCAGCAATCTAGTACCACTGAGTGGTTGCCTCATTGTACTAATAGCTGAAGTCTATCCAGGTGTTCATCTTGGCAGCCAGTGCAGGGTCCATGAAACCTTGTTGGTGGGGTGGTGGCTGTGGTGCTTGCAGAGCAGGGGGAATGGGTGGTTGTGGTGGTGCTGCTAGGCCTCCTCTCAAATAAGGTAGTTTTAGGCGAGCAAAGAAGGTCTTAGTCAACATTCTACCAGGCTCGACCATGGGCTCTGAGTTCCCCCATATGACTCCTGCCTTCTTGCATAGTCCAGCTATCAAGTGGGGAAATGGGAGCACCTTCTTGTTGACCATTTGTCTGATGGTTTCCAAGTGCTCCGCGATGGTGTGTCTCACATTGAACCTCCACCTGTTGTGAATGGCCTAGAGGAACTCTGCTCGCAGCTTTGTAACCTCAGATGTGTGCATGGATGGGAATAAGCGGTTTGATATGAAGTGCAGCCACGTCTTGTTGATTTTGTCTAGGCCAGTCTTGGGGAAGTGGTAGAATTCACCATCTCTGGTGACCCACTGCATGCCTTCAATGCACAGCTCTCTTGTAATTTCAGTGTAGCCCCATTGGCTGCGAATGAGCCCAGCCCTAGCTCTCCGGCATGCAGTCACGAGATCTCGTATATGTCATGGATGGTGTACCAGTTGAAAGGTACTTTGTGGCCTCGCACCCAGCTCTTGTAAGGAGTTTGATGTTCGAACAAGTTGGCATAAAAATCCTTCACAATGTTCAGTGGTGCAGGCTGTAACACCTTATTTTAACTCTTATATTTATGAAAACACCTTTCATTTAACTCTATTTCATAAGGCAATTACCAATTAGAAGTTTAAGTCTCAATTGGACAGCTTACTGTTTTAGACAGCTTGCTGTCCTGTTTTTGTAAAATAAGAAAACGTGACATGTAAACGTCAGAAAATTATTAAAAGCTCCAGATTACAAGTTTAATGTGTCTAGAACATGTGGTAAAAATTTCATACAAAATATCGTTGGTTTGATGGGTTAATTAAGCAAAGTTATTACACTGCCCTGTTGACTGCGAAAATACTGTTTAACTATTTTGGAAAAATTATTTGGGCATGGATTTATCCTCCAATTGCCACGAAAATTGGTATGGATGAAATTCAATATGTCAAATTCTTGATGTACAATTTTCAAATAAAAACTCAGGGCTTAAAGCACCTTACTTGATTTATCCTCTTAACTGCCAGAAAACCAGTTTAGGGTTATGGTACATGCTTGATTAAAATTCTAATAATTTACCTCTTCCATCTATTCAGTTCATTTCTCATTTATGAACATAATAATACATCCTTATACATCAAATATTCAACTAAAAAAAATAATTATACATTAATCATGTATTTTACAAATTAAATCACAACCACACTCTGTTTGAAGCTTTGCAGCCACCCTTGGTGTTTCTCCACCTGTAAATCATTGGTATTTCCACAAAAATGGATATGAGACTTCAAGTCTCAGTAGCTAATGAGCCAATTAATAAATATACAAGGTTGGTACTAGTTAATAGTCTCAATAAACAGCATATGAATGCAAAGGAAACACCATGATGCACATAATAACACATACTCACTTAGAACCACTTCTTTGGCAGCTCTAAGCACCATAGCATGATATTCCTCTTGAATATCATTTAAACACAGCAAGGAAGATGTATATAATAGCATACCACAAGCACTCACAGCCATAGGCAAATATATAGCTTGCAAGAAGAGGTTAAGGGAGTCATTAGCTACCTCAACTCCTAGTTTTGGTTCTCTTCTTTCTTTCTTTCTTTCTTCCTTCCTTTGCTGCAGCTCCTCCATTCTTTTCCAGCAAGCTCCCCTCACTTTCCCCTTTTATTTATTTGCTTTTTGTCTAATTTATTTTCTATAGTTATTTCCTTTTATTAATTAATTAATATCATGGGTCATCAAGGGTGTGGTCAAATATGGCTGTTATGGCCAAGTGTGGCTGCTGGGATTGGTTGTCTCATTGACTCACCAATTCCCCTTAACCAACCTTCCCTTCTTCAGCTGCACAGGCCTTCTCCTTCATGCGCAAGTTTCCCCTTAATTATCCCTATTATTTGTCTCACAAATATCACCAAAATATCATACAAAATATCATGAATGCCATTATCATACTATGACATTTTGTCAAGCTATGATTGGTGGGAGCGTCCCCTCTTTACTTGCACAATTTCTAGATGCCAAAGGCATGCAAGTGGCGTGGGTCCTTGGGGGAGGCAGCTGCTGCCTTCATTTGGTCCAATTAGGACCAATTTAGTCACATTCTAACTATCTCCCTAACTAGTAGTTCACTTAGATAGCTATTTAATCCAATTGCACTAATTATACCACACCTCTAACTCTTTAATTCCTTAATTAATTATTCAAAGCTCATTCCTCTTAATTCACTTCATTTTTATGATAGTGAGAATGACAATTACATAAGTACATACAATAAAAAGCAACCAAGAGTTCACCATTCACTTTCAATCATATTTCATCAATTAAGATAGAAATTAAATTCCATGGTCCTTTAACATGTTATAAAATCACATTACAATTTCTATGTGGCTATCATGAATAAAATAGAGGGATGTTACATTTTCTTGGGCTAATATTCAACCATATAAATACATAACATCCATTTCCTAGTTCTATGTGCATGTACACATAAATATCATCCTTAGTATTCTCACACTTCACATTTGCATTTAGCAAACATACCACTAATTAAATTATTCTAGTGTAGATTTATGTTCTTCTCTTAAAAATTTAGGATGTTACATGGGCTCCGGTTATTGAGCAACTTTTAGCCAACCTCTCCATGCCATTTGGTTGGCAATTGGAGCAAAACATGGCTCCGATAGATCAATGCCATACTCAGGAATTGTGGGCTTGTTGCTCAGCTCTTCGTAGGTATCCTCTGCCATCTTGCTAATGAAGCGAGTGGCATCATATTCCGGAGCTTGGGAGGATGAGGATGCCTTCCGTTTAGCCAATCTTTTTACCGGCATTGTATCTGCAATTTTGACACAAACAAAACACACCAAACAAAGCACCTATTCCACTAAATTGAGCACACTAATTCAGAATTCCCACAATACTCTGTTTTTCGAAAAAAAAATTCTATGCAGAATAATTACATGGCAAGTGGAAAATCAGAGCAACCAATATTAACTAGGTATAATCAGTAAACAATTGCACAAATTTCAACCTACATGCATTCAAAGTTCATACTCAAACACTCAAAAATCCCCAATTTCGGCCAAATTTCCCAAGGAATAAAATTGATGAAATTTTCCAAGTTTGTACCGATTAAATGGAGCAGGAAACCAAGAAAATACCTTTGGGAAGTCCAGTGGTGTGATTGCGAACCTTTCCTTGCCAGAAATCACCGAAATCTTTAAGAACAGAGTGAGAAAATCCACGTTCTAGTGAGAGAAAGTGGCAAAAATTGAAGATTTCTTCCTCAAATCTGAAGATTGTTCGGATGGAATGGAGGTTGGATGGTTGGGATAGGGTTTAGAGGTGATTTGAGAGTGATTAATCGGCGAAAATCTGAGGGAATGCGAAGGGGATGAAACTGGTAGGTGGGTGTTTGAAATAAGAAAAGTGTGAGAATGGCGGGGCTTTGGGGTTTAAGTTTTGGAGTGGGCACCGAGGGAAATAATTTTTTTTAAAAAAAAAAAATTTTTGGCAACTGCTACAGTGATGGGCGTCGTGGCGCCAAGACGTTGGTTGCTCTTTGGAAGTGGGTGCCATGGTGCATAGAATGTCTGTTTGTGTCCTTTTGTGTCCGAATTGCTCTGTTCTGTCTCCATGTTGTGTCCAGTACCTGCATGGCTTCAAATAGTCGTTTGAAAGACCATGAGTAGTAGATAAATTAACTAAAATAAAACACACACAAAAATTGAAAAGGGAAAGAAATAAAAACCAATGGGTTGCCTCCCATAAGTGCTTGGTTTATAGTCCTTAGCCCGACTTTCTCTGATTCTATGGACTGTCTTGAAGGATGACAACATGCACGGGCATGTTTTCACTTGTTAGGTAGGGCTTCAATTTGTGTCCATTCATCTTGAAAATTTGTCCATCCTTCATTATTGTTATGGCTCCATATGGGGTTGTTGATGTGATTGTGTACGAACCGTACCATCTTGATTTTAATTTGCCCTGATGAAGCTTTAATCTTGAGTTGAATAACAGCACTTTCTGCCCAGGATATAAGTCCTTTCTTGTTATTTTTCTATCATGCCATATCATGACTTTGTCCTTGTTATTGTGGGCATTTTCATAAGCTTCTCTTCTGAATTCATCTAGTGCATTGAGTTGAAGCATTCTGTTTTGCCCAGCTGCACTTGGATCAAAATTCAGCAGTTTGATAGCCCAATATGCTTTGTGCTCTAATTCAACTAGTAAGTGGCACTCCTTCCCAAGGACTATGTTGTATGGTGACATGCCTAAAGGAGTCTTGAATGTTGTTCTGTATGCCCAGAGTGCATCATCCAGCTTGAGAGACTAATCCTTCCTATTTGTGTGGACTGTTTTCTCTAATATCCTTTTTAGCTCCCTATTAGATACCTCCACTTGCCCGCTGATTTGTGGGTGATATTTTTATGCCTTACTCCATATTTGACAAGGAGAGCTTTGAGTTGTTGGTTGCAGAAGTGCTTCCCTTCATCACTAATTAGTGTTCTTGGTACTCCAAAGCGGGTAAAGATGTTATTTTTTAGAAATCTTTGGACCACCTTGGAATCATTTGTAGGAGATGCAAGGGCTTTTACCCATTTGGACACATAGTCCACAACAACTAGGATATAAAGATTCACATAGGATGATGGGAATGGTCCCATGAAATCAATGCCCCAAACATGGAATAATTCAACTTCTAGGATGGGATTTTGAGGCAACTCATATCTCTTGGACAAGTTTCTAGCTCTTTGACATTTGTCACATCTTTCTACAAAAGATTGTGCATCTTTGAAGAGTGTTGGCAAATAGAACCTAGATTGAAGTTCTTTATTGGCTGTCTTGTGAGCCGCATAGCTGCTTGAATGGCAGCTGTAACATCCCCTAATTGATTCATATGTAAGATTACATGTGCATCATCCATACTTATATGCATGTTCAAAGCATCCCCTAATTGAATCTTTTGAATTGAATGGGTTATATGTATGTTGTTATATTAGTCATATTTATAACTTCATGTGAGCAAGCATATGTACATGTTTGTGACAAGTAGAAATTTAATACTTTGCATAAACATGTGTGATTAGAATTATGTTATTTCATTCATAAAGACTAAATTGAACAAGATTTTGATAAGTGGTTGCACGTTCATAAATAACCAAAAGTAGGAAACAACTAGTTGAAATGGAACGAGGGAACTAGACTAAGTTAGTGGCACAAAAAGGACCTAGCCATAAGGGAGCAGCTGCAGCCCTAGTCCTCCACGCCACCCCATCAGCAAAATGGGCTCCCAAGGTTTGCATTAGTTTGGTCAAACTATCCACCAATAGGAGCATGCCACTAGTAATTAAACAATTACATCAAATCATGATATTTGTGAAAGAAATAAATACAATAAAAAGGGTTAGAATAAAATAAAAATTAGAGAATTCTAGAGAAGGGGAAGGTCGGCAAAGAGAGGGAGCCAAGAAGGCATCAGCCCACTCCCCTTAGGGTTCACGCCACTCACATGCACAAGTCACCAAGGTTGGATTTGAGTTGGTCAAAGTGTCAACCAATGATATAGTGACACTAGGCAAAGCTTGTATGCATAATTCTATAATATTTATGCATGTAATAAATGAAGAAAAATTTAGAGAATTCCAGACCAAGGGAAGTCGGCAAACTCAAGGGCTGAAGGGGGGAATGAAAAGAAATAAAAGGGAGAGAAGAGAAGCTAGGCATGTAAGAGAAGAAGAAGAAGAAGAAGAAGAAGAAGAGAGGAAAAAGCTTGTGTGTGTGAAGCCTTTGTGTTGTTGCCACTTCAACCACTTGAATTAACCATTTAGATAGTATCAAAAGAGAAAGGGAAGCTACCATAGAGACCCTAGAAGAGAAACCCTATAGCTGTCCAAGAAGGAATTGAAGATAAAAAGTAGTTGGTTTAATTCAAGCATAGGTTGTGGTTTTCTTTTGTATGCTGAAAATTCTGCACTTCTTACTATTGCTATTTCTTGTCACTGGTGTGTTGGAATTTAATGTTATCTTGCGTATTTGAATGGATGCTTGTTGGCTATTTTTATGGTGTTTTGGTGCCACATATATCTGCCTTGGATGGAAGTATGCAAATCCACAAGATGTTATGGGAAGAGTGTAGAGAAAGTTGTGTAACCTTGAGTTAGGGGTATGCCAAAATGGAACCAAAAGTGGCATCTGATAATTATATTTTATATAGATTATTTAGCCTCAATTCCCTTGCATTTCAAATCCCAATCATGGTAAAAACACCTTGCTGTTGATTAGATTTCATTGTTTTGCAAGTACACAGGCCAAGAGAAGCAAAATGGAAGAATTCATCATTCTGCCAATGGGAGCCGTGATGCTTAAGCCTTGGCGCCATGTACCAGAGAGCAAAACGAGGATTCTGCCAATGGGTGCCATGGCGCCTAGACTTTACGCCGTGGCGCCCAGGACCAGGACTTGTTTCACAGCAGTTTGAGGACTTCCAAGCCTAGTGGACTTCTAAGGAGTTGTGCCATACAATGATTAGAAGTCCACAACCAAGAAGACTCTCTGGAATAGAGTTTTAAGCAGAATCAAAGTATTGAAGTGTGAAGCCCAATTAAAGCCTTAATTAAAGGAGGATTAGGATTCACTTGTAATTAGTCTTTTAATATTATTTAGAATCCTACTTAGAGTCTAATAAGGATTAGACACATTATAAATAGATCAAGAGGGAGGAAGAGAGCAGCAACAATCTATCAAGATCCACAAGAGCAAGGCATCACTCTAGTTCTTTCTTCTACTCTTTAATGTTTTCTTATTTTATCATCATGTGTTTTCCTATTATCATGTGTAACTAAACTTCACTCTAGGGCTACGATGTAGCCCGATCTGGTTGTATAGACAAATTGAGGAAGTTATGATAGTTCACGTTTATTCAATTGAAGTTTACTTTTCTGTACTTTACTCTTAATTGATCTAGCCAATTAATTAGGAGAAATCTGCGGGTTAGCTATGAGACCAACCAGAGATTAGTTAACCTAGAGCAAGAGAATTAAATCCATAGTGGAGCTAAGGATAGACCACTACCGAGGACCCTGTGTAGTCACACGGGAATTAGGGCATTCCCCTAATCTCCCTAAAGGGATGTCCATAGATCTTAATGCAATTATAGTTGCTACAACTCGCACAAACCAGTAGCAGGGTTGGTAATTGTAATTAGATTTAATTTGACCTAATACAAGGCTAATTAATGTGGTTAGGGAATCCTAGCTAGCAATTGATAATTCTATAACTTCATAACTGAATCATGGAAGTCTATACATGAAGGTTGTGGTGAAATCTGAATCCCTAGATATATCATCATTATTCTCTCCATTAATTCTGTTATATACTTTTCTGTTATTACCTACTGATTTTTTGCATTTAATTACCTTGCCTATCTTTTCCCAATTTGATCGCTTGAACAATACTGGAGTTATATTACTCTGGTAATCAATAACAATCCCTTGGGTACAACAACCCCCAAAATACTTGCTCACTACACCGATAGTGTGTACTTGCACTGTGTTTCAACACATCACATATTGTTCCATATATATACATCCATTCACGCCCCACTCAACACTAAATATATCCATTCTCGACACTCACTTAGGAGCAATCAAGTTTTTGGTGCTATTGTCGGGGATTGTACAATTGATATTAGAGGAATTAACAAAGTGTTGATTCAAGCAAAATTTTATTTTTCTATTTTACTTTGATCTTCTTTCTTCATACTTTTCAGAAAAATTTTCTAATGCATGAGAAGAACAAAGGACCGAAATCTACTACCTTTTGATCCAGAAATCGAAAAGACCATAAAAGAAATCTGAGAGTAAGGAAAGTAGTTCGGAACTTGCAGCCAGATCTGGAAAAGATGGCAGCACCAAACAATCAACCAAATGAGGGGCATATCCCTCTTCGAGCCTTTGCTGTCCCAAAAATGCAAAATGCTATGTCAAGCATCCGGAGTCCAGCTGTTGAAGCAAATAATTTTGAGATCAAACCAGCTGTGATCCAGATGGTTCAAAATAATCAATTTTCAGGAGCACCTAATGAAGACCCAAACCTACACCTCTCTACCTTTCTGGTGATCTGTGATACTTTCAAATACAACGGGGTGTCAGAGGAGGCAATCAAGCTCAGATTATTCTCTTTTTCACTCAGAGATAGAGCTAGAAGGTGGCTGAATTCTTTGCCACCTGGTTCACTGGACACATGGGACTCTTTAGCACAAAAATTTCTCACTAAATATTTCCTTCCTTCGAAGATTACCAAGCTAGGAACTGAGATTGTTAATTTCAATCAATTTGAGAGAGAATCTCTCTATGATGCTTGGGAAAGATTCAAGGAGCTGCTAAGGAAGTGCCCACACCATGGAATGCAAGACTAGCTAGTCATGCAAGTATTCTATGGAGGATTAATCCCTAACACCAAGACAGTTGTAGATGCAGCTACTGGAGGAGCTTTTCTAAACAAAGACGATGCTGACGCCTATGAGTTGCTTGAAGAGGTAATAACAAATGCCTCTGATTGGAGCTCTAGGAGGGATAATGAGAAGAAAGTAGTTGGTATCCAAGATTTAGATGCACTTGCAACACTCAAAACTGGACCAAGTACTCTCATTCCACACTGCATTACTCAAAGGAAATCCTATGGAAGCTGTGCAAGAATAAGCTAAAGAGGTGCACTATGTGGGGAACAATCCCTACTCAAAGACCTACAATCCTGGATGGAGGAATCATCCTAATTTTTCATGGAAAAACCCAGGATAGAGCACCTCCTTATCAACAACAACAGTAGCAACGTCCAAGGATGAATCTAGAATAAGCCATGGCCAAACTTGCAACATCCCAAGCTGATTTAACTGAAAAGACAAATCAATTCATGGTGACTACTAATGCTTCAATTAAGCAATTGGAGAACCAGGTAGGTCAGATCTCTCAACTTCTTAACACAAGGCAGCCTGGTGCACTTCCAAGCACAACTGAAGCTAATCCAAGAGATGTAAAAGCTATCACTCTGAGAAGTGGAAAAACCATTGATGTTGTCCAAGATTCCATGCCACAAGAGGAAGAAAAGGAAGCTGAATATGAAGCTGAACAAGCACCTAATGTAGCTCCAGAAGAAAGGCAAGAACAACAAAAGCAAGTGGAGAAGCCGAAGCACAAGGCATGCAAAATTCCTTCTTCATACAAAAATGCCTTTACCGTTTCCACAAAGATTTAAAAAGAAAAAGCTGGACAGACAATTTGTAAAATTCATGGAGGTATTTAAAAAATTATATATTAATATTCCTTTTGCAAAAGCTTTGGAGCAAATGCCAAGCTATGTGAAATTCATCAAAGATATTCTGTCTAACAAAAGGAAGCTACAAGATTATGAAACTGTTGCACTTACTGAAGAGTGCAGTGCTACACTCCAAAAGAAGTACAAAAATGGCTTGATGCAGGCATTATCTACCCTATTTCTGACAGCACATGGGTGAGCCTTGTGCAAGTAGTGCCAAAGAAGGGAGGAATTACTGTGGTAGAAAATGACAACAATGAGTTGATCCCTACCAGAACAGTGACTGGATGGAGAGTGTGCATCGGCTACAGGAAGTTGAACAAAGCAACTAGAAAAGATCACTTTCCATTGCCATTCATTGATCAGATGCTAGACAGGTTAACTAGATATTCGTTCTATTATTTTCTAGATGGATATTCAGGCTATAACTAAATTGCTATAGCCCCTGAAGATCAAGAGAAGATAACTTTTACATGTCCTTATGGCACCTTCGCCTTCAGAAGAATGCCATTTGGACTATGTAATGCACTTACTACTTTTTAAAGGCTTATGACATCACTATTTTCAGACATGGTAGAAAAATTCATTGAAATCTTCATGGATGATTTCTCAGTTTTTAGGAATTCATTTAATTCATGCTTAAATAATCTATCATTGGTACTCAAAAGATGCCAAGAAACAAACCTAGTGCTGAATTGGGAGAAGTGCCATTTTATGGTACATGAAGGAATAGTTCTTGGCCACAAAATATCACTAGATGGAATTCAGGTTGACCAGGAAAAAGTAGAGCTGATTGAGAAACTTCTCCGTCCTACTACTGTCAAGGAAATAAGGAGTTTCTTGGGGCATGCTGGATTTTACAGAAGGTTCATCAAAGACTTCTCAAAAATTTCGAAACCATTATGCAATCTTCTACTAAAGGAAGTAACTTTTGTATTCTCAAAAGAGTGCAAAATAGCATTTGAAGCTTTGAAGAAAGCACTCATCACTACCCCTGTAATTGTCAAACCTAATTGGGAAGCCCAATTCAAAATTATGTGTGATGCAAGTGACTTTGCAGTAAGGGCTGTTCTAGGCCAGACAAGAAATTTTTTTTTCAAAGCCATCTACTATACAAGCAAGACCCTTGATGCTGCCCAAGTCAATTATTCAACCACTGAAAAAGAGCTACTAGCTGTGGTTTATGCCTTTGACAAATTCAGACCATATCTCATTGGCAACAAAACTATAGTTTATACTGACCATGCAACACTTAAATATTTGCTGAACAAGAAAGATGTCAAGCCAAGACTTATTAGATAGATTTTACTCTTGCAAGATTTGAGCTGGAGATGAAGGACAAGAAAGGAGCAGACAATGTCATAGCAGACCACCTATCTAGGCTAGAATATCATGCTAATGACATTGTCTCCGTAGCTGATTCCTTCCCTGATGAGCAAGTATTCTCCATCAGAAAAATTGTCAACAAAGGTTGGAACAGACGAGGAAGAGATGGGCCATGGTATGCGGACTATGTCAACTACCTCACCTGTCATGAATTACCACCTAAAGCAACCTATCAGCAAAGAAAATAATTCTTATCTGAGGTAAGATTTTATTTTTGGGATAACCCTATGCTTTATCGCAGATGCAGTGATCACATGATCAGAAGGTGTGTCCCAAAAGAAGAATTTCGCGCCATCCTTGAAAGTTGCCATTCCAGCAGCTATGCGGGATACTATGTAGCTCACAAGACAACTAATAAAGTACTTCAATATGGTTTCTATTGACCAACACTTATCAAAGATGCACAATCTTTTGTAGAAAGATGTGACAAATGCCAAAGAGCTGGAAATTTATCCAAGAGACATGAAATGCCTCAAAATTCTACCCTGGAAGTTGAATTATTTGATGTATGGGGCATTGATTTCATGGGACCATTCCCATCATCTTATGGGAATCTATACATCCTAGTTGTTGTGGATTATGTATCCAAATGGGTAGAAGCTATTCCATCTCCTACAAATGATTCCAAAGTGGTACAAAGATTTCTGAAAAAGAACATCTTTTCCCACTTTGGAGTGCCAAGAACACTAATAAGTGATGGAGGGAAGCACTTCTGCAACCAACACCTCAAAGCCCTCCTTGTCAAATATGGAGTAAGGCACAAAATTGCCACCCCCTATCACCCACAAACCAGTGGGCAAGTGGAGGTATCTAATAGGGAGCTGAAAAGGATATTGGTGAAAATAGTCCACACTAATAGGAAGGATTGGTCCCTCAAGCTGGATGATGCACTTTGGGCATATAGAACAGCATTCAAGACCCCTTTAGGCATGTCACCCTACAATATAGTCTTTGGGAAGGAGTGCCACTTACCAGTTGAATTAGAGCATAAGGCTTATTGGGCCGTCAAGCTACTAAATTTTGATCCAAATGCAGCTGGGCAGAACAGAATGCTTCAACTCAATGTACTAGATGAATTCAGAAGAGAAGCTTATGAAAATGCCTACATTTACAAGGAAAAAGTCAAGATATGGCATGACAGAAAAATAGCAAGAAAGGACCTATATTTGGGTAGAAAGTGCTATTATTCAACTCAAGATTAAAGCTTCATTCGGGCAAATTAAAATCAAGATGGTATGGTCCATACACAATCACATCTATAGCTCCATATGGAGCCATAACAATAATGAAGGACGGACAAACTTTCAAGGTGAATGGGCACAGATTGAAACCCTACTTAACTAGTGAAAACATGCCCGTGCATGTTGTCATCCTTCAAGACACTCCATAGAATCAGAGATAGTCCAGCTGAGGACTATAAACCAAGCGCTTATGGGAGGCAACCCATTATTTTTTATTTCTTTCCCTTTTTAATATTTGTGTGTTTTATTGATATTTTAGTCAATTTCTCTACTACTCATGATCTTTCAATCGATTAGTTAAAGCCATATAGGTATTGGATGCAACATGGAACAAGAACTGCCATGGCGCCAATTTTAGGTGCCATGGCGCCCACTTCCAGAGAGTAAACTCGTTTTGGGCGCTACGACACTGACGCGCGCCCTATAGCGTCGCTACTACAGGTTGCAGTCAAATTAAAAATACCAAGTTCGAGTTTCAAACCAAGGTCGTATTCTCAGAGAACCACTAGTACAAGTTTCAGTTAATTAGGCGAAATGGGGGGGGGGGTTTAGAAATTCAACAGTGAATAAATGCACTAAACAATAAAATCGAAATGAACAGATGATGGAAATGTAATCAACCTGGGGAACTATCAGACAATGGTGATTCTATCCTCGACCTAAAGATAAATTTAATTCTAATTATGCTAATTAACTAGATTAACCCCAAAATCTCAAGATTAACCTACCTAATTAATTAATTTGGTTGAACCCTTACTAAGCCGGTATCCTACACCTAGCTCGGCAATTCCTACTACACAATCGCATAGATTATGGTCATTGGAACCAAATCTAACCTCAACTAACATCGCAGCAAAGGATTAGAACATCCAAGACTTAAATTCCGAATTTCTATCCAACCAAATCAAGTTCTACTTCGTGGAAATCACTCCTAGGGTGATCAGGCCTAGAAATCCCACAAACCCATCCAGTAATCATGCATAATAATCACCATACACAATCACAAAGAAGGAAATGAAGAGTAGAGAAACATAACTATCATTAAATTCAAAATAAACACAATACAGGTCTCAAGAATCAAACCGACAGTCTTCCAGCTATCTTAAATTGACCACAGACGAGCCTAGCCTTCCATTTTCATGGAGGAAGCCATGGGAGAGGGAGAAAAGTGAAGGAAAATGTGAAAGAGAGGTGAATTGCAGCTGGGAGACTGCTTGGCCGAATTTGCATATGTCTCCTATGGCAATAATTACAAGTTTGCCATTAATGAAGCCCTAATTACAATAATTACAAAAATGCCACTCCTTATATTGTCAAAAGCCTATTTCGCCCTCTTTGAATTGGGAAATTATCCTTGTGCCTTGCTTCATGAATTAATGAAAATCATTGCTCCAATCCTAAGCTTGGACATAAATCTCAAGGCCTCTCGAGGTCCATTCCTGAAATTAAAAATCCATAACAAGTAAAATTGGACCTTAAAGTGGGAACATTAATATGAAATATAATCAATTCCAATTAGACCTCAATGATAAAAATAGATGCTAATTGAACAATTAAATGCAAGTTGGAAATGCTAGAAGTAAGTATAAGAGTATACAAATAAACACTAAAAAGTGTTTATCAGACACCCATCACTGTAGCAATTGCCAAAAAAAAATTTTAAAAAATAAAAAATAAAAAAAATACCCTCTATGTCCCGGCGCTATGGCGCCCACTTCCAGAATTAAAAACCCCCAACCCACCATTCTCACACTTTTCATATTTCAAAACTCTCAACTACCCATTCGCATACCCTTCGCATTCCTTCAGATTTTTGCCGTTTAATCACTCCCAAAACACCTCCAAACCCTTTCCCATATATTTACACTTCAATCTATCTGAACAATCTTCAGATTTGAGGAAGAACTCTTCAATTTTTGCCACTTTCTCTCACTAGAATGTGGATTTTCTCACTCCTCTGTCTTGAAGATTTTCGATGATTTCTGGCAAGGAAAGGTTCAAAATCACACCCCTGGGCTTCCTAGAGGTATTTTCTCACTTGCCCATTCAAATTAATCAGTTTAAATTTGATCAATTTCATCCACATTCTTCCTAGGGACTTTGGCCAAAATTGGGGATTTTTGGGTGTTTGGGTATGAAATTTGAATGCATGTGGGTTGAAATAGGAGTAATTGATTACCGATTATACCAAGTTAATATTGGTTGCTCTGATTTTTCCATAGACATCTCGTTATTTGCATAAGAAATTTTTTTTCGAAAAACAGAGCATTGTGGGAATTCTGACTATTGTGCTCATATTAGTGGAATAGGTGCTCTGTTTGGTTTGTTTTGTTTGTGTAAACTCTGCAGATACAATGCCTCTCAAAGGATTAGCTAAGCGGAAGGCATCATCATCCTCCCAATTGCCAAAATATGATGCCACTCGCTTTATTAGCAAGAAGGCAGAGGATAACTTTGAAGAGTTGGACAACAAGCCAACCATACCTGAGTTTGGCATTGATCTCTCAGAGTCCTGTTTTGCTCCGATTGCTAACCACATGGCATGGAGAGGTTGGCTAAAATTTGCTCAATAACCGGAGCCCACACCAATCAACATTGTGAAGGAGTTTTATGCCAATTTGTTCGAATATCATACTCCCTACGCAAGCTGGGTACGAGGCCACAAGGTACCTTTTGACTGGTACACCATTCATGATATCTATGAGATCCTGAGGCTGCATACCGGAGAGATGGGGCTGGGCACATTCATAGCTAGTGGAGATTACAATGATATTACAAGAGAGCTGTGTATAGAAGGCACACAGTGGGTCACCAAAGATGGTGAATTTTACCACTTCCCCAGGACCGGACTAGACAAAATCAACAAGACATGGCTACACTTTATTGCAAATTGCTTATTCCCTTCCACGCATACATATGAGGTCACAAAGCTACGAGCAGAGTTCCTCTGGGCCATCCACAACAAGTGGAGGTTGTAGGCCACATCATCGCGGAGCACTTGGAGACCATTAGACAAATGATCAACAAGAAGGTGCTCCCATTTCCCAACTTGATAATCGCACTATGCCAAAAAGCTGGAGTTGTGTGGGGGACCTTAGAGCCCATGATCGAGCCAGGCCGAATGTTAAATAAGACCTTCTTTGCTCACCTAAAGCCACCTTATCTGAGAGGAGGCCTAGCAACTCCACCATAGCCGCCCACTCTACCTGCACCACAAGCACCACCACCACCCAACTAGCAAGGGTTTATGGACCCTGCACTCACTACCAAGCTGAACACCTGGATAGATTTTAACTATCAATACACTGAAGCAACCACCTGATGGTACTAGATAGTTGAAAAATACCTAGTAGCGGGTGTAGTAGGCCATACTGGCTTACCCCCATTCCCACACCTCCCTCGACCACTACATGCTGCTCCACCACCACCAGCCAAAAAAGAAAGCTCAGAGGAGGACTCTGAGGGCATCGACTAGGCTATCCTTCCAAGTTGACTATTTCCTTACTTTGTTTTAATTGATGCATTGAGGACAATGCAATATTTAAGTGCGAGGGAGAGTCATATTTCATTTTGCCTAGTAGTTAGTAGTTAAAATAAAATTTTGTTTTAGTAGTGAATTAGTTGTGTGTTTTCAATTGATTGCATGATTGTGTGTTTTTAGTATATTAGTTTAAAATTCTATTTCTGAATAAATGCATGATTGTCTGTGTGTTTTCTGACTAAAAGCCATGGCTCATGATGAAACTGGTGCATTACTGATTCAATGGGATGAGGAATATTCAATTATTGTGGAAATAATGCATGATTGTTCATTTCATCTATCCTGTTTTATGATTGAAAAGCTTCTAGGAATTCTGAGCCTACCCTGTTAATGTGTGAACCCACATTGAATTGTATTCCCTATATGTGCATTAGTTTACTGAGATATTGGAGGAAACTAAATTGTGAGTGGATGAATTATCCCCTAGTGAGCTTTTAAGCCTAAGAGCTATATCACTAGAGCTCAGCAATTATTTGTGAGTGAACAGCACATCCTTGATTATTCTAGAACTTGTTCTGTTATGCATTTTAAGATCACATTTAAATCACAAACACTAGTATGATTAGGGCACCTAGGATTACACCTTCTACCTTACTCTCACCCTTTAGTAGCCAATCTGTTTAAGCCTGTTTCTGATAATATTATGGATCATGGTAGAGTTGATCATTAATCACTCGATAACCATGAAAAACCACCACATAACCTGCAAAAATAGAGCATCCAATTTAAGGATGGTCCATTTTAATATCCCCTACATCATAACCTTGAAAGCTAAGCTACCCCCTAGTTGACCCTTTTGAGCCTTTCCCTTTCCTTCCATTCACCCTATCATAATCTCTTTCCCATTCCTCAGTTGCTCCACCCACTGGACACCAAAAACTTTGAAGGAATGTGTGAATTCAAGGAGAGTAAAGACTCCGCCCTATTTGAGAGAAAAAGAGAGAAAAGAATAGCCTCATAATGAGGATTATCTCCCTAGAAAAAAGAGCATTGAGCAAGAAAAGAAGAAAAGAGAAAAATGCTCTGAAAAATTAGAATGAGAAGGGCCAGGAAAAGATAGAAAATAAAAGAAAAGAAAAAGGTCAAAAGGCCAAGAAGCCAAAGAAAAAGGGGAGACAATAGAGAAGAAAAGAGGAAGTAAAAGATGAAGTATTTGAGCTAGTGGTTGGAGAGTATGTGAAATAAAGAATGACTCTGAATTCACATGATTCCTTCTTAGTAGGTCCTAAGCCTTTATCACCTTCACCTAGCCCCGTTACAACCCTTTGTAAGACCCTTTGATTAGTGTTGTGATTTATTGAAGTGGTGGAGATTTAATATATGAACAAGCCTATGGAGATTTCTTGGTTTTGTCCTGAATTGAGTGAAAATCTAACCCTCCAAACACTTGTGAGATGAGTGAATATTATTCCCATTAGAGAGAATTCATCCCTCACTACTTACACTCCCTAGAGTTTAAGTGGCTATTATGCATATATTCAATTTATTATATCATCACTATGACTTTTCATGATTTGACCACCCTATTTCACCCTATTACAAGGAAACTTTCCTTTTGAACTTCAATTAGTAAGAATTGAGCCTATATCACCTTGCATTGAGAGTTACCTTGGGAAATTTGGGAATGTTTCATGGCATATTGAATGACCTTGTATTATGAAATGATGATTGAGTTCCAAAAATCCCATATGAATTAATTCTGATGCCAATTATGGTTAGTAAGTTAGTTATGTGTGAAAGTCTTGCTATCTTGCATGAATGATTATATTTGATTTTACTCGGGACGAGCAAAAAGATAAGTGTAGGGGAGTTTGATAATAACATTTTATATAGATTATTTAGCCTCAATTCCCTTGCATTTCAAGTCGCAATTATGGTAAAAACACCTTGCTGTTGATTAGATTTCATTGTTTTGCAGGTACACAGGCCAAGAGAAGCAAAATGGAAGAATTCATCATTCTGCCAATGGGCGCCGTGGCGCCATGTACTAGAGAGCAAAACGAGGATTCTGCCAATGGGAGCTGTGGCACCCAGACTTTGCGCTGTGGCACCCAGGACCTGTTTCAGAGCAGTTTGAGGATTTCCAAGCCAAGTGGACTTCCGAGGAATTGTGCCAAGCAAGGATTAGAAGTCCACAACCTAGAAGACTCTTTGAAATAGAGTTTTAAGCTAGATTAAAGTCTTGAAGTGTGAAGCCCAATTAAAGCCTTACTTAAAGTAGGATTAGGATTGATTTGTAATTAGTCTTTTAATATAATTTAGAGTCCTACTTTGAGTCTAATAGGGATTAGACATTATATAAATAGATCAAGAGGGCTGAACGCAGGAAGAAGAGAGCAGCAACAATCTATTAAGTTTCCGTAAGAGCAAGGCGTCATTCTAGTTTCTTTCTTCTACTCTTTCATGTTTTCTTACTTTACCATTATGTGTTTTCCTATTATCATGTGTAACTAAACTCCATTCTAGGGCTAAGATGTAGCCCAATCTGATTGTGTAGACGAATTGAGGAAGTTATCACAGTTCATGTTTTAGTCAATTGAGGTTTACTTTTCTGTACTGTACTCTTGATTGATCTGGCCAATTAATTGGGGGTAATTTGTGGGTTAGCTATGAGACCGACCGGAGATTAGTTAATCTAGACTAAGAGAATTAAATCCATTGTGGATCTAAGGATAGACCAGTACTGAGGACCTTGTGTAGTCACATGGGAATTAGGGCGTTCCCCTAATCTCCTTAAAGGGATGTCCATAGAACTTAATGCAATTATAGTTGCTACAACTCGCACATACCAGTAGCAAGGTTGGTAATTATAATTAGATTTGATCTGACATAATACCTAGGCTGATTTATGTGATTAGGGAATCCTGGCTAGCAATTGATAATTCTATAACTTCATAACTGAATCAAGGATGTCTATACATGGCGATTGTGGTGAAATTTGAATCCCTAGATTTCTCATCATTATTCTCTCAATCAATCTATCATCTATTATTCTGTTATTGCTTGCTTACTTTTCTACATTTACTTACTCTGCTTATATCATCATAATTCGATTGCTTGAGCAATATTGAAGTTATATTACTCTGGTAATCAATCACAATCCCTTGGGTACGACAACCCCTGGAATATTTGCTGGCTACACTGATAGTGTATACTTGCACTGTGTTCCAACACATCACATATTATTCCACATCTACATACATTCACGCCACACACACACACACTATTTCTATCCATTCACGACACTCACTTAGGAGCAATCATTGACCAAGTTCGTCCATATTGGGAGTATTGCATTATGACAAACTCTAAAGTTAACTGAACCAAAATGTGAAACAAAAATTGATCTGATATGACACATTAAACCATTTAGAGATGTTTAGGACCAAGGAATTGAGATTTGGTCGAAGAGTCAACTATGTTGAGTATGTTCATCCATTTTTGGAGTATTGCATTACGACTAACTCCAAAGTTGACCGAACCCAAATATCAAACTTAGATTGATGTAATATGACAGATCAAACCATTTGGAGATGTTTGAGACCAAGGATTCAGATTTGGTCGAAGAATCAGCCACATTGACCATGTTCATCCATTTTGGAGTATTACGTTACGACTAACTCCAATGTTGACCAAATCCAAATGTCAAGCCTAAATTGATGTAATATGACACATTAAACCATTTAAAGATGTTTGGGACCAAGGAACCCACATTTGGCCAAAAAATCATTGACGTTGACAAAGTTCATCCATTTTTTGGAGTATTGCGATACGATTAACTCCAAGGTTGACCGAACCCAAATGTCATGTGACACATTAAACCATTTGTAGATATGTTTGGGACTAAAGAATTGATATTTGGTCAAAGAATTACGAAATTGAGCAAGTTCATTCATTTTGGGAGTCTTGCGTTACGACTAACTCCAAAGTTAATAGAGCCCAAATGTCAAACATAAATGGCTGTTATATTTCACGTTAAAACCATTTGGAGATGTCAAGGAATTCAGATTTGGTCAAAGAATTAGCCAAATTAACCACGTTTGTCCATTTTGGGAGTATTGCGTAACGATTAACTCCAAAGTTGACTGAACCCAAATGTTAAGCATTGATTGATGTGATATGACACATTAAATCATTTGGATATTTTTGGGACCTACGAATTGAGATTTAGTCGAAGAATCAGCTAATTAGACCACGTTCATCCATTTATGGAGTATTGCGTTATGACTAACTCCAAAGTGGACCAAACCCAAATTTCAAACTTAGATTGATGTAATATGACACATCAAACAATTTGGAGATGTTTGGGACGAAAGAAGTCAAAATTGTCGAAAAATCATTGAAGTTGACCAAGTTCGTCCACTTTAGGAGTATTGCGATATAACTAATACCAAAGTTGACCGAACCCAAATGTCAAGCATAGATTGTTGTAATTTGAGACATTAAACCATTTGTAGATGTGTGGGACCAAGGAATTGTGATTTGGTTAAAGAATTAGCCAAATTGACCAAGTTCATTCATTTTTGGAGTCTTGCATTATGATTAACTCTAAAGTTGACCGAACCTAAATGTCAAACATAAATAGATGTATTATTTGACGTTAAACCACTTAGAGATATTTGGGACCAAGGAATTCAGATTTCGTCAAAGAATCAACCAATTTAACCCCGTTCATCCATTTTGGGAGTATTGCATTACGATAAACTTCAAAGTTGACCGAATCTAAATGTCAAGCATTGATTGATGTGATATGACACAATAAATCATTTAGAGATGCTTGGGACCAATGAATCAGGATTTAAGTGGACTAAATTTGTCCATTTTTGGTGTATTGTGCAACAACTAACTTTAAAGTTGAATGAACCCAAATGTCAAATATAGTTTGATGTAATATAACACATTAATCCATTTGGAGATGTTTGGGGCCAACAAATTGAGATTTGATTGAAGAATCAACTAAGTTGACCAAGTTCGTCAATTTTTAGAGTATTGTTTATGACTAACAACAAAGTAGATCAAATCCAAATGTCAAACATACATTGATGTAATGCAAGACATTAAACCATTTGTAGATGTTGGGGACTAAGGAATCGAGATTTGGTCAAAGAATCAGTTAAGTGGACCATGTTCGTCCATTTTTGGAGCATTGTGTTACTACTAACTCCAAAGTTTACCGAACCAAAATGTAAAACGTAGATTGATGAAATATGACACATTAAACCATTTGGAGATGTTTCAGACCAAGGAAGTCAAATGTGGTCGAAAAATCATTGAAGTTGACCAAGTTTGTCCATTTTTTGGAGTATTGCAATATAACTAACTCCAAAGTTGACAGAACGCAAATGTCAAGCACAAATTGATGTAATGTGACACATTAAAGCATTTGTAGATGCTTGGGACTAAAAAATTGAGATTTGGTCAAAGAATTAGGCAAATTGATGAAGTTTGTTCATTTTTGAAGTTTTGCGTTATGATAATTCTAAAGTTGATTGAACCCAAATGTTAAACATAGATGGATGTAACATTTGACGTTAAACCATCTGGAGATGTTTGGGACTGAGGAATTCTTATTTAGTCGAAGAGTTAGCCAAATTAACCACGTTAGTCCATTTTGGGAGTATTGCATGACGTCTAACTCCAATGTTGTCCGAACCCAAATGCCAAGCATAGACTAATATAAATGACACATTAAACCATTTAGAGATGTTTTGGACCAAGGAATTATGATTTGGTTGAATAATCAACCAAATCGACCACGTTCATCCATTTAGGGAGTATTGTATTACATCTAACTCTAATGTTGATTGAACCCAAATGTCAAGTATAGATTGATGTAATATGACACATTAAACTATTTGGAGATGTTTGGGACTAAGGAATTACATATTTGGTCAAACAATTAGTCAAATTGACCATATTTGTCCATTTTTGGAGTATTGCGTTATGACTGACTCCAAAGTTAATCGAACCCAAGTGTCATACATAAATTGACATAATATGACACGTTAAAAAACCATTTCCAGATGTTTGGAATCACGAAATGCGGAGTTGGCCAAAGAGTCAAGCAAGTTGACTAAGTTCGTCCATTTTTAGAGTTTTGAGTACCGTCGAAGTTCAAAATTAGTAAACCTAAATGTCAAATACGTATTGATGTCATATAACACATTAATCAAATTGGAGATATTTGGCACCAAGGAAGTCAAATTTGGCTAAATAATAAGCGAAGTTCACCAAGTTTGTCTATTTTGGGAGTATTATGTTACAACTAACTCTAAAGTTGACTGAACCCAAATGTAAAAATAAATTGATGTGAAATGACATGTTGAACTATTTAGAGATGTTTGGGACTAAGGAATTGAGATTTGGTAGAATAATCAGCTAGGTTGACCAAGTTCGTCCATTGTTGGAGCATTGTGTTACGACTATCTCCAATGTTGACTGAACCTAAATGTCAAACATAGATTGATGTAATATGACACATTAAACCATTCTGTGATGTTTGAGACAAAGGAATTAAGATTTGGTAGATGAATCAGCCATGTTGACCAAGTTTGTCTATGTTGGGAGTATTGCATTATCGACTAACTCCATAGTTGATTGAACCTAAATGTCAAGTATATATTGATGTAAGATGACACATTAATCAAATTGGAGATGTTTGGGACCAAGGAAGTCAAATTTGGTCGAATAATCAGCCAAGTTGACTAAGTTCATCCATTTTGGAATTATTGCGTGATGATTAACTCCAAAGTTAATTGAACCAAAATGTAAAACAGAAATTGATTTGATATGGCATATTAAACCATTTAAATATGTTTGGGATCAAGAAATTGATAATTCGTTGAAGAATCAGCTATATTTACCAAGTTTGTCCATTTTTGTATTATTGCGTTACGACTAACTCTAAAGTTGACTTAACCGAAATGTTAAAAACAGATTAATGTAATATGATAAATTAACCCATTTCAAGATGTTTGGGACTAGGGAAGTCAAATTTGGTCAAAAAATTAGCTAGGTTGACCAGGTTTGTCCACTTTGGGAGTATTACGTTACAACTAACTCCAAAGTTAACCGAACTCAAATGTTAAGCATAAATTGATATAAAATGACACATTAAACCATTTGCAAAAGATTAGGATTAAGGAATTGATACTTGGTCGAAGAATCAACCGAATTGTGCAAGTTTGTCTATTTTGGGAGTATTACGTTACGACTAACTGCAAAGTTAAATAACCCAAATGTAAAGCACAGATTGATGTAATATGACACATTAAACCATTTGCAGATGTTTCGGACCAATGAATTCATATTTGGTCGATGAATTAGCTAAATTGACCAAATTCATCCATTTTGGGAGTATTGCGTTACAACTAACTCTAATGTTGACCAAACCCAAATGTTAAGCATATATTAATGTAATATAAGATATTAAACCATTTGGAGATATTTGGGACAAAGAAATTGAGATTTGGTTGAAGAATCAGCCAAATTGACCACATTCGTCCATTTTGGCAGTATTGAGTTATGACTAACTTTTAAGTTAACCGAAACTAAATGTTAAATATAGATTGATGTAATATAATACATTGAACCATTTGGAGATGTTTCAGACTAAGGAAGTCAGATTTGTAGAAGAATCAACCAAATTGACCAAGTTATTCCATTTTGGGTGTTTGGCATTACAATTAACTCCAAAGTTAATTAAACCCAAATGTCAAGCAAAAATTGATGTAATATGACACATTAAACCATTCAGAGATGTTTGGACCAAGGAAGTTAGATTTTCTGGACGAATAAGCCAAATTGACCAAGTTTGTCCATTTTGGGTATATTGCATTACAAGTAACTCCAAACTTAAACTAAACCCAAATATCAAACATAGATTAATGTAATATGAAAAATTTAACCATTTATATTTGGTCGAAAAATCAGCCAAGTTGATCAGTTTTGTCCATTTTTGGAGTATTACGCAACGATTATAGAGAAATTAAACCATTTGAAGATGTTTGGCACCAATGAATATAGAGTTGGTCGAAGAATCAACAATGTTTATCAAGTTTGTACGATTTTTGGAATATTGTGTGACTACTAATTCCAAAGTTAACCGAACCCAAATGTGAAACATAGGTTGATGTAATATGACGCATTAAACCATCTGGGGATGTTTGAGAGCAAGGAATTTAGATGTGGTCGATGAATCAACCATGTTCACCAAGTTCGTCCATTCTGGGAGTATTGTGTTATGACTAACTCCAAAGTTGACAAAACCCAAATGTCAAGCATAGATTGATGTAATATGACACATTAAATCATTTGCAGATATTTGGGATCAAGGAATTCAGATTTGGTCAACGAATTAGCCAAGTTGACCAAGTTCATCCATTTTGGGAAGATTGCATTCCAATTAACTCCAAAGTTAACCGAACCTAAACATCATATATAAATTGATGGAATATGACACAATAGAACATTTAGAGATGTTTGGGACCAAGGAAGTCAAATTTCATCGAAAAATCAGCCAAATTGGCCAAGTTCATCCATTTTGGGATTATTGCATTACAACTAACTCCAAAGTTAACCGAACCCAAATGTCAAGAAAGATTAATGTAATTGACACATTAAATCATTTATAGATATTTGGAACACTAGAATTGAGATTTGGTCGAAGAATTACCAAAGTTAACAAAGTTCATCCATCTTGGGAGTATTGTGTTACGACTTACTCCAAAGTTATCCGAACCCAAATGTCAAACATAGATTAATGTAATATGACACATTAAACCATTTGGAGATGTTTGGGACCAAGGAATTTAGATTTGGTAGAAGCATTTGCCAAATTGACCACATTCGTCCATTTTGGGAGTATTTCGTTACAATTAACTTAAAAGTTTACCAAACCCAAATGTCAAGTGTCACATCCCCGCTGGGTCTATGCCATGCCAAGGATGGAGCACTACTCAGGTATTGTCCCTTAAGCCCGCTAGTTCAAGTTTGTGACTCTGCAGCCCCATCCTTCCTCGATCCCGGAACCTTAAGGGTTTTGTTAGTTTTAACAACCACACCTCTCACCAATTGAGCTGCAGCTCAGTTGGTCAAGAGGCGTGTTCAAAGAAGCAACAAATCCCTTAAAGTTCCAGGTTCGAGGAAGGATGGGGTTGCAGACTCATGAACTTGAACTAGTGGGCCTAAGGGACAATACCTGAGTAGTGCTCCATCCTTGGCATGGTGTAGACCCAGCGGGGATGTGACATAGAAAGATGCCAAGGATGGAGCACTACTCAAGTATTGTCCCTTAGGCCCGCTAGTTCAAGATCGTGAGTCTGCAACCCCATCCCTCCTCGAACCTAGAACCTACAGCTCAGTTGGTCAAGAGGCGTGTTCAAAGAAACAACAAATCCCTTAAGGTTCTGGGTTCGAGGAAGGAGGGGACTGTAGACTCACGAACTTGAACTAGCGGGCCTAAGGGACAATACCTGAGTAGTGCTCCATCCTTGGCATGGCATAGACCCAGCGGGGATGTGACATCAAGCATAGATTAATGTAATGTGATACATTAAACTATTTGGAGATATTTGTGACCAAGGAATTCAGATTTCGTCGAAGAATCAGCCAAGTTGACCATGTTCGTCCATTTTGGAAGCATTCCATTATGACTAACACTGAAGTTAACCAAATGCAAATGTCAAATACAATTGATGTGTCATGACACATCAAACTATTTAGAGAAGTTTGGGACTAAGGATTTGAGTTTTGGTTGAAGAATCAACGAAGTTGACCAAGTCGTCCATTTTAGGATTTCTGCCTTACAACTAACTCCGAAGCTGACCGAACAGAGTTGTAATGTATATACTAAAGTAGTAGGAGAAGTTCGGGACCTAGGAATTATGAATTCGTCAAACAATCAGCCAAATTGACCAAGTTCGTTCATTTTGGGTGTATTGCATCACGACAAACTCCAACATTGACCAGACCAAAATGTCAAGCATAGATTGATGTAATACGAAACATTTAACTATTTGGAGATGTTTGGGACTAAGGAATTTATATTAGGTCAAAGAATTAATTGGAGAAGTTTCGGACCAAGGAATTAAGATTTGGTTGAAGAACTAACCAAATTAACCAAGTTTGTCTATTTTGGGTGTATTGCATTATGACTGACTAAAAAGTTAACAAAACCTAAATGTGAAATATAAATTGATGTAATATGACACATTAAACCATTTTGGGAGTTATGCATTTCTACTAACTCCAAAGTTAACCGAACTCAAATGTCAAGCATAGATTGATGATATATGGTACATTAAACCATTCAGAGATTTTTTGGACTAAGAAATTGAGATTTGGTTGAAGAATCAAAAAAGTTGACTAAGTTCGTCCATTTTGGAGTATTGCATTATGACTACCTCCAAAGTTAACCGAACCCAAATATTAAACATAGATTGATTTAATATGACACATTAAACCTTTTGGAGATGTTTGGGACTAGGAAAGTCAGATTTCGTCGAAGAATCAATCAAAGTGACCAAGTTTGTCCATTTTGGGTGTATTGTGTTATGACTAACTTCAAAGTTGACCGAACCCAAATGTCAAGCACAGATTAATTTAATATGACATAGTTAACCAATCAAAGAAGTTTTTGACCAAGGAATTGAGATTTGATACAAGAATCAGCCAAATTGATCAGGTTTGTTCATTTTGGGAGTATTGCAAGACTAGCTCAAAAGATGACCAAACCTAAATGTCAAGCATAAATTGATGTAATCTGACACATTAAACCATTTAGAGATGTTTGGGACCAAGGATATATATTTGGTCAAATAATGAACTAAATTGACCAAGTTCGTCCATTTTGGGAGTATTGCATTACAACTACCTCAAAAGTTGACTGAATCAAAAAGTCAAGCATAGATTGATGTAATATAACAATTCAACTATTTGAAGATGTTTGGGGCCAAGGAATTTAGATCTAGTCGAAGAATCAGCTAAGTTGACCAAGTTGAACCATTTTGGTAGTATTACGTTACAAATAACTCAAAAGTTGACATAACTCAAATGTCAAACATAGATTTATGTAATATGACATATTAAACCATTTGGAGATCTTTGGGACCAAACGATTCAGATTTGCTCCAAGAATCAGCAAAATTGACTAAGTTCATCAATTTTTGGAGTATTGTGTTATGACTAACTCTAAAGTTGACCGAACCCAAAAGTCAAGTATAGATTGATTTAATATGACACATTTAACCATTTGGAGAAACTCAAACCAAGGAATTAAGATTTGGTAGAAGAACCACAAAATTGACCAAGTTTGTCCATTTTGGGAGTATTGCATTACAGCTTTTTCCAAACTTGACTGAACCCAAATGCGAAACATAGAATGATATGATATGAAACATTAAATATTTAAAGAAGTTTGGGACCAAGGAATTGAGATTTGGTCGAAGAATCTACCAAATTGACTTAGTTCATCCATTTTGGGAGTATTGCATTACGACTAATACTAAAGTTCATCGAACCCAAACGTGCAACAAAGATTGATATGCTCTGACACATTTAACCATTTAGAGAAGTTTGGGGTCATGGAATTGAGATTTCTGCGAAGAATCAACCAACTTGATCAAGTTCTTCCATTTTGGCAGTATTGTGTTTTGATTAATTCCAAAGTCCACTGAACCCAAAGGTTAAATAAAGATCGATGTGATATGACACATTAAACCATTTGGAGATGTTTGGGACCAAGGAATTCAAATTTGGTCGAAGAATTAGCCAAATTGCCCAAGTTTGTGCATATTCGGAGTATTGCATTATGACTAAGTCCAAAGTTGACTGAACCCAAATATCAAGCAAAGATTGAAGTAATATGACACATTTAACCTTTTGGAGAAGTTTTGGACCTTGGAATTCAGATTTTGTCAAAGAATCAACAATGTTAGCCAAGTTTGTCCATTTTGGGAGTGTTGCGTTTCGACTAATACCTAACCGAGCCCAAACTTAAATATAGATTGATGTGCTATGACATCTTAAACCATTTCGAGAAGTTTGAGATAAAGGAATTGAGATTTGATTTAAGAATCAGCTAAGTTTACCAAGTTTGTCCATTTTGGGATTTCTTCGTTATGACTAACTCCAAAGTTAACTGAACCCAAATGTCAAGTATAGATTGATGTAATATGACACTATTAACCATTTGGAGAAGTTTTGGACCAAGGAATTGAGATTTGGTCAATAAATCAACTAAACTAACCATGTTCATCCATTTTGTGTGTATTGCATTACGTCTAGCTCTATGGTTGACTAAACCCAAAAGTCAAGCATAGATTGATGTAATATGACACATTAAACCATTTAGACATGGTTTGGACCAAGAATTTAGATTTGGTCGAAGAAACAGCCAAATTGACTAGGTTCATCCATTTTGGTAGTATTGTGTTATGACTAGCTCAAAAGTAGACCGAACCCAAATGTCAAGCCTATATTGATGTAATATGATACGTTAAACCATATAGACATATTTTGGAGCAAGGAATACAGATTTGGTCAAAGAATCAACCAACTTGACCAAGTCCTCCCATTTTGTGAGTGTTACGTTATGATTAACTCCAAAGTCTACTGAACTCAAATGTCAATCATAAATTGATGTAATATGACACATTAAACATTTGGAGAAATTTTGGACCAAGGAATTGAGATTTGGTTAAGGAATCAACCAAATTGACCAAGTTTGTTCATTTTAACTATATTTATAATGGACCGAATGCAAATTTCAAGTATATATTGATGTAATATGACAAATTAAATCAGTTGGATATGTTTGGTTCAAAGAACTTGAGATTTTGTTGGAGAAATGTCATCCATTTGGCTAATGTCAAGCATTTTGGGAGTACTCTGTTACAACTAACTCCATTGTTGACTGAACGCAAATGTCAATCATAAATTTATGTAATATGACAAATTAAACCATTTGGAGATTTTTGGGACAAAGGAATTGATATTTAGTCAGAAAACCAGTCAAGTTGACTGAGTTCGTCCATTTTGGGAGTATTGCGTTATGACTAACTCAAAAGTTGATCAAACCCTAAAGTCAAGCATAGATTGATGTAATATGACACATTAAACTATTTGGAGAAGTTTGGGACCAAGGAATTCAAATTTGGTCGAAGAATTAGCCAAATTGACCAAGTTTAACTATTTTGGGAGTATTGCATTACGACTAACTTAAAAGTTAACCGAACCTAAATGTCAAGCATAGATTGATGTAGTATGACAAATTAAACTATTTGGAGATGTTTAAGACCAAGGAATTTAGATTTTGTTGAAGAATCAGCCAAGTTGACCAAGTTTGACCATTTTTAGAGTGTTGCGTTACGATTTCCAAAGTAGACCAAACCAAAATGTCAAGTACAAATTGATGCAATATGACAAATTAAACCATTTGATGACGTTTGGGACCAAGGAATTCAAATTTAGTCAAAGAATCAGCCAAATTGACCAAGTTCAACCATTTTGGGAGTACTATGTTACAACTAACTCCAAAGTTAACCGAACCCAAATGTCAAGCATAGATTGATGTAATATGACACATTAAACCACTTGGAGATGTTTGGGACCTAAGAATTCAAATTTGGTCAAAGGATTAGTCAAGTTGACCAAGTTCAACCATTTTGGGAGTGCTGTGTGACGACTAACTGCAAAGTTGACCGAACGTAAATGTCAATTATAGATTGATGTAATATAACACATTAAACCATTTGCAGAAGTTTGGGATGAAAGAATTTAGATTTTTTTGAAGTATCAGCCAATTTGACTAAATTCAACTATTTTGGGAGTATTGTGTTATGCTAATGCCAAAGTTGACCGAACCTCAATATCAAGTGTAGATTGATGTAATATGACAAATTTAACCACTTGGAGAAGTTTTGAAGCAAGGAATTGAGATTTGATCGAAGAACCAACTAAGTTTACCAAGTTCACCCATTTTGGGGTATTGCATTATGACTAACTCCAAAGTTGATAGGACCCAAATGTAATGTATAGATTGATATAATATGACACATTTAACCATTTGGAGAATTTTAGGACAAAGGAATTAAGATTTGGTCGAAGAACTAACTAGGTTAACCAAGTTTGTCTATTTTAGGAGTATTGCATAACGACTAACTCCAAATATAACCGAACACAAATGTCAACCGTAGATTAATTTAATATAACACATTAAACTATTTAGAGATGCTCGGGATAAAAGAATTTAGATTTGGTCGAAAAATCTACAAGTTAACTGATGAGTGTAATTTATATAGACATTTTGGCATAAATTCCCTTGCATTTAAGTCCCAAAATAATATAGATTAAGGTGCTTTTAATGTCTTTTTACTATTTTGCAGGAACCAAGCACCAAAAAGAACCAAATGCAGGAAAACAGTAAATTACAAAAATGCCACTCTCCATGGCAAGCTCCTTGCTTCGCCGTGGCAAAGTGAACCAGAGAGGAAAGTTTCCATTCTGCCATGCTTTGCCGTGGCGAGCTGGATGACCTCTGGAGCTGTTTTGAAGAGTTCTAACCTAACTTGACTTTCGAGAATCCTTCTCCTATAAGAATCAAGACTCCAAGACATCGAAGACTCCCCAGAATTATTATTCAAGTAGGATTAAAGTTGTGTAATTGCATTGTAATTAGAATCCTAATTAAAGTATGATTAGGATTGCCTTATAACTAAGGAGTGTAACTCAACTTAGAGTCCTAGGATGAGTCTAATTAGGAATTGAGGTATTATAAATAGAAGAAGGGACTGAGAAGCAAAAAGGGGGAAGCCATCCACGCACCAAGGAGTCCATAAGCAAGCAAGCAAGGTGTCACCCATCTTCATCTTCTCCATGTTCTTTTATTTCATCTTAATGTGTTCTTTCATCATCATGTGTAACTAAATTCTTCTCTACGGGCTAAGATGTAGCCCAAGTACTTGTGTAGACATGATTGATGATGTTATGACAATTTCATCTTTTATTTAATTGAGGTTTAATTTTCTGCACTTCACTCTTAATTGATCTGGCCAATTAGTTTGGGGAAACCTGTGGGTTTTCTATGACTTGGAAGTTGATTAGTTAACTTAGACCACGAGGGTTAAATCCATAGGGTTCTATGGCGGTCTATACCCAAATCCTGTGTAGTTACAAGGGAGCTAGGGAGATCCCCTAGAATACCCGAAAGGGATGTCCATGAAACTTTATGCAATTATAGTTATTACAACTCTCACTAGCCCGTAGCAGGGTTGGTAATTGTAATTGGATTCAATCAGACCTCACACCAAGGCTGGTTAACTAGATTATAGAATCCTGGCTAGCAATAATGATTGAGGAAAGTCATAACTGAATCATGAAAGTCTATATCAAGGACTTGTGGTGAAATCTGAATCCCTAGGCTTTTATTCATTATTTCTTCTACTCATATTCCTACTCTATTCTCTTTACTTTTATGTTGTTTTCTTTTATGTTATTCCGCTGTTATCACTCTTATTCGATCGCTTGAGCATTATTGGAGTAAGTATACTCTAGTAATCAATCACAATCCCTTAGATACGACAACGTCGGAATACTTGTTGGCTACACTGATAGTGTTTGCTTGCACTTCATTCCATCCTTATTCCACTCTATTCCATCCATGTATTTCACACCACAATTCGCACATCAAGTTTTTGGCGCCATTGCCGGGGATTGTTTCATTGATATTAGAGGAATTAACAAGATAGTGAATCAAGCACTTTTATTTTATTTTTCTGTTTTACTTTGAAATTTCTTTCTTCTTCTTTTCAGAAAAATTTTTCTGGTGCATGAAGCAAACCTTAATCCCTTTGGATCCAGAAATTGAAAAGACAATTCGAAGAATTCGAAAGGAGAAAAGGGTAGTTTGAAATTTGCAGCCAGAATTAGAGAAGATGGTAGCCCCAAACAACAACCCGAATGGAGGACATATTCCTCTTCGAACTTTTGTTGTCCCAAAAGTTCAGAATGCTATGTCTAGTATTCGAAATCCAGCACTAGAGGCGAAAAATTTTGAGATCAAACTAGCTTTGATTCAAATAGTGCAAAATAACCAATTTTCAGGAGCACCTAATGAAGATCCAAAGCATTCAAATATAACGGGGTGTCAGAGGAAGCAATCAAGCTTAGATTATTCTCTTTTTCACTTAGAGATGGAGCTAGAAGGTGGCTGAATTCTTTGCCACCCATTTCAGTTGACACATGGGACTCTTTAGCCTAGAAATTTCTTACTAAATACTTCCCTCCTTTGAAGACTACCAAGCTCAAAATTGAAATTGTGAATTTCACACAATCTGACAGAGAATCTCTCTATAATGCTTGGGAAAGATTCAAGGAGTTGTTGAGGAAATGTCCACATCATGGCATGCAGGATTGGCTAGTCATGCAAGTGTTCTATGGAGGATTAGGCCCTAACACCAAAACAGTGGTAGATGCAGCTGCTGGAGGAACCTTTCTAAACAAAGATTATGCTGAAGCCTATGAGTTACTTGAAGAGGTCACCAAAAATGCCTCTGATTGGAGCTCTACGAGGGATAATGACAAGAAAGTAACTAGTATTCAAGATATTGATGCAATTGCAAAACTTTCTTCCAAATTGGATTAGGTACTTTCTCTCCACACTACTCTACTCAAAGGAAACTCCATGGGAGGCATGCAAGAAGAAGCTGAGGAGGTGAACTATCTAGGAAATAACAATCAATACTCCAACACTGACAATAATGGGTGGAGAAAACCCAATTTCACATGGAAGAAATCAAGTCAAGGATTGCTGCCTTTTCAACAACAACAACCTCCAAGTATGAATTTAGAGGGAGCAATAACCAAGCTGGCAGCATCACAAGCGGACCTCACAAAGAGAACTAATCAATTCATGGTCACTACTAATGCTTCCATAAAGCAACTAGAGAACCAGGTAGGCCAAATTTCTCAACTTTTAACTACTAGACAACCTGGCTCACTACCTAGCACCACTGAAGCAAATCCAAGAGAGCATGTCAATGCCATTTTTCTGAGAAGTGAGAAGGTAGCTGAGATTGCCTTGAAAGAGACTCCCACAACTGAAGAAGAGAATGAAGAAGAGCCCACACCTAAAGAAGAAGCAGAATAACCTGAACTTGAACCTAAGAAGGCATTTAAAATCATCCCAGAAAAGAGGCCAGAATTACAGAAGTAGGAGAAGAAGCCAAAGTCCAAATTTTTTCCTAACAATCCTCCACCATACAAGCCGCCTCTTCCTTTTCCTAATAGGTTTAGAAAGCAGAAGCTGGACTAACAGACTGCCAAATTTCTAGACGACCATGAGACAGTTGCACTCACTGAAGAGTGTAGTGCAATCCTCCAAGGGAAGTTACCAACCAAGGCAAAAGATACAGGAAAATTCATTGTACCCTGTAAAATAGGTAATTTAGATGTGGGTAAGGCATTGTGTGATCTAGGGGCTAGTGTGAATTTAATGCCTATCTCTTTATTCAAGAAATTGGGCATTAGGAAAGTAAAGCCCGCCAAGGTGATTTGAGAGTTTGCTGATAGATCCCTTAAACACCCATATAGTTTGGTGGAAAATGTCCTGATTAGAGTAGGCAAATTCTTCTTCCCAGTGGATTTTGTGGTACTTGATATGGGAGAGGATTCAAATATCCCCTTAATATTAGGAAGATCTTTCTTGGCAACTGGTAAAGCCATAATAGATCTAACTGCTAGAGAGCTCAGTCAATGAAGACCATGCCACTTGCAAACTTTTTGAAGACCCTCAGCCATGCAATACAAATGAAAAGCTCCAAGAAGAGAAGGTTGAAGTCAAGGCTGTGAAACTAGTATAGCCTGCTGTCAAAGCCCCAAATGCAATGAAAAAGAAAAAGAAAGCTAAGAATAAAAAGAAGAAAGGCAAGGGAACTCAAGAATGGTGTTATTCTGGATGCCCTACTTGCCTTAAGAAGATTCTGAAGATGGTTGGCTGCCCAAGCAAAGAAGGAAAGAGAGTGGGAGAGCTTAAGCTTTCTCCCTATAGCCCTCTCAATGTGCCATGAAGAACCTGAGATAGTCGGGCTAAGCACTATAAACTAAGCGCTTGTTGGGAGGCAACCCAATGGTTTTTTTTTCTTCGTTTGTATTTCCTTTCCTTTTTGTGTTTAATTTTGCATTTTGTTTCTCTCTTTAAGTCAATATTTTTACTACTCAGAGCCACTCAAACAATTATTTGAAGCTTTGCAGGTATTGGATTCAAAATGGCACAAGAACGAGTTGATTTTCGCACAAAAAGTCAAAAAAAAAATTCTTTTTTTCAAAAATTTTTTCAACATCACAGCAGCCCCTTCCAGTGCCTATGACCTTCCAGCAGCCTTCCTGTGACCCAAGAAAAAAAAAATCATCATCATCCATGGACGAATCCAAGTAGGCTACTTCTATCAGGTTGGACCTTTCCTTTACTTTTTTATTTTGCATTGAGGATATTGCAAATTTTAAGTGTGGGGGAGGGACACATGTGTTTAGTTGAATAACTAAGTAGCCTAGAATTTGAGTGTCTGAGTAGAATAATAGTCGTAATTTTTAGTTTACATGATTGCATGAAAATTTTTATTTTTGTTTAAGTTTTGCATGAATGCGTGATTGCATGATTGTGTGTTTTGACTAAAAACCATGGCCAAAGTGAAAATTGTGCTTAACTGATAATATCATGGGATGAGGAAGCTTGATATGAGATGGAAACAATGCATGATTATTCATTATATCTTATTCCATTGATTATTGGAAAGCTTATGGGAAGTTTGAGCCAACTTTGATTTTGTGTGATCCCATATTGATAATTCCCATTGTGTGCATAATTACTTTGATAGTGGAATGAATGAGAATGCATGAGGATGAATCATAGACAATTGTGAGCTTTTGAGCCATAAGAGTTACATATTTGAAGCTCTTAAATTGTTTCAAGAGTGTCATGCAAATTTTTTTGATTTTTCTAGAACTTGCTCTGTTATACATATTGAGACCACAATGAAATCATGAACACTAAGGAGATTAGGGCACCTAGGTTTAGCCATTTTATCCTTTCATAGCCACCTTGCATAATCACCACTAGTTGACCCTTTTTGAGCCTTAGCCTTCCTTTCTTTTAACCACATTTTAAGCCATATAAACATTCCTTTGATTTATCCCATATTTTGAACCTAACACCTTGAAGGATTGTGTGAATTTAAGGCATGGAATTGTTGCCTAGTTAGTAACTAGGGAAGTGAAAAGAAAGAGCCTCAAAAGATATGAAAATCTCCCAAGAAAAAGGAAAAATCCAGAAAAGAAAAAAAAAAGGAAAAGAAAGAAAAAGAAAAAGAAAGGAAATGAAAAGAAAAACAGCAACAAAAGCAAAAGAATGAGAAAGAAGGGAGAAAAATATGCAAGTATGAGGCTTGGCAAGTGGAGAGTGACTGAGCTAAAGGGTAGCCTTAATTCACATAATCTCTTCTTGGTGTATTTTACCTTTAAATTTCACCACCATTGACCTCTCTTCACCTTCCTAAAGCCCCATTACAACCCTAAAAACACCCTTTGATTGGTGTTTGTGGTTTATTATTAAAGTGGTGGAGATTTGATATATGAGCAAACCTATGAAAAATTTTTGAATTGCATTGACTTAAGTGTATATTCAACCCTCTAAACAATTGAGAGATTAGAGTGAATTTTGATCCTTGTGAGGGAATTCATCTTCATTGCATTTAATTTCATGAAACTTGATGAGTTGTTGTGTACATGTGCACTTACTTTGATACCTTATACCTTTGTAATGGCCTTCCATGATTTGATAACCCAATTATATGGTAACTTTCAACATCCACTTGAGTGAGAAATTGAGCCTAACCATAGCTTATTTTGAAAGCTACCTTGGGTGTGGGACTATTCCATCTTGAAATGAATAATCTTGCCTTGTGATATGATAATTAGTTTCCAATAAATCCCAAGTGAATGATTCTGAAGCCAATATGGTTAGTAGGTCCTTTTTGAAAGTCTTGTTGCCTTGCTTATTTTATTTCTCTTTAGTTTTACTCAAGGACGAGCAAAAGGCTAAGTGTGGGGGAGTTTGATGAGTGTAATTTATATAGATATTTTGGCATAAATTCCCTTGCATTTAAGTCCCAAAATAATATAGATTAAGGTGCTTTTAATGTTTTTTTACTATTTTGCAGGAACCAAGCACCAAAAGGAACCAAATATAGGAAAACAGTAAATTACAAAAATGCCACTCGTCGTGGCGAGCTAGATGACCTTTGGAGCTGTTTTGAAGAGTTTTAACCTAACTTGACTTATGGGAATCCTTCTCCTACAAGAATCGAGACTCCAAGACATCAAAGGCTCCCCAGAATTATTATTCAAGTAGGATTAAAGTTGTGTAATTGCATTATAATTAGAATCCTCATTAAAGTATGATTAGGATTTCCTTATAACTAAGGAGTGTAACTCAACTTAGAGTCCTAGGATGAGTCTAATTAGGAATGGAGATATTATAAATAGAAGAAGGGACTGAGAAGTAAAAAGGGGGAAGCCATCCACGCACCAAGAAGTCCATAAGCAAGCAAGCAAGGCGTCACTCATCTTCATCTTCTCCATGTTCTTTTATTTCATCTTAATGTATTCTTTCATCATCATGTGTAACTAAATTATTCTCTACAGGCTAAGATGTAGCCCAAGTACTTGTGTAGACATGATTGATGATGTTATGACAATTCCATCTTTTATTTAATTGAGGTTTTATTTTCTGCACTTCCCTCTTGATTGATCTGGCCAATTAGTTAGGGGAAACTTGTGGGTTTTCTATGACTCAGAAGATGACTAGTTAACTTAGACCACAAGGGTTAAATCCATAGAATCCTGTGGCAGTCTATACCCAAAATCTTATGTAGTTACATGGGAGCTAGGGAGATCCCCTAGAATACCCAAAAGGGATGTCTGTTAGGACTTATTTTAGTCACGTTTCAGCCCCATAATTTCTTGGTTTAGTGACACATTATTAGGCTATTTCATTTGATTTAAATCACTTTTCAGATTCTTGAATTCATATGGATGATATTATAAATTGAGCTTAATTGCATGTTTTTAACTAACATTTACATTTTCACAAGTGATTAATTTCTATGCCAAGAACAAGCATTGAAGAGTCAAGCTGGAAAATAAAAAAATCGCAATGCTGCTAGTGGACGCTGTGGCGCTCAAGCCCAGCGCTGTGGTGCTGCATTCCAGAGACCAACGCTGCCAATTCTGCCAATGGACACTGTGGCACCCATATCTCACCGTCGTGGCACCCAGAGCCTGCATTGATGCGATTTTGAGGAGTTTTAAGCCAAGTCAATTACTGGGAAGCCTTGTCATACAAGGATTGGGACTCCTAAGCTTGGAAGACTCTCTAGAATCAAGATTAAAGTGGAATTAAAGTCTTGGAAAAATATATCCACTTAGAGTCCTAGTTAGAGTATGATTAGGAATGACTTGTACTTATAATTATAATTTAATTAAGAGTCCTATTTTGAGTCTAACTAGGAATGCATATATTTTAAATAGCCAAAGAGGCTAGAGAGGAGAAGAGCCCCATGACACTTACACCACAGCTGCTGCTAGAATAGGATCTACATGTGCCACTACTGAGAACACGCTCATCCATTATTCCTACTACCGAGACTCCATCTAGTATTTTTCTCTTTTGTTTATTTTTGTTCAAAGTGATCATGCTTTCAATCCAGAATTTTGCTGCATCTGTTAGTATGGTAGCTTAATTTCTTTTATGCATAGTTAGACTTATCTAAGCCATGATACCAAATTTTTGAGACAAGATTATGATTTGAATGTTTGATAAATTGATTTTGAGTATTCTGAAATTATTTGACAGCATTGTTATTGAATCTATTTGGATCTGTTTGGAGTAGCTAACCAACCTATTTGAATGATTCATATTGTTAGCCAGTTAAGTAAGTCTAGAACCTTAATTAATTAGCACAAGTAACAACTAGTTAATCTTGGAATTAGGTTGATTAGAATAATATCATATCTGAATTACATAAAGCCACTGGTGGACCTTTATGGTTTAGGTTAGATGATTTTTTCCATAGATCTTAATGCTCCAAGTTTGGTTAAATCTCATACGCTGGTGTATTGAGGTTATTGGACTTGGTAGGTTTTGTGCTCAAACGTTCTAGTTACAAAACAAACGGTAAGGGAAGATAGGGAATTTTGTCATACAAAGTTCTACAGTCTAGCTATTCGAAATTAATTTACATATGTGTCAATGATCAAATTTTTGTTATCATGGTGAGGATCTGTCGATGCTAAGCATGCTTTATTCCATTATTCACTCGATTTAATTCTCTTAATTCTCTTTTAATTACTTCTAAATCTGCCCAGAATTTATAATTCTGCAATTACCTATCAAAACCCCCCTTTTCCTTTTCGTTTGCTTAGGTTAGTTAGTAGTTTATTTTTCTGTTAATTCAATTACTAGTTTACTTCCTTTTAATCCTATTAGATTAAATACACACTTCCTCGTGGGATCGATCCTTCTTGCCCTATATTATAGTATAATTTTAAGGGAGTAGTGAATTAATTTGTGAGGCTACAACAACTCTTACAAATTTTGGCGTCGTTGCTGGGGAAGCAACAATTTAATCTCTTAGGATTGTTAGTATTTTATGTGTTTTCATTGTTTTGAATATTATAGGTTTAATTGATTTATGTTCTTGAGGAGTGGAAGAATAATTTCCAGCTGCCAAGACTAAACAGAATTGGAAGAAAGGTTCAACATCAACCCATTATTCGAACCTGACACTACATTTGAAAGGGAGATGGCAACCTTGAAACAATTGGTAGAACCAGACTTAACAATTCAGCCATTGGCAATAGCATATCCTGCCCTTACTGTGCCTTTGAAGCTCAATTCGGGATTCATCAACTTGCTACCCAAATTTCATGGGAGGCCAGGAGAGGATCCATACCGCCACATCAATGAATTTATGATCACTTGCTCAACCATTCAGCAAGAGGGAGTTACCGAAGATCAAGTGATGCTGAGAGCTTTTCCTTTCACATTGCAAGATGTAGCCAAAGATTGGTTGTACTATCTAATGCCTAGATCTATCACCTCATGGCAGCAACTTCACAAAATGTTTCTAGAAAATATTTTTCCAGCATCTCGCATTGGTTCAATTCGAAAATAAATTTATGGAATCGAGCAAGCAGGTGGTGAAAATTTGTATGAGTATTGGGAGCGCTTCAACAAACTATGTGCATCATATCCGAAGCACCAAATCAATGACCAACTTCTCATACTATATTTTTATGAGGGATTAACACCCCATGACCGAGGAATGATTAATGCTGCAAGTGGTGGAGCCCTTGTAGATAAAACACCTGAACAAGCCCAAGCTCTAATTAACAACATGGCTCAGAACTCTCAACAATTTGGGGAAAGGAGTGGTTCTTTCTTGCACCCTCCTAATGCCGCAAGCAACACTAATGCACAACTTACCCAGCTGCAAGCCATAATAAATCAAATGGTGATCGGTTTAGCTTTAGCACCTATTTGTGGTATATGCACAGCTCCAGGACACTTGACTGATTCTTGTCCTAATTTACAACAACCGGGAGAGGTAAATGCCATGTACAATAACAAAAGGTATGATCCCTTTGCTCCTACCTACAATGAGGGGTGGAGAGATCACCCAAATCTCAGATATGAACCACCAAGAAATAATCCTCCAGGGTTTGATCAAGTTCAACGCCCTCCACCACAAGTGTAAGCTACTAACAAAACTCAGTTAATGATTGAGCAACTAATGAAGCACATTCTCTATGCAAACTGAACTCAACAAAAATTTCACTGATTTGAGACATGATTCTGAAAATAAATTCCAAGCTTTAGAAGGACAGATCAAGCAACTACAAACTCGCATCTCCAACAATGAAGTGATGGTTGGGAATTTTCAAGCCCAAATAAACAATAGGTTACCTTCTCAACCTTTTGACAATCTAAAGGAAAGCGTGAATACTATCATGCTATGAAGCTGGCATGAGCTGCACCCTAGCTCATCCACTATGCAGCTGAAAGGTGGGGAAGATGAAACAGAAGTTAGCCAGCAAAAGGAGCAACGGCAGCAGCCGCTGCCAGTACCTAATCAGCCCAAACAGATTCTGCAAAAAGCACTGAAACAAGCCAAAGCTGGATAGCTACAAGAGCAGTGCTGCCAGCCCAGTTCTAGACAACAAAACAGTAGCAATAAGACACCTTTCCAGCAGCAGAAAAAGGAAGAAACAAAGCTGGAAAAATCTAGAGAAAATAGGTACATTCCAAAGCCTCAATTCCCTCAAAGGTTCATGCAAAAGAAGCACGAGGAGGCCAATCAAGAAATTCTGGAAACATTCCAAAAAGTGGAGGTAAATATTCCACTGCTGGATGCTATCAAGCAAGTTCCAAGGTATGCTAAATTTCTTAAAGAGCTTTGCACTTCTAAAAGAAAATTAATTGGCAATGAGAAAATTAGTGTAGGGGAAAATGTTTCTGCTGTTTTCCAAAAGAAAATTCCCACAAAATGAAAAGATCCGGGAATGTTCACCATCCCCTGTAAAATTGGTAATACTTCTTTTGGAAAAGCTATGTTAGATCTAGGAGCTTCAATTAATGTCATGCCTAGAAATATCTATGAAAAATTGAACCTAGGAAATTTGAAAGAAACTGGCTTAATAATTCAATTAGCTAACAGAAGTAATGTGTACCCAAATGGAGTCATAGAGGATGTCCTAGTACAAGTAAATGAATTAGTATTCCCTGCTAATTTGTATGTGCTTGATATGGGAGATGAGGGTAACTCAGGAAATATTCCATTGCTTTTAGGGAGACTGATAATTACATTTTATATAGACTTTTATGATTCAATTCCCTTGCATTTACATTCTTAATTAAAGTAAAACATGTTGCATTTGATATGATTTCCTTTTGTTTTAGGTTTAGACTTCAATTGGAAGCAAAATAAAAAATTCAGCATTCTACCCAAGCTCGCCGTGGCAAGCCATACCATAGAGCTTCAGAGGCCAAGCAGCATGACCTCGCCGTGGTGAGACCCCTGACTCGCCATGGCGAGGCCTTCCAGAGAGCAATTTCCAATTTCGTGCACATGCTCGCCGTGGCGAGGCTACCCTTCGCTGTGGCAACCCGAAGGCCTTCCGAAGATTAATTGAAGAATTCTAAACCATCTGAACTTCCGGGAATCCTTCTCCTACAAGAATTGAGACTCCAAGGCATAGAAGACTCTCCAAAATTATTAATTAAGTAGGATTAGAGTTGTGTAATTATTATTATGTAATTAAAATCTCAATTAAAGGATGACTAGGATTAGATTAGGATTAGGAATTATAACACAACTTAAAGTCCTAACTTGACTCTAACTAGGACTGGAGGCTATATAAATAAGAAGGAGGACTGAAAGGAAAGACACCACACCATCTACAGTCGCAACACAGCAAGCAAGCAAGCTTTAAGGCATCCTTCCACAAGGCGTCACCCATCTTCATCAACACCATGTTTTCTTATTTTATCATTCTGTTTTCTTCCATCATCATGTGTAGCTAATCTTCTATCTAGGGGCTAAGATGTAGCCCAAGTGCTTGTATAGACACGATTGATGATGTTATGACAGATTTAGCTTTTAATTAATTGAGGTTTAATTTTCTGCACTTACTCTTGACTGATCTGGCCAATTGGAAAGGAGAAATCCGTGGGTTCTCTATAACTCGGGAGATGATTAGTTAACCTAGATCATGAGAGTTAAATCCATGGGGTTCTATGGCTGTCTATACCCAGAATTCTGTGTAGTTACAAGGGAGCTAGGGAGATCCCCTAGAATACCCGAAAAGGATGTTCAAAGAACTTAATGCAATTATGTTATTAAAACTCGCACTGGCCTGTAGCAGGGTTGGTAATCGTAATTAAGGTTATTCTGACCTCACGCCAAGGTAGGATAATTAGATTAGGGAATCCTAGCTATCAATTAATAATCGTAGAAGTCATAACTGAATCATGAATGCCTATGTCAAGGCTTGTGGTGAAATCTGAATCCCTAGGCCTTACTTCTCTGAATTCTCACTTACAAATCTCTTATCTATTTTACTGTTGTTTTATCTTATATATTACTGTTGTCATCACTCTCTTATGACTGTTTGAGCATTATTAGAGTTAATACACTTTAGTAATCAATTATAATCCCTTGGGTACGACAACCCCGGAATATTTACTGGCTACTTTGATAGTGTACACTTGCACTTCATTCCACCTTTATTTCACATCCATTCTACATCTATTTTATACACCCTAATCCGCACATCAGAGACCATTCTTAAAAACTTCAAGGACTAAAGTTGATGTGCACAATGGTAGTTTAACTATGGAATTTGATGGTGAGGTTATTAAATTTAATATATTTGATGCCATTAGATATCCTGTTGATGTTAACTATTTATATGCATTGGATGTTATTGATGAAATGTCCCAGAAAGTTTATGAATTAGAAAAATCTGATGAGTTAGAAACTGTTATTACTAAAAGTATGCTTGATAGGGATATAGATGAAAATGATTTTATGTTGCATGATGCTTTGGTAGATACAATTTCAGCATTGAACTCCTCACATCAAATGTATGCAGATTCATATTTACTTCTCCCTACACAGCATGTTAAAATTGTTTCACCTCACATTTCACCTCCTACCCTAGACTTGAAACCTTTGCCTGAAAATTTAAAATATGTGTATTTAGGGGAAAAGGAAACCTTACTTGTGATAATTTCAAACTCTTTGACTGAATTACAAAAAGAAAAATTGGTTAGAGTCCTTAGGGAATATAAAGAAGCTATTGGGTGGACATTGTCTGACCTAAAAGGATTAAGCCCTACATTATGCACCCATAAGATAGCTTTAGAGCCTAATGCAGCCCCTAAGAGTGATCCTCAATGCCGCCTCAATCCTCCCATGATGGAAGTAGCGCATAAAGAAATTCTTAAGTGGGTAGAAGCAGGAGTTATATACCCCATAGCTAATTCAGAGTGGGTTAGTCTTATTCATGTAGTTCCTAAAAAGGGAGGAACCACGGTAGTAACCAACCAGCAGGGTGAACTTATACCCACACGTGTTCAAATAGGTTGGAGAGTTTTCATAGATTATAGGAAACTAAATAAAGCCACGAAAAAAGACCACTTCCCTCTCCCATTCATGGACCAAATGTTAGAGAGATTAGCTGGTCATTCATTCTTTTGTTTCCTAGATGGATATTCTGGTTATTTGTAAATACCCATTGCACTAGAAGATCAAGATAAAACCACCTTCACCTACCCGTTTGGCACTTATACATTCAAACGCATGCCATTTGGTTTATTCAATGCACTTGCCACATTTCAAAGATGCATGATGAGCATTTTCTCTGATTTTATTGAAGAATTCATGGAAGTTTTTATGGATGATTTTACTGTACATAGACACTCATTTGATAAATGTTTGCATAATCTAGCATTAGTCCTTAGGCGCTGCATTGAAACCAAGCTGATTTTGAATTTTGAAAAATGCCATTTTATGGTTAATCATGGTGTTGTCCTAGGACATGTTGTTTCAGCTAAAGGATTAGATGTTGACAAAGCTAAGGTGGAAGCAATTCAGACCTTACCATATCCATCTACAGTTAAAGAAATTCAATCTTTTCTAGGGCATGTAGGTTTTTATAGGCGTTTTATAAAGAATTTTTCAAAAATTGCCTCTCCCTTATGCGCCCTATTGACTAAAGATGCTGAATTTATTTTTTCTGATGATTGTAAGTGTGCTTTTGATGAACTGAAAAGTTGTTTGATCACACCTCCCATTGTCCAAGCACCAAATTGGGCACTTTCTTTTGAATTGCTATGTAATGCCTCGGACAAGGCAGTAGGTGCCGCACTTGGACAGAGGAAAGGAAAGGAATTTTATGTTATATGCTATGCTAGTCGCACTTTAGATCATGCATAATGCAATTACACTATCACTAAGAAAGAATTGTTCGCCATTGTGTTTGCTTTAGAAAATTTCAGATCATATTTACTTGGTGTTAAGGTAATTGTATTTTCTGACCATGTTGCCCTGAAATTTTTATTGCAAAAGAATGAGGCCAAACCTAGGCTACTTAGATGGATTTTACTCCTATAGGAATTCGACCTTGAAATTAAGGATACAAAAGGTTCGAATCACCATATAGCTGACCATCTAAGTAGAATCCAAACTGGGGAAACTAGTAGAGAACTAGGAGATTTTTTTCCTGATGAGCAATTATATGCATTGACTAGTAATATCCCTTGGTATGCTGACATTGTTAATTATTTAGTGACTAAAAGTTTTCCTCCAGACTTACCTAGGCATGCTAAAGAGAAAATTAAATCCCAAGCTAGGTTCTACATATGGGATAACCTTTATTTATGGCACTCTTGCAGCAATCAAGTCATTAGGCACTGTTTAGATGAAGCTAAAATTTTTGGTGTTGGAATTCTGTCATTCCTGTGAGGGAGGAGGTCATTTTGGACCCAAAAGAACATCACACAAGGTGCTGGAGTGTGGTTTCTATTGGCCCACCATTCATAAAGATTGTTTTCACTTCTGTCGTGCATGTGAGCTATGCCAAAAAACTGGTAATATTGGGAATAGAAATCAAATGCCACTTTATAATGTTTTTGTTTGTGAAATATTTGATGTATGGGGATTGATTTCATGGGCCCATTTCCCCCTTCCTTTGGTTACACATATATCTTGGTTTGTGTTGATTACTTGTCAAAATGGGTAGAAGCTTTCCCTACTAGGAATGATGATGCGAAAATTGTAGTCAAGCATATAAAAAATGACATTGTGAATAGGTATGGGATGCCAAGAGCAATAATCAATGACAAAGGCCACACTTCTGTAACCGCACCTTAAAAGCTTTATTAGACAAATTTCAGGTCACTCATAAAGTGTCTACTGCCTACCACCCCCAAACAAATAGGCAAGCCGAGAGTACTAATAGGGAAATAAAGGGAATTCTGGAAAAAATTGTTAGACATGATAGGAAAGACTGGAGTTTGAGATTAGGTGATGCTTTATGGGCCATAAGAATAGCTTATAAAACCCCCATTGGCATGTCACCTTATAGAATTGTTTTTGGCAAAGCTTGTCACCTCCCTATAGAACTAGAGCATAAATCTTTTTGGGTTGTCAAGTAGTGTAATCTTGATTATAATCTAGCTGGAAGAGAGCGCAAATTACAGCAACAGGAATTAGAGGAATTGAGGTTAGAAGCCTATGACAACTCAGTAATATACAAGGGCAAATCCAAAGCTTTCCATCATGCTAAGTTAACTAGGAAAAAATTTCATGTAGGTAAAAAAGTGCTGCTATATAATTCAAGATTGAAATTATTTCCTGGAAAACTTAAGTCAAGGTGGCTTGGACCTTTTGTTGTCACTCATGTCCATCCTCACAGAGCTGTAGAGATTAGGAGCCTTGATACTAATAAAATTTTCAAAGTAAATGGACACAGGTTGAAGAAATTTTATGAAGGTGATGCTGCCTGGATGGTGGAAGCAATTCAGTTGGAGGATCCATGAGCTAGAAGATGGTCGAGCCAATGACATAAAACAAAGGCGCTTCTTGGGAGGCAACCCATGTTAATTTCAAGGAAGTTTGCATTTTTAATTCTGTCTTTTTTTTTATTTTTATTTTTGTCATATTTTCTTATTCTTATTTCTATCAAATTTTCCATTTTAGTTTATTTTAATTTTTCTTTGCATTAGGGACAATGCAAAATTTAAGTGTGGGGGGGAGAATGGAAAATTCTGCATGTTTGTATAACTTAACTACTCTCTACATATAAATTTTTGCATCCTCTTCTGAATTCTGCATTCAAGAGAAAACAAGAAAACCTCTTGAAAGTGTAGTCTCATATTAAATGAGTATAACCCACGACATAAGTGAATATGGCTGATATGGACCCTAACTCAAAAGCTAAATCTCAAACCTATACATTGTATAATGTGATTGATCATGAGATCCAAGTGAGCTATTTGAGCCGAGTGAAGGTTGGGACATTCATGCCAACTTGAGAGTTCATATAATATTTTTTTCATGCGTGTATTTTGTTCAATCTAGGGTATAGACCTCTGAAATTTGCTCTAAGCCTTACCATATATTTAGAGTTATATCTGCATGCTTGAAAGTGATTTGGGCACTTAGGTTTAACCAATTTAGCCTTTCACAGCCCACCGTGCATAATCAACACTAGTTGACCACTTTTGAGCCTTAGCCTTTATTTCTTTCTTTTAAGCACATTATAAGCCACATACCATTCCTTTGATGTATTCCCAATTTTGAACCCAACACCTTGAAGGACTATGAGAATTTGAGACATCAAAAAGGTTTTCTATTTAGTAACTAGGAAAGTGGAAAGAAAGAGCATCAAAAGATGTGAAAATTCCCAAAGCAAACTGCAGAAAAAGAAAAGAAAGAATTCTGAAAAGAAAAAAATGATGAATGAAGCTGAAAAGAAAAAATTTCTGCAAGCAAAAGCAAAAGCTTGAAAAAGAAGGGAGAAGCAAAATATGCAAGTATGAGGCTTGATAGTGGAAAGTGAGTGAGCTTGAAAAAAGTATGCTTGAATTCACATAATCTCTTCTTGTTGTAATTTAACCCTTGATTCCATCTCCATTAATCCTTTCTTACCTTACCTAAGCCCCATTACAACCAAGGAAAAGTCCTTTTGATTCAAGTATGCAATATGCTCTAAGAGGTGGAGGTAAGACTAAAAATCAAATTTTAGTAGTTCTTGCTTTATGATTATGATCTTGAGAGTGAATACCTTAAACCTAAACACTTGAGAGAATTGAGTGTAAACACATATATCCAATGAGGATCATTCACGTTATGCATTATGAAATCTGAGTTAAGAGTCTTTGCTTAATGACATATCTACTTATGTTTGTGAGGTAATGACTTACTTGACATGGTGAATTACAATTCTCAGGAGAGTTTTCTTTGTTTTGTTCTTAGTTTGATCAAGGACGATCAAGAGTTTAAGTGTGGGGGAATTTGTTAGGACTCATTTTAGTCACATTTCAGCCCCATAATTTCTTGGTTTAGTGACACATTATTAGGCTATTTCATTTGATTTAAATCACTTTTTAGATTCTTGAATTCATATGGATGATATTATAAATTGAGCTTAATTGCATGTTTTTAACTAACATTTGTATTTTCACAAGTGATTAATTTCTATGCTAAGAACAAGCTAGAAAATAGAAAAATGGCAATGCTGCTAGTGGGCGCTGTGGCGCTGCATTCTAGAGACCAACGCTGCCAATTCTGCCAATGGACACCGTGGCACCCATATCTCACCGCCATGGCACCTAGAGCCTGCATTGATGCGATTTTGAGGAGTTTTAAGCCAAGTCAATTACCAAGAAGCCTTGTCATACAAGGATTGGGACTCCTAAGCTTGGAAGACTCTCTAGAATTAAGATTAAAGTGGAATTAAAGTCTTGGAAAAATATATCCACTTAGTGTCCTTGTTAGAGTATGATTAGGAATGACTTATACTTAGAATTATAATTTAATTAAGAGTCCTATTTTGAGTCTAACTAGGAGTGGATGTATTTTAAATAGCCAAAGAGGCTATAGAGGAGAAGACCCCCATGACACATACACCACAGCTGCTACCAGAACAGGATCTACATGCGCCACCACTAAGGAGACACTCATCCATTGTTCCTACTACCGAAACTCCATCTAGTATTTTTCTCTTTTTTTTTTTATTTTTGTTCAAAGTGATCATGCTTTCAATCCAGAATTTTGCTGCATCTGTTAGTTGGTAGCTTAATTTCTTTTATGCTTAGCTAGACTTATCTAAGCCATGATACCAAATTTGTGAGACAAGATTATGATTTGAATGTTTGCTAAATTGATTTTGAGTATTCTGAAATTATTTGACAGCATTGTTATTGAATCTATTTAGATCTATTTGGAGTAGCTAACCAACCTATTTGAATGATTCATATTTGTTAGCAAGTTAAGTAAGTTTGGAACCTTAATTAATTAGCACAAGTAACAACTAGTTAATCTTGGAATTAGGTTGATCAGAATAATTTCATATCTAAATTACATAAAGCCGCTGGTGGACCTTTATGGTTTAGGTTAGATGATTTTTTCCATAGATCTTAATGCTCCAAGTTTGGTTAAATCTCATGTGTTGGTGTATTGAGGTTATTGGACTTGGTAGGTTTTGTGCTCAGATGTTCTAGTTACAAAACAAATGGTAAGGGAAGATAGGGAATTTTGTCTTACAAAGTTCTACAATCTAGCTATTCGAAATTAATTTACCTATGTGTCGATGATCGAATTTGTGTTATCATGGTGAGGATATGTCGATGCTAAGCATGCTTTATTCCATTATTCACTCGATTTACTTCTCTTAATTCTCTTCTAATTACTTCTAAATCTGCCTAGAATTTATGATTCTACAATTACCTATCAAAACTCGCCTTTTCCTTTTTGTTTGCTTAGGTTAGTTAGTAGTTTATTTTTCTGTTAATTCAATTACTAGTTTACTTCCTTTTAATACTATTAGATTAAATACACGCTTCCTCGTGGGATCAATCCTACTTGCCCTATCTTATATTATAATTTCAAGGGAGTAGTGAATTAATTTGTGAGGCTACGACAACTCTTACAATGTCCATGAAACTTAATGCAATTATGGTTGTTACAACTCGCACTGGCCCGTAGCAGGGTTGTTAATTGTAATTGGATTCAATCGAACCTCACGCCAAGGCTGGTTAACTAGATTAGGGAATCCTGGCTAGCAATTAATGATTGGCGAAAGTCATAACTGAATCATGAAAGTCTATATAAAGGACTTGTGGTGAAATCTGAATCCCTAGGCTTTTATTCATTATTTCTTCTACTCATATTCCTACTCTATTCTCTTTACTTTTATGTTGTTTTCTTTTATGTTATTCTGTTGTTATCACTCTTATTCGATCGCTTGAGCATTATTGGAGTAAGTATACTCTAGTAATCAATCACAATCCCTTAGGTACGACAACCCCGAAATACTTGCTGGCTATACTGATAGTGTTCGCTTGCACTTCATTCCATCCTTATTCCACTCTATTCCATCCATCTATTTCACACCACAATTCGCACATCATTAACCAAGTTTGTCCATTTTAGGAGTATTGCATTATGATAAACTACAAAATGACTGAACGCAAATGTCAAGCATAGATTGATGTAATATGACATATTAAACCATTTAGAGAAGAAGACAAATTTATGCCATTAAACAGACTTTCCTATCCTTTTTCTATTTCTTTCCTTTGTCAAGAGAGCTAGATGAGATGCTAAGAATAGAATAAACAGGCTGGCACAAAGATGAAGCCATAAGGCATAAGGAGAAGAAAAAGGAGTTAACCTGCATTAAAAAGTTACAGACCAAGGAATTGAGATTTGGTCAAAGAATCTGCCAAATTGACCAGGTTATTCTATTTTGGGAGCATTGCTTTATGACTAATCCCAAACTTAACCGAACCCAAATGTCAACCATAGATTGATATAATACAACACATTAAACAATTTGGACATGTTTTGGACCAAGGAATTGAGGTTTAGTCGATGAATCAGCCAAATTGAGCAAGTTCATTAATTTTGGTAGTATTGCCTTATGATTAGCTCCAAAGTTGACTTAACCCAAATGTCAAGCATAAATTGATTTAATATGACACATTAAACCATTTAGAGATGTTTGGGACCAAGGAATTGAAATTTGGTCGAAGAATCAACCAAGTTGACCAAGTTCAAGTTTTTGGGGAGTACTGTGTTACGACTAATTCTAATGTTGAGTGAACCCAAATGTGAAGCATAGATTGATGTAATATGACACATTCAACCATTTAGAGATGTTTCACATTAAGGAATTCAGATTTGGATGAAGAATCAACAAAGTTGTCCTAGTTCATCAATTTTGGGAGAATTGCGTTACGACTAGCACCAAAATTAATTGAAACAAAATGTCAAGCATAAATTGATGCAATATGACACATTAAACCTTTTAGAGATGTTTGGGACCAAGGAATTCTAATTTGGTCAAAGAATCAACCAAATTGACTAAGTTCATCCATTTTGAAAATTCTGCATTACAACTAATTCCAATGTTGCGCGAACCCAAATGTCAAGCATAGATTGATGTAATAGGACACAATAAACCATTTGGAGAAGTTATAGATCAAGGAATTGAGATTTGGTTGAAGAATCATCTAAATTGACCAGGTTCGTCTATTTTTGGAACATTGCTTTACGACTAACACCAAAGTTGACCATACCCAAATGTCAAGCATAGATTGATGTAATATAATACATTAATCCTTTTGGAGATGCTTGGGACCTAGGAATTGATGTAATATAATACTGTGTTATGACTAATTCCAATATTGAATGAACACAAATTTTAAGCATAGATTGATGTAATATGACACATTAAACCATTTCGAGAAGTTTGGGAGCAAGGAATTCAGATTTGGATGAAGAATCAGCCAACTTGACCTAGTTCGTCCATTTCGGGAGAATTGTTGCAAATATGACGGAACCCAATTATCAAGCATAGATTAATGTAATATGACAAATTAAATCAAACAAGTTGACTAAGTTCAACCATCTTAGGAATATTGCGTTACAAATAACTCCAAAGTTGACCAAACCAAATGTCAAGCATAGATTAATGTAATACGACACTTTAAACAATATGGAGGTGTTTGGAACAAGAGAATTCACATTTGATCGAAGAATTACCCAAATTGACCAAGTTCATCTAGTTTGGGAGTATTGCGTTTCCACTAATTCCAAAGTTGACTGAACCCAAAAGCCAAACATAGATTGATGTAATATGACACATCAAACCATTTAGAGACGTTTGGACAAAGGAATTCAGATTTGGTCGAAGAATCAACCAAGTTGACAAAGTTAAACCATTTAGGGAGTATTACGTTATGACTAAGTCAAAAGTTAATCGAACCTAAATGTGAAGCAATGATTGATGTAATATGACACATTAAACCATTTGGAGATGTTTGGACCAAGGAATTTAGATTTGATCGAAGAATTACCCAAATTGACCAAGTTCATCCATTTTAGGAGTATTATGTTACGACTAACTCCAAGATTGACTGAACCAAAATGTCAAGTAGATATTGATGTAATATGACACATTAAACCATTTAGAGATGCTTAGACAAAGGAATTTAGATTTGGTCGAAGAATCAACTAAGTTGACAAAGTAAAACCCTTTAGGGAGTATTATGTTGCAACTAACTCCAAATTTATCCGAACCCAAGTGTCAAGCATAGATTGATGTAATATGACACATTAAACCATTTGGAGATGTTTGGAGCAAGGAATTTAGATTTGGTTGAAAAATCAGCCAAAGTGACCAAGTTTGTCCATTTTGGGAGTATTCTATTATGACTAACTACAAAGTTTATTGAACCCAAATGTCATGTAAAGACTGATGTAGTATGGCACATTAAACTGTTTGGAGATGTTTGGCACCAAGGAATTTGGATTGGGTCAAAAAAATAACCAAACTGACAATGTTCTTCCATTTGGGAAATTCTACATGATGATTGATTCTAATATTGGGCGAACCCAAATGTCAAGTAGATATTGTTGTAATATGACACATTTAACCATTTGGAGATGTTTTGGACGAAGTAATTGAGATTTGGTTGAAGAATTAGCTAAATTGACTAGGTTCATCCATTTTGGGAGCATGACATTACGACTAACACCAAAGATGACTGAACCCAAATGTCAAGTAGAGATTGATGTAATATGACACATTTAACCATTTGGAGAAGTTTCAAACCAAGGAATTGATATTTGGTCAAAGAATCAGCCAAATTGACCATGTTGGTGTATTTTGGGAGCATTGCATTACAACTAACTCCAAATATGACCGAACTCAAATGCCAAGTATAGATTGATATAATATGACAAATTAAACCATTTGGAGATGTTTCAGACCAAGGAATTGAAAGTTTATTGAAGAATTAACCAAATTGACCAAGTTTGTCCATTTTGGAAGTATTCCGTTACGACTAACTACAAAGTTTGTTGAACCCAAATGTCAAGCAGAGATTGATGTAATATGACACATTAAACCGTTTGGAGATGTTTGTCACCAAGGAATTTTGATTTGGTCAAAGATTCTGCCAAATTGACAATGTTCGTCTATTTGGGAAATTCTGCATGACCACTGATTCTAATATTGTGTGAACCCAAATGTCAAGTAGATATTGTTGTAATATGACACATCTTACCAATTGGAGATGTTTCTGACCAAAGGATTGAGATTTGGTGGAAGAATTAGCCAAATTGACCAAGTTAGTCCATTTTGGCAGCATGGCATTACGACTAACACCAAAGTTGATCGAATGCAAATGTCAAGCATAGATTGATGTAATATGACGTATTAAACCATTTGGAGATGTTTGGGATCAAGGAATTCAGATTTGGTCAAAGAATCAACAATTCGTCTTTTTGGGAGTATGCATTACGACTCACTCTAAAGTTCACCAAACCTAAAGGTGAATGAAAGATTGATGTGATATGACACATTTAACCAGTTGGAGAAGTTTGGGCATAGGGAATTGAGATTTGGTCAATGAGTTAGCCAAATTGACCAAGTTCATCAATTTTGGGTGTATTGCATTACAACTAACTCCAAAGTTTTCTTAACCCAAATGTCAAGTATGTATTGATGTAATATGACACATTAAACCAGTTAGAGAAGTTTGGGACCAAGGAATGGTGAGTTAGTCGAACAATCAGCTAAATTAACCATGTTTATCCATTTTGGGAGTGTTAAATTCTAACTAACTCCAAAGTTAATAGAATGCAAATAAAAAGTATAGGTTGATGTAATATGAAATGTTTAACAAGTTGCACATGTTTGGCACTAAAGATTGAGATTTGCTTGAAGAAACGAGAATTGGTCAACAAATCAGCTAAGTTAACCAAGTTTGTCCATTTTGTAGTATTTCGTTACGACTAACTCCGAAGTTGACCGAACGCAAATGTCAAACATAGATTCATGTAATATGACGCATTAAACATTTGGAGAAGTTTCGGACCAAGGTATTGAGATTTGCTAAAGGAGTCAACCAAATTGACCGAGTTTGTCCATTTGGGGAGTATTGTTACGACTATCTTCAAAGTTGATCGAACCCAAATGTCAAGCAAAGATTAATGTAATATGACACATTTATTGGCTACATCATAGCCCCTAAGATAGAAAAATTAGAAATTCATGGAAGAAGAATAAAGTAACATAAAAGAAGACATGAAAATTAAAGGACAAGAGAAGAAGAAAAACTCAGGTTTGAAGCATATCGTTGCTTTTCTCCAAAACTCTCCTTAACAAGTAAAAATCTTGCAAATCTTTGTGTTTGGCGCCATGACCTAAACATCATGGCACCACAACGCCATTTTTACACTTTCAGATTGCTTTTGATCCCCCCTGGCACCACAACACCAACACCATGCCTTTAGGTTCCCTCTAATACACCTTTGGTGCCACTACACCACATGCCTTGTGCTACAACACTTGTTTGGCTCTTTTAGGTCCTCTACTCTGTTTTATGTGGCAACTCGTCTTTCTTGCCACACACTTGGTCCCTTCCATACTTACTTTTACCTTGAATTCATTCCTATAGCTGTAATCCATTAAATTTGTCACTTTATGCTCATTTTCTCACCTCGCTTTGCCATTTCCTTAAATCCTGCAAAGTAAGCAACTAAGGACTAAATACACTCCAATTTTCATAAAATAAGGACTCAAATGCAAGGGATTGAAGCCTAAACTGACTATATAAAATGCACTTATCACCCTTAGAAGAGATTTTATGCCCTAAAACAATTCCTTCCTTTACCATATAATGACACTTCTCCCAATTGAGAATTAAATTCACTCATTCACACCTAGTACTTTGGCTAAATTATTCAAACATGAATGAAAAGAAGGGCCAAAGACTATATAAGTCATCCATAAATACCTCAATAAAATCATCAACATTTCAAAAAAGATAGAAATTATGCAACTTTGAAATGTGGTGGAAGCATTGCAGAGACCAAATGGCATGGATAGCCAAATACTCTAAAGGGGCAGGTGAAGGCTATCTTCTCCTGATCTTCTGGAGCAATAAGAATTTATTGTAGCCTAAATAACCATCTAGGAAGCAATAATATTCTTGCCCAACCAGCTTCTCTAGGATCTGGTCATTAAAGGACGATGGAAAGTGATATTTTATGGTGGCACTATTCAACTTGTGATAGTCTATGCACATTGTTACGTTTTCTGGTGGCATTGTCCAACCAGTCACTATTTTGGTGGATATCAACTCCTTGTATTCATTAACCACCATTGTCATGCCTCCTTCTTGAGAACCACTTGAACTGGGCTCACCATGCACTATAAGAAATAGCATAAAATCACCCCAGCAACTAAAACTTCACTACTTTTCTCACCACCTCTTTCATTGTGGGGTTGAGGTGCCTTTAAGGCTACATTACATGCTTGTGTCCCTCTTCTAAAAGAAATTTGTGTGTGCATATAGTAGGATTGACTCCCTTGATATCCTCAATTGTCCACTCAATGGCTCCTTTATGCTGTCTGAAAATTCTAAGTAATTTTTCCTCATCCAAAGGGGTCAAAGATGCACTAATGATAACATGATAAGTGTCACCTTCCCTTAAAAAGCATATTTCAAATGAGGAGGTAGAGGCTTTAATTCTAGTTGTGGTGCACTATTTTTGGCAAAATTCTATAATTTGTAAACTACAACAACTAACTTTTGTTGCCAAGAATATGGAGGATTAGCATATAGTTGAGATATTCATTCAGAGACTTCTCTTTCAATGAGAATATTAGTATCCCCACTACCATACAGTGCCTTTTCTAGAGAAGTAGGAGGAGAATTACTTTGTATCAATTCAAAAATGCATTCTTCAATTGCATCAATTCTCAAGCAACTGTCTACTCATCAAGATGTTTGACGGCTTCAAAAAGATTAAAAACCACTTCTTTATCTTTAACTCTCAACTTTAGTTCTCCAATAGCCATATATATTTAAGCTCTACCAATTGCCAGGAAGGATCTCCCCAAAATTAGAGGAATTTCAATGTCTTCCTCAAAAGGGATGGGCACAAGATGGGATGTCTTGATGTCCCATACCAGCTTTAGAGATTCGAGACAATTTTGGGACGAGATAAATCAGGAATCAAGATGGTATCGAGGTCCTGACTAAAATAAGAGACAAGATGGAGACAAGGGAATTCTTGTCCTGATTTCATCCTAAGACTTGTCCCATCCTAATTGTCTTGATATATATATATATATATATATATATATACTTTGATTTTATGTATTCAACATATTAAAGGAAAATAAAATTTAAAAAGCTTTAGAGAGTGAATCAATCACACAAAATCTAATTAAAATCTCACGAAATTCTATCAAAAAAAAAAAAGATAAACATTTGGAATAAGGTTGGGATGGAACAGGACAAAGGGTTCAAGATAGAATTCGGGATGGGATCACGGGACCAATACAATGCTTCATAGAATTGGGACGGGACCGGACGGGAAAAATCCCATCCATGGCCACCCCTATTCCTCAATATCTAACACCACAAAGTCTAGAGGAAATATAAACTTATCAACTTTTACTAGCACATTCTCTACAACCCCATGATCAATTAGCTAGCTACAAAGTCATCATTGTGGGTTTAATGTCTCCAATACCCAACCTTTTAAAGATAGAGAGGGGCATAAGATTTATGACGCCCAAATCTTATGCCCCTAGATCATACAAAGCTCTCCCAACATCCACATTGCTAATGTTGCATGGAATTATAAAGCTACTTGTATCTTTTTGCTTAACTGGGAGCTTCTTTTGGATGATTGCAATTCACTCCTTAGTGAGCATCACCTTCTCAGTTTCCTTTAAGTTCCTCTTATTAGTAAGAATATCCTTCATGAACTTGACATAAGTAGGCATTTGAGCTAAAGCCTCTACAAAGGGAATGTTAATATACAACTTCTTTATGAATTCTAAGATTTAGAGAAATTTTTTTCTTCATTTTGCTTTTGAAATCTTTGAGGAAATGGAAGCCTTGCACCTGGTCTAAGAGTATTATATTTTTCAAGGCAATCTTCTTTCTCCTTCTCCTAGGACTCTCCTCTTTTCGCTTCTATGTAGTCTTAGTTTTAGAATTCTCTGTTTCTGTCTCTCCTAGTGCCTCATCCATGTCAACTGCATCAAATTGCTCAGAATTAGATGGCTCATGCTTCTTTTGCTTAACTAGTGGCTCTATTACTTTGTCATTCATGGTAGTGATTGCTTTCAAGTCTTCCCTAGGATTTGGAATGGTTAAACTAGGGAGAGCACCAAGAGGTCTTTCAACCAGCTACTGTGTAATTTGGCCAATCTAAGCTTCTAGTTTTTGAATAGGTCTCATCACGATTCTTAAATGTAGCTCCAATCTCCTCTATAAAAGATTTAGAAAAGATTGACATCTCTCTAACTAGCTGGCTCAATGACTACACTATTAAGTCTAATTGCTTTGTCTCAATAGGCTAATTCTGCCTCATGTTAGGAGGTTGATATGCCTGTCTATGTTGTTGATAAGGAGGATTTACAATATTGCTGGAGTCACTCTAGGGGAGGCTTAGATAGCATTGGTTCCTATGCTGATATGTATTCTCAATGAATAAATTTGGCTTATATGGCCTCTAAAAAGGTTTGATTGGTTCTTCCACAAAATTAATTTGAGAAAATTCCTCTAGATGGAGATGAGGATAAATACCCAAATCATGAATAAGGGAACATAGAGAACAAGGAAAATAAGTGAAAGATGGTGTGTCTACTTCCACAGCATAGGAAATAGCTTATAGTCTGATGGAAACATGGCCACCAATGCTGCCAATGGAGGCATTGCTGCCAGCACTGCCAATGGGAACGTTGCTGCTGCCAATGGAGACTTTGCTGCCAGCACTGCACATGGAAATGTTGCTACCAAGTAGAGCAGAGACCCACTTGAAGTGCCACTTGGTCCCATGACAAGAGCTAGGGCAAAGAGGTTCAAGGAAGCCCTAAATGGGATGGTGCAAGAAGCATTGGAACAAGCTAATTCGTGGAGGCCCATGGTCAAGCTGGCCAACGAATTGATTGTATTTGATTAGGAAATTACAGAGCTGATTGTATTAGGATTAGTTACTTTATTTAGTTTCCTACTTTTAGAAGTAATATGATTTGATTAGATTACATTAGATTACTTATATTTTATTTCCTTTTCTGTTTAAACAAGATTTCCTAATCTTGTAAAGCCTTTAAATAGGCCTCTTTGATTCAATAATATTTAGAATATGCGTTTAAACCAAATTGTGAGTTTTTCATATTCTCTCTAGTTCTTTGTGAGCTATTCGACTTATCAATCAAGCATCCATCCTTGATTGTGGCGTCTTCACTATACCAAGGTTCACACCTCAATATAGGTGTTGGGTTGCGGTTTGTCCATCCAAGCCTGAAGTAGAAACGATCCTTAAACAATTTCATTATGGGTTTCGTCACAATGTTGGCGGGGTTCGTATCAGTTGGTATTAGAGACTGCTTCTAGTCTCAGGTTTGTTTATCTTTAATTGCTTTCTTTTAGTTTCTTTCAATTCTGAACTTCTTCTCCATTCAGAAATCTGATAAAAAAAAAAAATCAAGAGGACAACAAAAGAAAATAGAAACAGCAAAGGGGAGAACGTGTTCTTGGTTCCCCATATTCAAAAAAAAAAAAAACGAAAAAAAAAGTCTATATATATATTCCAGAATTCAGATTTGTGTATTGCGAAATTAGTTTCCAGATTTGATTATTTGAATTCTGCACTCTTACTTTCCAGAATTCAGATTCGGTTATTGTCTTGAATTGTCCAGAATTTCAAATTTCTATCTTGCATGCTTGTTTCCCAGATTTCAGATTTGGTTTATTCAAGATATCTTTCGGATTTTGATTTGTTGCTTGAATTCTGCATCCTTGTTTTTCCAGAATTCGGAATTGTTGTGTTGTCAATTAATTGATTCAGAATTGGCCACTTAATTCGTATACCATTGTGCCCAGAAAATTCTGAATTTTTCCAGATTTAATTGTCTTATTTCGGTGTGAATTGTGCCCAGAAAATTCTGCAATTTTCCAGAATTGATTGACCTTGTTCGGTTGAGAAACTTGCCCAGAAAAATTCTGTTTTGGGCTGAGTAGCTTAATAAGAACTCTTGAGAGGATTAAGAGAGGAAAAAGGCAAGAGTGACATACATTACGGAGAACAAAAGCCAAATTATTCTCCTTGCAAACACGAGTGATATTAGAGTGTCAATCCTTCAGAGGAAACACGTGAGTTGTGTGAAGTGAGGAATTTTTCTTACTAACATTTTCTTCTTGCAGCAAGCATGTCTCATGAAAGTGCTTCGATAGGTGCAAGGGTGGTGTAGATCCACAACCGATGATGGAGGCAGTGACAAGAGAGGTGAGGAGAATGATGAGAACGGAGCTGGAAGCCTTACATAACAGAATAGACCGCAGAGAAAATGCCCGAAGGGAGCCGCCTCGCATGCCTAGAGGAGAATGAGCTCCACCAAGGAGATCAAGAGCTGAACCCGAGGAGTATGAAGGGGAAGGCTTTGATGATGAAGATGATCGGGGTTCAACCATTGACCCTAGGAGGTATGGTGGACGGTTCAGAGGATTTAGAGAACCCATTCATGAAGATGCCCTACCCATTAGGCAGCTTCAGGGAGTTGGTGGTGAGAGGCAACCTAAGTATTTCCAAACTAGATGCCATGTGAACGAAAAAGTATGTAGCTTGATCATTGATGGTGAGAAGAATGCTAACTTTGCTAGTACTTATATGGTTGAGAAGCTAAGTTTACCCACCTTAAAGCGCCCTAAACCTTATAGGTTGAAGTGGCTGGAAGGCAGTGGAGACATATGGGTAACAAAGCAAGTGTTAGTTGCATTCTCAATTGGCAAATATAAGGATGAAGTGCTTTGTGATGTGGTACCAATGTATGATTGTCACTTACTCTTGGGGCATCCTTGGGAGGTTGGAAGAAAGGGTACTCATGATAAAAAGGATAGATACATTCTTTCCATGAATGACCGAAAATTTAAGTTAGTTTCTCTCAAACTAGAAGAGGCACTTGAAGATCAAAAGAGAATTCAAAGGCAAAATTCTGAAAGAATAGTGAATGAGAGTGCAAAAGAAAATGAGGCAACTTCTGAAAAAGAAAATAGTGATAAAAATGGAAGTGAGAGTCCAAAAGAAAAGAATAGAGTGATTGAATGTGAGAAAAGTGAGGAGAAAAAGAATGAGGATGAAAAAGAAATAGACAGAAAATTTGAGACAAAAGAAATTACACATGAGTCTGAAAAAGAAGTAAGTGTAATTAAGAAAACTAAGAGTGAAGAATGTGGACAGCAATGCAAAAATGAGAGAGTGCTTGAGATAAAAGAAAAATTCCTGCATGAGTGCACGAGAAAAAGTGAGGATAAGAGTGTGTGTTTTCTCATGATTTCATAATTAGATCTCCTAACTCTTGTTCTAGTGATTTTTCTTTCTTGCAGAATTTTCAGAGATTTCTCAAAGGAACTGCCTAGTGGATCATCATGTGTTATAAAGGAGAAAACTCCAATGGATCCTAGAGGTAAATCTAAATTGATTGAGAAATTTGAATATTTGTTTGAGTATGATCCTAATATTATCATTACGATCCTAATATTATCATTACGATTGATGTGTGTGGTGGATTAGCTCATAAAAATTTCTGCATAGGCGATTTTATTCTACTCTCTAGTAGTAGAGCAAAATCTTTAGGACTTGAGCATGCTAATACATTGTATGAGGATCATGTTACTTGTTCTAACATGTTGAATGCAAGTGGAACTGCTGAACGTAAATCTGTCAATAGGGATGTTAATTCCTTGATTGGGGAGCTTGAAACTCATATGCATGAAGGTCACATATGTAAATCCTATTGTCATGATCCTACTGTCATGAAAAGGAGTGATGAATTTTTCTTGACTTGTGCTATTGATTCTTTGCTGCACTTTAAGGATAATATGGTTCTTAATTCTTCATGTCAAAGGAAAGAATCAATACTTAATGCAAATAAGTTGGGATTTGACTACTATGCTTCTATGTCTTTCTTGCATGATTTTAAAAGTTGTTTCATTCTTGATTCAGTATCACCAAGGAATATACTTGTCTTTGCACTTGATTTGAATTCATTGGAATTGGATTTCGTTAAAGCTTCAAGTACTACTAAGTTGAACTATTTTCATGTCTCCAATGAATGTGGAATTACATTTGACAAGCTTGATAAACATGATAGTCTTTTCTTAAAAGGAAATCCGTTGTGTGTGATTCATAGTTTCTTTTGTGTAATTTTGCTGTTGAATATTTTGGAGATGCTTTGGTCTATAATGGGAATTTCATTGATCATCTTGAACATTGGCAAAATGTGTTAACTGATCTGAGAAAAAGAAATTTGAAGAAATGGCATGAGAAGTGGCTTGAATTCATGGGGCCCTTGCTATATGCAAGCATGAAAAGGAACATGCAAGTGTTGAAAATCTTCCTTTAAGGTACATTCTTATTCCTAGTTTATGTGAAGTGTCATTGGGATATAAGTCCAATAGAAAATTACATGTTGCTGATATTGATTTTCAGAAAAAGCCCAATGCTTGTTTTGCAATTGCTTTTATGCAAATCCATAAACATGTGAAATTTTGGAGAAATCCATTCTGTGAAGCCAAAATGATTAAGCTGAATAATGTGCATGAGAGAGTTTTCAATACTTTCAAGGAGCTTTCTAATGCATCATTGTTGTGTTTGCTATTGCATAGAGAATTTGAGTGTGACAGGTTTGTTCATTCTAAAACTTCATATTCTCTTTTTGCAAGTTTGTGTGGTGATCCTATGGCATATGTAGTGAAATTCACATGGCCCATAAATGGAAAAGTTTTTATGTTGACTACTGATATGCTGTTATTTCACTTTGGTTGTAATTCATTAACCCACATGAATCGATTACTATCACATGTTGATAAGTATACTAGCTTAAGTGGGAAATTGAAAGTTTTCTTTGTAGTAAAATTGCATGAGAAAGTTCAACACAATGTTGTCCAAAGGATAATATTTGACCCTGGAGGATTATTACACAAGAGAAAGAAGATACATATGTTTCCAACAAGATTTCAGCTAAAAACAAGAGAAGAAGATTTGATCCAAGTTTTTGAATATATCAATATTGAAGTTGATATATTAGAGCATCAAGGTAAGTCTAGTTTGGGTAATGTAACTCTTGTTTCTAATATATATTCCTTTTTTTATGTATACCTTGCAGATTTGAGGACAAATCCTTTTCAAGAGGAGGGGAATGATGGAAACATGGCCACCAATGCTGCCAATGGAGGCATTGCTGCCAGCACTGCCAATGGGAACGTTGCTGCTGCCAATGGAGACTTTGCTGCCAGCACTGCACATGGAAATGTTGCTACCAAGTAGAGCAGAGACCCACTTGAAGTGCCACTTGGTCCCATGACAAGAGCTAGGGCAAAGAGGTTCAAGGAAGCCCTAAATGGGATGGTGCAAGAAGCATTGGAACAAGCTAATTCGTGGAGGCCCATGGTCAAGCTGGCCAACAAATTGATTGTATTTGATTAGGAAATTACAGAGCTGATTGTATTAGGATTAGTTACTTTATTTAGTTTCCTACTTTTAGAAGTAATATGATTTGATTAGATTACATTAGATTACTTATATTTTATTTCCTTTTCTGTTTAAACAAGATTTCCTAATCGTGTAAAGCCTTTAAATAGGCCTCTTTGATTCAATAATATTTAGAATATGCGTTTAAACCAAATTGTGAGTTTTTCATATTCTCTCTAGTTCTTTGTGAGCTATTCGACTTATCAATCAAGCATCCATCCTTGATTGTGGCGTCTTCACTATACCAAGGTTCACACCTCAATATAGGTGTTGGGTTGCGGTTTGTCCATCCAAGCCTGAAGTAGAAACGATCCTTAAACAATTTCGTTATGGGTTTCGTCACAATGTTGGCGGGGTTCGTATCATAGTCCCTCTATCTTCTTGTTCAAATTAGACACCTATTGTGTCAAGAGCTAGTTTTGAGCTAGAATGGTATCAAAAGTGCCAACTTCATATACACCCCTTTTCACTTCTCTTTCACTCACCAGTGGTTGGTGATTGGAGGCTAGAAGCTCATTGAGGTCATAGGCTTTGATAATCACATTTTATATAGACTTTTATGATTCATTTCCCTTGCATTTAGATTTTTAATTAAGATAAAACATGTTGCGTTTGATGTAATTTCCTTATTGTACAAGTTCAGGTTGAAGCTGGAAGCAAAAAGGCAAAGTTCCCCATTCTGCCAAGCTTTGCCGTGGCGAGCTGCAAGGCTGCTTGACCTATTTTGAAGAGTTTTAACCTAACTTGACTTCCAGTAATCCTTCTCCTGCAAGAATCAAGACTCCAAGACACCGAAGACTCCTCAGAATTAATTATCAAGTAGGATTAAGGTTATGTAATTTTTATGTAATTCCAATCCTAATTAAAGTATGATTAGGATTGCCTTCTAGTTACAAAGTATAACTCAACTTAAAGTCCTAGTATTAGTCTAATTAGGATTGGAGGTGTTATAAATAGGAGAAGGGACTGAGATAACAGGACACCACACATCACAGCAAGCCATCCACGCATCCAAGGAAAAGCAAGGCGTCACCCATCTTTATCACTTCCATGTTTTCTTATTTTACCATTATGCTTTCTTTCATCATCATGTGTAACTAACTTCTTCTCTAGGGGCTAAGATGTATCCCAAGTACTTGTATAGACATGATTGATGATGTTATGACAATTCTAGCTTTTATTTAATTGAGGTTTAATTTTTTGTTCTTCACTCTTGATTAATCTGGCCAATTAGTTAGGGGAAACTTGTGGGTTTTCTATGACTCAGAAGATGATTAGTTGACCTAGACCACAGAGGTTAAATCCATAGGGTTCTGTGGCGGTCTATACCCAAAATCCTATGTAGTTACAAGGGAGCTAGGGAGATCCCCTAGAATACCCGAAAGGGATGTCCACGAAGCTTAATGCAATTATGGTTATTACAACTCGCACTGGCCTGTAGCAAGGTTGGTAATTGTAATTAGAATCAATTGGACCTCACGCCAAGGCTGGTTGATTAGATTAAGGAATCCTAGCTAGCAATTAATGTTGTGGAAGGTCATAACTGAATCATGAAAGTCTATATCAAGGACTTGTGGTGAAATCTGAATCCCTAGGCTTTTATTCATTATTTCTTCTACTCATATTCCTACTTTATTCTCTTTATCTTTCATGTTGTTTCTTTTATGTTATTTTGCTATCATCACTCTTATTCGATCGCTTGAGCATTATTAGAGTTCTAGTACTCTAGTAATCAATCACAATCCCTTAGGTACGACAACCCCAGAATACTTGCTGGCTACACTGATAGTGTTCGCTTGCACGTCATTCCATTCTACACCTAGTTCTACATCCACAATTCGCACATCAGGCTTCCTGTAGACTCTTGCTTTGTAGAGATCCCCTACAAGCTGCATCTATCAATACTTCAGTTTCAGTTGAACAACCTTGAGAAACAAACTTTCTACTTGTTGCCAATCTTTTAACCCATGATATGGGCATCTTTTGAGAAGCTCTTGAAAATTTCCCTAGCAATATCCAAAGATTCACTTGTAGCTTGTTGGAAAGCTGCAATATGACTTCTAAGCTTGTTTCTAATAGATGAGGAATGAAACTTGTTGATGAATTTATGCATTAGATCCTCCCAGCTAGTGATGCTATAAGACTTCAAAGCTTGATACCACTAAAGAGCCTTATCAATCAATGAGAATGCGAATACAATAAGCTTGATGGCTTCCTCACTAGCTCCATTAATTTTTAGAGTACTATAGATCTAAGTAAAGATACATACATACATATATATATATATATATATGAATTAATGGATTCTCTACCTTATCGCCTCTAAATTGATTATGTTGAACCAAATGGATGAGTGACTGCTTGATCTCAAAACTGGTTGCAATGATAGTGGGTTTACAAATGCCAGGTGTGCAATCCTCCATGGGTGTCTTCATGTAGTCTCTTATGGTTCTCTATGGATGAGGATTCAATTGCTTGGCTGATTGCTCCTTAGTGAGTGTCACGAATGGATGTATTTAATAGATATGTGGGGCGTGAATGGATGTGTATGTGGAACAATATGTGATGTGTGGAACACAGTGCAAGTATACACTATTAGTGCAGTGAGCAAGTATTCCAGGGGTTGTCGTACCCAAAGGATTGTTATTGATTACCAGAGTAATATAACTCCAGTATTGTTCAAGCAATCGAATTGTGATGAGATAGACAAAGTAAATAAGTTCAGAAAATAAGTAAGTAATAGCAGAAAAGTAAATAGCATAATAGAATTATGATGAGATATCTAGGGATTCAGATTTCACCACAATCTTCATGTATAGACTTCCTTGATTCAGTTATGCAGTTGTAGAATTATCAATTGCTAGCCAGGATTCCCTAATTTAATTAATCAGCCTTAGTATTAGGTCAAATCAAATCTAATTATAATTACCAACCCTACTACTGGTCTGTGCGAGTTGTAGCAACTATAATTGCATTAAGATCTATGGACATCCTTTTAAGGAGATTAGGGGAACGCCCTAATTCCCATGTGACTACACAGGGTCCTCGGTACTGGTCTGTCCTGAGCTCCACTATGGATTTAATTCTCTTGGTCTAGGTTAACTAATCTCCGGTCGGTATCATAGCTAACCCACTGATCTCCCCCAATTAATTGGCCAGATCAATCAAGAGTAAAGTGCAGAAAAGTAAATCTCAATTAAATAAAACATGAACTGTCATAACTCCTCAATTTGTCTATATAATCAGATTAGGCTACATCTTAGCCCTAGAAGGAAGTTTAGTTGCACATAATACTAGGGAAACACATAATCATAAAGTAGGAAAACATTAACATAGTAGAAGAAATAAAAGGGAGTGACGCCTTGCTCTTGGATCTCGATGTTGCTGTTGCTCTCTTGCTTCGTGTCCTTTTGTGTTCAGCCCTCTTGATCTATTTATAATGCCTTCAATCCTAATTAGACTCTTATTAGGATTCCAAATAATAATAAAAGATAACTACAAGTGTATCCTAATCCTATTCTAATTAAGGCTTTAATTGGGCTTCACACTTCAAGACTTTAATTCCTCTTAAAACTCTGATCCAGAGAGTCTTCTAGGTTTTGGACTTCTAATCCATGTGTTGCACAACTTCTCAGAAGTCCATCAGGCTTAGAAGTCATCAAACAGCTCCAAAACAGGTCTTGGGCGCCACGACGCCCATTGGCAAAATGCCAATCTTGCGTCTCTGGTTCTAGGCGCCACAGCGCCAGTGCATGGGCGCCATGGCGCCCATTGACAGAATGATGAATTCTTCCATTTTTGCTTCTCTTGCCTTGTGTACCTGCAACATAAAGAAATCTAATCAAAAGCCAAGTGTTTTTACCATGATTGGGACTTGAAATGTAAGGGAATTGAGGTTAAATAATCTATATAAAATGTAATTATCAACTCCCCCACAGTTATCTTTTTGCTCGTCCCGAGTAAAATCAAATATAAGCATTCACATAAGATAGCAAGGCTTTCACACAAAATAGACTTACTAACCATATTTGGCCTCAAAATTAATTCATATGGGATTTCTGGAATTCAATCATTATTTCATAATGCAAATCATTTAATATGCAATGAAGTATTCCCCAAATTTCCCAAGGTAACTCTCGATGTAAAATGATATAGGCTCAATTCTTACTTATTAAAGTGTAAAAGGAAAGTTTCCATGTAATAGGGTAAAATAGGGTGGTCCAATCATGAAAAGTCATAATGATAATCTAATCAAATGAATATACGCATAATAGCCACTTAAACTTTAGGGAGTGTAAGTGGTGAGGGATGAATCCTCTCTCATGGGGATGATATTCACTCATCTCACAAGTGTTTGGAGGGTTAGGTTTTCACTCATTTCAGGACATAACCAAGAAGTTTCCATAGGCTTGTTCATATATCAAATCTCCACCACTTCAATAAATCACAACACTAATCAAAGGGTCTTACAAAGGGTTGTAACGGGGCTAGGTGAAGGTGATAAAGGCTCAGGACTTACCAAGAAGAAATCATGTGAATTCAGAGTTTTTCTTTATTGCACATATTCTTCCACCACTAGCTCAAATATTTCATCTTTTACTTCCTCTTTTCTTCTCTATTGTCTCCCCTTTTGCCTTGGCTTTTTGGTCTCTTGACCTTTTTCTTTTCTTTTATTTTCTATCTTTTCCTGGCCTTTCTCATTCTAATTTTTCAAAGCATTTGTCTCATTTTTTCTTTTCTTGCTCACTGCTCTTTTTTCTAGGGAGATAATCCTCATTATGAGGCTATTCTTTTTTCTCTTTTTCTCTCAACTAGGGCGGAGAATTTTCTTTCCCTTAATTCACACATTACTTCAAAGTATTGGTGTCCAGTTGGTGAAGGAATTGAGGAATGGGATGGAGATCGTGATGGGGTGAACAAAAGGAAAGGGAAAGGCTCAAAAGGGTTAACTAGGAGGTAGCCAAGCTTTCAAGGTTCTGATGTAGGGTTTAAGAATACAGATAATTCATAAACTAAATGTTCTGTTTTTGCATGCTATGTGGTGATTTTTCATGGTCATCGAGTGATTACTAATCAGCTCTACCATCATCTACACTATTCACAGAAACAGGTTTGAACATATTGGCTACTAAAAAGTGAGGTTGAGGTAGAAGGTGTAAACCTAGGTGCCCTAATCATCCTAGTGTTTGTGATTTAAATGTAGTCTCAAAATGCATAACAGAACAAGTTCTAGAAAATAAAAAATGTTATGATCACTCACAAACAGTTGCTGAGCTCTAATGATATAGCTCTTAGGCTCTAAAGCTCACCAAGGGATAATTCATCCACTCACTTTAGTTTCCTCTAATATCTCAATAAAGTAATGCATATATAGGGAATAGCAATTCAATGTGGGTACACACATTTACAGGGTAGGCTCAGAATTCCCAGAACCTTTTTAATCATAAAATAGGACGGATGAAATGAACAATCATGCATTAATTCCACAATAATTGAGTATTCCTCATCCCATTAAATCAGTGATATACTAGTTTCATCATGAGGCATGGCTTTCAGTCAGAAAACACAGACAATCATGCAGTGAATTGAAAACACACAACTAATCTACTACTCAAATATCAATATAAATCTCCCCCACACTTAAATATTGCATTGTCCTCAATGCATAAAAATAAAATAGAGTAAGGAAAGAGTCAACCTTATAGGACAGCCTAGTCGGTGCCCTCAGAGTCTTCCTCTGAGTTTTCTTCTTCAGCAGGTGGTGGTGGAGCAGCATGTAGTGGACAGGGGAGATGTGGGAATGGAGGTAAGCCAGTGTGGCCTATAGCACCTGCTTCCAGGTATTCTTCAGCTATCTAGTACCATCTGGTGGTTGCTTCGGTGTATTGATAGCTAAAGTCAATCCAGGTGTTCAGCTTGGTGGCGAGTGCAAGGTCCATAAACCCTTGCTGGTTCGGTGGTGGTGGTGCTTGTGGAGCAGGTTGAATGGGCAGCTGCTGTGGAGCTATTGGACCTCCTCTCAGGTAAGGAGGCTTCAGGCGGGCAAAGAATATTTTGTTCAGCATCTGGCCTGGCTCGATCATGGGCTCGGAAGTACCCCACTCAACTCCAGCTTTTCTGCATAGGGCAGCGATCAAATTTGGGAATGGGAGCACCTTCTTGTTAACCATTTGTCTAATGGTCTCCAAGTGCTCAGCAATGGTGTGTCTAACATTGAACCTCCATCTGTTGTGGATTGTCCAGAGGAACTCGGCTCACAGCTTGGTGACCTCGGAGGTATGCGTGGATGGGAACAAATTGTTTGCAATGAAGTGCAGCCATGTCTTGTGAATCTTGTCAAGCCCGGCCTTGGGGAAGTGGTAGAATTCACCATCTTTGGTGACCCACTATGTGCCTTCAATGCACATTGTTCTTGTGATATCATTGTAATCCCCATTGGCTGCAAAATGGCCCAGTCCTAGCTTTCCAGCATGCAGATTTGGTATCTCAAAAATGGCATTAATTGTGTACCAATCAAAGGGTACCTTATGGCCTTGTACCCAGCTTGCATAAGGAGTCTCATATTCGAACAAAATGGCATAGAACTCCTTCACAATGTTGAGAGGTGCAGGCTCCGGTTGTTGAGCAAATTTGAGCCACCCTCTCTAGGCCATGTGACTGGCAATCAGAGCAAAACAGGGTTCCGAAAGATCAATGCCAAATTCTGGTATGGTGGGCTTGTTGTCCAACTCGTCCATATTAGCCTCTGCCTTCTTGCTAATGAAGCGAGTGGCATCATACTCCGGCAATTAGGAGGATGAGGAGGCCTTTCGCTTAGCCAAACATTTGAGCGGCATTGTATCTGCAATTAAACACAAGAAAAATACCCAACAGAGCACCTATTCCACTAATATAAGCACAGTAAACAAAATTCCCACAATGCTCTGTTTTTTGAAAAAAAATTCTATGCACAAATCAGGGTAGCCAATACGAACTAGATATAATCAATAATCAACAGCACCAATTAGTAGCCACATGCATACAAATTTCATACTCAATCAACCATAAAAATCCCCAATTTCGGCTAAAATACCCAAGGAAGAAGGTTGATAAAATTACTCAAATTTCCACCGATTAAATTAAGTGGGTAAGCAATACAATACCTCTATGATACCCAAGGGTGTGATTGCGAACCAATCCTTGCCAAAAATTGCCAAAAAACACAAAGAACAGAGGAGTGAGAAAGTCCACGTTTTAGTGAGAGAAAGTGGTAAAACTTGAAGAGTTCTTCCTCAAATCTGGAATTTATTTAGATAGATTGAAGGCTAAGTGTAAGGGAAAGGGTTTAGAGGTGTTTTGGTAGGGTTTAATCGGCAAAAAATCAGAGGTAATACGAAGGGTGTGCGAATGGGTAGTTGAGAGGTTTGAAATATGAAAAGTGTGAGAGTGGCGGCATGGGCTTATAAGGTTCTGGTAGTGGGTGCCACGGCGCCCAGGCTAGGGTGCCACAGCACCGGGACACAGAGGTAATAAATTTATTTTTTTAAAAAAAAAAAAATTGGCAGTTGCTACAGTGTTGGGCGCCGTGGCACTGAGGGTTTGCGTCGTGGCGCCCATAGGCAGTGTTCTCTCTGGAAGTGGGCGCCATGGAGCCCAGTGTTGGTGTCGCAGTGCCCAGAGCTTCTTTTTGAGTCCGTTTGTGCTTGAATTGCTCTGTTCTGGCTCCCAATTGCGTCCAATACCTATATGGCTTCAAATAATTGATTGAAAGATCATGAGTAGTAGAGAAATTGAATGAATTAACTAGAAAACACAAAAATTAAAAAGGGAAAGAAATAAAAACCAATGGGTTGCCTCCCATAAGCGCTTGGTTTATAGTCCTTAGTTGGACTTTCTCTGATTCTATGGGCTATCTTGAAGGATGACAATATGCACAGGCATGTTTTCACTTGTTAAGTAGGGCTTCAATCTGTGCCCATTCACCTTGAAAGTTTGTTTGTCCTTCGTTATTGTTATGGCTCCATATGGGTTAATAGAAGTGATTGTGTATGGACCATACCATCTTGATTTTAGTTTGCCCGGATGAAGTTTCAACCTTGAGTTGAATAACAGCACTTTCTGTCCAGGATATAAATCCTTTCTTGCTATTTTTCTATCATGCCATAGTTTGACTTTTTCTTTGTAAATACAGGCATTTTCATAGGCTTCTCTTCGGAATTCATCCAATGCATTGAGTTGAAGCATCTTGTTTTGCCCAGCTACATCAGGATCAAAATTCAGTAGATTGACAGCCCAATATGCTTTGTGCTCTAACTCAACTGGTAAGTGACACTCCTTCCCAAAGACTATGTTGTATGGAGACATGCCTAAAGGTGTCTTGAATGTTGTTCTATATGCCCAGAGTGCATCATCCACCTTGCGAGACCAATCCTTCCTGTTAGTGTGGACTGTTTTCTCCAATATCCTCTTCAGTTCCCTGTTAGATACCTTCACTTGCCCACTGGTTTCTGGGTGATAGGGGGTGGCAATTTTTTGCCTTACTCCATATTTGACAAGGAGAGCTTTGAGGTATTGGTTGCAGAAGTGTTTCCCTCCATCACTAATTAGTGTTCTGGGTACTCCAAAGCGGATAAAGATGTTCTTTTTCAGAAATTTCTGTACCACCTTGGAATCATTTCTAGGAGATGGAATAGCTTCTACCCATTTGGATACATAATCCACTACTACGAGAATGTACAGGTTCCTAAGGGATGATGGGAATGGTCCCATGAAATCAATGCCCCATACATCGAATAATTCCACTTCTAGAATGGGATTTTGGGGCATCTCATGTCTCTTTGATAGGTTTCCAGCTCTTTGGCATTTGTCACATCTCTCAGCAAAAGATTGTGCATCTTTGAAAAGTGTCGGCCAATAGAAACCAGATTTGAGTACTTTATTGGTTGTTTTGTGAACTGCATAGTGCCCTGCATAGTTGCTAGAATGACAACTTTCAAGGATGGCTCGAAATTCTTCTTCTGGGACACACCTTCTGATCATGTGATCCATGCATCTACGATAGAGTGTAGGGTTATCCAAAAAATAAAATCTTACCAAAGAAAGGAATTTCTTCCTTTGTTGGTAGGTTGCTTCAGGTGGCAATTCATGACAGGTTAGGTAGTTGACATAATCTGCATACCACGGCCCATCTTTTCCTCTTCTATTCCATCCTTTGTTGACAATTTTTTTGATGGAAAATACCTGTTCATCAGGGAAGGAATCAGCTATAGGAATAAAGTTGTTAGCAAGATATTCTAGCCTAGATAGGTGGTCTGCTATGACATTGTCTGCTCCCTTTTTGTCCTTCATCTCCAACTCAAATTCTTACAAAAGTAGAATCCATCTAATAAGTCTTGGCTTGGCATCTTTTTTATTCAGCAAGTATTTAAGTGCTACATGGTCAGTGTAAACTATGGTCTTGTTGCCAATGAGATATGGTCTGAATTTGTCAAAGGCATAAACCACAGCTAGTAGTTCTTTTTTGGTAGTTACATGGTTAACCTGGGCAGCATCAAGAGTCTTGCTTGTGTAGTAAATAGCTCTGAAATTTTTTTCTCTTGTTTGCCCTAGAACAGCTCCTACTGCAAAGTCACTTGCATCACACATAATTTCAAATGGAGCTTCCCATTTAGGCATGACAATGACAGGGGCAGATATGAGTGCTACCATCAAAGTTTCAAATGTTGTTTGGCACTCTTTTGTGAATTCAAAAGTTGCTTCTTTTAACAGAAGATTGCACAATGGTTTGGAAATTTTTGAGAAGTCTTTGATGAATCTTCTGTAGAATCCAACATGTCCCAAGAAACTTCTTATTCCTTTGACAGTATTGGGAGGTGGAAGTTTCTCAATTAGCTCCACTTTGGCCCAGTCAACCTGAATTCCTTCTAGTGATATTCTGTGGCCAAGAACGATTCCTTCATGTACCATAAAATGGCACTTCTCCCAATTCAGCACTAGGTTTGTTTCTTGGCATCTTTGGAGTACCAATGATAGATTATTCAAGCATGAATCAAATGAATTCCCAAAAACTAAGAAATCATCCATGAAAATCTCGATGAATTTTTCTACCATATCTGAAAATAGTGATGTCATAAGCCTCTGAAACGTAGTAGGTACATTACACAGTCCAAATGGCATTCTTCTGAAGGCGAATGTGCCATAGGGACATGTAAAAGTTGTCTTTTCTTGATCTTCAGGGGCTATGGCAATTTGGTTATAACCTGAATATCCATCTAGAAAACAATAAAAAGGATATCCAGCTAACCTGTCTAGCATTTGATCAATGAATGGTAGTGGAAAGTGATCTTTCCTGGTTGCTTTGTTCATCTTCTTGTAGTTGATGCACACTCTCCATCCAGTCACGGTTCTGGTAGGGATGAACTCATTGTTGTCATTTTCTACCACAGTGATTCCTTCCTTCTTTGGCACTACTTGTACAGGGCTCACCCAAGGGCTGTAAGAAATAGGGTAGATAATACCTGCATCAAGTCATTTTTGTACTTCTTTTCTGACTACCTCTTTCATCTTTGGGTTAAGCAGTCGTTGGTGCTCGATTGAGGGTTTGAAGTTCTCCTCCATCTCCATGTAGATCTTGTGCATGCATAGGCTGGGACTTATGCCTTTGATGTCAGCAATAGTCCACCCTATTGCTTTCTTGTTTGCTCTCAGCACTCTCAACAGCTTTTCTTCCTGCTCTGTTGTTAGGGAAGCATAAAGAATTACTGGTAGGGATTCTGTATCTCCCAAATAGTTGTATTTCACATGTTTTGGTAATGGTTTCAGCTCCAATTTGGGTGCTTGCTCTATTGAAGATTCGGTTAGGGCTTCAAGCTTTCCCAATTCTTCAGCAGGTTTCTTGATAAAAATTGGTGGAGTAGCCTCAAGTTGGTGAATGAAATCTTCAATCTCTAGATCTTCCTTTCATGTCATTCCAGTTAAACATGCTTCAAGGGGTTCAGAATACTTTGAAAGTTGAGCCACCTCCTTGATGCATTGGTCAATGATATCTGCTCTAAAGCATGATTCTTCATCAGTTGGATGCTTTAGTGCTTTGAGAATATCAAAGGTCACTTCTTCTTCTTGTACTCTCAGGATCAGGTTCCCTTTCTGTACATCCATTAGGGCTCTTCCAATTGCCAAGAATGGCCTTCCCAGAATGATTGGGATTTCTTGATCTTCCTCCATGTCTAATACTATGAAATCTGCAGGGAAGATGAATTTGTCAACTTTAACTAAAACATCTTTTACTATACCTCTTGGATATTTGATGGATCTATCTGCCAGCTGTAGAGATACAGTAGTGGGCTTGGCTTCTCCAATGTTCAGCTTTTTGTATACTGAGAGTGGCATCAAATTTATGTTGGCTCCCATATCACATAATGCTTTGCTGAAAAACACCTGGCCTATAATGCATGGAATAGTAAAGCTTCCAGGGTCTTCAAGCTTTTGTGGCAGCTTCTTTTGGAGAATGGCACTGCACTCTTCAGTAAGTGTAACCATTTCATAATCTTGTAGCTTTCTTTTGTTGGACAGAATGTCTTTCATGACCTTCACAGAGCTTGGCATCTGCTCCAAAGCTTCTGCAAAGGAATATTAATATGTAATTTTTTAAATACCTCCATAAATTTTGCAAATTGTCTGTCTAGCTTCTGCTTCCTGAATCTTTGTGGGAATGGCAAGGGTGGCTTGTATGGAGAAGGAACTTCGCATGGCATGTGCTTCGGCTTCTCCACAGGCTTTTGTTGTTCTTGCTTTTCTTCTGGAGCGACTTTTGGTGCTTGTTCATCTTCAGATTCAGCTTCCTTTTCTTCTTGTTGTGGCGTGGATTCTTGGACAGCTTTAATGGTTTTTCCACTTCTCAGAGTTATGGTTTTCACATCCCTTGGATTGGCTTCAGTTGTGCTTGGTAGTACACCAGGTTGCCTTGTGGTAAGAAGTTGAGAAATCTAGCCTACTTGGTTCTCCAAATGCTTGATTGAAGCATTAGTAGTCACCATAAATTGATTTGTCTTTTTAGTTAATTTAACTTGGGATGTTGCAAGTTTGGCCATAGCTTCTTCTAGATTCATCCTTGGACGTTGCTGCTGTTGTTGTTGATAAAGGGGTGCTGCCTGTCCTGGGTTTTTCCATGAAAAGTTAGGATGATTCCTCCATCTAGGATTGTAGGTCTTTGAGTAGAGATTGTTGTTCCCCACATAGTGCACCTCTTCAGCTTCTTCTTGCACAGCTTCCATAGGATTTCCTTTGAGCATTGCAGTGTGGAATGAAAGTACTTGGTCCAGTTTTGCTGCAAGTGTTGCAAATGCATCTGAGTCTTGTATGCCAGCTACTTTCTTCTCATTATCCCTCCTAGAGCTCCAATCAGAGGCATTGGTTATTACCTCTTCAAGTAGCTCATAGGCTTCAGCAGCTGCATCTACAACTATTTTGGTGTTAGGGATTAATCTTCCATAAAATACTTGCATGACCAGCCAGTCTTGCATTCCATGGTGTGCGCACTTCCTTAGCAGCTCCTTAAATCTTTCCCAGGCATCATAGAGAGATTCTCTCTCAAATTAATTGAAATTCACAATTTCAGTTCTCAGCTTGGTAGTCTTCAAAGGAGGAAAATATTTAGTCAGGAATTTATGGGCTAAGGAATCCCATGTGTCTACTGAATCGGGTGGCAAAGAATTCAGCCACCTTCTTACTCCATCTCTGAGTGAAAAAGAGAAAAGTTGAAGCTTGATTGCCTCCTCAGACACTCCATTATATTTGAATATTGCACAGATCTCCAGAAAAGTAGAGAGATGCAAATTTGGATCTTCATTCGGTGATCTAGAAAATTGATTATTCTAGACCATCTGAATTAAACCTAGTTTGATCTCAAAATTGTTCGCCTCTACTGCTGGATTTCTGATGCTTGACTTCGCATTCTGCACTTTTGGGACAGCAAAGGTTCGAAGGGGAACATGCCCTTCATTCGGTTAATTATTTGGTGCTGCCATCTTTTCTAGTTCTGGCTGCAAGTTCCGAACCACTCTCCTTGCTCTCAGATTTCTTTTAACGGTCTTTTCGATTTCTGGATGAAGAGGTAGTAGATTTCGGTCCCTTGTTCTTCTCATGCACCAGAAAATTTTTCTGAAAAGAATTGAAGAAAGAAGATCAAAGTAAAACAGAAAATAAAATTTTGCTTAAATCAACACTTTGTTAATTTCTCTAATATCAATAAAACAATCCCCGACAACGGTGCCAAAAACTTAATTGCTCCTTAGTGAGTGTCACGAATAGATGTATTTAATAGATATGGGGGGCGTGAATGGATGTGTATGTGAAACAATATGTGATGTGTGGAACACAGTGCAAGTATACATGACGCGCTCCCTATAGCATCGCTACTACAGGTTGTGGTCAAATTAAACATACCAAGTTCAAGTTCAAACCAAGGTCGTATTCTCAGAGAACCACTAGTACAGGTTTCATTTAATTAGGCAAAAAGGGGGGGTTTCAGCAGTTCAACAATGAATAAATGCGAAAAATAGTAAAATAGAAGTAAACAAATGATGAAAATGCAGTCAACCTAAGAAACTATCAAACAATGGTGATTCTATCCTTGACCTAAAGATAAATTTAATTCCAGTTATGCCAATTAACTAGATTAACCCCAAAATCTCAAGATTAACCTACCTAATTAATTAATTTGGTTGAACCCTTACTAAGCCGGTATCCCTGCACCTAGCTCGGCAATTCCTACTACACAATCGCATAGATTATAGTCATTGGAACCAAATCTAACCCTAACTAACATCGCAGCAAAGGATTTGAGCATCCAAACTTAAATTCCGAATTTCTGTCTAACTAAATCAAGTTCTACTCTGTGAAAATCATTCCTAGGGTGATCAAGCCTAGAAATCCCACAAACCCATCCAGTAATCATACATAATAATCACCATACACAATCACAGAGAAGAAAATAAAGAGTAGAGAAGCATAACTATCATTAAATTCAAAATAAACACAATACAGGTCTCAAGAATCAAATCGACAGTCTTCCAGCTATCCCAGATTGACCACAGATGCGCCTAACCTTCCATTTTCATGGAGGAAGCCATGGGAGAGGGAGAAAAGTGAAGGAAAAATGGAGGAAAGTGTGAATTGCAGCTGGGAGGCTGCTTGGCCAAATTTGCATATGTATAAGATGGCAATAATTATAAGTTTGCCATTAATGAAGCCCTAATTACAATAAATACAAAAATGCCACTCCTTATATTGGCAAAAGCATATTTTTCCCTCTTTGAATTGAGAAATTTTCCTTGTGCCCTTGCTTCATGAATTAAAGAAAATTATTGCTCCAATCCTAAGCTTGGACATAAATCTCAAGGCCTCCCGAGGTCCATTCCTGAAATTAAAAATCCATAACAAGTAAAATTGGACCTTAAAGTGGGAAAACTAATATGAAATATAATAAATTCCAATTAGACCCCAATGATAAAAATAGATGCTAATTGAACAATTAAATTAAAGTTGGAAATGCTAGAAGTAAGTATAAGGGTATACAGATAAACACTAAAAAGTGTTTATCAATACACTATCAGTGTAGTGAGCAAGTATTTCGGGGCTTGTCATACCCAAGGGATTGTTATTGATTACCAGAGTAATATAACTCCAGTATAGTTCAAGCAATCGAATTGTGATGAGATAGACAAAGTAAATAAGTTCAGAAAATAAGTAAGTAATAGCAGAAAAGTAAATAGCAAAATAGAATTATGATGAGAGATCTAGGGATTCAGATTTCACCACAATCGTCATGTATAAACTTCTTTGATTTAGTTATGCAGTTGTAGAATTATCAATTGCTAGCCAGGATTCCCTAATTTAATTAATCAACCTTGGTATTAGGTCAGATCAAATCTAATTATAATTACCAACCCTACTACTACTGGTCTGTGCAAGTTGTAGCAACTATAATTGCATTAAGATCTATGGACATCCCTTTAGGGAGATTAGGGGAGCGCCCTAATTCCAATGTGACTACACAAGGTCCTCGGTACTAGTCTATCCTTAGCTCCACTATGGATTTAATTCTCTTGGTCTAGGTTAACTAATCTCTGGTCGGTATCATAGCTAACCCACTGATTTCCCCCAATTAATTGGCCATATCAATCAAGAGTAAAGTGCAGAAAAGTAAATCTCAATTAAATAAAACATGAACTGTCATAACTTCCTCAATTTATCTATACAATCAGATTGGGCTACATCTTAGCCCTAGAAGGAAGTTTAGTTGCACATAATACTAAGGAAACACATAATCATAAAGTAGGAAAACATTAAAAGAGTAGAAGAAATAAAAGGGAGTGACGCCTTGCTCTTGGATCTCGATGTTACTGTTGCTCTCTTGCTTCGTGTCCTTTTGTGTTCAGCCCTATTGATCTATTTATAATGCCTTCAATCCTAATTAGACTCTTATTAGGATTCCAAATAATAATAAAAGACTAATTACAAGTGTATCCTAATCCTATTCTAATTAAGGCTTTAATTGGGCTTCACACTTCAAGACTTTAATTCCTCTTAAAACTCTGATCCAGAGAGTCTTCTAGGTTTTGGACTTCTAATCCATGCGTTGCACAACTTCTCGGAAGTCCATCAGGCTTAGAAGTCATCAAACAGCTCCAAAACAGGCCCTGGGCGCCACGGCGCCCATTGGTAGAATGCCAATCTCACGTCTCTGGTTTTAGGGGCCACGGCGCTAGTGCATGGGCGCCATGGCGCCCATTGACAGAATGATGAATTCTTCCATTTTTGCTTCTCTTGCCTTGTGTACCTGCAACATAAAGAAATCTAATCAAAAGCCAAGTGTTTTTACCATGATTGGGACTTGAAATGTAAGGGAATTGAGGTTAAATAATCTATATAAAATATAATTATCATTGGCCATAGTGTCTTGTCTCTCTTGTATTGCTCAAAGTTTAGCTCGTCTCCTATTTTCTCTAGCAATTTTCCCAATTTTAGGACCAAACAACAGATTATTAGGATGAATGTACCTCACTTACAAATAAATAGCAAGACAATAAGTGTTTACCTTACATACAACTACTAATTGATATTGATATCCCCAATTCCTTGGCAACAGTGCCAAAAACTTGTTTGTGCTTTTCCTACTACTACCAAGTGCACTAGATTGCACCTGTAGTATAGAGAGAGTATGAGTTGTCATTCTTAGGGAATTGGAATCAAGTACCAAATTCATTTCTTAACTACTATCTAGGCAATTCAATTAGCAAGAACAACAATCAAAGTGAAATGAGAAAGCAATTAAGCAAGACTATAGTTCAATGGAATAAATCAAGGTTTAGGATTTCACCTAGGATCTATGTCATGAATATAAATAATTCACTATATAAATCCTATCAATTGTATGATATCCAATTCCCAATTCAGTTTAAGCCCAATCTGTTGGTGGATTAAACCTCTTTCCCTAAATAATTACCCAATCTAATGGCATAATTTAGTTAGGTAAAGGTAATAAACTCTAATGAATTGTTAATGAAAAAACAACTTGCGTTTGCCTATCTTTAGTTTTTGCTCAAGTTGTAGCAATTCACTCAAAGCACAATTCTATCAAGCCACATCTCTGTGCGAATAATAGATATCTAATCATCCTATAGGTGTTTATTAATAGCAAGCATTAAGAATAGAATCAATTACTCATAATCGAAATAGAATTAGATATATGTGAAATAAATTAATCCATAACAAAGAACCCTAAGCTGCATCCCTCCCCTAGATAGAGGTTTAGCCAAACATAATCAAAGCAATAAACACAATAGTTGAATTAAAAGTCATTGTTCTAAAGGAAGACTAAGTAGAAAAGTTCTTCTCTATTGTAGAATTCCAAGGTTCTTTGAGTTCCTTGCATTCCTCTTCAGTTCCACTTGCAAAGAGACCTTTCCTATTCTTCCTTGAACATCAAAGCATCTAAAATTAGGTTTCCCAACCTTTTATACCTGTTAATAGGCTCAAAAACTCATCAAAAGTTGGTCTGAAGCATCACTAGTGTTTAGTGTTGTGTTTTCCAATGCTAGGCACCAGTTCTACGTGAAATTTGGGTGTTCCTCTCGGGGGCGTCTAGCGCTTGGCACCAGCTATCCAAAACCTCCCCTCTTTGCTAGTGCCAGGCTTCTAGAGCTGAATTTCTCTTCTTGCTTCATTTCTAAGTGTTTGAGCTTTTGGTGTTGAGTGTTGGACTTCCAAAAGTGTGTGCAACCTATAGAAAGTCATCAAAATGCTTCCAATCAATGCTAAATCTTTCCTTCAAACAATGAAACACTCATACACTAACTTACTAAAATAGCAAGAAATCCTAAAGAAACTACTAAAATTACTATGAAAACTCACAAACTCCAAGTGTAAAAGAGTTAAATTAACCCTACTTTCAGAGTTAACACACCCCCAAACTTGAGTTTTGCTTGTCCTCAAGCAAAGACGCTATCTAAGAAAGCAAACAAGAAAACTATACATAGATGGCATGCTGTGATTTATAATCTCTCAAGAAGCAAATACAGCCAAGGACAATCAAGTGTAAAAGCAACATGCCTAATGAATCTAACTAAATCACATCAATTAAAAACAAAACTACACAAAGGTAGTTATCTTGTCTTAATAGATGTATCAAGAAGAACTCTAGGACAAAATAAGGTCAGGGGTCAAAATGAAAGTGTCAAGCTCAACAAAAAGGTATTGCCTTTGCAAATCAATCTTCCCCAAAGATCCATTCAAGGTGTTTAAGTGATTACTCTACTCATGTGTTTGCACTAAAAGGAAGAATCATGTCACCCAATTCACTAAAACAATCACCTAAACTTGTAAGTAATGAAACCTAGGATTTCAAAGTTTAACAAACCATGCAAGTCAACTCAAAAGGACTTTCTAAGCTTGTACTATTAGGGTAAGGGAATTGAAAGGGGCTCACAACTAACTGAACACTAGGCATTTCACTTTCCATGCAAATTCACCCGTTACCATTGCTTGCAAAGTAAGGGTTGGCATAAACTAGTGCTCATGCGCCTAATCCACACAACACTCCCTTAGCTTCACTTATTAGCTCACTTTTTTTTATCAATTTGCAGCTTCTTTTGAACACTTTTTGTTCTTACTTTGTGTGACTCTACTTTTCATTTTCTTTTCTTTTTTTTTTTTCAATTCACAAGCTCTCTTTATTCAAGTAACATGCATGATGAACCTTTGAACATTGCCCTTTTTCCTTTCACATTCTCCAAGGTGCATGTATGTGTTCATGCAGTTCACAAAAAGAAAAATGGATGCAATTTATGAACTTACTAGGCTCAAAATGGGAAACTAAGGACATAACTCTCAAAATAAACGCTAATGCTCAAAACTAAGAACAATGGCCTAAATCATATTTAACTTCACACAATCACTAAGGAATGGATTCACCAAGTTCATGCCAGACAAGAGAAAGTATGTCATCCTCACCTAAATTGTGCATTCTCCTTCCCTTTTTTCACCTTTCATGTATCCCACAAAATATAAATCCACGGCATAAAAGTAAGGAAAATATGGTTCATCACGAGTTATATGCAATCAAAGGCTAGGTTCTGAGGGTGAGCAAGGGATATATCAACATATACGCACAAAGAGAGCTCAAATATACAATAAAGGCCTAGATCATCTCTTCAATTGTTGTCCAGAATCCACAGAGTGCTATAAACACAATTTCACAGTTGAATCCATAATCATGAGATCAATTATTTTCAAAATAGTTAAACTACTCAACTCATCATCACAAACCCATGCTACTTAGTTTGCATCATTAGGATACTAGAAAATTATAGCATGACACACTCTTTTCTTTTTTCTTTTTTAAATACACAATGTAGTCAATAATTGTAGTAACTCTAGTACTCTAAGTACAAAAGAAAATAAGGATTCAAAAGCTACCATCAATAGTAGGTACTCCCCCCAAACTTGGAGGCATAATGTCTTGAATGTGTAGGCACAGACAAACTCAAAAACTATATAAGGCAAGGAAAGAAAGGGTGGTAAAAGAAAAGGAAAAAATAACTCCCCTAATCCTCATTTGAAGATGGTGGTGATAGATGGCATCTAGATGGGCTTGGCCAAATCTCCTATAGATAACTGCAGAGGCTACAAAAGTGCTCCTCCAATGCCTCCCAGGTTTGTAGCATCCTCTCCTACCTATCAAAACAAGCTTGGTATCAAATCTCCACCAAGTTCTTCAACTGATCAAATCTTTGTATCCATTGACCCTCAATAGATTGGGAGGACTCTCTCAGGCCAAGTATAGGAGTTGGTGGTAGAGGAGGGGGTGTTGGATCCTCAAGGTGAGGTTGTTCCTATTTTGGGGCTTGAGAGGTGACATTGGCATATTCTTGGGAATATTTCTCCATGTCCCTAGAAGTGATGGGTCCATGAGAGAAGCAACTATTCAAGTCTAAAACATCAACATTAGCTTAAGCGACTGCATGAATATGCTCACTAATAGCATGCCCTACATTCACTATCCCACCCTCCATGATGGTGTATATCAAGAAAGTGAATTATGTCGGCGGGAATTTCTCATGTGAATTTCAAGGGCTTGGTCCACCTCAAGGAATTCTAACAATTTGGAAAACTAAATTGGCTTAGTCCACCTTCCTAAATTTGCCAAAACATTCACTCAACACATGAACCTCGACAATTCAATAGAACTTGAAGCAAAAATTCTTTTTTCTCCCCTTCTCTATTAATGGGGTCTCGAACATTGGTCATCCTCAACTCGATTGAACTCAAAAAATTAAAGGGACATCATGCAATATCCACAAAAATTTCATTCAAAAGCTCATCATTGTCATAAATCACAAAGGTGATATGAGAAATTCACCAATCCATAGTAAATACTACATCATTTTCATCATTCCTAGACTCTACAGGATCTAGTTACTCATAATAGAATTAAAACAACAGTGGTAGAGTGAATTGATCTCATCTATGGAGAGAAATCCAAGCTTGTCTTGAAATTCCCTTTAAGACTTGTACAATTGGTGTGCTTCTCCCCTCTGCTCTAGAGCTATCAACATAGACTAAACTAAAAAGAAACTTCTCAGAAAATCACGCTTCAATTATTTATAGAAAAAGTGCTAAATTACACAACTTAGGTGCACAATGTGCAATCCAAATCTCACATGTGCAGTTGTCATCCTACAATCATAACCACTCACTGAACATACTACACAGCTTTGGTGGCCTAATTCCATTGTGTGTAGTCATTTTGCTTCAATCTGTGTGTAAGAGGTGTCGTGGCCTCACAAATTAAATCACTACTCCCTTAAAATATAATATAGTATAGGGCAAGTAGGACCGTTCCCATGAGGAAGAATGTATTTAATCTAATAAGATTGCTTGAGAAAAATAAACTACTAAAATAAATAACACAATACTAACACAATTAAGGAAAAATGGGGGTTTTGAATATATATTTGCTGAATTAAAAATTCTGGGCAGATTTAGAAGTAAAGAAAAGAGAATAAAGAAAAGTAAAGCAAAGTAGATCGAGTGAACCGATTAATAAAGCATGCTTAGCATCGACATATCCTCACCATGATAACACAAATTTGATCATTAACACATAGGTAAATTAATTCCGAATAGCTAAACTATAGAACTTTGTATGACAAAATTCCCTATCTTCCTTTACCGTTTGTTTTGTAACTAGAACGTCTAAGCTCAAAACCTACTGGGTTCAATAACCTCAATACACCAACGCATGAAATTTAATCAAACTCGGAGCATTAAGATCCATGGAAAACATCATCTAACCTGAACCATAAAGGTCCACTAGCGGTTTTATGTAATTTAGATATGGAATTATTCTAATTAATCTAATTCTAAGATTAACTAGTTGTTACTTGTGCCAAACTAATTAGGGTTCTAAACCTAACTAATTAGCTAACAAAATTAATCAGTTGAAGATGTTGGTTAGCTACTCCAATAAATCCAAATAGATTCAATTGCAATGCTAACAAAATAATTTCAGAATACTCAAATTAATTTATCTAACCTTCAAACCATAATCTTGCCTCACAAACTTGGTATCATGGCTTAGATAAGTCTACCTAAGCATATGAAAATTTAAACTATCATATTGAAAAGAAAATATCCAGTAAAATTTTGGAATAAATACATAGTCACTTTGAATGAAAATAAACACAAGAAGTAGAATGCTAGTGACTCAGCAAAAGAACAAGTGAAGTGTGGTGTGTTGATCTCCAATTCAACAGTAACGTATGTAGATCCAGTTCTGGCAGCAACTGTGTATGTGTCATGGCGTGTGGATAGTGTCCCTTGATGAGTGTAAATTATATAGATATTTTGGCATGAATTCCCTTGCATTTAAGTCCTAAATTAATATAGATTAAGATGCTTTTAATGTCATTTTACTATTTTGTAGGAACCAAGCACCAAAAGGAACCAAATGCAGAAAAACAGTAAATTACAAAAATGCCACTCCCGTGGCGAGCTGTACCCGAGAGCACAAGGAGCATTCTGCCTTAGCTCACTGTGGCGAGCTGGATGACCTTTGGAGCTATTTTGAAGAGTTTTGACCTAACTTGACTTCTAGGAATCCTTCTCCTACAAGAATTAAGACTCCAAGACAGAAGACTCTCCAAAATTATTATTCAAGTAGTAGAAGTCTTGAAAGCATGGGACTGAATGGAATTCTAGTGGGAGTGAAACTATAAGAGATATGCAACCATAGGAATTAAATTCTCAAGAGTCCTAGTTTGAGTGAGATTAAAGTTGTTAAATCCTATTGGAATGATGTGTCCTAGTTAGAGTATGATTAGGAATGACTTTGTAATTAAAGTTGTAATTTATCTAAGAGTTATAATTCAAGTAGGACTAGGAAGAGGATTGTTCTAATTAGAATCCTAATTAAAGTATGATTAGGATTACATTATAACTAAGAATTGCAATTAAACATAGAGTCCTAGAATGAGTCTAATTAGGATTGGAGGAATTATAAATAGGAAGGAGGATTGAGAGGCAAAGATACCAAGCATTGAGAAGGAAGAAGGCGCAAGAGAGCAAGGATCCACAACACTTCTTCTACTCCTTTTATTTTCCATGTTCTCTTTCTTTTATGTTATGTGTTTAAGTTACACTATGTGTAACTAATTTCTTCTCTAGGGCCTAAGATGTAGCCCAAGTACTTGTATAGACATGATTGATGATGTTATGACAATTCTAGCTTTTATTTAATTGAGGTTTAATTTTCTGCACTTACTCTTGACTGATCTAGCCAATTAGAAAGGAGAAATATGTGGTTCTCTATGACTCGGAAGATGATTAGTTAACTTAAACCACAGGGGTTAAATCCATAGGGTTCTGTGGCGGTCTATACCCAGAATTCTATGTAGTTACAAGGAAGCTAGGGAGATCCCCTAGAATACCCGAAAGGGATGTCCAAGGAACTTAATGCAATTATGGTTATTACAACTCGCACTGGCCCGTAGCAGGGTTGGTAATTGTAATTAGGATTATTCCAACCTCATGCCAAGGTAGGATGAGTAGATTAGGGAATCCTGGCTAGCAATTATAATTGTAGAAGTCATAACTGAATCATGAATGCCTATGTCAAGGACTTGTGGTGAAATCTGAATCCCTAGGCCTTACTTTCTTGAATTCACTGCTGTTTTATTTTATGTTTAATTGCTGATATCACTCTCTTTCGATCGCTTGAGCATTATTAGAGTTTTAGTACTCTAGTAATCATTCACAATCCCTTGGATACAACAACCTCGGGATACTTGCTGGCTACACTGATAGTGTTCGATTGCACTTCATTCCATCATTATTTCACATCCATTCTACTCTTATTTTCTACACCCTAAAATCGCACATCAAGTTTTTGGCGCCGTTGCAAGGGATTGATTTATTGATATTAGAGGAATTAACAAGATAGTGACTTTAGCACTTTTATTTTTTTTAATATACTTTGAATTTCTTTCTTCTTCTTTTTAGGAATTTTTCTGGTGCATGAGAAGAACAAGATCCCAAAATTTACTCCCTCTTGATCCGGAGAATGAAAAGACAATCAAAAGAAATCTGAGAGCAAAGAGAGTAGTTCGGAACTTGCAGCCAGAACTGGAAGAGATGACAACACCAAATAATCAACCGAATGAGGGACACATCCCTCTTCGCACCTTTGCTATCCCAAAAATTCAAAACGCAATGTCAGGCATTCGAAATCTAGTAGTAAAGGCAAATAACTTTGAGATCAAACCAGCTCTAATTCAGATGGTCTAGAATAATCAATTTTCAGGATTACCTAATGAGGATCCAAATCTGCACCTTTATACTTTTTTGGAGATATGAGACACATTCAAATATAATAGGGTCTCAGAGGAGGCAATCAAGCTCAGATTATTCTCTTTTTCACTCAAAGATGGAGCGAGAAGGTGGCTGAATTCTTTGCCACCCAGTTCAGTTGACACATGGGACTCCTTAGCCCATAAATTTCTTACTAAATACTTCCCTCCTTTGAAGACTACCAAGCTGAGAACTGAAATTGTGAATTTCACACAATTTGATAGAGAATCTCTCTATGATGCCTGGGAAAGATTCAAGGAGCTGCTAAGGAAGTGTCCACACCATGGCATGCAAGATTGGCTAGTCATGCAAGTATTTTATGGAGGATTAGGCCCTAACACCAAAACAGTGGTATATGCAGCAGCTGGAGGAGCCTTTCTAAACAAGGATTATGCTGAAGCCTACGAGTTGCTTGAAGAGGTCACCACCAATGCCTTTGATTGGAGCTCTAGGAGGGATAATGACAAGAAAGTATCTGGTATTCAAGATACTGATGTAATTGCAAAACTTTCATCCAAATTGGATTAAGTACTTTCTGCTTTACTCAAAGGAAACTCCATGGAAGGCGTGCAAGAAGAAGTTGAGGAGGTGAACTATCTAGGGAATCACAATTCCTACTCTAGCACCTACAATAATGGGTGAAGAAATCACCCCAATTTCTCATGGAAGAATTCAGGTCAAGGAGTGCTGCCTTTTGAACAACAACAACCTCCAAGGATGAATTTAGAGGAAGCAATGGCCAAGCTGGCAGCATCACAAGCGGACCTCACAGAAAGAACCAATCAATTCATGGTCACCACCAATGCTTCCATAAAGCAACTAGAAAACCAGGGAGGCAGATCTCTCAACATCTGACAACAAGACAACCTGGAACACTACCTAGCACCACTGAAGCCAATTCAAGAGAGCATGTCCATGCCATCTTTTTGAGAAGTGGGAAGGTAGCTGAGATTGACTTGAAAGAGACTCCCACAGCTGAAGGGGAGAAAGAAGAGGAGCCCACGCCTGAAGAAGAGACTAAACAAGCTGCACCTGAACCTAAGAAAGCACCTGAATGCACACCAGAGGAGAGGCCAAAATCGCAGAAGCAGGAGGAGAAGCCAAAGTCCAAACTTTTTCCTAACAATCCTCCACCATACAAGCCATTTCTTCCTTTTCCTAATAGGTTTAGAAAGCAGAAGCTGGACCAAGAAACTGCTAAATCTCTAGAGGACCATGAAACAATTACACTCACTGAAGAGTGCAGTGCAATCCTCCAAGGGAAGTTACCAGCAAAGGCAAAAGATCCCGAAAAATTCATTGTACCCTGCAAAATAGGTAACAGGATGTGGGTAAAGCATTGTGTGATCTAGGGGCTAGTGTGAATCTAATGCCTCTCTCTTTGTTTAAGAAATTGGGCATTAGGAAAGTAAAGCCCACCAAGATGATTATAGATTTTGCTGATAGATCCCTTAAACGCCCATATGGTTTGGTGGAAAACGTCCTAATCAGAGTAGGCAAATTCTTCTTCCTAGTGGACTATGTAGTACTTGATATGGGGGAGGATGCAGATATCCTCTTAATACTAGGAAGATCTTTCTTGGCAACTGGTAAAGCTATAATAGGTCTAGCTGCTAGAGAACTCAGATTGAGGGTCAATGAAGACCATGCCATTTTTAAACTTTTTGAAGACCCTGAGCCAGGCAATACAAATGAAAAGCCCCAAGAAGAGAAGGTTGAAGTCAAAGCTGTGAAATTAGTCCAACCTGCTGTCCAACCTACTTCAAAGGTAAAGAAGAAGAAAGCCAAGAATAAAAAGAAGAAAGGCAAGGGAATTCCAGAGTGGTGTTGTTCAGGATTCCCAACTTGCATTAAGAAGATTCTGAAGATGGTTGGTTGCCCAAGCAAGCAAGGAAAAGGAGTAGGACAATTGATGATCTCTCCCTACAGCCCTCTTGATGTGCCATGAAGCACCTGAGATAGTTAGGCTAAAGACTATAAACTAAGCGCTTGTTGGGAGGCAACCCAATGATTTTTCTTCCTTTCTCTTTTACTTCTTTTTGTGTGTTTAATTTTGCACTTTGTTTCTTTATTTTAATCAATAATTTCTACTACTTAGAGCCACTCAAACAATTATTTGAAGCTATGCAGGCGTTAGGTATCAAATGGGAGCATAATAGATCAATTTTGAGACAAAAAGGGGCAAAAATCAAGGTCCAGCTCGCCACGGCGAGCTCTTCCAGAATCAATTCTGCCATAAAAATAAAAAATAAAAAAAGAAAATTCTTTTTTTTTTTCAAATTTTCAAAATTGTTTTCCAGCATTCCAACACCCCTTCCAGTGCCTATGAACTTCCAGCAGCCCCTCCTACTGCCCAAGAACTGAAAAAAAAAAATTAAAAAATTCATCACCTTCCATTGACGGCTCCGAGGAGGCTACTTCTATTAGGTTGGACCTTTCCTTTACTTTTTTTCTTTTGCATTGAGGACACTGCAAATTTTAAGTGTGGGGGAGGGACACATGTGTTTAGTTGAATAATTAAGTAGCCTAGTAAGTGTGAGTAATTGAGTAGTAGTAGTATTTGTTTTGTTTTGCATAATTTTTATTTTTGTTTTGCGTGATTGTGTGATTGCATGATTGTGTGTTTTGACTGAAAACCATGGCTAAAGATGAAATTTTGCTTAACTGATGATATTATGGGATGAGGAAACTTGATTTGATATGGAAACAATGCATCATTATTCATTTTATCCTATTCCATTAATTATTGGAAAGCTTATGGGAAATTTGAGCCAACTTTGATTATGAGAGATCCCATATTGATAATTCCCATTATGTGCATGATTACTTTGATAGTGGAATGAATGAGAATGCATGAGGATGAATATTAGCCAATTGTGAGCTTTTGAGCCATAAGAGTTGCATATTTGAAGCTCTTAAATTGTTTCTAAGTGTGTCATGCAATTTTTTTTTTTATTTTTCTAGAACTTGCTCTATTATACATGTTGAGACCACAATGAAATCATGAACACTAAGGTGATTACGGCACTTAGGTTTAGCCATTTTAGCCTTTCATAGCCCACCTTGAATAATCACCACTAGTTAACCTTTTTGAGCCTTAGCCTTTAATTTTCTTCTTTTATCCACATTTCAAGCCATATATCCTTCCTTTGATTTTCAACATCCACTTGAGTGAGAAATTGAGCTTAAACCATTGTTTATTTTGAAAGTTACTTGGGGTGTCGGACTATTTCATCTTGAATTGAGTAATCTTGCATTGTGACATGTTGATTAAATTCCAATAAATCCCAAGTGAATAATTCTGAAGCCAATATGGTTAGTAGGTCCTTTTTGAAAGTCTTGTTGCATTGCTTATTTTAATTCTCTTTAATTTTACTCGAAGACGAGCAAAAAGCTAAGTGTGGGGGAGTTTGATGAGTGTAAGTTATATAGATATTTTGGCATGAATTCCCTTGCATTTAAGTGCCAAATTAATATAGATTAAGATGCTTTTAATGTCATTTTACTATTTTGTAGGAACCAAGCACCAAAAGGAACCAAATGTAGAAAATAGTAAATTACGAAAATGCCACTCGCCCTGTCGAGCTCTACCCGAGAGCACAAGGAGCATTCTGCCATAGCTCGCCGTGGCAAGCTGGATGACCTTTGGAGCTGTTTTGAAGAGTTTTGACCCAACTTGATTTCTGGGAATCCTTCTCCTATAAGAATTAAGACTCCAAGACATAGAAGACTCTCCAGAATTATTATTCAAGTAGGATTGAAGTCTTGAAAGCATGGGACTACATGGAATTCTAGTGGGAGTAAAACTAAAAGAGATATGCAACCATAGGAATTAAATTCTCAAGAGTCCTAGTTTGAGTGAGATTAAAGTTGTTAAATCCTACTGGAATGATGTGTCCTAGTTAGAGTATGATTAGGAATGACTTTGTAATTAAAGTTGTAATTTATCTATGAGTCATAATTCAAGTAGGACTAGGAAGAGGATTGTTCTAATTAGAATCCTAATTAAAGTATGATTAGGATTACATTATAACTAAGAATTGTAATTAAACATAGAGTCCTAGAATGAGTCTAATTAGGATTGGAGGAATTATAAATAGGAAGGACGATTGAGAAGCAAAGATACCAGGCATTGAGAAGCAAGAAGGCACAAGAGAGCAAGGATCCACAACACTTCTTCTACTCCTTTTATTTTCCATATTCTCTTTCTTTTATGTTATGTGTTTAAGTTACACTATGTGTAACTAATTTCTTCTCTAGGGGCTAAGATGTAGCCCAAGTACTTGCATAGACATGATTGATGTTGTTATGACAATTCTAGCTTTTATTTAATTGACGTTTAATTTTCTGCACTTACTCTTGATTGATCTGGCCAATTAGAAAGGAGAAATATGTGGGTTCTCTATGACTCGAAAGATGATTAGTTAACCTAGACCACGGGGGTTAAATCCATAGGGTTCTATGGCGGTCTATACCCAGAATTCTGTGTAGTTACAAGGGAGCTAGGGAGATCCCCTAGAATACCCGAAAGGGATGTCTAAGGAACTTAATGCAATTATGGTTATTACAACTCGCACTGGCCCGTAGCAGGGTTGGTAATTGTAATTAGGATTATTCCAACCTCACGCCAAGGTAGGATGAGTAGATTAGGGAATCCTGGCTAGCAATTAATAATTGTAGAAGTCATAACTGAATCATGAATGCCTATGTCAAGGACTTGTGGTGAAATCTGAATCCCTAGGCCTTACTTCCTTGAATTCAAACTCACGCATCCTTCATCTATTTTATTGCTGTTTTATTTTATGTTTAATTGTTATTATCACTCTCTTTCGATTGCTTGAGCATTATTAGAGTTTTAGTACTCTAGTAATCATCACAAACCCCAGAATACTTGTTAGCTACACTGATAGTGTTCGCTTGCACTTCATTCCATCATTATTTCACATCCATTATACTCCTATTTTCTACACCCTAAAATTGCGCATCATCCCTCTTGTGTGCAGCCTTGCTTCCTATTTATAATATATGCCTATTCCTAGTTCTACTCACATTAGGTCTCTAATAGTTCAATTACAAAGTCATTTCTAATTCTAGTTTAACTAGGACTCTAATTGGCTTCACACTTGCAAGACTTCAATCCCACTTTAATCATGATTCTGGAGAGTCTTCTAAGCTTAGGAGTCCAATCCTTGTATGATAAAGTTTCCCAGACATTTACTTGGCTTAGAACTCTTCTATTTCACCCCGGAATTGATTTTGGGCGCCATGGCGTCCACTGGTAGAATGTAGGATTTGCTCTCAGGTAGCTCCAGGGTTTGGGTGCCATTTTTCTGTTTTGTTTCCCTTTGATGCTTGAGTTGGATTATTACTCTCCTTCCATACTTTCAGCTCACCTATTCTTTTAACATATCCTATATAAAAGAGAGGTAAATATCCATCAAGAATTCAAACATTAACGAGAACACAAATTTCAACTAAAATTATGCAATTAGGACCAATTTATATTTTCACGTATATGAACTCAAGAATCTGAAAAGTAATCTAAATCAAATGGAATAGGCTGAAAATATGTCAATAATCCAAAGAATTATGAGGTTGAAATATGTTTAAAATGAGTCTTAACAAATTCCCCCACACTTAGACTCTTGATCGTCCTCAATCAAACTAAAGACAAAACAAAGAAAACTCTCCTGAGAATTGGTAGCCACCATGTTAAACAAATCATCACCTCACAAACATAAGTAGATATGTCATTAAGCAAAAACTCCTAACTCAGATTTCAGTTTCCCAGATTGCTCAATGCATAATGTGAAGGATCCTCACTAGATATATGTGTTTACACTCAAGTTCTCTGAAGTGTTTAGGTTTAAACTATTTACTCTCAAGTTCATAATCATAGAGCAAGATCTATCAAATTTTGATTTTTAGTCTTACCTCCACCTCTTAGAGCACATTGCATACTAGAATCAAAAGGACTTTTCCTTAGTTGCAATGGGGCTTTTGGTAAGGTAAAAAGGATTAATGGTCATGAAATCAAGGGTTAAACTACACCAAGAAGATATTATATGAATTCAAAGCATACTCTTTAAGCTCACTTACTTTCCTACTATCAAACCTCATACTTGCATATTTTGCTTCTCCCTTCTTTTTCATTCTTTTGCTTTTCTTGCAGATTTTTTCTTTTCTTTTCTAATATTTTTTTCTTCATTCATCATTTTTCTTTTTCCAGAATTTTTTTCTTTTTCTTTTTCTTTCTTTCTTTTTCTGCACTTTGCTTTTTCTTGGGAGATTTTCATATCCTTTTGAGGCTCTTTCTTTCCACTTCCCTAGTTACTAACTAGGCAACCTTTCCATGCCATAACTTCACACAATCCTTCAAGGTGTTGGGTTCAAAAATGGGATACATCAAAGGAATGGTATATGGCTTATAATGTGCTTAAAAGAAGGAAATAAAGGCTAAGGCTCAAAGTGGTCAACTAGTGGAAATATATATCATTGGGTGAAAGAAAGGCAATTTGGGCTTATGTGGTGTTAAAATCCTAGTGCCTTAATCACTTTCAAGCATGCAGATATAACTCTAAACATGTGGCAAGGCTTAGAGCATATTTCAGAGGTCTATACCCTAGATTGAACAAAATACACACATGAAAAAATATTATATAGACTCTCAAGTTGGCATGAATGTCCCAACCTTTCACTCGGCTCAAATAACTCACTTGGACCTCATGATCAATCACATTATACAATGTATAGGTTTGAGATTTAGCTTTTGAGTTAGGATCCATTTAGCCATACTCGCTTATGTCATGGGTTATTCTTGCTTTGATATGAAAACTACACTTTCAAGTGATTTTCTTGCTTTTTTTTTTTTTTCTGGAATGCAGAACTAAGAAAAAAAAATATGTAAAAATTTAGAAGTAGGGAGTAGCTAAGTCATGCAAACATGCAAAATTTTCCATCCCCCCACCCCACTTAAATTTTGCATTGTCCCAAATGCAAGGAAAAAAAATAAAAACAAACTAAAATGGAAAAGATAGACAGAAATAAAAATAAGAAAACATGACAAAAGAAATAAAGCACACTTCCCTGAAATTAACATGGGTTGCCTCCTATGAAGCGCCTTTGTTTTATGTCGATGGCTCAACCTTCTTCTTTCTCAGGGATTCTCCAACCGAATTGCTTCCACCATACAGACAGCAGCACCTTCATAAAAATGCTTCAACCTGTGTCCATTTACTTTGAAAATTTTGTTAGTGCCGAGGCTCCTAATCTCTATAGCCCCGTGAGGATGAACATGGGTGACAACAAAAGGTCCAAGCCACCTTGACTTAAGTTTCCCAAGAAATAACTTCAGCTTTGAATTATATAGCAGCACTTTTTCACCTACATGAAATTCTTTCCTAGTTAACTTAGCGTCATGGAATGCTTTTGATTTGTGCTTAGGGTTTGCATTAGGTTCTAGAGCTATCTTATGGGTGCATAATGTAGAATTTAAACCTTTTAGGTTAGACAATGTCCACCCAATAGTTTCTTTATGTTCCCTAAGGACTCTAACCAATTTTTCTTCCTGTAGTTCGGTCAAGGAGTTTGAAATTATCATAGGTAAAGTTTCTTTTTCCCCTAAATACACATACTTTAAATTTTCAAGTCAAGGGTTTAAGTCTAGTGTAGGAGGTGAAACACGAGATGAAACAGCTTTAACATGCATTGCAGAGAGGGATAAATATGATTTCTCATGCACTTGATGTAAGGAATTCAATGCAAAAATTGTATCAACCAAAGAATCATGCAACATAATATCACTTTCAGCTAAATCCCTACTAAGCATGCTTTTAGTAATGATAGTTTCCACTTCATCAGATTTTTCTAATTCATAAACTTTTTGGGAACTTTTATCAACAACATCCAATGCATATAAGTAGTTAACATCAGCAGGATATCTAAGGGCATCAAATATATTAAATTTAATAACCTCACCATCAAATTCCATTGTTAAACTACCATTGTGCACATCAATTTTAGTCCTTGAAGTTTTTAAGAATGGTCTCCCTAGAAGTAATGGAATGTCTCCTGAATTACTCTCATCTCCTATATCAAGCACATAAAAGTCTGCAGGGAATATAATCCATTGACTTGCACAAGGACATCTTCTATGACTCCACTTGGGTACACATTACTTCTGTCAGCTAATTGAATTATCAAGCCAGTTTCCTTTAAATTTCCACTAGGTCTAACATAGCTTTCCCTAAAGAAATATTACCAATTTTACAGTGGATAGTGAACATCCCTAAATCTTGGCATTTTGTGGGAATTTTCTTTTGAAAAATAGCAGAAACATTTTTGCCTACACTAATTTTCTCATTGCCAATTAATTTTCTTTTAGAAGTGCAAAGTTCCTTAAGAAATTTAGCGTACCTTGGAACTTGCTTGATAGCATCTAGCAATGGAATATTTACCTCAACTTTTCAGAATGTCTCCAAGATTTCTTGATTGGCCTCCTTGTGCTTCTTTTGCTTGACTCTTTGGGGGAATTGTGGCTTTAGAATGTACCTATTTTCTTCAGATTTTTCTAGCTTTGTTTCTTCCTTTTTCTGCTGCTGGAAGTAGGTCTTATTGCCGCTGTTTTGCTATCCAGAACTGGGCTGGCAGCACTGGTCTTGCAGCTGCCCAGATTTTCCTTGTTTCGGTACTTTTTGCAGGAGTTGTTCGGGCTGTGTAGGTGCTGGAAACAGCTGCTGCAGTTGCTCCTTTTGCTCACTAATCACTGTTTCATCCTCCCTATCTCTCGGCTGCACAGTAGATGAGCTAGGGTGCAGTTCACGCCCGCTTCGTAACATGATAGCATTCATGCTTTCCTTCGGGTTGGTAAACAGTTGGGAAGGTAACCTGTTGTTTATTTGGGCTTAGAAATCCCCAACCATCACTTCGTTGTTGGAGATGCAAGTTTGTAGTTGCTTAATTTGGCTTCCTAGATTTTGGTATTTATTCTTAGAATCACGCCTCAAATCACTGAAATTCTTGTTGAATTCAGTTTGCTTAGAGCCCATTTGCTTCATCAATTGCTCGAACATTAACTGGGTTTTGTCAACAGCTTGCACTTGTGGTGGAGGGCGTTGAACTTGATCAAATCCTGGTGGATTATTTCTGGGTGGCCCGTATCTGAGATTTGGGTGATCTCTCCACCCCTCATTGTAGGTAGGAGCAAAGGGATCATACCGTCTGTTGTTATACATAGCATTTACCTCTCCTTGTTGCTGTAAATTAGGACATGAATCAGTCACGTGTCCTGGAGTTGAGCATATACCACAAACAGGTGCTGAAGCTGAACCGATCATCATTTGATTTATTATGGCTTGCAACTGGGTAAGTTGAGCATTGGGGTTACTGGCAGCATTGGTAGGACACAAGAATAAACCACTTTTTTCCCCAAACTGTTGAGAATTCTAAGCCATGTTGTCAATTAGAGCTCGGGCTTGTGCAGGTGTTTTATCTACGAGGGCTCCACCACTTGTAGCATCTATCATTCCTCGATCATGGGGTGCTAATCCCTCATAAAAGTACTGTATGAGGAGCTGGTCGCTGATTTGGTACTTTGGACATGAGGCACATAGTTTGTTGAAGTGCTCCCAATGCTCATATAAAGTCTCACCACTGATTTTCTTGATCCCGCATATTTCTTTCCGAATGGACCCAATACGAGATGCTGGAATAAAAATTTCTAGAAATATTTTGTGAAGTTGCTGCCATGAGGTGATAGATCCAGGCATTAGCTAGTACAACCAATTTTGGCAACATCTTGCAATGTGAAAGGAAATGCTCTCAGCTTCACTTGGTCTTCGGTAACTCCTTCTTGCTGAATGGTTAAACAAGTTATCATAAACTCATTAATATGGCGGTATGGATTCTCTCCTGGCCTTCCATGAAATTTGGGCAGCAAGTTGATGAATCCCGAATTGAGCTTCAAAGGAACAGCAAGGGCAGGATATGTTATCGCCAATGGCTGAATTGTCAAGTCCAGTTTTGCCAATTGTTTCAAGGTTGCCATCTCTGTATCTCTTTCAGATGAAGTGTCAAATTCAAATATTGGATTGATGTTGAACCTTTCCTCTAATTCTGATTGGTCTTGGTGGCTGGAAAGTATTTTTCCACTCCTCAAGAACATAAATCAATTAAACCTATAAAACTCAAAACAAAGCAAACACATTAAACACTAACAATCCTAAAAGATTAAATTGTTGCTTCCTTGGCAGCGGTGCCAAAATTTGTAAGAGGTGTCCTAGCTTCACAAATTAAATCACTACTCCCTTAAAATATAATATAGTATAGGTCAAGTAGGATTGTTCGCACGAGGAAGAATGTATTTAATCTAATAGGATTGCTTGAGAAAAATAAACTACTAAAAGAAATAATACAATACTAACTATAAGAATAACCTAATGGAAAATATAAAGTAACTAACCTAATATATCAATCACACAATTAAGGAAAAAGGGGGGGTTTGAATATATATTTGCTGAATTAAAAATTCTGGGCAGATTTAGAAGTAAAGAAAAGAGAATAAAGAACAGTAAAGCAAAGTCGATCGAGTGAACAGATTAATAAAGCATGCTTAGTATTGACATATCCGCACCATGATAACACAAATTTGATCATTAACACATTGGTAAATTAATTCCGAATAGCTAGACTGTAGATCCCTACCTTCCCTTACCGTTTGTTTTGTAACTAGATCGTCTGAGCTCAAAACCTACTAGGTTCAATAACCTCAATACACCAGCACATGAAATTTAATTAAACTCAGAGCATTAAGATCCATGAAAAACATCATCTAAATTGAACCATAAAGGTCCACCATTGGTTTTATGTAATTCAGATCTGGAATTATTCTAATTAATCTAATTTTAAGATTAACTAGTTGTTACTTGTGCCAAACTAATTAGGGTTCCAGACCTAACTAATTAGCTAACAAAATGAATCAGTTGAAGATGTTGGTTGGCTACTCCAATAAATCTAAACAGATTCAATGACAATGCTAACAAATAATTTCAGAATACTCAAATTAATTTATCTAACCTTCAAACCATAATCTTGTCTCACAAACTTGGTATCATGGCTTAGATAAGTCTAGCTAAGCATATGGAAATTTAAGCTATCATATTGAAAAGAAAATATCCAGTAAAATTCTGGAATAAATACATAGTCACCTTGAATGAAAATAAACACAAGAAGTAGAATGCTAGTGACTCAGCAAAAGGACAAGTGAAGTGTGGTGTGTTGATCTCCAATTCAGCAGTAACGTATGTAGATCCAGTTCTGGCAGCGGCTGTGTATGTGTCGTGGTATGTGGATGGTGTCCCTCTTGTGTGCAGCCTTGCTTCCTATTTATAATATATGCCTATTCCTAGTTCTACTCACATTAGGTCTCTAATAATTCAATTACAAAGTCATTTCTAATTCTAGTTTAACTAGGACTCTAATTGGCTTCACACTTGCACGACTTCAATCCCACTTTAATCATGATTCTAGGCACCACGGGATCAAGTCTGGGTGCCATGGCGTCCATTGGCAGAATGTAGGATTTGCTCTCGGGTAGCTGGCACCACCATTTTTCTGTTTTGCTTCCCTTCGACGCTTGAGTTGGATTATGTAACATCCCAAATTTCCTAGGAGAAGAATATAAATCTACATTAGAATAAGTTGATTAGTGGTATGTTTGCTAAATGCAAATGGGAAGTATGAGAATACTAAGGATATAGATAAGGATAATATTTATGTGTACATGCACATATAGCTAGGGAATTGATGTTATGTATTTATATGGTTGTATATTAGCCCAAATCTAATAAGAATACACATATATAGAAGGCATTATAAAGAGGAACTAAATGATGTCATTTAGTTGGAAACCAAGAGAAATAAGAAGCTATATGTAACATCTCCTAATTGAATAGTTAGGTAAGTGTACATGTGTATTATTCTCAATTATAAGCATGCACAAGACATTCCCTAATGGAATTTCTTAAAGCGGAGTTCCTTATATGTATGTGGCTATAAAAATTACACTTACATTCTTATGTGAGTAAGCATATGTGTATATTTGTGACAAATAGAAATTGGATACCTTGCATGAGCATGTGTAATTGGAATCATGTTATTTATTCATGAAGACCAAATTGAATAAGATTTAGACAACTAGTTGCACATTTATAAATAATGAAAGTATGAAACAACTAGTTGAAATGGAATGAAGGAAACTAGACTAGGCTAGTTACATTGGAAGGATCTAGTCCTAATTGAACTAAGAGTGCAGCAGCTGCAGCCCTAGCCCTCCACGCCACCCATCAGCAAATTGGGCTCCAAGGGTTTGCATTAGTTTGGACAAACTATCCACCAATAGAAGCATGCCACTAGTAATCATACAATTACATAAAATCATGATATTTGTGAAAGAAATAAATACAATAAAGAGGGTTGGAATAAAATAAGAATTAGTGAACTCTAGGGAAGGGGAAGGTCCGCAAAGAGAGGGAGCCAAGGCTTTGAGTTTGTCAAAGTGCCAATAGTGACACTAGTCAAGGCTTGTATGCATACTTTTATTGATATTTATGCATGCAATAAATGAAGAAAAATTGAGGGAAATCTAGAGCAAGGAGAGGCGGCAAGGCAAGGCTGCAAGGGGGAGAGAAAAGAAAATAAAAAGGGAAAGGGAGAAGAAGGAAGGCGTGAAGAAGAAAGGAAGAGAAACAAGAGAGAAAATAAGCTTGTGTGAACCCTAAGTGGTGTTGCTACTTCAACCACTTGAATCAACCATCTAACTAGCATCAAAAGAGAAAGGAAAGCTGCCATAGAGACCCTAGAAGACAAACCCTAGTGCAGTCCAAGAAGGAGTTAGAGATAAAAGGTAGTTGGTTTAATTCAAGCATAGGTTATGGTGTTCTTGTATGCTGAAAATTCTGCACTCTTGCTATTATTATTTCTTGTCATTTGTGTATTGGAATTTAATGTTATCTTGTGTATTTGAATGGATGCTGGCTTGCTGTTTTTATGGTGGTTTAATGCCACATATATCTGCCTTGGATGGAAGTATACTAATACACAAGATGTTATGGGAAGAGTGTGGAGAAAGTTGTGTAACCTTGGGGTAGGGGTATGCCAAAATGGTACCAAAAGTGGCATTTATGGACAGGGAATGTATGATTGCCTCATAGGGGTAAGTAGTGCCAAAAGGGAGCACTAAACATGTCTCACCCTATGAATAAGCAGAGGTGCTAAAAGGGGGCACCAACCTATGTATACTGTCCATAAGAATCCCTAAGCTTGGTTATGCTTCTTTCTCTGCAATTTCTTCTAATTATTGCTCAGTGATGCCATCCTTTAACCTTGTTTGAATGGACTAACTACTGAGAAACTATTGGTTTCTCATATTATTAGTGTTGGTGATTTTATACAGGTGACAAGCCAAAAGAGGTAACTCAGGATTGAATGTGGATGCTGGCTGTTTTCTGTGTTGATTAGTGATGACCTTATGAAATAAATGTTTAAGGTTTATGTGATGTAATTTGAATCCTATCTAGATCACTTTGTAATGGATATTTAGTCCATGTATATTATGTACTCATGTAACTCATAAAGATGACAAATATGGATTAGTGCACCTTGTGCTAAAATTCTGTTTTCTGGCCATCTTGAAATAATGAATTGTTAGTACCTTCAAACCACGATATAATTGCATGAAATTATTGTTCCAAGATCATGACACTATAATTTATGCATGAAAATTTTCAGGATTTTTGGCTTAGCCAATTAATACAGAAAATTCTTCAAAGTTACACCTCAGGATTTTTACCGGTAAATAGGACAGTTCACAATCTTTGTTTAATTGACCCACCAAGCCATCGAAATTTTGTATGAAATTTATACCACATATTCTAGACACCTTGAATGTATTTTGGAGCTTTTCATGATTTTTAGACATTTATACACCACGTTTCCATATTTGACAAAAACAGGACAGCAAGCCATCTAAAACAGTAAACTGTCCAATTGAGGTCTAAATCTTTAATTGGTAATTTCCTTATGAAATAGAGTTAAATGAAAAGTGTTTTTCATAAGTATAAGGATTAAAATAAGGTGTTACAGATTATGACTCTCCTTCCATATTTTCAGCTCACCTATTCCTTTAACATATCATGTATAAAAGATGATGGAAACGTGGCCACCAATGCTGCCAAGGGAGGCGTTGCTGCCAGCACTGCTAATGGGGACATTGCTGCCAAAGGAAATGTTCCCGCCAAGTGGAGTAGAGACCCACTTGAAGTGCCACTCGGTCCCATGACAAGAGCTAGGGCAAAGAGGTTCAAGGAAGCATTAAATGGGCTGGTGCAAGAGGCCTTAGAGCAAGCTAGTTCGTGGAGGCCCATGGAGCAAGATCAACCGAGAATAGTGAACATGCTTCACGCCCAAAATTGCCCAGCAAACTAATTAGGAAATTATAGGGCTGATTGCATTAGGATTAGTTATTTGATTTAGTTTCCTTATTCTAGAAGCAAGCTGATTTGATTAGACTACTTTTATTTTATTTCCTTTTTGTGTTGAACAAGTTTCCTATTTTTGTATTGCCTTTAAATAGGCCTCTTTGATTTAATAATATTCAGATTATGCGTTTTGATTAAATTGTGAGATTGCATATTCTCCTTAGTTCTTTGAGAGCTATTCGACTTATCAATCAAGTTTCCATCCCTTGATTGTGGTGTCTTCACTATACCAAGGTTCACACCTCAATATAGGTGTTGGGTTGTGCTTTGTCGATCCAAACCTGAAGTAGAAACGATCCTTAAACTAATTTCGTTATGGGTTTCGTCACAATGTTGGCGGGGTTCGTATCAGTTGTTATCAGAGACTAATTCTAGTCTCAGGTTTGCTTATCTTTGAGTTTATTTCAATTCTTAACTTCTTCTTCTCCATTCGGAAATCTGATCAAAAAAAAAAAAAAAAGAGGAACAACAAAAGAAAATAAAAACAGCAAAGGGGAGAACGTGTTCTTGTTTCCCATATTAAAAAAAAAAATTATATGTTCCAGAATTTCGAATTGGTGTCTTGAATATTCCAGAATTTTCGAATTGGTGTCTTGCATTCTTGTTTTCCAGATTTCAGATTTGGCTTATTGCAAGATATCTTCCAGATTTGATTTGTTTGCTTGAATTCTGCATCCTTGTTTTTCCAGAATTCAGATTTGGTGTGTTGCCAATTAATTGTTCAAGATTTGGCCACTTAATTCGTATACTATTGTGCCCAGAAATTCTGTAATTTTCCAGATTTGTTTGGTCTTGTTCAGGTGTGAGTTGTGCCCAGAAAATTCTATATTTTTCAGAATTGATTGGTCTTGTTTAGGTGTGAATTGTGCCCAGAAAATTCTGTTCTTGGTTGTTTAGCTTAATAAGAACTCCTGAGAGAATTAAGAGTGGAAAAAGGCAAGAGTGGTATACATTCCGGAGAACAAAAGCCAAATTATTCTCCTTGTAAACACAAGTGAATTTAGAATGTCAATCCTTGAGTGAAGAACACATGAGTTGAGGGAAGTGAGGAATATTTTTTTACTAATATTTTCTTCTTGCAGCGAGCATATCTCATGAAAGTGCTTCGGTAGGTGCAAGGGGTTGTGTAGATCCACAACCGATGATGGAGGCATTGACAAGAGAGGTGGGGAGAATGATGAGAGTGGAGCTGGAAGCCTTACATGACAGAATAGACCGCATAGAGAATGCCCGAAGGGAGCCGCCTCGCGTACCTAGAGGAGGCCGAGCTCCACCAAGGGGAGCAAGAGCAGAACCCGAGGAGTATGAAGGTGAGAGGCAACCTAAACATTTCCAAACTACATACCATGTGAACGAAAAAGTATGTAGCATGATCATTGATGGTGAGAAGAATGTTGCTAGTACTTTGATGGTTGGGAAGTGATGGAAACGTGACCACCATTGCTGCCAAGGGAGGCATCACTGTCAGCACTGCCAATGGAGACTCTGCTGCTGCCAATGGACACGTTGCTGCCAGCACTGCACATGGAAATGTTGCTGCCAAGTGCAGTAGAGATCCACTTGAAGTGCCACTCGGTCCCATGACAAGTGTTAGGGCAAAGAGGTTCAAGGAAGCCCTAAATGGGCTGGTGCAAGAACCATTGGAGCAAGCCAATTCGAGGAGGCCCATGGAGCTTGGTCAACCAAAGATAATCAACTTGATTCACGCCCAAGCTGGCCAACAAATTGATTGTATTTGAATTAGGAAATTACAGGGCTGATTGTATTAGGATTAGTTACTTTATTTAGTTTCCTAATTTTAGAAGTAATTTGATTTGATTACATTACATTAGATTACTTTTATTTTATTTCATTTTCGTTTTAAACAAGTTTCCTATTTTTGTAATGCCTTTAAATAGGCCTCTTTGATTCAATAATAATCAGAATATGCGTTTAAACCAAATTGTGAGTTTTCATATTCTCCTTAGTTCTTTGAGAGCTATCCGACTTATCAATCAAGCATCCATCCTTGATTGTGGCGTCTTCACTATACCAAGGTTCACACCTCAATATAGGTGCTGGGTTGCGGTTTGTCCATCCAAGCCTGAAGTAGAAACGATCCTTAAACAATTTCGTTACGGGTTTCGTCACAATGTTGGCGGGGTTCGTATCAGTTGGTATCAGAGACTGCTTCTAGTCTCAGGTTTGCTTATCTTTAATTTTCTTTTCTTTGGTTTATTTCAATTCTGAATTCCTCTTCTCTATTCAGAAATCTGATCCAAAAATAAAAAAGAGGACAACAAAAGAAGGTAGAAACAACAAAGGGGAGAACGTGTTCTTGGTTCCCCATATTAAAAAAAAAAAAACGAAAAAAAAAAGTCTATATATATATATTCCAGAATTCAGATTTGGGTATTGCAAAATTAATTTCCAGATGTGGTTATTTGAATTCTGAATTCTTGTGTCCAAAATTCAGATTTGGGTGTGCAGAATATATTTTCCAGATTTGATTTGAATTCTGCATCCTTGTTTTCCAGAAATTCAGATTCGGTGTGTGCAGAATTATTTTTCCAGATTTGGCCACTTAATTCGTGCACCTTTGGCCCAGAAAATTCTGAACTTTTCCAAATTTAAGTGATCTTGTTTGGGTGTGAATTGTGCCCAGAAAATTCTGCAATTTTCCAGAATTGATTGACCTTGTTTGGTTGAGAAACTTGCCCAGAAAAATTCTGTTTTTGGTTGCTTAGCTTAATAAGAACTCTTGAGAGGATTAAGAGAGGAAAAAGGCAAGAGTGACATACATTACGGAGAGCAAAAGCCAAATTATTCTCCTTGTAAACACGAGTGAATTAGATTACCAATCCTTGAGAGGAAACACGTGAGTTGTGTGAAGTGAGGAATTTTTTTTACTAACATTTTTCTTCTTGCAGTGAGCATGTCTCATGAAAGTGCTTTGGTAGGTGCAAGGGTGTTGTAGATCCACAACCAATGATGGAGACAATGACAAGAGAGGTGAGGAGAATGATGAGAGCGGAGCTGGAAGGCTTACATGACAGAATAGACCGCATAGAAAATGCCCGAAGGGAGCCGCCTCGGTTGCCTAGAGGAGGCCGAGCTCCACCAAGGGGAGCAAGAACTGAACCCAAGAAGAAAGAAAAGGAAGAATCTTTTTGGGGAGTAATCAGCTATAGGAAGAGTAGTGATGTCACAAGAGATGAAGATAAAATACCAGCATTGAAGGAGTGTAATAGCAGAGGCTTTAGAGAACCCATTCATGCAGATGCCCTACCCATTAGGTAGCTTGAGGGAGTTGGTGGTGAGAGGCAACCTAAACATTTCCAAACTAGATGCCATGTGAACGAAAAAGTATGTAGCATGATCATTGATGGTGAGAAGAATGCTAACTTTGCTGGTACTTTGATGGTTGGGAAGCTAAGTTTACCCACCTTAAAGCACCCTAAACCTTATAGGTTGAAGTGGCTGGAAGGCAGTGGAGATATATGGGTAACAAAGCAAGTGTTAGTTGCATTCTCCATTGGCAACTATAAGGATGAAGTGCTTTGTGATGTGGCACCAATGTATGATTGTCACTTACTCTTGGGGCATCCTTGGGAGGTTGGAAGAAAGGGTACTCATGATAAAAAGAATAGATACATTCTTTCCATGAATAACCAAAAAATTAAGTTAGTTTCTCTCAAACTAGAAGAGGCACTTGAAGATCAAAAGAGAATTCAAAGGCAAAATTTTGAAAGAATAGTGAATGAGAGTGCAAAAGAAAATGAGGCAGCTTTTGAAAAAGAAAATAGTGATAAAAATGAAAGTGAGAGTCCAAAAGAAAAGAATAGAGTGATCGAGTGTGAGAGTGGTGAGAAAAGTGAGGAGAAAAAGAATGAGGATGAAAAAGAAATAGAGAGAGAATTTGAGAGAAAAGAAATTACACATGAGTCTGAAAAAGAAGTAAGTGTAATTAAGAAAAATTAGAATGAAGAATGTGGACAGCAATGCAAAAATGAGAGAGTGCTTGAGATAAAAGAAAAATTCCTGCATGAGTGCACAAGAAAAAGTGAGGATAAGAGTGTGAGTTTTTCTCATGATTTCATAATTAGATCTCCTAACTCTTGTTCTAGTGATTTTACTTTCTTGCAGAATTTTCATAGAGATTTCTAAAAGGAATGGCCTAGTGGATCATCATGTGATATAAAGATGAAAACTCCAATGGATCCTAGAGGTAAATCTAAATTGATTGAGAAATTTGAATACGTGTTTGAGTATGATCCTAATATTATCATTATGATTGATGTTTGTGGTGGCATAGCTCATAAAAATTTCTGCATAGGTGATTTTATTTTACTCTCTAGTAGTAAAGCAAAATATTTAGGACTTGAGCATGCTAATACATTGTATGAGGATCATGTTACTTGTTCTAACATGTTGAATGCATTTGGAACTACTGAACATAAATATGTCAATATGCATGTTAATTCCTTCATTTGGGAGCATAAAACTCATATGCATGAAGGTCACATATGTAAAGCCTATTGTCGTGATGCTACTGTCATGAAAAGCAGTGATGAATTTTTCTTGTCTTGTTATATTGATTCCTTGCCGCACTTTAAGGATAATATGGTTCTTGATTCTTCATGTCAAGGGAAAGTATCAATCCTTAACGCAGAGATATTGGAATTTGACTATTATGCTTCTATGTCTTTCTTGCATGATTTTAAAAGTCATTTCATTCTTGATTTAGTAACACCAAGGAATGTACTTGTCTTTGCACTTGATTTGAATTCATTGGAATTGGATTTCGTTAAAGCTTCAAGTATTGCTAAGCTAAACTATTTTCATGTCTTCAATGGATGTGGAATTACATTAGACAAGCTTGATTGACACAATGGTCTTTTCTTAAAAGGAAATCAGTTGTGTGTGATTCATAGTTTCTTTCGTGCATTTTTATGTAATTTTGCTATTGAATATTTTGGAGATGCTTTGGTCTATAATGGGAATTTCATTGACCATCTTGAACATTGGCAAAATGTGTTAATTGATTTGAGAAAAAGAAATTTGAAGAAATGGTGTGAGAAGTGGCTTGAATTCATGGAGCCCTTGCTATATGTTATCAAATGCAAGCATGAAAAAGAACATGCAGGTGTTGAAAATCTTCCGTTAAGGTACATTCTTATTCCTATTTTATGTGAGGTGTCATTGGAATGTAAGTCCAATAGAAGATTACATGCAGATCTCAAAAAATGCCCAATGCTTGTTTGGCAAAAGTTTTTATGCAAATCCATAAACATGTGAAATTTTGGAGAAAACAATTTTGTGAGGCCAAAATGATTAAGCTGAATAATATGCATGAGAGAGTTTTTAATGCTTTCAAGGAGCTTTCTAATGCATCATTGCTGTGTTTGCTACTACATAGAGAATTTAAGTGTGATAAATTTGTTCATTCTAAAACTTCATATTCTCTTTTTGCAAGTTTGTGTGGTGATGCGAATATTCATAAGAGTGCTCATGCTTATGACACCATGAATCCTAATTTGGTTTATATTCCTTCAATAAGAGGTATTTCTGGTCCAATTTGGGATGAAGAGTTGTTAGAATATAAGTACTTTGGAGAGTCTTGTGTTCTTAGCAATCCTTGTAACATGTTTAGTACTTGCTTGGGAATTGAGTTTTCAAAGTTCTTTGAGCATTTTACTTCCTTACTTCAAGAGGACAAGAAGTTTGTGCTTGAAAATTCTTTGTGTGATTGGGAAGATCATATCATAGGATCATTAGATTTTATCATTCCTAGTATGACAAGGTTTGGTGACTTTATGGCGTATGTAGTGAATTCACATGGCCCATAAATGGAAAGGTATTTATGTTGACTACTGATATGCTGTTATTCCACTTTGGTTATAATTCATTAACCCACATAAATCGATTACTATCACATGTTGATAAGTATACTAGCTTAAGTGGGAAATTGAAAGTTTTCTTTGTAGTAAAATTGCATGAGAAAGTTCAACACAATGCTGTCCAAAGGATAATATTTGACCCTGGAGGATTATTACACAAGAGAAAGAAGATACACATGTTTCCAACAAGATTTCAGCTGAAAACAAGAGAAGAAGATTTGATCCAAGTTTTTGAATATATCAATACTAAAGATCAATATTAGAGCTTTAAGGTAAGTACAGTTTGGGTAATGTAACTCTTGTTTCTAATATATATTCCTCTTTTTATGTATACCTTGCAGATTTGAGGAAAACTCCTTTTCAAGAGGAGGGGAATGATGGAAACATGACCACCATTGCTGCCAAGGGAGGCATCACTGTCAACACTGCCAATGGAGACGCTGCTGCTGCCAAAGGACACGTTGCTGCCAGCACTGCACATGGAAATGTTGCTGCCAAGTGCAGTAGAGATCCACTTGAAGTGCCACTCGGTCCCATGACAAGTGTTAGGGCAAAGAGGTTCAAGGAAGCCCTAAATGGGCTGGTGCATGAACCATTGGAGCAAGCCAATTCGTGGAGGCCCATGGAGCTTGGTCAACTAAAGATAATCAACTTGATTCACGCCCAAGCTGGCCAACAAATTGATTGTATTTGAATTAGGAAATTACAGGGCTGATTGTATCAGGATTAGTTACTTTATTTAGTTTCCTAATTTTAGAAGTAATTTGATTTGATTACATTACATTAGATTACTTTTATTTTATTTCATTTTCGTTTTAAACAAGTTTCCTATTTTTGTAATGCCTTTAAATAGGCCTCTTTGATTCAGTAATAATCAGAATATGCGTTTAAACCAAATTGTGAGTTTCCATATTCTCCTTTGTTCTTTGAGAGTTTGTCCGACTTATCAATCAAGCATCCATCCTTGATTGTGGCGTCTTCACTATACCAAGGTTCACACCTCAATATAGGTGTTGGGTTGCAGATTGTCCATCCAAGCCTGAAGTAGAAACGATCCTTAAACAATTTCGTTACGGGTTTCGTCACAATGTTGGCGGGGGTTCGTATCAGGAAGCTAAGTTTACCCACCTTAAAGCCCCTTAAACCTTATAGGTTGAAGTGGCTGGAAGGCAGTGGAGACATATGGGTAACAAAGCAAGTGTTAGTTGCATTCTCCATTGGCAACTATAAGGATGAAGTCCTTTGTGATGTGGCACCAATGTATGATTGTCACTTACTCTTGGGGCATCCCTGGGAGGTTCGAAGAAAAGTTACTCATGATAAAAAGAATAGATACATTCTTTCCATGAATAACCAAAAAATTAAGTTTATTTCTCTCAAACTAGAAGAGGCGCTTGAAGATCAAAAGAGAATTCAAAGGCAAAATTTTGAAAGAATAGTGAATGAGAGTGCAAAAGAAAATGAGGCAACTTTTGAAAAAGGAAATAGTGATAAAAATGGAAGTGAGAGTCTAAAAGAAAAGAATAGACTGATTGAATGTGAGAATAGTGAGAAAAGTGAGGAGAAAAAGAATGAGGAGGAAAAAGAAATAGAGAGAAAATTTGAGAGAAAAGAAATTAAATATGAGTCTGAAAAAGAAGTGAGTGTAATTAAGAATAATAAGAGTGAAGAATGTGGACAGAAATGCAAAAATGAGAGAGTGCTGGAGATAAAAGAAAAATTCTTGCATGAGTGTACAAGAAAAAGTGAGGATAAAAGTGTGAGTTTTTCTCATGATTTCATAATTGCATCGCCTAACTCTTGTTCTAGTGATGTTTCTTTCTTGTAGAATTTTCATAGAGATTTCTCAAAGGAATTGCCTAGTGGATCATCATGTGTTATAAAGGTGAAAACTCCAATGGATCCTAGAGGTAAATCTAAATTGATTGAGGAATTTGAATATTTGTTTGAGTATGATCCTAATATTGTCATTATGATTGATGTTTGTGGTGGATTAGCTCATAAAAACTTCTACATAGGTGATTTTATTCTACTCTATAGTAGTACAGCAAAACTTTAGGACTTGAGCATGCTAATACATTGTATGAGGATCATGTTACTTGTTCTAACATGTTGAATGCAATTGGAACTGCTGAACATAAATCTGTCAATAGGCATGTTAATTCCTTGATTAGGAAGCTTGAAACTCATGCATGAAGGTCGCATATGTAAATCCTATTGTCGTGATCCTACTGCCATGAAAAGGAGTGATGAATTTTTCTTGACTTGTGCTATTGATTCCTTGCTGCACTTTAAGGATAATATGGTTCTTAATTCTTCATGTCAAAGGAAAGTATCAATCCTTAATGCAAATAAGTTGGGATTTGACTATTATGCTTCTATGTCTTTCTTGCATGATTTTAAAAGTCATTTCATTATTGATTCAATGTCACCAAGGACTGTACCTGTCTTTGCACTTGATTTGAATTCATTGGAATTTGATTTCATTAAAGCTTCAAGGACTGCTAAGTTGTACTATTTTTGTGTCTTCAATGGATGTGGAATTACATTGGACAAGCTAGATAAACATGATAGTCTTGTCTTAAAAGGAAATCAATTATGTGTGATTCATAGTTTCTTTTGTGCACTTTTGCGTAATTTTGCTGTTGAATATTTTGGGGATGCTTTGGTCTATAATGGGAATTTCATTGAACATCTTGAACATTAGCAAAATGTGTTAACTGATACGAATCCCACCAACATTGTGACGAAACCCATAACAAAATTAGTGTAAGGATCGTTTCTACTTCAGGTTTGTATGGAAACTGCAACCCAGCACCTATATTGAGGTGTGAACCTTGGTATAGTGAAGACACAATAATCAAGGATGGATGCTTGATTGATAAGTCGATTAGCTCTCAAAAAACTAAAGAGAAGATGCAAAACTCACAATTTGTTTAAACGCGTATTTTGAATTTTATTGAACTCTAAAAGGCCTATTTAAAGGCATTACAAGAAAGCTTGTTTAATTGAAAAATGACTCAAAATTAAAGAAGGACTAGGACTCTAAATAAAAGAAGGATTCTAAATAAAGAAGAACTCTAACTCCTAAGTAAAGAAACACAAATCAAATAACGACTCTAACTAATCCAAAATTCGCCTTGGGCTTGAAGCATGTTGACAAGCCTAGGTTGATCATGCTCCATGGGCCTCCACGAATTAGCTTGTTCTAAGACCTCTTGCAGCAGCCCATTCAATGCTTCCTTGAACCTCTTTGCCCTAGCTCTTGTCATGGGACCGAGTGGCACTACAAGTGGGTCCCTACTCCACTTGGCAGCATTAACGTCTCCCTTGGTGGCATTAACGTCTCCCTTGGCAGCATTGGTGGCTACTTTTGCATCATTCCCCTCCTCTTGAAAATGATTTGTCCTCAAATCTGCATAGTATACATAAAAGAGGAATATATTAGAAACAAGAGTTACATTACCCAAACTGAACTTACCTTGAAGCTCTAATATATCAACTTCAGTATTGATATATTCAAAAACTTGGATCAAATCTTCTTCTCTTGTTTTCAGCTGAAATCTTGTTGGAAACATATTTATCTTCTTTCTCTTGTGTAATAGTCCTCCAGGGTCAAATATTATCCTTTGGACAGCATTGTGTTGAACTTTCTCATGCAATTTTACCTCAAAGATAACTTTCAATTTCCCTCTTAAACTAGTATACTTATCAACATGTGATAGTAATCGATTCATGTAGGTTAATGAATTATAACCAAAGTGAAATAACAGCATATCAGTAATCAACATTAATACTTTTCCATTTATGGGCAATTTGAATTTCACTACATATGCCATAGGATCACCAAACCATGTCACACTAGGAATGATAAAATCTACTGATCCTATGATATGTTCTTTCCAATCACACAAAGAATGTTCAAGCACAAACTTCTTATCCTTTTCAAGTAAGGAAGTAAAATGCTCAAAGAACTTTGAAAACTCAATCTCCAAGCAAGTACTAAACATGTCACACGGATTGCTAAGAACACAAGACTCTCCAAAGTGCTTATATTCTAACAACTCTTTATCCCAAATTGGATCAGAAGTACCCCTTATTGAAGGAATATAAACCAAATTAGGATTCGTAATGTCATAAACATGAGCACTTTTATGAATACGAATACTTGCATCAACACACAAACTTGCAAAAAGAGAATATGAAGTTTTAGAATGAACAAATTTATCACACTTAAATTCTTGATGCAATAGCAAACACAACAATGATGCATTAGAAAGCTCCTTGAAAGCATCAAAAACTCTCATGCATATTATTCAGCTTAATCATTTTGGCCTCACAGAATTAATTTCTCCAAAATTTCACATGTTCACTTATTTGCATAAAAACATTTGCCAAACAAGCATTGGGCTTTTTCTGAAAATCAAGATCAACAGCATGTAATCTTCTATTGGACTTACATCCCAATGACACCTCACATAAAATAGGAATAAGAATGTACCTTAAAGGAAGATTTTCAACACCTGCATGTTCTTTTTCATGCTTGCATTTGATTGCATATAGCAAGGGCTCCATGAATTCAAGCCACTTCTCATGCCATTTCTTCAAATTTCTTTTTCTCACATTAGTTATCACATTTTGCAGATGCTCATGTTCAATGAAATTTCCATTATAGACCAAATCATCTCCAAAATATTCAACAGAAAAATTACACAAAATGCACAAAAGAAACTATGAATCACACACAATTGATTTCCTTTTAAGAAAAGACCATCATGTCTATCAAACTTGTCCAATGTAATTCCACATCCCTTGAAGACATGAAAATAGTTCAGCTTAGCATTACTTGAAGCTTTAATGAAATCAAATTCCAATGAATTCAAATCATGTGTAGAGACAAGTACCTTCCTTGGTGATACTGAATTAAGTATGAAATAACTTTTAAAATCATCCAAGAAAGACATAGAAGCATAGTAGTCAAATTCCAACATCTTTGCATTAAGGATTGATACTTTCCTTTGACATGAAAAATCAAGAACCATATTATCCTTAAAATGCAGCAAGGAATCAATAGAACAATTCAAGAAAAATTCATCACTCCTTTTCATGATAGTAGGATCATGACAACAGGATTTACATCTGTGACCTTCATGCATATGAGTTTCACGCTCACAAATCAAGGAGTTAACATGCCTATTGATAGATTTATGTTCAACAGTTCCAATTGCTCTCAACTTGTTAGAACAATTAACATGATCCTCATATAATGTATTAACATGCTCAAGTCCTAAAGATTTTGCTCTACTACTAGAGAGTAGAATAAAATCACCTATGCAGAAATTTTTATGAGCTATTCCACCACAAACATCAATCATAATGATAATATTAGGATCATACTCAAACAAGTATTCAAATTTCTCAATCAATTTAGATTTACCTCTACAATCCATTAGAGTTTTCATCCTTATATCACATGATGATCCACTAGGCGATTCCTTTGAGAAATCTCTATGAAAATTCTGCAAGAAAGAAACATCACTAGAACAAGAGTTAGGAAATGTAATCATGAAATCATGAGAAAAACTCACACTCTTATCCTCACTTTTTCTTGTGCACTCATGCAAGAATTTTTCTTTTATCTCAAGCACTCTCTCATTTTTGCTTTTCTGTCCACATTCTTCACTCTTATTTTTCTTAATTACACTCACTTCTTTTTCACACTCATATATAGTTTCTTTTCTCTCAATTTTTCTCTCTATTTCTTTTTCCTCCTCATTCTTTTTCTCCTCACTTTTCTCACCACTCTCACACTCAATCACTCTATTCTTTTCTTTTGGACTCTTACTTTCATTTTTATCACTATTTTCTTTTTCAGAAGTCTCATTTTCTTTTGCACTCTCATTCACTATTCTTTCAAAATTTTGCCTTTGAATTCTCTTTTGATCTTCAAGTGCCTCTTCTAGTTTGAGAGAAATTAACGTAATTTTTCGGTTATTCATGGAAAGAATGTATCTATTCTTTTTATCATGAGTACCCTTTCTTCCAACCTCCCAAGGATGCCCCAAGAGTAAGTGACAATCATACATTGGTGCCACATCACAAAGCACTTCATCCTTATAGTTGCCAATGGAAAATGCAATTAACACTTGCTTTGTTACCCATATGTCTCCACTGCCTTCCAGCCACTTCAACCTATAAGGTTTAGGGTGCTTTAAGGTGGGTAAACTTAGCTTCCCAACCATCAAAGTACTAGCAAAGTTAGCATTCTTCTCACCATCAATGATCATGCTACATACTTTTTCGTTCACATGGCATCTAGTTTGGAATTGTTTAGGTTGCCTCTCACTCTCACCACCAACTCCCTCAAGCTGCCTAATGGGTAGGGCATCTTCATGAATGGGTTCTCTAAATCCTCTGAACCATCCACCATACCTCCTAGGGTCAATGGTTGAACCCCGATCATCTTCATCATCAAAGCCTTCCCCTTCATACTTCTCAGGTTCAGCTCTTACTCCCCTTGGTGGAGCTCGTCCTCCTCTAGGCAAGCGAGGCGGCTCCCTTCGGGCATTTTCTCTGCGGTCTATTCTGTCATGTAAGGCTTCCAGCTCTGCTCTCATCATTCTCCTCACCTCTCTTGTCATTGCCTCCATCATCAGTTGTGGATCTACAACACCCTTGCACCTGCCGAAGCACTTTCATGAGACATGTTTGATAAACACTTTTTAGTGTTTATCTGTATACTCTTATACTTACTTCTAGCATTTCCAACTTGCATTTAATTGTTCAATTAACATCTATTTTTATCATTGAGGTCTAATTGGAATTTATTATATTTCATATTAATTTTCCCACTTTAAGTTCCAATTTTACTTGTTAGGGATTTTTAATTTCAGGAATGGACCTCGGGAGGCCTCGAGATTTATGTCCAAGCTTAGGATTGGAGCAATGATTTTCATTAATTCATGAGCAAGGGCACAGGGATAATTTCCCAATTCAAAGAGGGCGAAATAGGCTTTTGACAATATAAGGAGTGGCATTTTTGTAATTATTGTAATTAGGGCTTCATTAATGGCAAACTTGTAATTATTGCCATAGGGGACATATGCAAATTCGGCCAGCCCCCTTCCCAGCCACAATTCACTTTCTCCTTCACATTTTCCTTCACTTTTCTCCCTCTCCCATGGCTTCCTCCATGAAAATGGAAGTCTAGGCGCGTCTGTGGTCAATCTAGGATAGCTGGAAGACTGCCGGTTTGATTCTTGAGACCTATATTGTGTTTATTTTGAATTTAATGATAGTTATGTTTCTCTACTCTTCATTTCCTTTTCTATGATTGTGTATGGTGATTATTATGCATGATTACTGGATGGGTTTGTGGGATTTCTAGGCCTGATCACCCTAGGAGTGATTTCCACGGAGTAGAACTTGATTTGGTTGGATAGAAATTCGGAATTTAAGTCTTGGATGTTCTAATCCTTTGCTGCGATGTTAGTTGAGGTTAGATTTGGTTCCAATGACTATAATCTATGCGATTGTGTAGTAGGAATTGCCGAGCTAGGTGCATGGATACCGGCTTAGTAAGGGTTCAACCAAATTAATTAATTAGGTAGGTTAATCTTGAGATTTTGGGGTTAATCTAGTTAATTGGCATAACTAGAATTAAATTCATCTTTAGGTCGAGGATAGAATCACCATTGTCTGATAGTTCCCCAGGTTGACTACATTTTCATCATCTGTTTATTTCGATTTTATTGTTTAGTGCATTTATTCACTGTTGAATTACTGAAATCATCCCCCCATTTCACCTAATTAACTGAAACCTGTACTAGTGGTTCTTTGAGAATACAACCCTGGCTTGAAACTCGAACTTGGTATTTTTAATTTGACCGCAACCTATAGTAGCGACGCTATAGGGGGCGCGTCAATGTTCACTGCAAGAAGAGATGTTAGTAAAATAAAAACCTCACTTCACACAACTCACGTGTTTCCTCTCAAAGATTGTCACTCAATTTCACTCGTGTTTACAAGGAGAATAATTTGGCATTTGCTCTCCGTAATGTATATCACTCTTGCATTTTTTCACTCTTAATCCTCTCAAGAGTTCTTTTTAAGCTAATAAACCCAAAGCAGAATTTTTCTGGGCACAATTCACACCCGAACAAGGCAATCAAATATGGAAAATTTTCAGAATTTTCTGGGCACAAAGGTATATGAATTAAGTGGCCAAATCTAGAACAATTAATTAGAAATAACCAAAACTGAATTCTGGAAAACAAGGATGCAGAATTCAAATCAAATCTGGAAACTTATATTCTGCACACACCGAATCTGAATTGCTGGAAGACAAGGATGCAGAATTCAAATAACCACATATGGAAATTAATTTTGCAATACCCAAATCTGAATTCTGGACAAAAGTCTTCAAAATTTAAATAACCAAATCTGGAAGATATCTTGCAATTAACCAATTCGAAATTCTGGAACTTATAAATGCAAGACACCAATTCTAGAATAAATAAATTCAAGCCTCCAATTCGGAATTCTGGAACATATATCTATATACTTTTCTTTCTTTTTTTCGTTTTTTTTTTTTTTTTTAATATGGGGAACCAAGAACACGTTCTCCCCTTTGCTGTTTCTATTTTCTTTTGTTGTTCTCTTTTTTCTTCTTTTTTTTATCAGATTTCCGAAAGGAGAAGAAGTTCAGAATTGAAATAAACTCAAAGAAAAACAATTTAAAGATAAGCAAACCTGAGACTAGAATTAGTCTCTAATACCAACTGATACGAACCCCGCCAACATTGTGACGAAACCCGTAACGAAATTAGTGTAAGGATTGTTTCTACTTCAGGTTTGTATGAAAACCGCAACCCAACACCTATATTGAGGTGTGAACCTTGGTATAGTGAAGACGCCACAATCAAGGATGGATGCTTGATTGATAAGTCGATTAGCTCTCAAAGAACTAAAGAGAAGATGCAAAACTCACAATTTGTTTAAACGCATATTCTAAATTTTATTGAACTCTAAAAGGCCTATTTAAAGGCATTACAAGAAAGCTTGTTTAATTGAAAAATGACTCAAAATTAAAGAAGGACTAGGACTCTAAATAAAGAAGAACTCTAACTCCTAAGTAAAGAAACATAAATCAAATAAGGACTCTAACTAATCCCAAATTCGCCTTGGGCTTGAAGCATGTTGACAAGCCTAGGTTGATCATGCTCCATGGGCGTCCATGAATTAGCTTGTTCTAAGACCTCTTGCAGCAGCTCATTCAATGCTTCCTTGAACCTCTTTGCCCTAGCTCTTCTCATGGGACCAAGTGGCACTACAAGTGGGTCCCTACTCCACTTGGCAGCATTAACGTCTCCCTTGGTGGCATTAACATCTCCCTTGATAGCATTAATGTCTCCCTTAGCAGCATTGGTGGCTACTTTTGCATCATTAACTGATCTGAGAAAAAGAAATTTGAAGAAATGGTATGAGAAGTGGCTTGAATTCATGGAGCCCTTGCTATATGCGATCAAATGCAAGCATGAAAAAGAACATGCAGGTGTTGAAAATCTTCCTTTAAGGTACATTCTTATTCCTAGTTTATGTGAAGTGTCATTGGGATGTAAGTCCAATAGAAAATTACATGTTGCTGATATTGATTTTCAGAAAAAGCCCAATGCTTGTTTTGCAATTGCTTTTATGCAAATCCATAAACATGTGAAATTTTGGAGAAATCTATTTTGTGAGGCCAAAATGATTAAGCTGAATAATGTGCATGAGAGAGTTTTCAATACTTTCAAGGAGCTTTCTAATGCATCATTGTTTTGTTTGCTATTGCATAGAGAATTTGAGTGTGATAGGTTTGTTCATTCTAAAACTTCATATTCTCTTTTTGCAAGTTTATGTGGTGATGCGAATATTCATAAGAGTGCTCATGTTTATGAAACCAAGAATCCTAATTTGGTTTATATTCCTTCAATAAGGGGTATTTCTGGTCCAATTTGGAATGAAGAGTTGTTAGAATATAAGTACTTTGGAGAGTCTTGTGTTCTTCACAATCCTTGTAGGATGTTTAGTACTTGCTTGGAGATTGAGTTTTCAAAGTTCTTTGAGCATTTTACTCCCTTACTTGAAAAAGACAATAAGTTTGTGCTTGAAAATTCTTTGTGTGATTGGGAAGAACATATCATAGGATCAGTAGATTTTTTCATTCATAGTATGACATGGTTTGGTGATCCTATGACATATGTAGTGAAATTCACATGGCCCATAAATGGAAAAGTATTTATGTTGACTACTGATATGTTGTTATTTCACTTTGGTTATAATTCATTAACCCACATGAATCGATTACTATCACATGTTGATAAGTATACTAGCTTAAGTGGGAAATTGAAAGTTTTCTTTGTAGTAAAATTGCATGAGAAAGTTCAACACAATGCTGTCCAAAGGATAATATTTGACCATGGAGGATTATTACACAAGAGAACGAAGATACATATGTTTCCAACCAGATTTCAGCTGAAAACAAGAGGAGAAGATTTGATCCAAGTTTTTGAATATATCAATACTGAAGTTGATATATTAAAGCTTCAAGGTAAATACAGTTTGGGTAATGTAACTCTTGTTTCTAATATATATTCCTTTTTTAATGTATACCTTGCAGATTTGAGGACAAATCCCTTTCAAGAGGAGGGGAATGATGGAAATGTGGCCACCAATGCTGCCAAGGGAGGCGTTGCTGCCAAAGGAAATGTTCTCGCCAAGTGGAGTAGAGACCCACTTGAAGTGCCACTCAGTCCCATGACAAGAGCTAGGGCAAAAAGGTTCAGGGAAGCATTAAATGGGCTGGTGCAAGATGCCTTAGAGCAAGCTAGTTCGTGGAGGCCCATGGAGCAAGATCAACTGAGAATAGTGAACATGGTTCACACCCAAAATTGGCCAGCAAACTAATTAGGAAATTATAGGCCTGATTGCATTAGGATTAGTTATTTGATTTAGTTTCCTAATTCTAGAAGCAAGCTGATTTGATTAGATTACTTTTATTTTATTTCCTTTTTGTTTTGAACAAGTTCCTATTTTTGTAATGCCTTTAAATAGGCCTCTTTGATTCAATAATATTCAGATTATGCATTTTGATTAAATTGTGAGATTGCATATTCTCCTTAGTTCTTTGAGAGCTATTCGACTTATCAATCAAGTTTTCATCCCTTGATTGTGGCGTCTTCACTATACCAAAGTTCACACCTCAATATAGGTGCTGAGTTGCGGTTTGTCCATCCAAACCTGAAGTAGAAACGATCCTTAAACTAATTTCGTTATGGGTTTCGTCACAATGTTGGCGGTGTTCGTATCAAAAGAAAGGTTAATATCCATCAAGAATTCAAATATTAATGAGAACACAAATTTCAACTAAAATTATGCAATTAGGACCAATTTATATTTTCACCTATATGAACTCAAAAATCTGAAAAGTAATCTAAATCAAATAGAATAAGCTGAAAATGTGTCAATAATCCAAAGAATTATGGGGTTGAAATATGATTAAAATGAGTCTTAACATTGTGTAATGTCTTCAGCTTAAAAAGTACAGGCTGCATAAGTAATGAATTACACAGTTATGTAACATGTGATTTGTGTAGTTCCAACCTGTGTATTTAGAGTCTTCTCAAAAGCACTGTATTCTTATTCATCTATAAATTCACTTCTTTTTACTTTAAAGGGCAATTAGGACTTAAAAATAACAAAAGGAATCATAACATAAATTAATCATTTGGGGCATGAATTAACAAGAAAATAAGACAAATAAGTGTATAAAAATACACTTATCAAACCCCCTACACTTAAACTTTTGTTTGTCCTCAAGCAAAGATATAAATAAGATATATTCCAGAATTTCATGGGCATCAAATAAGTTCTAGAAAATGGATCAAATCATGCATTTCAATCAATCAATGTTCACTAGCAAGTTAACTTTTCTTTCATTTTCGCTCAGTAACTCTCAAGGATGTGGTATATGTTTGCATTCAACAATCAATCTCAAGATTGGACACTACCATAGGCTTGCAAGTGCTCTAATCTCCACTACTCACATGCACAATGATCAGGAGGAATTTATTGAGGTTGTAATTAGGTGAAGGTACAAGTATGATGAAAGAGAAAAAGAAAACTCAAAATAGGCTAAAAGTAGAGAAGGAAAGAGAGCAATAGAGCATGCATCAAGGCTCTCAAACACTTGGCTTGAATGACATGCAATAATTCCCAACTCCAACTCTTATTCAATTAAAATCAACTATATTTTTTTCTTTTTGTACTTTTGACCTTTGTATTATTTTTTCAAGGTTTTTGAATCTTTTGCAATTTTTTTTCTTTCAAATTTTCATTTTGTCATGCTTTCTCCAAATGACTACTTTTATCCCCTTTTAAAGCACAACTTCTGCAATTCAAGCACAAGAGTCATTTACAATATATACCAAGCTCATAAGAATGTACCTAAGCTCTCTTAACTTCTAGAGTTAAGGTCATAAGTTGGTTTTCCACTTTAGAGTTTTGTAATGAGCTAAATCATGAAACAATGGATACAAAGGCTCAAAAATTAGTAACTAAGAACATAGACATATAGGGTAAGCCATTTAGGATAAGTAGTTTAAAATAAAAATGCATATGACAAAAATGTAGCCTCAAGAAGAGTAAATGCAAGTTCTAGAGTATAGCAACACATAAGTGATCAATTCACACAAGAAAGAAATAGAGGAAAATAAAAAAATTATACATCAATGTTGCTCATAAAACTCCAAATCTCACAAGGTAAACAATTACAAATGTACACATCACTTGAATCAAGAGTCATCAACAAGCTAGTTAATCCATCAAACAAGATCAACTCTTCATAAAAAAATTCAAAATTAACCCAAAAATCAAAAGTTTTGGAATAGTCATCCAAAAACACATCTTCACAAGCATAAGGAATCATGAGTTCAAGATCATTCAAATTCAGTAGACAGTGATCAAGAACACTTCCCTTGTCTCATGGAGTTCATCTCTTTTTAATTTGTAATGTTCCTTATCATGGAGCACAATTTCACTGAAAAAGAAAATTAAACAAGAATGACATGTCCTTAGATCATGAAATTTAAGTAGAATATATTGCATTCAAGATAAATCAAAATTTTTGTAGGATCTATGTCATGAATATGAATAATCACTATACTAATCCTATCAGATCTATGATTATCTAATTCCTAATTTAGTTAAAATCCAATCTCCTGGTGGATCAACCCCCTTTTCCCTAAGTAACTACCCAATCTCTTGGCGTAATTCAATTAGGAAAAGGCAATAAATTTTGAGGAATTGTTTATGACAAAACAACTCTTGTTTGCCTATCTCTAGTTTTCTCTCAAGTTGTAGCAATTGATTCAAGAAGTAATTCTATCAAACCATATCTCTGTGAGAATAATAGACATCTAATCATTCTATAGGTGGCCAATCTATAGTAAGCATTAAGAATAGAATCAATTACTCAGAATTGAAATAGAATTAGATATATGTGAAATTAATCATTCCATAACAAAGAACCCTAAGCTACATCCCTCCCCTAGTGAGAGGTTTAGCTAGACATAATTAAAGCAATAAAAACAATAGTTGAATTCAAAGTCATTATTCTAAAGGAAGACGAAGTAGAAAAAAGCTTCTTCAATTCCAATTGCAAAGACACATTTCCTATACTTCCTTGCACATCATAATACATAGAATTAGGTTTCTCAGCCTTTTATACCAATTAATGGACCCAAAAACTTGTCAAAAGTTGGTCCAGAGCGTTGCCAACATTGAGCGCTACATTTTCCAATGCTAGGTGCTAGTTCTATGTGAAAATTGGGTGTTCCTCTCAGGGGGTCTGGTGCTAGGAGCCAGCTATCCAGAACCTCCCTTCTTTGCTGCCTCTCCGGTGCTAAGCGCCAAGCTTCTAGAGCCGAATTCCTCTTCTTGCTTTAATTCTAAGTATTTGAGCTTCCGGTGCTAGGTGTTGGACTTTCAAAAGTGCGTGTAACCTACAAAAAATTCATCAAAATGCTTCCAATTAATGCTAAATTTTTCCTTCAAACAATGAAACACCCACACACTAAATATGCAAACTAGCTAGAAATCATAGAGAAACTACTAAAATTACTTTGAAAACTCACAAAATCCAAGTGTAAAAGAGCTAAATTAACTCTACATCCATAGAGTTAAAACCAGCATACTACTGAACATCCAGACACCTCGTGAGCTTCTTCTGCTCATCCAGGCTCTCTTGGATCATTAGCCAGTATTTCTCGCCCACCTAGATCAATGGTACAGAGACTTTGCTAGCAGATCTTAGCAAACCAAGGGAAGATGTGTCAAACTCAAGAGGATATGGAGAGAGATATGTTGGCTATGGAGAGGGAGCTACCTGGTTATAGGAGAGATGCATGGCGGATGGAGGAGAAGATGGATTGCTTATTACATCATTTGGCATTGAGGCACCCCCTATGCCTAAGTCTCCAACACCGCCTGAGTTCCCACCACAACCAGAGTCTTAACAGTCTCCTTCCTTCTAGTGGCTTAGGACTTATTACCTCGTGTTGTGTGGGGATGGCCACACCCTTTCTCACTCTCTTTTACTCTCATTTATTTTGAATTGTATTAAATTTCTTTAACATTTAGTATGTTTTATTTTATGTATTCAACACTTTGAATATTTTTATTTTCTAGCCTCTTTATTTTTTGTAATGTGTAAAGACCTTTGTGTTAATTTTAGTGTGTTGTCTTCTCCTTTGGGTCTTCTTTCTCAATTCTCTTTGAACTCTTCTTTATGCCTCAACAATGAATCACTCCATCACAACAAGTAAGTACCATTCTCCCTCTTTAAAGTGTTTATTGTTTTTCCTCCCTCGTTAATTGACTTTTGTGCTTTGAGGTCAATGTACCATTCTAAGTGTGGGGAGGTGGAGTTTCACTCTTTGTTTCTTTTTCTTGAGCCAATTGGAATTAAATTTGCATATGAACTTATTAATTTTTCTCTATTTTATTTTATTTTTTTTTTTTTTGCAATTTTGGGCTGTTTTTAAATGATTTTTATGAATTGGAACTTGAATTTGAATGACTTTTGATTGCAAGTGATTGATTTGTTGACTAGCTAGTGATGAACTGTGATGCAAAAAATTGAGAATAATTGAAATTAATTGCCTTATGAGATTTGATCCTAATTGAGCATGTCTTTGTTATATATCTCACTTTGGAACTTGCACTCTCTCTCTTTGAAACTTTGTTGTCATTTGCATGCATTGATGTGATAAAGGCCTTCTTTCTTTCTTTGTTTTTTAGCTACTTTTCCCTACATAGCCTACCTATTATGATTTTCCCCTTAGTTACCCATTTTGAGCCTTTGATAATATTGTTTCAATGTTTGAGCTCATTACAAGCTTTTAAGTGAAAAACCGAACTTGTCCCTAACTTAAGGAATTAAGAGAGGTTTGGTACATGTTTTATGAGTTAAAAATACAAATTTGAAGGTTTTTGTACATAGAAGTGTGAAAAGGGGTGTTCAAAAAGAGTATAAGAGCTACATTTGGAAAAGTAGTTTATAAATACTAATAAAAAATAGAAAAGAAAATATGAAAATTAAAATTGAATAAATGATAATAGTATTTTGTGTTGGAATGAGGAGGAAGAGAGTTTGCATGCTTTCAAGTCAAGGACTTGAGCTTTTACAAGTACTTAATTCCATGGTTTTATGCTCTCTTACTTCCTTTAGTTTTAACCTCCTTTGAGCCTTAATTTCTTCTTTCTTTTTTATCATTCCCTTACCTTGGCCACATTACAACCTCAATAAAAGTCCTTTTGATCTTTGTGTGCATGCGCAATTGAGTGGTGGAAACTAAAGTGATTGCAAGCATATGGTTGTGTGCTTTCTTGATGTGATAACTTAAGTGCATATACAAGTCTAAACACTTTGGAACGTAAGTTAATAATTCTTGTGTTAGGCTTTTGTTCTTGATTCTTGTTGAAAAATGAATTGCTTTGTTCGTTGAAAAGACAATGAAGCCATCTTGCATGATAAGACAAGTTTTAAATAGCAAATTGTGCCCAATTTGTATCATTGCTAGAGCATTTCTTTAGTTCTATCTCTTGCTTGAGGACAAGCAAGGCTCAAGAGTGTGTGTGTCTTTTGGGGGGGGGGGGGGGGGGGGGGGGGGGTGTGGGGGGGTTGGATTAGATAAGTGTAGAAATGCACTTATCTTTCAGCTTGAATTTGATTCATATCATTTAATTTCATGATCATTTTACTTGGATTTGATACTTAGATTCTTTTTATTTTCATTTCAGGCTTTATTGTGGTGTTTGGAAGCATTCGGAGCAAAGTGGTGATCAATGTCAAGCTTTATCTCATTCAACCAAAAAGTACATGCCCCATGTACTGACCCATGTACCTTTCTGTTTGGCCTTGTAAAGTGCATGCCTCAAGTACATGTCCGATGTACCGGGTTGTGTACTTTGCCTCTATTGATTTCTCGAGCATATAAATAGGATTCAGCCACACTTATGACCTAATCTTTGTTCCAAACTTCAGGGGGGGGTTGCTACAAACCAAAAGAGGCAATATTGGAGCAAACCCAACTTCATCCATCCATTCCACACAGATTCCATTCGAGTTTAAGAGATTTCTACAAGTTTCTTGAGAGATTACTCATGCTTTGTTTTGTTTCTTCTTTTCTCTTTTATATTACTACTTTTGTTTTGATGTTTTCACATTAAATCCCTTATACCCAGATAGGATGAACCTGTTAATGGATTTTTTATTCTTCATTAATCTATGTTTGGTTTACCATTTTTTTCGAGGTTTGATTATACAAATTCATGAATTCTTGAATGGGTATTTCTGGAATCCTTATTCTTGTATGGTTTTTTTGATTGAGATTGAAAAATCAAATTAATGATCTAAACCTAGGCATAATTGAAAGGAGTTGCATGCAATTTTAGAGATAGGATGACATAAATCCTCCGTATTGAGGTCAAATTCAATAATGGAATTCATTAATCACAATTAATATAACCTAGGGGTTTTAATTAGGAAGAGATTCCAATTAATCAGCCGGTGGTTAGAAGTTGATAGTCTCGAGAGGGATATTAATTTAGGAATTCATGTGGCCCAAATGACCAGTAAACTGAACTAAATGTTAAATTCAATACAAAATAAAGTTAATTGGGGTTCCTTGTCTGGATACATTTCACTCTCTTTGGTTGTTAGGTTTTGCTTCATTTGTATCTTTTAGTTGATACCGCATCTCCATTTTATTTCCTAGAGGCTAATTTAATAGATATTGAGTCAAACTTATTACCAATCCCTATGGAAACAATTCTCTTCTCATTACTTTATTACTTGTGAGACTTGGTGCACTTGTCAGTGGCCTGTTCACAAATCAGAGAGTAGAAAATAAGCTCATCTATGAGGCAAGTGGTTGATCTCCCAAGATTGATCTAGCGTAATCCACTCCAAGATGCCCAAGGTAGGTGCCTCTACTTTGGACTAAGTGTATTCTATGAGTTTCTAATCTAGAAGACTAAAAAATGACTGAAACAGTGAACAGTGGTAAAACAAGGACTGACTACATGGTCTATTACACGGCGTGTAATGTAAATCTGGCCTATATTTAAAATCTGACAATTAGAACCGCGTCAACACATGCTACACGGACTAGAAATGAGATTACACAGTGTGTAATTGGGACAGTAAGTACTCTGTAATTTTTGGCACCTTAAAAGTACGGGCTGCATTAATGAGCCAATCAAAGAGCATGTAACTCTATCTACCCCATAGAAGTGCAATCCATGTAGATGCCAGAAACTTCAAATTCTTCATTTTCTTGCCCAATTCTTCATCAGATCACTTCCTTTTGCTTCCAAGGACAAGTCGAATTTGAAAATGATAAAATGAAAACAATTAAGCTCAAACCTTAATCAATTATATATCAAATGGTATATAAATCACATTGAAAACACATGAAAATAGTGTATGAAAATACACTTATCACCAAGTATGTGCAAGCTTTTGAGTGGGTCGCACTCATTTGTTTTTTCTCTAGCTTTCTTTCATAATCTTCCATTTTCTCTCCCTATCCAAACAAGAAATATTCATTTTTTAATCTCCTAATTTTTCCCCTAATTTTCTCTCCCTCATGCTTCTCTCAATCCAAACACAACGTAAGGTCAATTAGTTAGAATTGCTCAGAACCTAATTATGTTTTCTTGATTCCATCCACACTATAGCACCATTTTCTAGAGTCCCAGGGATCTTTCAATATAGGGGAAAGAAAAAAAAAAAAACAAGAGATGTTAGGTGGAAGAGACAATTGCTTGGATTACACAATGATTTAAAATTTTTAGCATAATTGATTTCACTAGAAATTTTTATTTACACTCACATGACTTGGCTCCACTTTACGTAAGTGAATTTGTTTCTCAAGAATGAAATCACATGTTTATTATTTTGATTATTTCATCTCTAGTTCTGATTGGGGACATGCAAGCTCAAGTCCGAGTATGTGATAACTCTTAAAAAATAGATCTATTTATGATGGTCCTAATTAGCTTAATTTTGCTCTTTTCGAAAATTTCCTCATTTTCTATACATTTTAAGTGTAGTTCAGTTAGACCTGAGCTTCTCTATAATTTGATTTTATTAAACCATGGAATGTCAAGAGTCGAAAAGATATAAAAAAAAAGACTTAAAAGGACACTTAAGTCATAAAAAGAGATTATTTTAGAAGATTTTTAATAGAGTATAATGATGTCATGCAATCCATGTAACTAACATCACCTAGTGTGATATAACATCTTGTTGATGATAATGGAATGTGAAGAATGAATGCTGAGCATCCGGCACACACTCGGAAGAATTCAACTTTGTAAGGTGAATAGTGAGTTCACATTTTGGCACTGAGCATTTGTTGCAAGGCCAAACATAGAGTTTCAATTAACAAGGCATCGCTAGCGTTAGCACCTCAACACTGAACTCGTGAATTGAGGGCAGGTTTGTTGGAGTTAATTTGTGCCTTGGGATTCTATAGAAGAGAATTAGGTCAAGAACACATTGAAGGGCCACCAGATTGGGGAGAAAAGAGGAGATTACTCTAGAAGGGAGGTGTTGCTTCTATTCACCATACAAAAACCCTAACTAGAGAAAACTCTTTTCTTCTATCTTTTCCATGAATATTGAATTGTTGATTTCTATTTATTTATGATGTTTTCCTAAACTTTCTTACTAGGGGAAGGATGTGAGCTAGTTATTTTGTTATATGGACTGAGATTTGGACAAGAAATCCCATCCCAATTTGTAGTTTAGATTTGATGTTTGGTCCTAATCTTATCCCATCTCAGTTCTTCTGGTCTTGAGGTTATCCCAATTATCTTGAGTCAAGCCGAGACAAGACATTGAGTCTCTGTCCCGTGCTACCCTGAATAAGTTTTTCAATCTTTCAAGATACCAATCCATTGATTAAAATGAAGATTTTTCAAAATATTTAAAACTACATATAAATCACAATGTAAGAATCCACCCTCTTATAACAAGCAAAGTGATAGGAGGTAGCTTAGCACTCACCATGAAAGTATTAAAATGCTACTCATAAATGATAAGAAACATTCATCTGTTCAATTTAATCTTTGCTCTAATGTCATATACTTTTATTATTGATCAATCAACATAATTACAACATACATGAAATTTTATGCTAATTTCCAATCTAACAACACGAGGTATCTTTTCTCCTCTCCTTATGCAAATTTACAAAAAGATTAAAACACAAAAATAGGATATAACTTAGCAGAAATATTAAACTGTATCACGTAAAAGGGGTATGCTGTGGATCCATAAACATCAGAAATTTGGGGAATATCTTTAATGATTGCACTTCATTTTATGTACTGAAGTGCACTATAAACTTCAAAACTCGCCTCCAGGTTTTGTTCCTTTAAGACAATCGGTATCTGGATGGACTACCTGTCCTACACGAAGCCAAGAATCACTCGGTTGCTGCTGTTCATCACTATATTCATACCTCAACAGTATCCCAAACAAAATCTTGCCCTGCATTTAATGCTTAGATTAATTTTTAGGATTAAAATCAAGCAATAAAGCAGAAAAAGAATCAAATATCTTTCCAAACCTTCTCTCTCCGGTATGATGCTAAAGTAGACAAAGGTTCATTTGACTTTTGCATTTCTCCAGCATTTTGAACAATGTTTATCATCTGACAACGGTTACATCCCCCTAATGACTGAGAAATAACAGAGAAGTCGAGTTACAAACGTCCAAAGAAAAATTGCATCCATAATCAGCATAAGAATCATTGTTTATGGTACGGTATGCAAAGTATATCAAAGGGAAATGGATGGTATGACAATTTGAATGTAGGTCATAAGTAATGCATCAGACACTTCATGGTGAAAACCCAATTTAGAAAAACTTCAAAAAAAATGTCATATGAACAAATTAAAGTAACAACTAGCTTGTGCTCCCACCCATGTGTGGGTTGATAAAACTAAAAAAAAAAAGGACAGGTGTCAGCTAGAGGCAGCCACAGCTGGCTTAATGAGGGTGTTTAGAGTACGCTGGAAGACTTGACCATAATTAAAGGTATTATATTGATATTGATATTGATTTTTCCTTCTAAGTATGTGCAAGCTCAGTTTGGTGTCATTCATGCTGGGCTGGTATAGCCCAAAATCTGCACACACTTGAAAATAGCTGGCCCGGCACAGACCTACAAGGGCTGCACGCTAAATGGGCCAGCCAGCTGACTATTATTGTCGAAATTTCTAATATAAGAACTTGGCTAGAGGACTTCGGGTCTTGTTTTGGCTATTGGGTACAATTCAAATAGCTGAATTTTTTTGTAGAACTTTATTACGGCTTACTCTGAAAGTGTTATTTCCTATTCGAAGCTGTGTCCATCCATCTTCATCATATGGCCTGCCTCCAGATACCACAAGGTTCGGTCGGAATCTACTTGCTGTCACTTGAATTATGGCTTCACATATGCTCTTCTGCACATCTGGTACCATTGGTTATGGTTGGCATAAATTCCAAATTAAAGAATAAATAAACCGTAGCAGACAAGATCTAAGAAATAACAGTGATCATTAAAGTTTAAATGCAAAACTAATCTATCATAAATGAATTTGGTGAAACATTATCAAGTCTCTGTTTCCCATACATAAATCCTCATTTCAGATATAAATTAACTAGGAAAACATTGCAATCAGCAATAGGAGCTGCAAGACAAATGTAAGGCCCCAAGAACTGCAATTTTAGGAATTGTCCAAGTAAGCAATCATATTAATGACAATGCAATCCATTATACATTACCAACTAATTTTGATGAAATTTCAAAATAATTAGACATAATCTTCCAAGCATTATTCTAAAATGAAATGGCAGTAAAATTATAGGTCACATGGGATAAAGGCTCAAACAGTAAGGGTATAGTATGTCATATTGAAATCAAGTTCAAGAACATACTTGCACTTAACCTGTTGTTGAGGTCAGATACACTTTCCTCAGATACTAATAAGAACTGAGCTTCATTGGCGAAAGTGAGCTCACTGTTGTGCACTCTACACGTGACAGCACCTCTGGTATCTTTTAACACAAAATCACAGCAGTGACTTAAATAACGTAACAAAGTGCAAGGTCTACCAATAGCTTTGCTAAACCAATCGTTGATTTCATTGTTGTAATTATGGACCTCATACCTAAACATGAGAATCATATTCTAAGTTTGAGAACCACAAGGAAACTATTATTACAAAAACAAAAGAAGCAGGGTTGGTATTTATTGATTGAGGGCGTTCAACATAAGTCTCAAAAGATTGATGCATATATCAATGTACTCTAATATGGTACCATGCTAAAAGGGCAGAAAAACATTCATTCAAAGAAATGCTATTCCATCATAGTAAACAAGGAGTAGAAGTACAAGGTCAATTTTGCATCAAAGATCAATCTTATATGAAAGTTCAAATGCCATCCCAACAAAAAAGCAGCCAAGTTTTCCTAAAGCAGTATTATAGAATCCGAACTTTGTTATTCAATATCGTTTGAGAGGTTTGTATGTTTCAGAGACTGAATGCAATGTAATAGGCATAAATAAGTATAATCCCGTTTTGCTGCTCAGAATTTATCCTGGATTTATTTTATTTATTTATTTATTTTTCATTATAGTATGCACATTGTGAAAGAGAATATATGCTACATGCCAAAATTCAGTTGCCCAAAAAGTTAATAGCTTTGCCTGTTACCTATGTTACTAGTATCTAATAATGAGTCCAGAACCCAATACTAAACTTATCAGCCCAAAAGTTCAAAGTTTAGCATCGTTGCTAGTCACCTCTGTTGTTGGTATCATTACATGAGTCCAGAAACTCTCATTGTAGTTGTAGTGAGCATTTTCAAGGTATAACTAGAAATTTTTCTAAGAAACCAATTAATTTTGATTCTATCATGGTTACTTAATCTTCCTTTACAATTTTACTATAGAAAAAATTAGCTTTAACAAATAAAAAATCATAAAATCCTTTATCTGATAAAGAGAAAACTGTAATAGAAGCATCTTAATCGTATAAAATCAAGTAACAATATGAAGAGATAACTTTTATTCTTGCTGAATTTCTTCTTTGTCACTGGTTGCATAACCAGAAGCCAACTGCACGGCAGTTGGTTGTGCATTTGCTATCTCTTGCCCATTCTACTCCTCAACATCTAGAGACCAGTAGATCTCATTCTAAGCTACCTATCCTGCATAAATTTTCATGAGATTTTGTAGTGTTCATATTCTAGTATCACCTAAGAAAACGTGTTACAAATGTTACACAACGTCTAAACAATTTGTACATTTGGTACATGACGGTGAGAAGGTTTGATACCCTGACCTCCTGCATATTACCCAAACCCCTCATCATTAGACCACAAATAAATTATTTATTTACATAGTTTTACCTTATACCTCATTCTATTTTTATAATTTTTTTATATTGGAAGATAGTAGTAGTCCATATAATATTTAGACATCAAATAAAAGATAATATTAAGATGTTGGCTTAGTAGAACCAAGTTAGGTGAAGTAAGAATTATAATGTGAATTCTTCATGTTTTACAAAGTGAATGTAGCAAAGACTATTGAAACACAAGTAAAACAAATTAAAATTTTCTTAAAATCTATGAACAAAAAGGATTTGTAACAATAACAAACGTAGTATGCAAAAGCGATGCAACTATGCATCAGTTAAAATGAAAGCACCCGTGAATCAATTGACAATAAAAGATGTATAGGCAAGAAAGCATGGTAATCATGTAAAAAGAATATGTTTAATATCATATACCTCTGCCCGTACAAATCAATATCTTCTTTAGTACCACAATATGCATCTAATGTAAGCTTGATTTTCAATCCCTCTTTACAGCGTGGAGAGTCTACAAATAGAACTCCTTGACTGAGATTAATAGAAGTACTTATGAAGCACATTTCGGGGATCTACATAATCAAGAACAGACAAAAGAAAATTTTATTATCAAGCAATAGTTTTGAGAAGAAACTCAGTAAAATTATTCAGTCTAGCAACATTTGACAGAGAATAGTGTTTAAGAATTTCAAAAAATAGTACGGAGTCAGGAAAATGTTCTAGAATTAGGCAAATAATGATTTTGAAAGTACCATAACAGTCATAATATGAGGTCATAATAATATCAATTGTAATAGTTACCTTTTTCTGTGTAAGAATATCACCACTTAGGCTTTTGAGAATCCACTCTCGGTCATGTTTCAGGCCTGCCCAAAAGTTTCAGAAACAACCATTTTCAATCTTCAAAACAAGACACCAAAAAAAATGTGTCACTATAACCACAGCTTGTAAGACTTCAAAGTTTTTACCCTTTTATTTCACATAACAATATTAAGAGAATAAATATGTGAAAGGTGAGTTTAGGAGGAAAAAAGGACGAGCAATCCCCTAGGAAAAATGAGTAAAGAAAGAAAGTAGGAGAAAAGCCCCATTTAAACATAACCAAATTTAGCTGTGACTAAGAATATATTAAACAGAACATTCAAAAGTAAATAAATAATTTGCTTCTCTTTGGCACACAGGTTGATGTTTCCGTGTTTATTTGATAGAGATGGTACGTGATTGGGGTGCCCTTTTACATTTCTTCTTTTCTTGTTGCTTTGCTATTTCGTTTCGTCTTTGGCGTTTCTCAAATTGAGGACAGCTTATACTCTTTTCATCACTCTTCCTTTCCTGAACCAAAGTTTCTATTATTAGAATAATAGAACAGAAAATTTCTTCCCTCGTGGAAGTGGGAGGCCAGAATTTTGTACCAGTATGGTTTCCAAAGTCCTACAAAACTTAAAGGGAAACTTTATTGTACTATATGACCAGCTATGTTTTATAGTAATGGGTGTTGGGATTTGAAGGGACAAGAGTGAAAAATTAGTGTAGCAGAAATGAGAATATTAAGACAATGTGTGCTCACAGACAAGATTCGAAATGATCGCATGCAAGGAAAACTTGGGGTGGCACCCATTGAGTGCTAAGGTGGTTTGGATATGTACAAAAAAAGCTACTAGAGGCATCAATGAAGAGAATCGATTACATGACCTTTAGCCCAATGAAAAATTGTAGAGGGAAACCAAAAAGGATACTTACGAAAATTATAAAAAGAGATCCCATGGTGAACATCTCTAAATCTAGGTTTTGACAGGTCCCAATACTGTCATGTGATCCATGTAGTCAACCTCAATAGGGTAAGGCCTATTGTTGTTGTGGTGGTGGTTTAACGGGACCCCCAAAACAAATACTCAATTAATTCACTCAATCAGGCACTCAACAGCAAACAGTCCAATGACCCCCTTATTAAGGAAATGGCTAATGGCTTCAGCCTCACACTGCATAACCACTTCCCTTCCTAAATGATCACGTGTCCAGGCCTCACTCTTGCTAATACAACAACTGGCCCATAAGATCTTTGGCTCAATCACTAGCCCCTCCTTCAACACAAGTCTTATCCTCAAGAAAGAAGATAACTTCTGGTTGCTTCACTTCTAGTTCCTTAGGCAGCATAGGTTCCTCAAACACAGAAGAGAATGTTTTAAATTGCATCTATTGTTGCTCCTTAACATTTTGAGTGAAAGATGCAACCTTGTAATCAACTTCATCCTAAAATAGTATACCCTTGCAAGGCTTGGTTAATTTGCCCCTTGTAAACAGATTCGGGCCTCTTTAAAAAAAACGTCACCAACTCCTTCATGGAAGCCTTGTCATCTTCTAGAGCTCCAATATAATCAAAAGTAGCACCAATGTTACTAAGTGGAATGACAGCAGCAAAGAGCCTCTTCTAAAGCGCATTCTCTGATTTATTGCAACCAAATTTGGGCAGCCTAGAGACACTTTCCCACATAGTTTGAACCCTTCCATGCTTGTCTTTTAAAACCTCTGTAGGAGTTCTCCCATTGCCAGAGTCAAACTTGACTACTTCCACATTGATTGCATAGTAACATGGGAAATCAGCTGTTTCTATAATTAGTGCAGCACAAAAGTAACATCAGATTTACTGGATGTTTCCTGAAAGCTTCTGTGCTACTCCACATGGTAAACATAAATTGAAGTTGCACTTGTCTTCTTATCAATCACAACTAATCCCATGTCTTTAAAGTGGTATGTTGCATTAGACCATATGACATGTAATCCTAATCTTTTTTCCCCTTTCCATATACATGGCTCCTCCTTTCATGTTTACCTAATTTTTATTTAATCTAATTTCCATAAGTAAATTCATTTGTGCCTTGAACTGTAGTGTCTCCATTTTTTTATGGTCATTGCTTGTTTCAAGATCTTATGACAAATAAATTATTAGTAAAAGTCATGAATCTAAAGGCCTCTACATACTTGACGCACAAGTGCCAAGATTCTTGGTGTGTAATAATTCCTTATCATTTTTGAGGTGCACTTTCAGTTGCGTAATTCATCTCTCCAAACTCTCAAGAAACTTTGCCCAAGTTTGATCATTTATTGTATTTGCATTGTGAGTCGAGTCAATTTACCAAACATGATCGTCTTCCTTTAGGGTCTTGAGTTAATAAACGAGTTGCATCCTCATTTCAATTAGCTCATTCTAATTGTCCAAGTATGTCCAAGTCTGATTTCACCTATTTTGTCACATTTGTTGATTACTCTTGTTTTACCTGGTTATATTTAATGAAAAATTGTTATGCTTCTAATTAGGATAGGTCTGCATTGGGTTCAGCTTTAAGTCCTTACCTGTTTAGTCCTGTCTTGGATGTTCTTACCAAGGACATACAAGAGATTATCTGTGAATGCATGCTATTTGTGGACGATATAATTTTGATTGAGGAATCAGTTAACTCTAAACCTAAACTTTAGAGACAAACATTGGAATCAAAGAGTTTTCACTTGAGTAAGAGTAAGACAGATTATATGCACTGCAAATTTAGCAAGAGGCAAGATGGAAACGATCTAGAGGTAAAAATTGGAGAGCAAGTTATTGAAGAGCCCATGCCACTCAAGTTCTATTCTAGACAGGTGGCTCGAAGGTTGTTCAGCTGCTACGGAAGAGAAGGATAAATTAGATTTAGATAAGGATAAATCAGATGGATATAAAGATAAGGAAGAAGAGGCTGTAAGTGGGCATTCACAATTAAAGTCAACCCTAATGGTTCTATGGCTTCACTTAAAGTCCACCTCATTGCATAAAGATATGCTCAAACTTTTGGTGCTGACTACTTTGGTACTTTTTCTCCAGTTGCTGCAGACTTGTATCAGTTCAGTTGTTGATATCCTTGGCAGCCACATATAATTGGCCCTTGAACCAGTTAGACATCAATAATGCTTTTTGTAATCTGAGAGCTAAAGCTGAGGAAAATCATCTATTTTTCATTCACAGATGTCTACATATATATACAAGAGAATATGTAATTATCTAGGAAAATATAATCCTTAAAAGCGTGCAACCTATTTGAATCCAATTCTAAATACAACTCCTAATAGTAATACAACCCCTATTTCCTTAACACTCCCCCTCAAGCTGGAGCATATATATTGATCATGCCTAGCTTGTTACAAGTGTACTTGATACGCACACCATTCAATGCCAGGCGACTTTTCATGTTGTTTCTAATCATGTATTTCACAAACAAATTAAATATATTGAAATTAATTGTCACTTTGTTCATGAAAAGATTGAAGAGAAATTCATTACTACAGGTTATGTCATAACAAAAGACTAGTTGGGAGACTGTAGTTAATTGTGGAAATCTCAATAAGAAGATATATATACATGAAAGTACAACAGATAATCCCTAAAATTAAGGGATTAGATTAGGCTGATTGAGTGGTTACAATTATCCTCAATCACCTTCCTAAACTCCCTATTTACGGAAATCCTATTTACAAAATTAGTTGGGCTTGATTTCCTACAGAGACATCTTCACAAAAGCCTTAAGTGGAGCCTGCATTGATTACATTTCTAACAAGCTAGGTTTTGATTACATTTGTAACATTGAGGGGGAGCTTTAGAGAATGTAAATGTTCTAAATATTATGATAGTATAACTATAGAGAAATTATCTCCACTCGTGCATAAATAGGACTCTTCTCCATGAATAAAATCACACTTTTCTAGCAGATTTGTCTCTGTTACACTCTCCATGAGTTTTTCTCCTACTGCTTGCTCTGTTCTTATTATCCCCCCTCTTAGTACACAAGTCGATAGCAGTTTCATATAATAAATCAGCAAAAGAATTGCAGAAATTAACTCATTTACCATTGTTACTAAGAGGCCAACTTTCTGTGCTGAAACCTCCACAGGATTTTATTGGGTACACAGTAATTGATTTGAGATGATAACCAGTAGCTAAGGAACCTGTTTCAAAGCCTGCAAGTCATCAACCCAAGTAATTGTCAGTAAATAAGATAAAACATAAAATTAAAGGTAAAAAATAAATTAAAATAAAATAAAAGGTACTTCCTGAATTCCAGTGAAGAAAAATAAAAAGTATATTTTTAAGCAGATCTTTTTGAAGGAATAGTTTAAGAGAAGCTGAAGCTATTGTGTTTGGATACAGTATTTTGAAAAGCCTCTTTTTTTTTTTTTTTAACTCTAAAAATGATTGGATTTGTTCCATAAAAACGTTAATTCATGAGAAAGGGGAGAGTTTGTGCCTGGAACCCATAATTAGGATTCTGACTTAGATAGTTTTATGGAGTAAAATAGAGAAAAGTACAGCAATTTATGGTAAAGATAATCTAACTAGCCCAGAGCATAAGATTCTATAAAAATTTGAAACCCTTCTCTGCCTAACCAACGGACCCAACTGTTATAACACTTTTCCTAATACCACCCTCAAAACACATAGAAAGTAACTAACTGCTACCCCACTAACCACACAGAGATACACCACATTAACTAACTATCCATAGCTCACTCCCCGACATGCAAAACAACTAACTACCCTAAACCCTAAATAGTCCCAACTCTTCTGTTAATTAACTTATTAGTTGGTTTTATCTCTGGGCCCACTTTTTAACTGAGTTCTGTCAGCTAGTGAGAGGTTATTCCATACAAATGTAATTATTTGGTGTATTCTCTAGGCCCACTTTCTAACTATGGATTCAATCAGCTAGTATAAGGCTATTATTCCATAGGAATGTAATTTGGTATTATCAACTGAGGACATTTTTGCACAAAAAGTTGCATTGTCAAATGGTAAGGTCTTCAAACCCCAATTTATGCATTAAGTGCTTTTTAAAGGTTAGAGAAGCTCATCCAAACACACAAAATAGAATGTTTTGTTTTAAATGAACCATTTATTTTAAGAATGATTCTCTATCGGCACACACTTTCAGTCCTATAGAAGGCTGCTAGTTTTTGCCCTAAGACAGAATCAGTTTCACTCTCCAAAGAATTAAATTTACGATCACAGCAATTAAGAAGGGAATTGGAATACTAATCCAAATTATATAATGAAGCAGAAAAATGCTACTCATACACATAAATTCCATACCACATTAAGCCCTTATTGAATCTTGGCTACTTAAAAAAATGTTCTGGTGGGGTCCAGTTAAAACCATAAAGTTGGTAGGTGATATATAATGGTTTGAATTTGAGGTTTATGAGTAACACAACGCCTTGAGCATATTTGACGGACATTAGGAACCCTATTATGCAGTTATTTAAAAACAATGTGCAACCTTTATTTGAATATAACGCAATGTAAAGCTAACTATTCCACTCTTTTGAGTTGGGAGTGAAGCAGTGACACAAGCAATGACGTAAGCCATTGGCATTGGAGGGATATATGCAATTTGAATTCTAATTCATTCTGTATAATGTATGACAAATATAATCTTCGAAAAGAACATAGACCTTTCAATTGATTTCCATGGCCCATGTGATTTCCCGGTGAAAGGAAGGAACTCGCAACAAAACTAACAAATTTCTGTCGATCATGACAAAAAAAAAAAAAACGAGAGAGAGAAAAATATTAGATTTGTGAGAGAAAGGTCACCAAAATCTTTCAGAATATTCAATCCAACATTGCCATATTAATCATGCAGCCAAACAGAATTTCAAATTGGCAAGAACTAGCTTCCTCTTGCTAAGTTCTATCTTGACATGTAATTGTTGGCCAGTTATGCAAAAGATAAAATAAAATGTATCCACATCCAAGATAATTCTAATACTTCTAAAGTTCCATATAAGGTGCGGGATGGGGGGAAATTCCTACCTTGGCTTCTTCATAAGTTGACATGTAACCAAAGGAAACTCTTACAGCTCCTGTAGGTTTTCCATCAATTATATCACGATCATCCCAGCACACATGGCCAGCCTAAGTTCAGAAGTCGACTAATTAAATTCTGACATAAATTATATACATAACTTAGATAAACCAATCATAGCAAGCTGTTAACGGGCAAAAAGGGTAGTAAAATTACCTCAGTATTTGATAGAAGATCTAAATGAGACAAGCCAAGGTATTTTGCACATGCACCTGGATTGCAGAAACATCCTGTCTAAACACAAGCATAGCAAATTAATTATATCGACAAACCAATATATCCAACTGTCATGAAAAATCCCAGTAAAAGAAAACTCTTTAGAATAAAAAACTATGACATGAAAGGAAATTCTTGACTTATACCCTCAGCTGAATGGCTGAAAGGGATGCTAGCTTTTCCACTTCACGGTACCCATACCACGAGCCATCCGGTCTTTTTAAATTGAATGAAACAATTGGACCCATCTCGTCACATGATGTCTGGATGAAAATAAAATCACATATCAAATTGGTTCCACAAATAACAAGAGACTAGATATGTAACTAACATGGAGTCAGCTTTTTCAGATGGTATTATGGGTATTGAAAGAGTCATGATTTCTACAGGAAAAACAAAAGAGAGCAAGACAATGAAAGAAAGTAGAAAAGGGGTGTAGATTTATAGATTTATTCAAAACAAACATGCAATAAACACCAATAAGTTTAACTTTTCCAGTTGCAAGATAGATTCGTCAGTTGTTTTCAAGTATTTAGAGATACTGTTGACCAGGACCAACTAGAACCAACCAAAATTGGTGGAGAACTGACTACAAATGGTTCTAAAAATTTTATGAACCATGAGTCTCGTTACGTTTGCAGTTCCATGAAAATAAAAGATCAACACAAAGTGAAGTGTAATGAGATGTGAATAGGCTATAAATAATTATAAAATAACCTGAAGTCCCTTAAATTAAGGGATTTGATTAGATAGAGATCAAATGTCTTAAATGGAGATTGGGATAAAAAAATTTCTTCTTTAGCGTGATTTGATATTTTTCTATTTTAGTGTGATTCAGTTACTTATTTTCCTCTTGCAATTTGCTATGTAACACAATGTACAGTCAAGTTACTGAATAACAAATTCAGAAGTTTTTCTCCCATATTTGTTATATGGTATCAGAGCTGTAGGGCCTTCCTAGGGATTCCATTAGCACAGCCTTTATTGCTGCCACCATTCCTTATTCCTTCTTTTCTGGTCAGGCAGTCTTAGTTGCTCCAAATTTCCATCCTTCATTGTATCAGAGGAACATTCCAATTCTGTGGAAAAAATTTGAGTAGAAGAACATTTGATCCTCCTTCAGGCTCAATGGATTGAATTACCACAAATGGTCTCAATTTGTCTGCACATACCTCAAAGGCAAAGAAAGATTGAGCTATCTTCTTGGGACAGGACCAGCAAAGAATATTCTGTCATTTGAAACATGGGATGAAGAGGATTCTATAATATCCTAGGTTATGAAACTACATGGAACCCGTGATTAGTAATGCATGCATGTTCAAGTCTACACAACCAAGGAGATTTCGGACTTCATTCGTAGTTCAAGACTGCAGCTTCTAAGCAAGGAAACAAATCTGTCTTAGGATATGCAAACCTGCTGCAAAAACCGTGGCAAGAACTTGATCATTATCAGATCTTTGAGATGAAATGCCATAAGGATTCTGCCATTTTGAAGATTTTCAATGAAAAGGACAATGTCTATGATTTTTTTGGAAGGATTAACCTGAATTTTATCAGGTCAAGATTCAAATTATAGGCAAGAAGAACACTATCTCTAGAAGAGACAATTTCATTAATTAGTGAAGGAACATTATGCTTCAACCAAAAGCTCTGGACGGATCAGCCCTAGCAACAAAACCCATATATCAAAAGAAACCATGAGGATCAGTAGAGGTCACAAGCACACACAGCATAACAGTCCAGAATTGAGGAAAACCCTATAATAGGAGGGTTCAATGTTGAAGAACTTGAGAAACTAAAGCGCACGCACCTTCACACGCCGGCGCGTGGTGCGAGTGGCGGAGCAGGCAGGCGGCGCGTGGAGGCGGCCGGGGATGGTGGGCAAGCCGAACTTGGTTCCAGGAAGTGACAGAGAGCGGCGCTAAGAGAAGAAACCAGCCACAGATCACGGAGGAGAACACACCCTAACCGAAACCCCAAAAAAAATTCAAGCGAGCAGAAAAAAAATCTCAAGAAAACCTTGCTCTTGATACCATATAGAGCTGAATCAAAGTGTGTATTTCATATATCATTGAGGTAGAACACTACCATATATATACAAGAGGTTCAAGATCAGAAAAGGAAAGAATCAATCAATCACTAATCACTAATCCTAACGGTAATCAATCATCAATCTATATTTATTTACATTTAATGCTGATATAGTCAACAATGTTCTTGCTGCTAATTGTCCTAAATGGTGCCAGATTGATACCCAATTATGCAGCATTCTTTGTTAATTCATTGATCCCAAGCACCAACACATTTCAGCCCTTTGACACTTGCTATGAGGTGTGGAAGGAAGCAAAGTAGTGCTAAACCAATGATATCCAAATTGAAATAAGCTTTGTGTTGAAATTAAGAATCAACTTGGCAAAACTATCCAAATTCTATATCTCTACTCAGTTTACCACTTTCATGGCTTCTAATGGCATTCTCAATCAGACTTCTTGTCCTTACACTCCTCAACAAAACGTAGTAGCCAAATGCAAAAATTGCCATTTAATTGAAACATCATGAACTATGTTGCTCCATGCTAACTTACCTAACTGCTTTTAGGCCGATACAATTCCCACATCTGCTGAATGTATTTACCAAAATAACCTAATCCTTTTTTGGAAAAACCCGCATAGAAATATGCTATTGACATAAGTAAAGCTAATGCAACGGTAGTATTTATATCATTTGTGGGTGCAGCTAACTCCCCATGAGGTAACTGTATGATTTTCCAAGGTAAAAAGAGCCCCTGACCAATTCAAAACAAAAATAAATAGAAACACAGGTCCAATAAAGAGAACCCATGGACCATATTCTTCTCCAATCTGAGTGTTATCTTATCAATAAGATGTCATCTCATGCCCTCAGATAAAATTCCTTACCTTCTTTTCTTTCCCAATCAACCTCTTCATTCTCTTCCCCTTCAAGTCTTTGGTTGTGTTTATTTTGTTCATGTCTTGTCTCCCAGCTAGGAAAAGCTAGCAACTAAGGTTGTTAAGCGTGTTTTTTTTGGGCTACTCACATATACACAAATAGGACATAACTGCCACTTTCCATCGTTGCACTGTTAATTCGTGTCAATTGGTGTCACATTCTTTGAGCACCAAATGTATTTCGTTCCCTCCAGTGCAACTCAGCCTACACCTTCACATACTCACCCTTTTCCTACCGTTCCTACTCCTTCCCTGTTAGATACTCCTTAGTCTACTCTAGTCCAGCCAATTCTTTCATCTGACCCTTTAATAAAGTCCTCCATATATACCTCCACCTTGTCATCCATTGTCAACCATCATCATCCTCAACCACCTATGACTACTAATACTAGTGTACCTGTGGATCATGTTCCTAGTAACTCACTCTCTTTGCCAAAGATTCCTCCTGCCATGGTTTTTCCTCAAATATTCGTCTACACATAATTCTAATCTTGTCTATACTTTTTTGAGTCATGACCGCTCATCTCCTACCTATTATGTTTTTGTTTCCACACTCAGTTGTGAAGAGTGAATTGCGCACCATTGCGAGGATGGTCCATAGCACATTGCGCACTACGTTGCACATGGCAATTTGAAAACACTGCCCACATTACATAAGACATAAATTGTATTACATATTACATATATTACAAAATAACATTCAAATAAAGCAAATTAAGTGAAATAAACATTTAAAATTTCATAGGAATAGTGAAAAACTAACATGTCATTATCAATAAATATTGAAATTTCAATGACTAATAAAGTCAATAAACATTCCAACAACTATCTAAGTTTCCAAAATGAAATCTAATACTAGTAATGTCAAATAAACATTAAACACAAATACACAACATCAAAATTCATTATCATACCTGTAGAGTTTGAAGCCTATTCAATTCATATATCTAAGAATGGTACAACAGGGTATATATACAACCATGGGTGATAACTAATCCCATGAAATCAGGAAACCATCAGGGGAGAATCACATCTCCTAATCAGCCCTAACTAATCCCATAAAATCCTCCAGAAAACAGAAAGGAAATAAATTCCTATTTTACACTAATTTACCATAAATAACAGGTCAATCACACTCCCCCTCAAGTTGGATCATAGATGCTAATCATGCCAACTTGCTAATATAGCTCTCAAACGCAGGTCCATGTAGACCCTTGGTCAGCACGTCTGCTGTTTGGAGTTTTGTGGGAACAAATGTCAAACATATACTTCCTTCTTCTACTCTTTCCCTAATAAAATGACGGTCTATCTCCACATGCTTTGACCTTTCGTGTTGTACAGGATTAAGTGCCATACTAATAGCAGCTTTATTATCACAGTAAAGCTTCATTGGCAGCTCCACTTTAACATTTATTTCATCCATTACCCATCTTAACCACAGTTCTTCTGCAATTCCTTGTGCCAAAGCCCTTAATTCTGACTCGGCACTGCTCTTGGATACAATTTGCTGCTTCTTACTCTTCCAAGTAACCAGATTTCCCCATACAAAAAAGCAATAGCCTAAGGTTGATCTCTTGTCTTTATAGGTTCCTCCCCAATTCGCGTCTGTATAGACCTCTATAGTCCGTTGTTCTTGTTTTCTGAAAATCAGTCCTATACCAGGTGTGCCTTTTAAGTACTGTAAGATCATAAATGCAGCTTCTAGGTGCCTTTTTGTTGGGCAGTTCATATGCTGACTAGCTACACTCACTGCAAAGGCTATATCAAGCCTTGTGTGTGACAAATAGAGCAGTTTTCCCACAAGTTTTTGGTATCTAACTTTGTTAACTGCCTCTTCCTTCTCAAGCTTATTCTTTTGTTTCTTTGTCACAAGTGGAGTTAGTATGGACTCCTCCTTGCTTCCCTTAACAACAACTAGGGCACGGCTTGTTCTTTGACTGCTTCTTTCAACAACAATAAGTGTCTTGGCTGGTTTGCAACCCAACATTCCAGTTTCTGTTCGTAAATCTAGGATGTACTTCCTCTGTGATACATATATTCCATCTCTTGATTTTGCAACCTCCATTCCAAGAAAATACTTCAAGACTCCAAGGTCTTTGACTTCAAATTCTTTCCTTAGAGTGGATTTTATCTGGTTCATTTCTTCTGCATGATCACCTGTGAGAATTATGTCATCTACATAAACAATAAGGATACATTTTTTCCCTCCCTCGGTCTTAATGAACATAGTGTGATCTGAAAGCCCTTGTCTATATCCTGCCGACTTTAGGACCTTTGAGAATCTATCAAACCATGCTCTTGGTGACTGCTTTAAGCCATATAGTGATTTTTTCAGCTTCCACACTTTATTTTCTCTGCCTTTATCAAATCCTAAAGGTATTGTCATGTATACTTCTTCCTTTAGTTCTCCATTCAAGAAAGCATTTTTGATATCGAGCTGCTGTAACGGCCAATCTAGGTTTGCTGCCACAGAAAGTAGAACTCGGATAGTGTTGGCGAGCTGACACTAAATTCGGGACCTCAAGCCTTTCACAGTGGATTCATCAAGATAGTAGAGACCATCATACTCCTTAGCACTGCCAATCATCCTCCCCGATGAAAGGTCCTGGAAAATACAATGGGTAGAACAAAAATGAGCCCAACAATTTGCTTGCTTTGTTAACTTGCTAATTGAGAGAAGATTGCAAGCCAAATGCACAACATGTAAGACAGAATCAAGTTTTATAGAGTCAGAGATATTCACACTACCCTTGCCGGCTATGGATGATGAGGAGCCATTTGTAGTGTTGATTTTCTCATTTCCAGCACAAGGAAAATATGTGCTAAACTATTTTGAATCCGATGTCATATGGTCGGAGGCACCAGAGTCAACAATCCACTTACAATTATTAGAAGTTGTAAGGAAAGCACAAGTACCTTTGTGGGCTATTGAGGCTGTAGGATTAGGATTCGGTTTCTGACCTTGTTCTGTCTTTTGGAGGGCCCCAAGCATCTCAAAAAGCTTGCTCAATTGTTCTTTATCTATCTGAGGTACAAAATTACCTTCGCCTTGTTCATGAGAGTGATCCTGCAATGTATGGTAGCCTCTAGGCTTTCCCTTCGTGGCTTCCAGTCTGCTGGTTTTCCATGAATTTCCCAGCATGTGTCACGAGTGTGCCCCGTCTTTTTGCAGTGATCACAAAAAGGTCTGTCCTTCTATCCCCTTCCATGAGAGGTGCTGCTTCTGCTTACTAATGCTGCAGAGTCCAGGGATGGAGTGATGGAGTGGATGGCATTGTGAGTGTTTCTAGAAGCATCATTTTGCGTCGTGAGGCTTCACGCCGCACCTCTAAAAACACCTCTCGAGTTGATGGGAGAGGTACTCTACTCAGGATGCGGCTGCGAACATCATCTAGGGAATTATTTAGTCCTGCAAGAAATTGAAATACACGTTCCTTCTCTGTTTTCCCTTTATAGATTGCAACATCATTTGCACAAGCCCATTCCTCCGTGGCCATGAGATCCAACTCCTGCCATAAGGCAGAAAAGTCCAACCAGTATGCTGTCACGTCCCGATCTCCTTGCTTCATCTCCCAGATTTTTGTTTTGATTTCAAACAGTCGTGCCATGTCTTCTCCATCAGAATATGAATCACGAGCTGCTTCCCAAATTTCCCGTGCAGTTGGAAGGAACATGAAGCTTCGCTTGATTTCTGGTACCATCGCATTAATCAGCCAGGAAGAAACTAACAAGTTTTCTGTGTGCCATTGTTGGATGGCTTGGGTGTCTGTTCCGTCTGGGATTTTTGTTGTTCCAGCGATAAAACCCATTTTTCCTCTGCCACCGATAGCCAATTTTATGGCTTGAGCCCATTCCCGATAGTTTGCTCCATTAAGTTTGTCCGTTACGATGAGCATGGATGATCCTTCGAAGCTGGTAGTCAAGCTACCAGCTCTACGCGGATCACTGGTCGAGGACCCGTCGTTCGAAGACATTGGACCAGATGTGTCCTTTGTGGAACGATGCAGGTGCAACTCGTCTGAAGTGCTCTCGTCCTCGGATTGATCAGAATTGATGGTAGGCTCTGATACCATGTAGAGTTTGAAGCCTATTCAATTCATATATCCGAGAATGGTACAACAGGGTATATATACAACCATGGGTGATAACTAATCCCATGAAATCAAGAAACCATCAGGGGAGAATCACATCTCCTAATCAGCCCTAACTAATCCCATAAAATCCTCCAGAAAGCATAAAGGAAATAAATTCCTATTTTACACTAATTTACCATAAATAACAGGTCAACCACAATAACATTTATATTATCATCATCCAAAGCTTCATTATGCACTAATCCCTCATTATCCTCTTCTTCATCACTTAGGGCTCATGCATCCTCCCCATTATCAACATGAACATCCTCATCCATATTTGGAGAGAAAGATGAAGCTACCATTGATCTCTTAGTCACTTTTGGGGTTGGAATTGGAGTTTGAATGGCTCTAGATGTTGATTGCCTAGTAGGATGAATGGGCACCTCAACTCCTGAAGCTTGAGCTACAACATCCCAAGTCAAATCATCATCTTCAAACACATAATCATCTTCTACCTTTGGCTTCCCAATCAACCACTCATTGCTCTCATCAATATTTGTCAAAGAAATGAGATCAATGTTGTCACGAATGATGAATTTCTGCCTCATTGTCCTATTGTACTTGACATAAACAAGATTATTCAATCTTGCTTGTTCAAGTCTATTTCTCCTTTTGGTATGAAGCTAAAATCAATAAAAAAAAAGTAATAAATACTCAGAAAAAGCAATTCACTAGTAAGTTAGCTAAAGAAAGTACGTGGTTACTCACATTTTCAAACACGCTCCAATTTCTTTCACACCCAAATGCACTACAAGTGAGGCTAAGAACTTTGATGGCAAAAGATTGCAGATTAGAAGCTTTAGAGCCATACATCACCCACCGATGAGTTGGAGCCTTTGTTGCTCTAGTTCTTACTGCCATCACATACCCAAAAAGGCCAATTGCATCCCTATATGATGGTATTTCATCAGAAATCTTATCCTAAATATTAGTGTCAGGATTAATCTCTATATGCATTGTATCAAACCCTTATACATTTTTTTATCAGCTTGAATAGCAACTTGATTTGCATAGAAGAACTCTGGATTCAAGAAGTGGGCAGCTGCATGCAATGGGTGATGAAGTTGCACCTCCAACCTTTTATCAATAATTCTAAAAACATTCTCATGCTTTTCTTGCTAGTAGCTTCCTTGGCTCTATCCATGGCTTCATATATATATCTCATTGGAGGCCTCTTCTCACCATCAACTAGACGAAGTACCCTGATCAACAGGCCACCTATCTTAAGAGAGTAAACCATATTATTCAAAATTGAGGTACTAAGAACAGTTTGAGCCACCCTTTTGCCATTTTGATCTTTTGCCCACTTGAGAGATGTCCAATCTTCAGAGATGAACATTTTTCTTAAGTTGCTTTTTTGTTGGTAGACGCTAGAGAGTGATGAATGCTATAGCAAATCTTCGCTTTGCTGGCCTTAATAGCTCCCTTTGGTTGGTGAAGCGCCACATCATATTCAACAAGATAAGATGAGTATATATGTAAGCATTCAAAGCCATGGCCTTTTTAATTGTGGCTTGATGACATGGAATCTCCCAAATATCTTCCAACATCAAATCTATGCAACATGTTGCACATGGAGTCCAATATATTGCATGTACTGAGGTAGCCCAAACCAAGGATAGTACCGACATTTCATAGCAAATATATGCACTTGAGTCTTGAAAGAAACAAGGATCTTGGATGCCGACCAGTAGACTCCAATGGATCCCAATGTCAAATTACTACCAAAAACTGGGGTCAAATTTGTCAAACTCTAGTAGCTACAAGAGATTGGTTGAAAAACTCAACTAAGTTACACATTAGCAAGTTATAGTTCAAGTTGTCAAGCACCTCAAAAGTACACCAAGTAAAAGGTTACCAACAAAGGGCATACAAAGATTTGGGGTTATATTGATGCAAATTGGACAGGATGTCCCTTTGATAGACACTACATCTTGTATTGTGTCTTTACTGGATGAAATTTAATCTCATGGAAAAGCAAGAAGCAAAAAGTAGTTGCCTTATCAAGTGGTAAAGCAGAACAGAGATATGGTCAATGATCAAAGGAACATGTAAGCGTATGGGGTTAAAGCACCTGTTAGAGGAAAGTTCTAAAAACCAGGTTGCATAAAGCTTGTGTGTGATAATCAAGCTGCATTACATATACCCTCTAATCCAATGATCCATGAGAGGATGAAACACATTGAAATTGATTGTCACTTCATCAAAGAGAAAATCCTTACAGGAGACATTGCTACTCAGTATGTTAGTTCAAGTGATCAACTTGTTGATATCATAGTAGTCAATGATGAAAGTCCCAAAAACACTATAGCGAATCATGGAGCAGCTGCTACTCTAAAGAGAGAGAAATAAAGACAAATAAAATTCATAAAACATATGATAGAAGACTAAAGGTGGCATCATTTGTTTCAGAACAAAATAGAAGAAAGAAGGGAAGGCAGAACAGAAGAAAAAAGACAGAGAAGAGGAAGAAAAACAATAAGTACCCTAATATGATGAAGAAGTGGGGTGGTGTAAGATTTTGGGTTTCAATTTCAGAATAGGAGTAAAATCTCAAATTTACTTTTAAAAATCCATCAAAAACATACATCATTGTAGCAATGCTATTGCACCGCTATTCCCACAATTCCACACCGCAATCGCAGCTACTTTGGCCAAAACTTCAAACTGCCACCACTCCTTAGGAGCAGGTGCGGATGGTGCTGAAACCGCACCACTATTGCGCCGCTGTTGATAACTACGGCTGATATCCTAACTAAGTCTCTTAAGGGATCTTTGACTGACTACATTTGTACCAACCTTGGCGCATATGATATATATGCTCCAGCTTGAGGGTGTGTTGAACTGTAATTATTTTAATTACACGGTAGCTAGAATTATGTATATAATTAGGAAATTAGTCCTGTAAATTAGGCCCATGTAACTATTGTATTTTCCTATAAATAAAGCTATGAGGGCTAGCCTCACATAGATATTTTCCTCAATTCTATACACTCATACTCCACACCCAAGTAGCGAAAAGATAACAATGGCCAATGGCTCTCTAGCTATTGTTGTTGGGTATGGAGATATACACATCACTCCAAGCCTTATCCCACCATGTGGATGAAGAAATATGCACAAACATCCTAGCATGATTTAGGGAGAGACTGAAAACAATGTGTGCAAGCTGAAAAATTCTCTATATAAGTTAAAACAATCCAATAGAGCATGTTTAGGAAGATTGCAAAGGTTATGAGAGAAAATTCTAGGTATAAACAGAACCAAGGTGACCACTCTTTTCATCAAACATTTAGCTACTAGAGTGACAGCTCTCCTTGTTTGTGCAGATGATATTGTAGCGACTAGAAAGAATGAGAGAGGGAGGCATGAGTTGAGGTAGACTAGTAAAGGAACTTGGGAGATTAGAATACTTCCTCGGGATTGAGGAGTCACATTGAGATTTCCTATCTCAATAAAAACATGTAATTCATTTACTAATGGAAACTAGGAAGATTGGATGTAAACCTGTCTCTAACCCAATGGATCCAAACTATAAATTGAAAAAAGCTAAAGGAGAACCAGTTGTTGATAAAGGAAATTACTAGAGGTTAGTTGGTAGACTAATATACCTTTTCCATACTTGGCCAAATATAGCCTACTCAGTGAACATATTCAGCCAATTTATGCATGATCCTAGAGAAACCCATCTTCAAGCAGTGTACAGGGTGCTGCATTACTTGAGAATCCCATCCCCCAATGACATTGAATGTTTCTTCAGAGATCCCATAAACCCCTCTTACCAAAGTGATGCCCAGTAGAAAGCCCAAAGTAAATGAACTACGGAATTTTCATGATAAGTTCTTGCATTCAACTAAGAACAACCAATTGCACAAAAAGACCACAACTTTAACAGCAGCCACACTCACCCCACCAATCTCTAACCTGATTAACACTAGAATGGTGCTACAACCATATGTGTTTAAAATATATAGTCAGTCCCTAAAGAAATTTAACCTCCTTAATCTTCCCAAAAACCTGAAATTTTGTCAAGAAAAAGTATTCCCACAATTTGTGACTGGGCCCACAGTTCAAGTAAAACCACAAATAAGTTCTTGCATATTATCCAACTAACTAAGCAACCAAAATGTCTTCAGTCTCAAATCTTTAAAACAAAATTCCTTCTGCATTTAGAATAACATATTATATATTGAATCACAATGCATGAACTAACCTTTGAAATACAACTTCCATAGAGGACGCATACACTAGATCCATTGCCATGCCTTAGAGCTGAAAGCATTTTCCTTGTATACAAAGCAAGAGAAGCTGTATGCCTAACAGGCAACAAGATTGTGCACACTTTAGAACATATGGAAAAAGCAAATGTCAAATCAATATATGGAGAAAGAAATAATAATTACTGCCAACTAGGCAATAACAGTAACTAGTTACAGATTCAACAGATATAAATATAAACAACCCTGGGGTCCCTGATCCAAATAGCTTAAGCTTTTAAGTTGAATGCTTCCTTACCATTGTACCAAAGTTTTTGCACAATTGGTCCAGAATTCCGACCTTAATACCCATATTCATAATTAACTTTCACAACAAAAAAATCATGAAATCTGTGCTTTGTTAAGACTTTATACCCAACAGGTTTTATCAATGAGGAAACTATTCCTGTGCCTGCACCTAATAACTTAAGCTTATGCAAGAATTGGTTCCAAGGTTGACGATTTTCTGCTGGCCTATGATACTTGAGATGGTTAACACTCTATTCCAAATGTAAATGACAAATAAAAGACTCATAATTATCAACTCTTGAATTTGTTTCTCTGTTATTTTGTTTCTGAGTATTAGAAAAGCCTTCTCACAACTTGTTGAAAACAAGATCATTAAGAAGTGATCAACAAGATTCAAATATAAACAATCTAAACTTAAACTGTCTGACTTAATAGCATAACCCATATCCATATTGCATACCGTGATATTGCAGACACAGTTAGAGCATTCAGGATTTTGAAGCCATGGCGGACAGATGCTATGCTTAAGAATGAAAGGGTGCCATCCTCATATAGTTCCTCAATGCCTTCTCGTCTTTTAACAAAATCAATATCAGCAATTGATGCAGCAACAGTTCCTGTAACAGAAGCTGATCGAATAACTTAACTGACCATAAATTACAAATAGACATCTAGCCACTATCACACAAACCTCCACTAAAGTAGGATTTCTTCAGTAACTTGGCAGCATCTGTGATGAAATAGCACAAAGCGGAAAATCATTTATGATAAATATCTTCAAAATCAAGATTGAAATGTCAAATATGAAACTTCAATAAATATAGATTTAGCAACTAATTTAATCAAAGCAAAGGAAAGCAAAGAAACAAGTGAAAAAATAGAATAAAAATACTTTAACAGGAAACAACATATAAATTATATTTCATAGTTGTTTCAGTGACATGTATGTGACACCTATAAATAAGATGATAGAAAATTGGTTAAGGTGGTTTGGACATGTGCTAAAAAAGTTATTGAAGGCACCAATGAGGAGAGTTGATCACATGATCTTTAGCCCTATAAAGAAGTGTAAAAGGAGTCCAAAAAGGACACTGGGAACGACTTAAGAAAAGGGATCCCATAATATTCCTATAAATACAGTTTCTGGCAGAACCCAATGACATCAAGCGATCCATATAACCACCTTAATTAGTAGAATAAGGCTTATTCTTGTGGCTATTCAGTGACAATGTAATCTACTAAATCAAATTGGATTATTGGAGTAGCAAGAATAAGACCAAAAACAGAATAAAGCACAATATTTTAAGATACAGGTTTCATGCTAGCCTAGGCACAATGCTTCAACGAAATCAATGGCAATGCATATAGTTATAGACATGCATATTTATCATCTTAGGAACCAACCAACCTAGACAATTCACCAGTACTTAGAATGTCATTTGACTGTATGCAATAAATGAGAGAATGAAACCCAGTATAAGGTGAGATGCAAAGAATTATAACACCAGGACAGGCTAAAAGTATAATACATCAGTTTTTCCACAATAAGTTGCTTACCACTTCGAACAATGAGAGCTCCAAGCCCAGTTGGGTAGCCAAATATCTTCACAGGAATGCACAAAATAAAAATCAATTCTCAAAGTCGTCATCTATCAAAAGAAATTCAAAATGCACACACTTATACCTTGTAAAATGAAATTGTGACAAAATCTGCAGGATACTTAGATAAATCAGGAGGACCGGTAGCACATCCCTTTGCAGCATCAATCAAGACCATCCATTTCCCATGTCTTACAAAAACAGAAAATAAGCAAATATGTAGCCTTTGAAGCATTCAAATAAGCCATACAGACTATAACAAAACACCAATAATGTAATACTATTGAGAATGAAGGAAGAGAGAAAGAGAGAGAGTGCTAAGGGGGAAAAAAAATAAATAAATAAATAAAGAACAGGCATCCAATGGTTAGAACTGATGTACCAATCTGCAGGAAAGCCTTTTATTGGGGACTAAAATATTCAGAAATAATAACTACTCTCTGAAAAGATAGAAATCAAGATAAATCATAAATGCCTTGGTCCTCAGGATTTCTATCATGAACTTCGCAAAGAAGCAGCAGAGGGATTAATTAAAGTGGTGTACTAATTCGCATACTCTGCCTAAACTTGAATACGTATTCTATTCCTTATTAGGATTGATGGAACCCCAGTCAAATGGCTCATGATTAATGAAGTATTATTGCTGGAAAACTAGGAACCAAAGCTCTTACAATCAGAAAATGAACACACACCAGAGTGATACACTCCTATCAGAGCAGTAGCTCCTCAGGGGTGAACCTGTCCAGAACTAACAAAAAGCACTCCTCCACTTCTCACACTGCCTTCCTCCCCTAAATATACAAGCCCCATGCCTCCAACCTTCTAACTAACTGCTGGTCTTGCCGGCACAGCTTACAAGCTTTATTCCTTATACTTTTATCAAATACTTGGGAACCCTTGACCCATTGTCTAAATCAGGCCCTATTACCATAGCATAGGGACCAAGAGTCCTATCAAGGATCTTCATTACGATAAAAGCCCCAAATGAAACAATTAAGGAAAACAATACATAGAGGAGTTCAGTATATGGGATACCTCTCTGTTAATACAACCTGAAATTCTAAATTTCTACAGGCTGACACATCTTTGAAAGAGCAACATCTTTGAATGCTCTTTCGTTGTTACTTCTTTAAAATTTTCTAAGCTGCTTAAAAAATCTATAACCATAAATTCTTATTTTTCGTGTTTTATAGGATATCAACGTTTAAAATTAAAGATAAGAAAAAACAATAAAAATGAAGTTCTTTTTGTTACAAATGATAACAAGGACATTTGAACCCTGGCGTCCTGAAAACTACCTAAGCTCCTCACCACTAAACCAATAAAAATGAAGTTATCACTACAAGACAAAGTATCAGTGATTTAACGCTTGTGCATATGTAACCATGCACATGAACACTTTCATTTTGAATAACCATAAAATCTAACAAGCAGAAAAAACTTTGCAAGGACATCATAAGACAGTCAAACATCATGTGGAAAATGCAATTTAACAATCAGTTTTACTCTTCTAAAATGTGTTGTACCACAACCATCATCCCACCAGTGAAGTTATTCAGACAAGAGATATACAGCCAACAATAAGCATAAGCCAATAAGACAAAGAATGTAGAATAGTACTTGAAAAGAGAAGAATTTTCTGAAATGCCCCTTGAATCTTCCTTCATAATCTTCACCAAGTCAAGGTTGAATCTCAACCCAGAGAAATTGCACTCAGAGGGGAAGGCAAACAAGTTATACACATGACCTGCATACAATAAATTAATAAGCAAGTATAAGATATATGACTCAAAGGTCAAAAAACGTAATCGTAACTTTAGAGTTACCATTCAACTCTCCCTCAACCAATTGTGCTCCTTCCCTCCTTTGAATTTGGTGGGGTGATATCCTCATAGAAACTGCATCTGCAGACACTGCAGGATGCACATCTTCAATATCTACTGCAATGGCTGACGCTCCTTGACCAAGAGCATATCTACTAATAGTTAAGGTAACCAAAACGAAAATGCTGAAGTTCTTGACTGTCTAATACTGGAAAACAAACAACAAAAATTTAGTAGCTTTCTCCTGTGTGAGAAGAGGAAAGGAATTTCTTTTTTATTGGAGAAAACTAATACAACAATAGCAACCAGCCTTATCCCCCTAGATGAGGTCAGCGAAATGGATTGCATGATTCCACTGTGCTCTATCAAAAGCCAATTTTTTTGTAATATTATTGTGAGATCCTTTCTTATAACTTCCTCCAATGTCCTTTTAAATCTCTCTCTACACCTTTTCATGGGGCTAAAGACCATATGATCAACTCTACTCATTAGTGCCTCTAACAGCCCTCTCTACACATGGCCAAACCATCTTAACCGATTTTGTGTCATCTTCTCCTCAATAGGTGCCACCCCAATATCTCCTCTTACACAATCATTTTGTATTCTATCCATTCTTATGCAGCCACGCATCCATCTTAGCATTCTCATTTCTGCTACCCCCACTTTGTGCTCATGTTGTCCCTTCAAGGCCCGAAATTCACTAACATAAAACATAGTTGGTGGAATAGCAATACAATAAAACTTCCCTTTGAGTTTGCTAGGTACTTTGTGGTCACAAATAACTACATAAGCCTTTCTCCATTTTAACCATCCAACTTATATCCTATGTGTGACATCCTCATCAATTTCTCCATCACTTTGTAATATTGAACTCAAATAGTTAAACTTAGAAACTTGTGGTACAACATGTTCTCCAATTTTTACCTCCAAATCATTTCCATCTTTCCTCTTGTTGAATTTGCAATGCATATACTGAAGAAGGCATTAATAGATAAAGAAAATATAATTAAAAGGACAGAGAAGATAAAGCATCTTTGAGTCCAAATATATGAAGATAAAAGCAACTCAATAAGGGGAAAAACCACAAAGGACATCGATCCCTCACCCTCAACACTGGTTTAAAATATGACTTTTAAAAAAACCAAGGTCAATAAGAGGTTACATGACATTTAAGCACCTAATACCAAGTCATATTTCTATATACTAAATTTAACAATGTCATGTCATCTAATAAGTGAAATATCTAGCAATAACTAGCACTGTGTTCCACAATACATATATATGACCCAATGGTACATCCAGTAAACCCCATTTGTTTTTACCTCCGTGTCCCGTGTCATCTAATAAGTGATTTATCTGGCAATAACGAGCATTATGTTGTTACTTTTTCTTCTGCACTACATATCTATGACCTGATGGTACACCAGTATAACCCTTGTCTTTACCCCCATGCCCCAGCACTTGATGACCCTGTGCCCTCCTACTGCAGTCCAAAGCCAAGTCAAATTGCAAATAAAGTAGACAATATACTCAAATTCTACTTGGAAAATAAATAAAAGAAAAGAAAACCAGGTTTTATATGAATAAGTTCCTAAACTCATTCGACATATCAAAAAATTGATATATCCATTCAGTAGAAAGCAATTGGATTTCACATCTATATCATTTATTGTTTTGGTCATTTGAATCATAAAAACAAAACAACAATCAAAATCCGATAACCTCATTTGTCAACACTTTCTATTCGGTAGGAAAAGTAATGCATTTCATATAATTGTTTCAAAGTCTATATTATATGATGTATTAATCCATAAAAAGATTGATAACTTCAATACATTTAACCAAATCATATACGGAAAACTTAAATACAAAGATCTTTCTCTCAAATGCATGAATCGAAAGAACCCCATTTTTAGTTACAACTGTTTATCATGATGCACAGTACATATATTAAAAGGAGAAAAAAAAATGGCAATGATATTGCACATGAAACTATCCATTGCAAACAACTGGCCCTGATAAGTGTAAATAATTTTTAACAGTTTTAAGACAGACAAAATTTGAAACATCACTCACGAGTTACATTACTATCACGACAACCAAGTCATATTCAAGTCAGATTAGTATCACACAGTGTACATTTTGGAGTTACAATAACTAGAAGGAATCAGATCACCATTACTAATAGTTTTACTTGAAATTTGTAATTTGGATAATAACGAGGCCTTTATAAAGTTGAAAGCTACTATGATTCTCCATAAAAATATTAGGTAGGACCATAGGATACTCTCTTATCCCAAGAACACTATTATGATTCTCCATCGTATACATAAAATTGCTCTTACAACTCCATGGAAAAGCCTCACCAATAAGCTTCAATGCTGCTGTTGCCCCAGAAGTAAATATACATTTATAGTCTTTCGGAGATGCATTACAGTAATCAAGAACCTGAACAAATCATAGTTTGAGGAATCATCCAAAATGTTAATGTTTATAGAGATGTTAACTCTCCACCCAACTTTTCAAAAGCATAAAGAGAAATACCTAAGAAGCTGCTCACTGAACAACTCATAATTCAATCATTCAAACAAAATGTCAAAATTAAATAAATATACTAATATTGATTCGTCAGACAAATCATCAAAAGCATAAAGGTTAAAGAGACACCAAGATAGTTTCCCACTGGATGACAGCTGGTGAAAAGCATTTGGATGGATAACCAACCATAGCCAACTTCCATGTCCTTGTCAAGCAAGAACATGGTGAAAGGCCCCACACAGACACAAGGACTTCCAAAACAGTTGATGAGTCCCAGTTTTCCATCAAACAATTAACCTTGGAAGTCTTCACTTTACCATCTCTCAAAACAGAGAATCAATATTTACATACAATATTCATTACAACTTGTGTCTATATTCTAAAGATCACATTACATAACAGATGGTCTCCACATAACCTCATTGAATTTCATATCATGGAGTTGTCATTTTCTCATAATTGAATGTACCTGCTGGCGCACTTCCATGGCTATATCATGAGTAACAGAACTAGAGTCACTTTGGCTATCTATTACAAGATTAAGGAATTTCACTCAATAAGTCAGTTTGAGATACAAATTGAATAAACGTGCCCTGATCTAAAAACACAACTGATAATAAAAGGACTTTCTTACAAATGGGAAAATTTACTGAGATGGAAGACAAAAGAGTACAATATGGCGAAGTCTGCAATGTAAGAAAAGAAAAACTCCAAATACATAGTCAATTTAAAAGTGTCCACCAATCCACTTGAATATCTCTCAAAATAATACCTCCACGTATCCAAGAAGAAAAACCCTTTGGTGATGCCATAAAGATGGTTTAATCCCAAATTAAAAAGGAGCTGAAAAATGCACCTCAATGCTCTGTCCTCTACACTAAAACAAATCAGATCAGATCAAAGAGGGTTTTTCCATTCCTTCTTGTTCAGAACCCAACTGGATTAAAATCCCATCCTCAAGTATCCTCTCTTCTAGTTCACAGGTAATTATCACACTATAGGCATGAGTTTCCAACAGTGCCTCAGATCTTTTGGAAGTTATACTCACTCACCTCTGGTGATAATATAATCAGTTTGTTTTGGAAAGGGATAGGAGCATATAGAAAAACAGTTGAAGGTTATATTTCAACTTCAAGTTGAAAATTTTTGACCAAGCATTTGAAGTGCATCCGGTCTTGCCAGTAAAATTCAAGGATAGTTTAGAAACGATGCTAAATGGAATTATTTTAGAAAATGAAAACTCTTTCAAGTGTTTATCTCCTGCTACGTCTCATGCCTTTGTTCAGAAGTGATCACTCCAGCAACTTAGTATTTGAAAAGAAATCAATTTTTTTATTTCTAATTATCCAAAAAACAAAATAATTTAAAATGGAAAGCAAATAGTACTTAAGCCCATGACTCATGAATTCAAGGTCAACAAATCAGAAAGTTTCTTCAACAAAAGAGTATCATATGCTAAGAATAAACTATACCAGCAGGTTAATAAGATCAAACATAACACCAAAAGCAAAGTCACACTGCACAATTATAAGCCCTATAAAAAGACTTCTAACTATCTAAATGTTGCAATTCTCATGTTAGGATATGAGGATTCCCGTAAACGTTGCTGGTGAGATCTTTGAAAACCGATTCCATCTGTGCCTCAGAGTATAAAGTCGTTCCAGCATGATCCAAGTATACAAGACCTAAAATTTCAAATTGCAATAGAAAAACTTAATTTAGCTATCAAAAAAGCATTTTTAATAATTATGGCAGCAAATCACATCACCTCCCCCCACAATTAAAAAAGAAAAATACACCTTAAACTGTTTGATCAATGATTAAAACCATCTGATTTGTCTACAATTCCCGATAAAAGCTCTGTATATCTATGATACAGCAAGAAAAGTTGACTTCACCAAAATTAAAACAATATCAATTATAAAATTCAACCATATTTGACTTTTCTTTCTATTTTCCTTTTGAGCTAAAAAATTTACCTTCTAATCTCTTGAATTCAGTAGCTCGAATCACATCAATGCTCTTCGGACCATTGGGATATCCATAATCCTCACCAAACTCCTTCAGAAATTCTTCTTTTCCGGCGTCCATGTTTACGATATCCTAGTAGAGAGAATGGGAGAAAGAGTATGAAACACAGATACGTCAAACACTGCCAAAAGGGGTCCCTTTTATTGGCTGCCAAGCCTTGCCTGATAATGGGTCCTCAACGGAACTTCAATGGCGGCGATGGAGAAAGAAACGGAGACTGCTATGGCCAATGGAGGAAAACGTGTTTCTCCGTTGGGTTTGATGGAAGCCCTGGAGTTGGGCTATTTGCTGAGGGATAGAGAAATGGCTATCTCTAGAAGAAGGAACTTTGGAAACCAAATTACGACAGAGAATGGCAAAATTTTGTGTTTTAAGCGCGATAGCGTGATAAAATGAACTTAACAGGAGATGTCTTGGCGCAGCCGAAAAAGGAACAACAAAATGGTTATTTTATTATTTGGTACGGAAAGATAATCACTTTGACTAAATGACGAAAATTATTGACTCCAGAAATAATTTAAAAAATATAGGCAAGATAGTTATCTCTAATGGGGTGTTTGGTATCAGTAATGAGTTTTAGCACTCCCATAGGAAAGTGTAAGTAAGGCTAAGTAATATCTAGGTAAGTCTATAGTCATGTTTGTTTACCACTTAACTTTCCTAGTAATGTCATTTTTTCCTTAATTCTTATAATATTCTTTTTCCAAATATACCCTCATCTCCTTCTCATACTTCATGTGTTGGCCTGTTGAGGAAAATGAGAATCGAAGCTGGGCATGCAATAAGTGAACTAGGAAGTTCACACCCAGATTGAAGCATGAATCGATCTTAGATTGGAAGGGAAATTTTGGAGGTATCGAGTTGAAAGCTTATAGAAAATGAATATTATCTATTAAAAATTTAGTATAAGCAAGAATTAAATTGGATTTGGTTCAAAAAAAAAAAACCCTAGTTTGGGATTTTGCTCGACGGCCCCACTTGATTGACAAAATGGAAGGAGAAGGTTAAGTGAATGTAAGATTGGATCAACAAAAATGGAAAGAGGTAATAAGTGAGGTGTGGAAGATAGGGATAATATTGTCTCAAAAATTAAGTTTGCCGGAAAACTTAGAATACCCAACTATCTAAAATGGTCTAGTGAGTTTCTTAGGAAACTAAAAATATTTCCTCTTGAGCACGAGCATATATTTGATTGTCCCAATTTAATCTTAAAAATTATTAAGATAAAAATTTTTGTTTTGGTTTCATTTAATTTTATTTTTTTTGCTTCATCTCAATTTTATTAAATGTTGCCTTGGATCTATTTCAGTTATGTCTAAATTTTTGACTCTCATCTTATTTTATTCTAGTTAAATAAAAAAAAAGGTTGAAGTCATAATGAAATGATCGAGGGTGATGGTGGTGCATAAAATAGTAATGGAGTGTTGAAAGCATGTTTGTGATATTGATTGCAATTTTCTCGATACCCCAAAAAAAGTATAAAAAAATGCTCGAATGGTACGATCCCGTTGTCACCCCTGAATGAAAGAGATGATCTAGTAGTTTTTAGTCTATAAAAATACATTGTTAAGTGTTCTATTTTTCTTTTTGCATCTTATCTACAAAATTAATGAGAGAAACAAAGTTATATTCAATCTTATATCAAATCTCAAATTATTTTGAATCTTTTAAATCGAAATAAAAACCAAAATGTCTCACTTTCTTTGTCTCCAGTTTGCTGGGCAGTATTCTGCTTTCAAACTTTCGACGGCCAGGCACTCAGCGTCCAAGATCTCAACTTTACAAGAATATGCTGTCAAAATTGCTCTTCATGGCACAAGGTGATTACTTAATTACCCTTTTTAACGAAAATGTTTGCTTTTACTAAGAGCAAGTTTAAGGGCTGCTTTTTTAAATTTCTTTTATAAAACGTGTATTTATTAAAAGAATTTTATTTAAAAATAAAAAATTATTTTATATTTAGACTTGATATTCAAAAAGCATTTTTAACTGATAAAATTACTGAAAAAGACATGAAAAACAATTTTGTTTATATTAATGTTTGGATACAAAAGCACTTTTTATAAATTTATAAAATTATACATTTTCAATATAGATTAAATTAAAAATTATAAATTAATATCATCATTGATTTTTATTATAATTTTTTAAAATTACATTCTGAATAATTTTTAGTTTTTAAACATTACTATGGCAGGTATTGAAACATTATGTTAGAAAATAACATTATAGCTAAAAAATGTGTATGAAATAAAAGGAAATTTTATTATTAAAATATTTCAAATAAGTCTTTTTAGCATATATTAAAAAATAAAATATTTCTAATATTATAACTCAGTTAATAAACAAATTAAATTTAATAGTTAACAAGCTTTTACAATGTTAAAAGAAAAATAATTGTAATTATTTTTTATCTTTTAATAAAATTAACTTTATGAAATAAGAATATTTGTAAATAAAAAAAAACAAATTCTTTTTAATAAAAAATAATTGTAATTATTGTTTATCTTTTAATGAAATTAACTTTATGAAATAAGAATATTTGTAAATAAATAAATAAAATGCTTTCTAACAAAAAATCATATAGAATATACATCTATATATTCTATTATATATATATATATATATATATATATATATATATATATATATATATATATATATATATATTACTATATTTATTTCACCAAACCTGTTACCCAAGTTTTTTCAGCATTTTTTTTTGTTTTTGAGTTTTTAAAAAGTTTTTTTTTTAAATGAAAAAGAACTTTCGTTCTATCTTGATAGACTTCCTACGCGCTCTATTGAGCCTTCTATCCTCTTCGGACATACATGTATCTTCATATTTAATTTAAAATTTTATGTTTATTATCTCTATTTTTATTTTTATTTTTAACTTCTATTACTAATACATCGTATTGCCGTTACACACAAGGCACCATTTCTGTTTTTTTTTTTTTTCATTTTTTGGCTTTTCATCTTTTTGATATTCCTATTTTATTTAATAATTTATTCACTTATACACTTTTGCTGAAAATCAACTTTCCATAACCCCCACCATACACGTCTTTATTTTTAAAAAAAAAAAAAATTTGTTCAGTTTATTCATTTATATAATTTTGTTAAAATTTATTTTCAGCAACTACCTGCTATGTACTCTATCTTTTAAAAATAGTTTAAATTTTTAGCTCATCCTCACTTGTACGTATTCTTTTTATTGGCTTTGCAATTTGCTGCTTTTTCATTTAATAATACTATTTGTGCTGTAATCTCTTTTCCATACACAGCTTAAAAAAAATTAAAAAATTAAATAAAAATAACTTTTAAAATTGATTCATGATATGATTTTAAATTAAGCATAGTCAAAAGTCATTTAATTTTGAAATGTGACTTTTAAAATTGACTAAATAAAGAGCCGATTTTAAAAATAAGACTTTTAAAATCAATTCTCCTTTTAAACAATTTTAAAAGTATTTTAAAAAAAAAAAAATTGATTTTCAAAATCCGTTCTTATTAAGGTGCCAATTTTTTCTAAAAAAAAAATTATTAAGGTACCAAACCACCCCAGCCTTTACTGGTTGCACCAAAAAAAAAAAAAAAAAGCCAAGCAAAGAAGAGTCATCAAGCCAGGTTTCAGCTCTTTCAAGTCTCTAAGACCAACAGCTTTGCACAACTGACAATACTATCAAGTCTCAACCACTGTTCGTAAGTCACTGTACTTTGCTTAGTAAAATTAAGCTTCTAAAAGTTTGCAGTTCATGTAAGTGAAATTATTAAAACAGGTGAATTGATGTCTACCCACGACATCAATAGGTGATAAACAAAAAGAAATCAACATGGGAAAATAACCTACATTAGTACATGAAAAATGTTAAGGATACAACTAGTAACAAATAACAATGAAATAGGCAAGAAACTATTAAATTATACAATTCCAAAGCCATAATCAGTAAAAATTAAGCAGAAAATTTGAAACTAGAGGATGGTCTCATTCACTGCCACTTTGAAAAACCTGCAATCATAAACTAACAAATTGCTTAATATTGTAAAACCAGATAATAAACTAACCAGGAAGAAAGTGTCATTTTGTCAAACATGTAGAGAGCTCTCCAAGACAACCATAAGGAACTTTTTCCACATAGCAGAAACAGCTTTTCTACTTCAAAATATACCATTTCTTTTTGTCACTATGAACTTATTCCTAGATTGAAATTGAGCCATCAAGAATGAAAACGAAAAGGAACAAAATGTTAAACGCCCTATATTTTTCTTAACTAATTTCAAATATATGCATGCGGTCATATAAAATTCAGAAAACTCAAATCGTTCTACCAGAACCAGGAAAATAAAAATAAAACCAAGCCACCACAATCAGAATCAGGCAGAGGCAAAACAATTTAAGCCCCGATTGGATGGGCTTATTTTGAGAAAAAAAGTCCTTTTATTAAAAAAAAAAAAAAAAAAAGCTAAAGCACCAACAAATAGTGCTTTCTCTTGAAGCAGGTTATTGTAGCTTTCGAAAAAAGTTAGTGCTTTTAACACATTGCATCCAAATGCAAATTAGCTTCTATTTCACATAAAAACAATTTTAAAAGAAGCTACACCTCAAAGTCTTCTTTTTTTTAAAAAAAAAAAAACGCCCATCTAAGTGGGCCCTTAAGCTTCCCCTTAGCAAATCCAACAACAAATTCTAATAAAATCCAAGGAAGACATAAGAAATATGAACATAAGCAAAACTTGTTTGTCACTAAGCAAAGAAACAGAAGCAAGGGTTTTTCTCTATAAATTTCTCAACTACAAAGTTTCTCTAAAACCTCTAATCCTGGACCTCACTGCAATTTTAAATTTAAATTTAGATTCATTTCTCACTTCACTTTTGCTGAGAATCTCACTAAATTTAGGGGCTTCTTCACCTTCTCTTGATTAGTAGATTTGAGCATGGAAGACAGAGATTTATCGACATCTTCATCTTGAATGACGGTTTCTAGTGTTGTTGCCCCCAAGCACGATGGTTCTTTGTGTTTTTTCCATTTGCGGTTGCATTGGTTGATAAGTGCAAAAGTATACTTATCTTTGTGCTTAATTTTGTTTGATATTAATTGGTTTCATTACAATTTTTAGCTTGGATTTAGTACTTAGATGCTTTCTATGTTGGTTTTCAGGTTTTAATATGATGTTTGCAAGCATTTGAAGCATTGTGGTGTTTAATTTCAAGTTTATTAAGTCTTATTTCATGAAGGAAGCAAGTGCACACCCCAAGTACACACCCCTGTACACAGGGCATAAACATTGCCAAGAAGGGCATGTACATTGTATTTTGCTAAGAGAGTGAAGGAGGTGAAGCCTAGTCGAAGGAGTACACAACCCTATACACAGGGCATGTACTTTGCCTTCGATGCGAAATTGAAGAGTATAAATATCATTTAGCCACATTTATGACCTAACTTTTGAGCAAAAGGAGGCAGCTAGAGACCAAAAGGGTTGACTTTTGAGCAACACCAACTCCATCCATCCATTTCCACACGGATTCCATCAAAGTTTGGTGAATTTCTACAAGAGATTGAAAAGTTCACCATGCCTTATTTGGTTTCTTTGTTTCCCTTTCATTTTCTCACTATTATTTTGATGTTTTTACACTAAATCCCTAGTACTCAAATGGCATGAACCTATGGATGAATTTCTGTAATTGATATTTTATTAATCTATGTTTGATTTACCATTTTCTGAGGTCAATTTATGCAATTTTACTGTTTTCATGAATGGGTATATGTGGAATGCTTGTTCTTGACTAGTGTTTGTTAATTGAGATTGAGAAATCCACTTAATCGGAAGGAGTTGCATACAATTCTATAAACAAGATGACATAAATCCTCCGTATTGGAGTCAAACCTAATAGTAGAATTCACTAATTATCAATTAATGCAATCTTAGGGGTTTTAACTAGAAAGAGATTTCAATTAATCAACTGAGGGTTAGGAGTTAATAGTCTCGAGAAGGATATTAGCTTAATTTAGGAATTTCTGCAGCCCAAATGGCTAGTAAACCGAATTAGATGAGAGATTCAATGCACAATGAAGTCCATAGGGGATTTCACATTTGGGTACATTTCATTCACTTGGTTGTTGTGGTTGGCATTTTTAGCATCTTTTGGTTGATTCTGCTTTTGTTGTATTTTAATTTGTCAATTTTATATTTATGCAATTACTTTCATCATGATTCCCAATTTTGTCTCTGAGTGACTAATTTAAATTATTTCTAAGTCAATCTAATTCTACTCCCTATGGAAAAAATGATACTTGGTACTTATTCACTATACTATAGTCATGATAGGTGCACTTGTCTATTTTGATTGTAGTTATGGTCTTTTGAGTTTTTATAGTTTAAAAGCATAATATTAAGTTTTTTGCACCGTTGCCGGTGATTGAGCTATTAGAGAATTTTAGTTATATTAGACTAGTCCTTTAGTTAGTTCAATTTAGTTTAGCTTATTTAATTGTTTTTTCTTAGTTGTTTATTTTGATTTTGATTTTCTCCTTTAGATTTCTTTGATTTACTTAGTTTATTTAGATTTTATTTCTTTTTTACTTTACTTTTTCTTCTTTCTTGTGCATCGCAGGAGTTATGGTGCATGAAAAGAGGAAACCCATCTACTCTAGTTAAAGGAGAGTTTGAGATAGAGAGGGTTTTGACAAGAATTAGAAAGGGGAAGAAAGTATGATTGCAAGACCAAGAGGACAATGAGACTTCTCAGAGTGTAATCTTAGAGGATTGTGAAGAGGACACTATGGATGAACAAGAGGCAAATAGGACTATGTCCGACTATGCTAAAAGAACAATAGTCGATGCACAATCTAGCATAGTCCAACCTAAAATTCAAGGGAACTTTGAGATAAAGGCTAATGTGATTCAAATAATTTAGCAATTGGTTCAATTTGATGGGCTCCAAGTTGAGGATCCAAATTCCCACATAGCTAACTTCTTGGATATTTGTGATACTTTTAAGATCACTAGGGTGACAGATGATGCCATCAAATTGAGACTATTCTCATTTTCTTTAAGAGGCAAGGCAAAATAGTGGTTAAATTCTCTTCCTAGAGGGTCCATCCAATCTTGGGACCAAATGGTGGAGAAGTTTTTAGCTAAATACTTCCCTCCTGCCAAGATAGCTAAGTTGAGGAAAAACATCTCTTCCTTCACTCAATTTAAGACATAGACACTTTTGATACATAGGAGAGGTTTAAGGAGCTTTTGAGGAAGTGTCCACATCATGGTTTATCGGAGTGGCTTCAAGTCCAAACTTTTTATAATGGCTTGAACCCTACCACTAGACAGATGATAGATGCAGCAACTAGTGGCACTTTAAATAACAAGACTCCTAGGGCCGCTCAAGGTTTGATTGACGAGATGGCTATGAACAATTACCAATGGAGTTCTACATGGTCTAAGGTAACCAAGCCAATTGGATCAAATTTAGTGGATTTTATTTATGCTCTCCCTTTGCAAGTTGAAGCTCTTAATAGAAAGAACAATGGGTTGAAGCTTGGGCAACAATTTGTTTTAGCAGTGCAATGTGATTCTTGTGGGGGTGAACATCCCAATCATAAGTGCCAAGCTACCATTGAAGAGCACTCCAACTTTATTGGTAATAGGCAAGCATACAATTCCTATAATAAAACATATAGTTTAGGTGTGGAAAAATCATCCTAACTTCTCATGGGGTGGTGGTAGTAGCTCACAGCAACCACACAATCCTAACCCTCCTCCCAGATTCCAACAGCAACATCACTCTCCTCCTCTTCCTCTTGAAAAGAAATCTAATTTGGAAGATCTTATGGTCAAATTCATTAGACTTCTGAGGCACACTTCCAATCAAATGAGATTGCCTTGAGGAATTAACAAGCCTCTATTCAAAATTTGGAGAACCAAGTGGAGCAAAATGCCAAGATGTTATTTGAGAGGCCCAAAGGGATTCTGCCAAGCAACTTTGAGACAAACCCCAAAGAATATGTCAAGGCAGTTAACCTTAGGAGTGGGAAGCAATTGCAAGAGGCTGAGGAACATCCAAGAAAGAATGCTATTGAGAAAGGAAAGGGAAAGGTAGTAGAGAGTGAGAGTCCTCCATCACCTCCACTTGTGAAACCGTTCATGCTTGTCTCACCATACCTTGCTAGACTTGGAAAGACTCAAAATGATGAACATTTTAGTAAATTTTTAGAACTCTTTAAACAACTTCATATTAATTTACTTTTTCTTGACGTTCTTATGTAGATGCCTAATTATGCTAAGTTTCTAAAGGATATGCTTTCCAACAAAAGGAAGTTAGAGGAATTGTCCACATTGAGTTTCAATGAAGAATGCTCCACCATATTGTAGAACAAGATGTTATAGAAGCTAAAGGATCCAGGGAGTTTTATTATCCCTTGTCTTATTGGTGGTGTGTCTTTTGATAGAGCATTAGGAAATTTAGGTGCGAGAATAAATTTGATGCCATACAAGGTTTTTAAGAAATTAGGACCAGGATCCTAAGCCTATTATAATGAGCATTTAGTTAGCTGGTAGATCAATCAAATATCTTAGAGGCATTATTGAGGATGTTTTAATGAGGTTGATAGGTTTATCTTTCCCATAGATTTTGTTATCTTTGATATGGATGAAATTACAGACATTCCATTGATTTTAGGCTGATTCTTCTTAGCCACTACCAGGGCTATCATTGAAGTTTGGCAGGTAGTGTTAAGGGTTAGAGATGAGGAAGTAGTCTTTCACATACTTAATTTTATGAAGAAATCTCTTGACTATGATAGTGTGTGTATGTAGATTTCTTTCACCATGTTATTATTGATCACTCGTAGTTGTCTCTTCAGACCATTTGGAGAAATGTCTTTCACCATGTTGTTATTGATCACTTGTAGGGCTATAATTTATTGATTGAAGGAGAATGAACCAGTCATGAGACCTAAAGATTTTGAGGAGATTCTTAGAGAGGATGAAGAGAAATTGAAGCCTTTTGTTATGGAACCACTTGTGTTGGAGCTTAAGTGATATGAATTCTCACTGGGAGTCCCAATCTTCATGGCATAGGTTATCCAAGAAAATAAAACAAAGAGAAAAGAAGCATATGAGCGCCACACTCCAGATTTGGAGTAGGGAATTTGGGAGTGATAAACTCTAGGTTTGGGTGATTCAATGACTTGACAAGCGTAAATAGCCAACCAACAGTATATAAGACTGTGACTTGCTACTTAGACCACTTGCCCAACCACGAACACAAGTGAACCAATCCACATGACAACACACTTGAGTTGAGGCACAAATTGGGGGCTTTGTGAATTTGAATCACCAATTTTATAAAAAGATTGACAAGACAAGGTTTTATAGGAGCAAAAGAAGGTATATCGATCTCACACAATGGGGAAGAAACTCACGACTTCAAATATATTCATAAACTTCAAACTTGTGTTTTCTAAGTTACATGGCTCTCCTATTTATACTAATCTATGTGACTCCTGAGAAGTCTCCTAGTAAATTATAAAAGTTGTGAATGCTAAACTTAGGAAATAGAAAGCTTTAACTAGTTGCATGTTACATTTATTGCCTAGAAAACTAGCAAAAAGACTTAGAAAAAATGCCATAAGTAACTATAATGGCTCTGGAATGCCAAAAGACATAAATCAGACTTGGAACTCTCCAAATACTATCATCTACAAAATACCTAAAACATATGCACGAAAATTCTTTAAAAATTAGAAAATATCTTTAGCTTGAATTATTTTCATGCATTCCTTGTTGGACCTTGATTCCTTTGGGCTTGAATAAGTAGAACTTCAACCCTCCTTGTATTTTCTATTTAGGCTTTGTCTCCTTGGACTAGCAGCTCATTGATTTGGCCTTCAATTGTCTCTTGTATGCATTCGAGCCTTCCTCTTGTTATTAGACCTTCAGTTAGGATCATGTCGTTCTATTCATGAGTTTGATCACATGACTTGGGGGGTAGGTTCATATCATTCTCCTCTTCTTTAAAAGGAGTCATTCTCAATTCTTCAACATCTACATTAACATAAGGAAAATGATCATAAACATTGAATGTTGCATTGACTCCGTACTCACCCAAAAGCTCAAGCTTGTAAACATTATCATTGATTCTTTCAAGAACTCTAAAAGGTCTGCCTCCTCTTGGCATTAGCTTGGATTTCCTTTCATTCAGAAACCTTTCTTTTCTAAGATGCAACTAGACTAAATCTCTAGGTTTAAAAATCATTTGCTTTCTTCCTTTGTTAGCACAATTCACATATTGTTGAGTCATCCTTTCAATGTTTTGTCTTGTCCTTTCATGGATTGCTTGACAAATTCTGCATGCTTCTTGCCATCCATATTTGTTCTTTCCTACAAAGGTAAAGGAATCAAATCAATAGGTGTAAGAGGATTAAAGCCATAAACAATTCCAAAGGATGAAATTTTAGTTGTAGAATGGATAGCCCTATTGTAAGCAAACTCCACATGTGGTATACACTCCTCCCAATTCTTTAGATTTTTCTTGATGATTATTCTTAACAAAATGGACTATTCACAACTTCAGATTTGTCTCTCAATTTGTGGATGACTTGTAGTAGAAAATAATAATTTTGTTCCAAGCTTGCTCCACAAAGTCTTCCAAAAATAGCTCAGAAATTTAGCATCCCAATTGGACACAATGATTCTTGGCATTCCATGCAACCTCACAACTTCCCTAAAGAACAAATTAGCAATGTTAGAAGCATAATTAATTTTGTGACATGGAATGAAATGTGCCAAAATGGAAAATCTATCTACAACAGCAAAAATTGAATCTCTCCCACTCTTAAACTAAGGTAATCCCAAAATAAAACCAATAGAAAAATCTTCCCAAGGTGTAGCTAGAATAGGAAGGGGGGTTGTACAATCTATAGGGATTAGTCTTAGATTTTGTCTTATGACACACGATGCAATTTTCAACAGCTTTCTCAACATTCCTATACATCTTAGGCCAATAAAAATGCTCATTTAGAACAACAAAAGTTTTTGCAATTCCAAAATGCCCCATAAGACCATCTGAATGTGATTCTTTCACCAAAAGTATGCGCATAGAGCAATTAGGGATGCAAAGTTTATCGATGTAAAATAAAAAAAAAAAAAAAAAACCAAAATATAAGAAAAATTTGTTCTAACGAGAATCGTATTTGCAATGATTAAATGATGGATTTCCCTAGTTGGGAGAAACCAACACTCAAATCGTCTTGAAACAGGTTAATGATTAAAGGAACTTGACCCCGAATATGACATGCTATTGGAATCAAAGCTATCAAAAAAATGTGACTCTAACTACGACTTTACTGGTAAAACCAATACTATAAGGTTTGGTTCTTTACCCAATAGCCAAGGGAAGCTCTCACTATGAGAAAACTCAAATTATCATTTATAAAAGTCTTGTTCTAATCTGAATTACAAGTGCTCCTACTTATACTAAGCTATAGGAGCTAAAACATCTCTTTGGAACTCTAATAGACTCTTGCAATAATAAGACTTTAACTATTATGCAGTTACCAATGAATTGATAAATGCATTTATTTCCCTAGAATAGAGAAAGACACTTAGGAAAAATAACCTACAAGCAATTATCACTACTTGGGGAACTAAAAGACACTATAATCATGACTTGAGGAATTCAAAAGGTCATTTGAAAATTAACCCAAAAATACCTATGAAAATAAATAGGAAAATAAGAAGGTTGGACTTTATTTACTAGCTAACTTGGTCCAACCATAATAGACTTTTAATTTAAATAATTGTAGCCCATGAATGCATCTTGGACATGCTAATTGGGTTCTTCCAAATTACTCATAAGTTTGGGCTCAAGTCCTCTTCATCAAGTTGTAGGAAATTGACCCATTTTGGTGTAGCCTCTACTCCATGCTACTTTTTTCTCCTTGATCTCCATAATTAGGCCTTGTAATGTTTGCTTCATTCTCTTTGTCTTGGCTCTAGTCATGGGACCTCCAATTCCATGCAAGGGATCTTTAAGTTGGCTAGTTGGATCTATATCATTCCCTCATTCTTTGAAAAGATTCGTCCTCAAATCAAATGCATCACCTACATCAAACAAAAACAAATCAGCCACATTGAAAGTAGCACTAACATTACCGTACTGACTTGGCAGATTAAGCTTGTAGGCATTGCCATTGATTCTTTCCAACACTTGAAATGGTCCACCTCCTCTTAGCTGCAACTTAGATTTCCTTTGAGTAGGAAACCTTTCTTTCTTCATATAAAGCCAAACCCGGTTCAAAAACCACCTTGACTCGCCCTTTATTTGCTTTTGCATATTGCTCATTCCTTTTTCTCAATATTTGCTCGAACTCTTGCATGCAAATCCCTAACAAAATTTGCCTTTTGCTTACCATCCAAGTTAGCATGCTTACTAGTAGGAAAATGTAAAATATCCAAAGGAGTCAAGGGATTAAAGCCATACACAACTTCAAAAGGAGAATATGAAATAGTATAATGAACAGTCCTACTATATGCAAACTCAACATGAGAAAAATTTCTCCCATTTTTTTTTGAATGATAGCACGACAAAGTTGTAAGTGTTCTATTAACTACTTTAGTTTGTCTATCCGTTTGAGGATGTGCAATAGTAGAAAACAAGAGTTTAGTCCCTAATTTACTCTACAAAGTTCTCCAAAAGTGACTTAGGAATTCACATCTCTATCACTTACTATTGTCCATGGTAAACCATGCAAACACATTATTTCTTTGAAAAACAAATTAGCAATATGTGTTGCATCATTAGTTTTAGAACATGCAATGAAATGTGCCATTTTACTAAACCTATAAAAAATAACATATATGCTATCTTTTCCACTTTGAGACCTTGGCAATCCTAACACAAAATCCATGGAAACATAATGGGCAAGGGTGTATAGAAACCATGGGCAATGACCTTAGATTTAGCTTGTTTACAAGTTATACACTTATCACAAATAGCTTGCACATTATTTTCATCTTAGGCCAAAAGAAACATTCAAGTAGAATTTCCAAAATCAAAGCATGCCAAAATGTCCATTAATCCACCACCATGAGTTTCTCTAATAAGCATTTCACGCAAGGAACACATAAGCACACACAACTTATTTTTCTTAAACAAGAACCGCTCATCCCTATAATAATCCCTAAAAGCATGATTAGAACAAGAATTTTATATTTGACAAAAATTAAAAATTGGCATATAAATCCTTGATATGCTCAAAAATAAGCAATTTAGTAAGCAATCGTACCTTCTTGACAATGCATTAGCCACAACATTTTCTATGCCATTCTTGTACCAATTTAGTGTGCCATGTTCCATCTTTCTTTGGAACTAAGATCACCATAACTAAACATGAGCTAAGACTTTCCCTCACAAATCCCTTTTGCAGTAACTCATCCACTTGTCTTTGAATTTATTTTGTCTCCTCTCGGATGGTTCTATAAGTTAGCTTATTTAGAATTGTGGAGCTAGCAATGATGCCTACTTGGTTCTCAATACCTCTCAGAGGAGGTAATCCATGTGATATCTCTTCTGGAAAAATAGTAGAAAATACTTGTGACAAAGAAATGACCACACTAGACAAAGAAAAATTGAGATTGTTAGTGAAATAAACATCCTTGTACATGAGAACAAGTAGTTGCTCTCTTGCTAACAAAACACTCAATATATTTTTTCTTGCAAATGCATTCACTCTCTTATTTTTCTCAATTTTATTCTTTTTTTTTTCTTCAGCTCAAACTCACTTTTATTTTCTTTTCTCTCTTTTTCCTAAATGCTCATATGCTCTTCTCTCATTTTACATTCTTGTACAATTCTCATTTGATCTACAAATGCCTCAACTGGTTTGAGAAATGTTAAAATGATGGTTTGGTGATTCATGACAAGAGAATATCGATTTGTATACTCATCATGCTTAATCCTTCTATCAAATTGCCATGGACACCCAAAAGTAAATTTCCAACATGCATAGGATTCACATAACAAAGAACCCCATCTTTGTATTTGCCAATTGAGGATGAAATCAACACATGTTTAGTCACCCTTATATCTCCACAATCACTCAACCACTGCAGCCTATATGGATTAGGATGCTTTGTGGTAGGCAAATTTAATTTCTCAATCAACAAAGTGCTAGCAACATTAGCACAAACTCCCACTATCAATGATCACGTTGATTACCTTGTCATTTATATAGCATCTTGTATGAAAGATATGCTCATGTTGCTCTTCATCATCATTTTCTTTAGGCTGGAGGTTTAGAGCTTGCCTTGTAACAAACACATCTCCATTCATAGGTTTAGCAACATCCACATTACTACAATCCTCCAATGGTGGCATTTCTTCATCACTTAAGCTTACACTCTATATCTCTATTATCTAGGACAATCATAGCTCAATGGTTTGGACATTGAGAAGCAGTATGCCCAATTTCTTAGCATTTGAAAAACATTTGATATCATGCGATCTTGAAGATGAATTAGTTTTAGATTTACCTTTAGGAGCAGCCATTGGTTGCTTAAGCTTTGCATCTTCTTTAGGTTTTGAAAGAGCTTTTTTGTTATTTTTCCAATTTGACTTTCATGAAAAACTTGAAGTAAAAGCAAATTTGGAAGTACTCTTTGCCCTAAATTACTTGTCCAGTTGAATAACTTTGTGCAACAAATCCTTCATCTCCACATAATGTTGCAACTCCATTACATCGGCTATTTTCCTCCTTAAACCTCCAATAAATCTTGCCATAGTAGCCTCACAATCTTCATCTACATTAGCCTTAATCATGGTTATTTCTATCTCTTTATAATAATCCTCCACACTCTTAGACCCCTGAGTATGACTTTGCAATTTTCTATCCAAGCCTCTATGGTAATGACTAGGCACAAATCTCTTTCTCATGACAGCCTTCATCTCTTCCCATGTACGAATAAGTCTCTCACCATTCCTATGCCTACTAATCACTAATTGATCCCACCAAATACTAGCATAATTAGTAAACTCAACTACTGCTAGCTTAATTTTCTTTTTTTTTTTTAATAATTATGAAAATTGAACACATGCTCTACTTTTCTCTTTCCCTCCAAATACAATTCAAGATTATTTTTTCCTTGAAAAGAAAGAATGGTCATTTTAATACTGCCCACATGACCTTCTCTTTTTGACTCACCTCTTCCTCTCTCCCTCCTAGTACTGCTCCCATCTGAATACTCCTCTTCCCTTTTTTCATTATTGGGTTGCCTAGGGGACCTAAGTCTAGATGGTGATTGTATATCATCCATTCTTTCATTTAGAGCTCATAATTGCTCTTGCACAATTTTCACAAACAATTTGAGATAAAAATTCTCCTTCTTCTTCTTCTCCACTCATGGTTAAAAGCTGCAAAATATGTGTTAAAAGAAAATAAAAATCCTCACATACTCCCTCACATGTTTTCACTCAATTTTGGGTTTTTCTCTAATGATAGTTACTCTTGTGTTTTACCACTCAAGCTTCACCTTATAAGCTTTTAAGAAAAGAACCTTTGATGATTCTATTCAACAAGAAGCAACAAGGTAGGTAACAATGATAACTTCAATGAGCAATGATAGCAAGAAGATGGATTATAAATGAAACAATGAGAAAATTCCACAAGGGATATGAAACAAGAACAAGTACAATGAAAAGGTAATTATCAAACTAACAAAAGACAGAATGATAAAAGTGTTGAAATTGTAAGTGCTCAATTCACCTTCTTTTTCTTTTTTTTGCAATTTTTTTTTTACTCTTTTTGTGCCTTTTTTCCTCCCTCTTTTCTATGTTGAAACATATCTTTTTTCTTTTTTTTGGTATTTTTATGCATGAATTTTTATATATATGAATAGCACTCAAATTGAACAAGAAACTTGAAGAACAACACAAAATCGAAGAATGAAAGTAGAATAGTCACAAAAGAAATTGAAAGGACACACACAAGGAAATGAAAGAAACAAAGCACAAATGATCAAGATGTGATAGGAATCAAAAGAGAAAGACCCAATTTGGACTTTAACAAAAGGAAATGACACAAGACAATGATAAAAAAGCGAACAACCATAGTAGAAAAACAAGAATAAAATGATGAACTAGAATTTTTTTTTTTTTTTGGGATTTAAACACAACGAAAGATAAAGAAGTAAATGGATAGATAAAACCTGATTTCAAGAGCCTAAGCTTTGATACTAAATGATGGATTTCCCTAGTTGGGAGAAACCGACACTCAAACTGTCTTGAAATAAGTTAATGGTTAAAGGAGCTTAATCTCAAACACGACATGCCATTGGAACCAAAGCTATCAAAGAATCGTGACCTTAACCATGACTTGCTAGTAGAACCAACACTATAAGGTTTAGTTCTTTACCCAAGAACAAAGAGAAGCTGTCACTATGAGTAAACTCAAATTATCATTCATAAAAGTCTTGTTTCAATCTGAATTACAAAGTGCTCCTACTTATATTAAGCTACTAGGAGCTGAAACATCCCCTTGGAACTCTAATAGACTTGTGCAATAATAAGACTTTAATTATTATGCAGTTACCAATGAATTGATAAAGGCATTTATTTCCCTAGAAAAGAGAAAGACACTAAGGAAAAATAACCTACAAGCAATTATCACTACTTAGGGAACTAAAAGACACTGTAATCATGACTTGGGGAATTCAAAAGGTCATTTGAAAATTAACCCAAAAATACCTATGAAAATAAATAGGAAAAATAAGAAAGTTGGACTTTGTTTACTAGCTAACTTGGTCTAGCCATAATAGACTTTTAATCTGAATAACTGTAGCCCATAAGTGCCTTTTGGACATGATAATTAGGCTATTCCAAATTGCTCCTATGTTTGGGCTCAAATTCTCTTCATCAAGTTGTAGGAAATTGACCCATTTTGGTGATCCACATGTTTTCTAAGGTTCTGATGTACATAAGAATATCACCGATATAAACTACCACAAAATTTCTAATGTAAGCATGCAAGACATGATTCATTAATCTCATGAATGTACTAGCCGCATTAGTTAACCCAAAAGGCATAACTAACCATTCATAAAATCCATGTTTAGTCTTAAATGTTGTTTTCCATTCATCTTCTTCTTTCATCTTAATCTGATGGTAGGCACTTTTCAAATCAATTTTGGAAAAGATAGTAAAACCATTCAATTCATCAAGCATATCATCTAACCTACGAATAGAGTGACGATATTTTACTGTTATATTATTTATGGCTCTACAATCAATGCAAATTCTCCATGTACCATCCTTCTTCGGCACCAATAATATTGGGATTGCACAAGGATTGAGGCTTTCTCTCACATATCCCTTGTCCATCAACTCTCGGACTTGTCTTTAAATCTCTTTAGTTCTGGATTGGTGCGGTATGCTAGACGGTTAGGCAAAGATGCCTTAGGAATGAATTCAATTCGATGTTCTATCCTTCTAATTGATAGTAAACTGGGTGGTACCTCATCGAGAAAGACATCCTCAAATTTCTGCAAGAGAAACAAAACAACACTAGGGAAAGAAGAGGTTAAATCATTAGTGTTCAAGATAGCCTCTTTGTACACAAGTACTAGAGATTTTGTTGAGAAAATAAAGCTTGCTTGATATCACTCTTTCTTGCCAATAGCAAACTCTTATCTCCTTTTTTCTCTCAAATTTTCTTTTCTTTCATTCTTCCCTCTTAGCTTGCTCACTTTTTCTTCACTCAAAAATTTCAAAATTTTCTCATTCTCATTTTCACTCTCTTCGTTTTTCTTTTCTGCTCTCACTTTCTCTTTTCTTTTCTCTCTTTGTTTGATCTTCCAAAATTTGTTTTGGTGTCATGGGAAGGAGGGTTGGAGGTTCTTCTTGCGATACAAAATAATAGCAGTTTAAGAAACCTTTATATGTGACTTTCCTATCATATTGCCAAGGTCTACCTAACAAGAGATGAAATGCTTTCATAGGCACAATATCACATAGTACTTCATCTCTATATTTGCCAATAGTAAAAAAGTACCTTTAATTGCCTTGTCACCTTCATCTCACCACAAGTATTGAGCCATTGGAGCTAATATGGATGGTTGTGCTTGAATGTAGGTAAGCTCAACTTTCTACAAGCTCAACACTTGCCATATTGATGCAATTTCCACCATGAATGATCACACTACATGATTTATCTTGAATTAGCTAGCGTGTGTGAAACAAGTTCTCTCTTTGGTTGCTTTCATTCTCCATCACGTGAATGCTAAGTCCTCTTCTTTGGTGTTCAAATCACCATGGTTATTAATTATCATGGTGTGCTTTTTGTGGCACCCATGGGAAATATGTCCTCTCCCTTGGCACTTGAAACACTTTATGTCACGGTTTCTTGATGAATTAGGTTCAATTGGAGTTTTCTTTGAAGGGGTAGCAACCTGTTCAATTTTCTTTGAATTAGCCTCCTTCGAATCTGAAGAAGATGGAAGGCTATGTTTTGAATTGTTCCTCCAAGAATTTAAGGAACTTGAGTTGGAGTTTTTTCTTGCAGAATTTCTTCTCGAGTTGTTGTTCAACCTTGATGGCTTGATGTACCATATCTTGAAGTCCTACATAATGATGCATCTCTACAACATTAGCTATGTCTTAGTTAAGTCCATGCAAGAGTCGAGCCAGTGTTGCTTCTTGATCTTCCACAATGTTGACTCTAATCATGGCAATCTCCATGTCTTTATGGTACTCATCCACACTCTTTGAGCCTTATCTAAGCCTTTATAGTATATTATGAAGCTTCTACAGTAGTAGGATGAAATGAATCTCCTTCTCATGATTACCTTCATCTCCTCCCATGTGGCAATAAGCCTTTCTCCATATCTAAGCTTCTCTTTCTGCATTTGATCCCACCAAGCAAGAGCATAATAAGTAAATTCAAGGGCTGCAAGTTTTACCTTAGTACTTTCAGAATAGTAATGGCATGAGAAAATTTGTTCAACTCACATCTCCCATTCCAAGTATATTTCTGGATCATTTTGGCCTTGAAAAGAAGGAATTTTGATTTTGACTCCTCCAAGATCTTCTTCTCTATTCCTATGCCTCCTTAGATTAGCTTGATTACATCTCCTCCTTCTTGGATGGTAGTCTTCATATTCTTCCTCCTCAAATGAGCTCTCTATATCTCCATGAGATTGTTCATTTGTCTTAGATTATTTGGAGGATTTTGACCAGTAGCAACTTGATCAATTCATTCACGTATTCTTTCAACTCACCCCGAATCAATCTTTCTAAATGGTATGTCAATGCTTGCATTTGAGTAAGGGATATCCCACCCTGTGCAATTTCTTCTTCACAATTCCCTAACATGTTAGTATGAAGAATAGACAAAGATAATAAAACCCCACCAAATTCTCACCTTTACTCAAGTGTTTACACTCCACTCTAATAATCTAAACTTTCAAATCCCTTAATAACTTTAAAAGCTCTTATGCAACCTAAATCCTTGTTGTGTGATTCTACAATGCTAATTTTTCAATCTCAACCAAGCACTTGAAGGTGGTTGATCAAATTGTGAAAATGGTTGGATTAGGCAACAAAGGAAAATGTATGGGCTATTAGGCTAGGGATTCAATGAAAACAATTGGGAATTCCTTGGCAGTGCAAGTCAAATTTTATCACTAAGAGTCAAGTAATGCAAATCCACAATTCTAAAAATGTAAACAAGAGATAATAACTTACAAAGAATACAATTGAGCACCAAATTGATATTTTTACTCAATTTTTTGATTTTTTTTTTACAAATGTTCTTTTTTTTTTTGGTGCTTTTGTTGGAACTCTTTTTTGGATGATTTTTTTTTTTTTTTTTAATTTTCTGGTGCCTCCAAACTACAAAAACATATTTGCAACTTAAATGAAATGAGAAGTGGCTCTCCTAAGAAAAACTAAACCTTGCACACCAAAGATAAAATCTAGATGGATTAGGAAAAGAGAGCAACAACAAAAGGATAAAACAAGAAGAGGTAGAATTCTTTTTTACTAGTGGAAGATGAAAAGGATATAAAGAAATCCTATCGTGTCAACCAAAGAAATCCTATCGTGTCAACCATCGCTCTGATACCAAATGATGTGAAATTCTCCCAGGTGTCCTGATCTTCATGATGTAGGTTATCCAAGAAAATAAAACAAAGAGAAAAGAAGGATATGAGTGCCACACTCTAGACTTTGGGTAGGGAATTTGAGAGTGATAAGCTCTAAGTTTGGGTGGTCCAATGACCTGACAAGTGCAAATAGCCAACTAACACTATATAAGAGTATGACCTGCTACTTAGACCACTTGCTCAACCACGAACACAAGTTAACCAATCCACACAACAACGCACTTGGGGTGATGCACAAATTGGGGCTTAAATCAATCCACACAACAACACACTCGGGTTGAGGCACAAATTGGGGACTTTGTGAATTCAAATCACCAATCTTATAAAGAATGTTGACAAGACAAGTTTTCACAAGAGTAAAAGAAGGTATATTGATCTTACACAATGGAGAAGAAACTCACAGTTTCAAATATATTCTTAAACTTCAACTTGTGTTTTCTAAGTGACATAGCTCTCTTATTTATACTAATCTATGTGACTCCTAAGAAGTCTAATAGTAAATTACAAAGGTTGTAAATGTTAAACATAGGAAATAAAAAGCTTTAACTATCTTACAATTCCAAGGTGTTGAAAGTTGCATGTTACATTTATAGTTTAGAAAACTAGCAAAAAGACTTAGGAAAATGACATAAGTAATTATAATGGCTTTGGAATGCTAAAAGACATAAATCAGTATTGGAACTCTCCAAAAGCCATGATAAGTGCAAAAATGCACTTATCTTTGCACTTAATTTTGTTTGATTTTAATTACTTTCTTGATTAATTACTTGAATTTAGTACTTAGATATTTACTATGTCATTTCAAGTTTTAAATTTTATGTTTGGAAGCATTTGGAGCTTTATATTGTACATGTTAGAGCTTTTCAAGGTTTATTTCAAATGAAGGAAAAAGTACACCATCCAAAATGCACACCCCATATACAAGGGTGTGCACTTTGTTGTCACTTAATTGCACATGAAGGAGGGTTCACTGCAATTTTGGAATTAGTATACCATCCAAAGTATGTGGGGCATGCACTTTTCCAAAAGGGGTGTGTACTTTATTGGTTCCAAAAGTGATGAGATGTCAAAGCAAAATAAAAAAAAATACACCATCCAAAGTATACACCTTGTGTACTTTTCTTGAAGGGGTGTGCATGCTAATGCAAGATAAAAAAAGTGCACCACTTAAACTACATGGATTGTATACTTTTTACAGGGGTGTGCACTTTTTCTTGTGCGAAAATGCAATAGTATAAAAGCCAAGTGCCCCCTTTTCAGTCCTAACTTGACCCAAGGACTTAGGAGACGCAGCTAGGGATCTAGAGATGCAATTTTTGAGCTCACCCAACGCATTTCCACCTATTTTTATGCGGATTTCATTGAAAATTTGAATATTCAACAAGAAATTGAAGAGTTCTTCATGCTTTGTTTGATTTCCCTTTTCTTTTTCTTTTTTTTTTTTTTCCTTTTACTCTCTTTATCTCTTATTTTGATGTTTTCACACTAAATCTTTCCATTGCGTAATTGATTTTTCTTAATCGATGTTTGGTTTACTGTTATTTAAGTTCTCTTTATGCATTTTTACTATTTTCATGAATGAGTATTTCTAATATGCTTGTTCTTGAGTGGTTTTATTGTTTGAGGTTGAGAAACCCATTTAATAGAGTAGACCAAGACATAAATGGAAGGAGTTGCATGTAATCCTAGAGATAGGACAACATAAATCCTTTGTATTAGGGTCAAACCCAATAGAGCCATTCACTAATCACTAATTAATGTGACTTTGGGGGGTTTTAATTAGGAAAAGATTCCAATTCATCAACTTAGGGTTAGGAGTTAGGAGTTAGTAATTTCGAGAGGGATATTAGCTTAACTGAGCAAGTCCTACGGCCTAAATGACTAGTGAACTAAGCTAAATGAGTAATCAATCCAATGCACGATGAAATTAATAGGGGAACTACACTTAGGTACACTTCATTCACATTGTTTTTGTAGTTGGCACAATTAGCTTCCTTGGTCACTTCTGCACTCATTCTATTTTAATTTGTCAATTTTAACTTTTGCAATTAATTTTACCATAATTCCCAACTATTTTTCTTTGGCTAGTTTAATTTGTTTCTAAGTTAATCTAATCTCAGTCTCTTTGGAAATGATACTTGATACTTACCCACTATATTATAGTCTCAATAGGTGCACTTGCCTATTTTGACCATAGCTATAGCCCATTGTTTGAGTTTATATGGCAAAATTACAAGTTTTTGACATCATTGCCGGGGTTGAGCTATTACAGGCACTTAATGCAATTAGACTAGTCCTTTATTTTTGCTAGTTTAGTTGTTTGTTTTACATAGTTTATTTTTATTACCATACTTACTTTAGGTTTCTTAGTTTTAGTTATTTTCTATTGTTTTTATTTCTTTTTTTGCTTTACATCTTCTCTTTTTTCAGTTTTTTTTTGCACTATATGATTTAATTGGTGCATGACAAGAGGAAACCCATCCACTCTAGTTGAAGGAGAGCCTGACATTGAGAAAGGTTAAACAAGAATTAGAAAAAGGAAGAAAGTAAAATTGCAAGATTTAGAGGAAAGTAATTTTTCTCAAAGTGCAACCTCAAAGGGTTGTGAAGAGGACACCATGGATGAACAAGAGGTGAATAGGACTATGTCCAACTATGCTAGACCAACAATAGTCGGTGCACAATCTAGCATAGTCTGACATAAAATTCAAGGGCATTTTGAGATAAGGCCTAATATGATTCAAATGGTGCAACAATTGGTTCAATTTAGGGTGAGAAATACACAAGGAAAATACTATATGAGTTTCATGCTTACCTATTAGCTCAAGTAACTTCCATACTCTCTAAGCCTCATACTTAACACATTTGTTCCCCATATTGTTTATTTAGTGGCATTTTAACTCATTCTTTCTCTTCTTTTTTTTTTTTTTTGGTTTTTTTATTTTATTGAATTGTCACATTCATTTTTCTTTCACTTGGGGTATACACATAATTTTGAGGCTTAATCCATTCCATTTTCCAACAATTACTATTTCCAAATGCAAAGAATTCATATAAACCTTGAAAGTGTTAAGTTTATTTGTGTTATTGGTGTACGATTAAATTTATTGGATTTGACACCGATTACTTGCTCGTTTTTTCTCAATAGAAATGCTGTCTATAAGTGATCAAATACTTCGGTTGTAGCTTGAAGCGTTGTTTGTTTATGTTGGTTCTATATTCGTCATATTTTATTATAGACAGGGCTTGCTTATTTGACCACCGTTTCATATTATAGGTAGCAGTTTCTCATTTAACTGCTATCTAAAATTCATGATTCTGAGTTTTAGACAACGGTTAAATACCGTTGTCTATTGATATTTTTTTAATTACAAAATATATTTGTTAAATCTCTACATAAGATTTATAGGATAAAATTATAATAGAATGAATTCAAATGAATTATTCATTGAATTAGAGATACATATATACATGCAGAGGCGTGTGTACCCCATGAGGGATAAAGATAACAATGAGAAATAATAGGATATATACAACTATCAGATAAGGCTAAATATATTTGTGAGATAGAGGACATAGTCTTATGAGGTGTTTGTCATGGACATGTCTCTAATACGCCGCAGCAAGATTGAAGCTCCATCGGAGACTCCAAGCTTGGACCGAAATCGAAGGAATTGCGAACACCTCAACGGCCTGGTGAGCAAGTCAACCAGTTGATCCTTGGAGCTAATATGAAGGCCACGCAGAGAGCCATCTGCAACACGCTCTCAAACAAAGTGATAGTCAATAGCCACATGTTTCATGCATGAATGATATACCGGATTGGCACATAGATAATAAGTTGCTCCTATGTTGTCACAATGAGAATGGGAGGTTGCTTGAGAGGAACACCAAGTTCATGCAAAAGATTCATAACCTAGAGCACTTCTACGGCAACATGAGCTAAGGCTTTATATTTTGCTTTGGTTGAGGATCGAGAGACAGACTTTTGACGTACTGACTTCCATGAGATGATGTTGGGGCAGAGGTAGAGCACATACGCTATAGTGGACCGCCCATCACCAACACTGTTGCCCCAACTTGAGTCTGAGAAGGCAGCAAAGGACATAGGAGCTGTGCGCTTGAGAAAAAAGCCGTGATGAAGAGTGCCTTTAAGGTAACAAAGGACACGTTTAAGAGCTTGCATATAGAATTGAGTAGATGCATGCATAAATTGGGACAATTTGTTGATGACAAAGGAAACACATGGTCTCGTAATGCATAGATAGTGTAGAGTACCCACAAGGCACCAATAGACTGTGGCATCTACTAAGGGTGTGCCATCCACCATGGTGTGGTGGTCGATGATGGCCATCAGGGTGGTGGCAGCTTTTGCTTTCTCCATATGAAAGCGCTATAGTATACTTGCTATGTGATGATGTTGTGATAGAAATAGGCCTAAAGTAATGGAGATGACTTTAACCTGAAGAAACTAATGCAAAGAGCCAAGGTCCTTAAGTGAAAACTTGGAGGCAAGCTACTGAATAAAGGCATCTATAAAAGAGGTGTTGTTGCTAGTGAGCACAATATCATCCACATAGACTTAAAAATAGTCAATGATACCTGCATGATTGTAGATGAAGAGGGATGCATCTGCTGTAGATTTCTGTAACCCATGTTGGAGTAGAAATTGATGTAGTTCAATGTACCAGGCACGGAGGAGCCTGCTTAAGCCTATAGATAGCTTTCTGAAGTTTACGAATATGATTGAGATATTGAGAGTGGATGTAACCAGGTGGCTGAACCATGTACATTTCTTCATGCAAGGTCCCATGTAAAAATGCATTGTTCACATAAAGTCGACGGAGGGGCCAATTCTGTGAGAGATCAAGACACAAGACAAGGTGGATGGTGACGATTTAGTGACTGGACTTAAGGTGTCAAAGTAATCTTTCCCTGGCTCTTGTAAAAAATCCTTGGCTACCAGTCTCACTTTGTATTTGTCAACAGAACCATCTAGCTTCCTCTTAAAGTGGAAAATCCACTTGCAACCAATTCGAGTATGGTTGGCTTTGGGAATAAGCTCCCACATACCATTCTGCAATAGTGCATTAAACTCAACATCCATTGCTTGACACCAATGGGAATCTTTAAGTGGGTTCCATAGAGTGGGATAAGGGGTGTTTAGTGGTGAGATTAATCTATTTGTGGGGATGAGAGGTTCATTTTGGTGCTAATGGGTCAGTAAGGGTCACGGTTGGGCTTGGTGCAGGTTGCGAGGCCAAGGTGGGAGATGTCATAGGCTCAAGGGTGAGATCGATGGAGTGGGTGGTGATTGGTCATGTGTTAGGCTGGGTAGCGGAGGGTGCAAGGGTGTGAATGGGTGAGGACACGCCTTTAGGTGGGGTATGTGATGTGTTAGTGGGTGATGGAATAAAGGGAGAAGTAATACTTACTAGTGGATGAGGTGTTGGGTTCAGAGCAGCATCGAGGGCAGTTGTAGTGCAGGTTGGAGATGCCATTTTGGAGTCTTGTGCCTGCATGGGAAAGACGTGCTCTACAAGAGAGACATGACAAGAATGATAGACTTTGTTGGTGGAAGGGTCTGGGCACCTATAGGCTAACTGGGAAGAAGAGTACCCAACAAAAATACAACCATGAGAACAACGTTGCAATTTCAACGAGGTGTAAAGTGTAAGCCAAGGATAACAGAGACATCTAAAAGGTGTGAGACGGTGATAATTAGGTGGACGATGGTAGACTAGATGGAATGGTGTTGTGTAGGAGAGGACAGAAGAGGGTAGACGATATATGAGGTAGGTTGCTGCTTGGAAGGCAAATGACTAGTATGACAAAAGTAATGACGCTTGATGAAGTAAAGAGAGGCTAGTTTCAACAATGTGATGGTGACATTGTTCGGCAGTGCCATTGTGTTCTAGGGTGTGAGGTGGGGATGTGTAGTGCAAGATACGCAGGGAGTTAAACAAAGGAATGAGTTTCTGGGACTAAAAAGGGTTTCAATTAATTTGTGGAACTGGGTATATGTATCTGACTTTTGTTTCATCATATAGAGCCAAACAAACTTGGTGAAATGGTTGACAAAAATTAGATAATATTTATAACCATCAATGGAGGAAATTGTAGGACCTCATACATCAGTATAAACATGTTCAAAAGGTTGAGAACTAGTAAGAGAATTGGAAGAAAAGGTTAACTTGTGGCTTTTATTTATTAAGCAAGAATTACAATAAAAATTAGAAACTTTGGAAGAATCTAAATTGTGATTCCTAAGGATGAAACACAAAACTTTATCGGAAGGATGGCCTAATTTATGATGCAAGGTGGATACAGAGGATTGGTGGTGATATGAATGTGTGGAGCACGCTGAATTGAGGCACAATAGACTCCATCAATGTTCTCCTCTTGTAGAATTGGCATCCTTGTTCGTAGATCCTTAACAAGAAAGTGAGAGGCAAAAAATTCAACTAAAATAGGGTTAGATTGACAAAGTTGAGCAATAGAAATCAAGTTGCAAAGTCATGTAGGAACCTATAAAATATTATCAAGTGAAAGAGATTGTTTAGAGGGGTGTAAGTCCATGTGTCTTATGTGAGTGATTAAGAGTCCCTTACCATCGCCAAGAAATATTTCATCTAGACCTCCATACTTGGAGAAGGAGTGCGGGTTATTCAGGTGGGAAGTAGCATGATGCGATGTTCCTGTGTCAAAGAGCCAGGACTGTTCTGCATGGGAGTTTTGGGACGTTGTCACATTGGCAACAGGTGGTTGCACTGGCTGTTGTGTGTGCACAAAAATATTATTGGTTTTGCAGAAGCGAGCCAATTTCCTGCATTCTCTAGTGTCATGGTCAGGGATATCACAATAGTTGCAGAAAAGTTGTGACCATAGAGAATTGTACTGAGTGTTTCGGGAGGGATAGTCCCCACAAGATTTTTGTGTTGTTGGCCCTTGGTAGGGCTGATTTGAACTTGGTGAAGGTCGCTGATAGTTTGATGACTTTTGGTTGTGACATTGAGTTGCATTGGCTATTGCTATAAGAGGCTTGTTACTGGTTCCTTTGTCTTTCAATAGCCTCTCGAAATTAGTGAGCTTGTCAAAAAGTTCGAAGTAACTGATGGAGGAGTCCCTCACCTTGATAGCTACGACTATGGGGCTGTAGTCGTCACCAAGTTGTGTTATGATATGCACAATCAAATCTTCTCGAACAAGATTTTGAGCGAGATAGTTCATCAACAGTAGACATAATCTCTGTGAGGTATTCAGCAACAGATCTGGAACCTTTGGGATTTTGAGCAAGCTTGGCCTTGAGAGAAGAAATTCTAGAACGCGAAGAATTGGCATGGCTGAGATTGAGGCATTGCCAAGCCTCACAAGCAGTATCTGCAAAAGAAATTGTAGGCCGAATAAGGTCAGAACAACTACCTAAGATTGCACTAAGCAATATCTGATCTTGGCGGTACTAGAGTAGGTAATATGGGTTTGGTTTTTGTTTTGTGCTAAGAGTTGGTGTCGATTGTGTGTTGCTGCCATCATTATGATGCAAAAGATTGAAACCAATGAGGGTTGCTTGGATTTGCTTTCACTAGATGGGGAAGTTATTGGCAATTAGTTTAATGGGAAAATGGATATGAGCATTGAGTTGTATTACCGAGACTGTGGAGGATGTGTCAGTTGAAGCCATGGTGGTAAGATCAGAAAAAACTCGTGAGAGTGAGAAGCTTATAAACAAGGTGGAGAACACAAACCATATGGATAAGCCTCATTGGCAATCTTCTACAGGTAATCCAGTGGATCCTCAAATTCTTGTTCAGAAGGGTAATACACAGGAAAATCCTTCATCTTATCTGTACATTCTAAACCTAGGAAATCAATATTGACCACTTTTATTCTTCTAACAGCCTTCCGAGTTGATTTAGTATAGCTTTTCATAATTCTTTTAGTTACGATGGCAGATCCCATATGCCTTTTCGTAAGATTTTTCTTCAATATGGAAGTCTGTATTTCAAAGCAGCATTTGTCACACGTAAATCATTCACCCAAGTATTTTCTTTTTTTAATTGAGAAAAAAGTAACATTTTTTTCCCCTAATGAGCATTCTGGAAGGGTTAAGAAATTTTTCAAATATCAAAATCACAATTGTCACTTATTTTCTTTCTGCTACACAATAAAACTAGCGTAAGAGTCAAACGGACGCATCATCAATATTTGTTTTCTAAGAAATTCTAGTGATCTCATGCCGTCAAAACAGAATCCAAATTTTAAATCTTTAGAGAAAAGTAGAAAGAACACATTTTTCTCATACCTATTGTAGCCTTCAATTATCTTTTGTTTTTCATAACAGTCAGTCATAAAAACGAATCACACAGAGAAGAAAACCCTACAATCAAGAAGAAGGGCAAAGGATTTGTTGCAATATCAGAACCAGTGGTTGAACAATAGTGTTGGGAAAAGATAGTATACAACACTCTTTATTCTTTTAATTTTTGGTCTACTTATTGGGAAAACAAACACGCAATCTGCTACTGTTTATCAACCGGCATGCCATTAAATTATGATATTTAATAAATTAACATATTGCTGCCCGAATTGTAAGTTCATGTTTTGGTTTCTTTTCTTGATTTATATTAACAAGGACGGAACCAAATTTTTATGCACCTGGCCTCCTTAAAATTTTTAAAATTTTAATTTAATAGTAGTTATTAATAGTTGCTGCCTTAAGTTTTCATATATATTTTTTAATAGAACGTAGTTATTCTACTCTTGGCTCTTTAAAAATTTTAAAATTTTGGAATTATTTAATTTTAGAGAACTAAAATTTTGGGATTTGGAACAATATGTTATGATTTTCATTTTGCAACATAAAACACCTATACAGTAAACTAATTAGCTTAAGGAATATTTTGACATAGTTTTGGGTATATTTCTTTTCTTACTCATTTATGAATTACATTAATTCCTCGAAACTATAATTTTTTTTTATAGTATTTGTATTGGTTAATTTTATTCAATGCAAGCCTCCAATTTTAGGTTGAATTGGTCTATTGGTTGATCCAATATATATATATATATATATATGTTTTAGTCTCGTTCCCCCTCAGTTTTCCATCTTGGTTTCGTCCCTAACGGCAAGGATACACAAGTCAAAGTTAGTAGTCAAGAATCAAGAAAATTAGAGATTGCACAATAGTCTACACATGATTGAAGATCAATAATGATTATAGAATGTGATTCAAGTAATCTCAAATTGGAGCAAACTAGTCTTCTAACGATTGCACAAGTAAGATCAATAGTCTTCTAACGGGTAGAAGACTGAAGAACAATATAAGTATAAAAACATTCAAATGAGAAGAACGACGGAGCTTACACATATGCAATCAATTTTAGCATATTAGACTCTTGAGCTTTTACTTAGGCTTACATTCTTTTCGGTGACATTGGGACTACTGAGAATATTTGTCATGTAGAATAATGCAATCCTTTCAAGCTTGTGCTCAGCCTCTTGTAACATTTATAATCCAGGTGAGTTGGATAGATACTTGATTGCCGGGAGTAGGAAGTCAAGATTACTAGGTCGAGTGAAGATCTAGTGGAGAGTATTGTAAAGGTTGATTGGTGATCTTGGAAACTAATACTTGGAGTTAGTGAAAGAATTTTACTATAAATTTTCTGCACCAGCTATTATTTTTTGTCTTCATTTACATCTGCTATTTATATTTATTACTGAGTTATTGCATTGTACACCTAATTGTTTAACTAAGATGTTGATATAAGTTCTTCTAAATAGCTTTAAATGACTATCAAAGTTAATCGTTTGTGGACTATTTGAATTAAACATCTTATTTACCCTATTTAAGACATGTTTTTTACACTCACACATTTTTCTTTAGACTTTTTTTTTTTTTTTTGTGCAAAAAAAAGATCATGTGCAACGACAATGTTAAATGAAAAAAAAATTAAGAACATATACATGGCAAGAACAAAATGGTAAGCATTTTCATTTTCTAAACTTTTCCTGTATTTTTTGGCATTAAATGGGACTGGGTTAGAGGTGCTGTGTATACGATTGTAATATTTTTTTTCTTAAAAAAAAAATTACACTAAATGATTAGGTCTTCTCATTTTATGATTTTAGCATTACAATGGCTTAAGGATATATTTTTTACACTAAATGATTAGGTCTTGACTTATGTTTTATATTAATTTTAATTACCAAGATGCTTAATAGAAAACATAATCGCAACGTAGCATGGGAATTGAAGTGAAGTACTGTTGAGGTCATTCCCACTTTTTTTTCCCCCATAAATTAATAGAGAAGTGGATGGAAGTCTTTTTTATTTTTAATTTTTATAAGAATTCTTAGGTTATGGATTGCTTTATCGTTTTAAACCTTTTAGGGTACTTTACATGTGAGTCAAATTCAAAAGAAGTTTCTTATATCTGATTCATTTTTCATTAATATTATAAAGGAAAGTATTTAAGCTCCCTGTCAAATAGGAAGTTTGAATTACAATTGTCTTCATATAAAAGAAGAAGAAGAAGAAGAAGAAGAAGAAAGAATTGCTATTGTCTTCCATTCTAAAAATAAAAATCATAGTAAAAGTAGGAACTCATCATATATGTAACTTATTCAAATAGAAATTATTAATAATTTTTTATAGTTCATGAATATTCTTATCTTTCTTGAAAAAAAAGAAAAAAGAAAAAATTATATATATATATATATATATATATATATATATATATATATATATATATATATATATATATATATATATATATATATACTTTCTTACTGAAATATATTCATAGTGATCTACCAATTGCATTGTGTTTACTTATTTTTTACAGAATTTTAAATTTTTTAAAACCAAAAACCTCAAATTGTTATCTCATATTTTATTATTAAAAAAAAAAAAAAGCCTACTCTTAAAAAATAAAAAATCTAACCGTTTCGTATATCACTCTTCAAATCTATTTTATCCTCAAAAAAATAAAATCAGTTAACTATTCTTTTCCTCCGATTTTTCTTTTTAAAAATCAGTCACCTTTATTTATAGTTCTAATTATCTTTAAGAAATAAAATCTGAAATCTAAATCTAACAAATCTCTTTATCTATATGAATTTATATGATATCTAAATAAATTTATTATTCTATATATACATAACTAATTTTAGATGAGAATGATTTCTTAGATAAAAAGTTTATCCACGTGAGGTTTTTTTTTTTACGGAATTTTAGATTTTTTCAAAACCAAAAGTTTAAGTAAAATTGCTATCTCCTATTTTATTATTAAAAAATAGATAATTAAAGCCTACTACTTAAAAAAAAAAAACTGTTTATTTTATCTTCAAAAAAGTAAAGTTAGTTACATTTTTTTTTTCTCCGATTCTTCTTTTTAAAAAGTCAATTATCCTCATTTATAGTTCTTTTAAAAAAAAATAAAATCTAGAATTTAAATCTAACAAATTCTTTAATTTATACTAATTTTCTTCCTATCTACATGGTTTATGCTGGCTAAAGATGTGACTTCATGTATGATACAATTTGTCAAAGTTAATAAAAAGTTAATTGTAGATTATGCATATTTTCTGTGTTTAGATGTCATGTGTCATTGTTATATCATATTTTATATATCATATAATCCTTAGTTTCTACATATTTTTTGATTCAATCCTGCATCGTGCACGCATTATTCATGAAACATAATACTTTCATATTAGATTATCAAAAAAGAAAAAAATTACCAAAGAATATTATCTTGCACGGGCTTGGTATCTAGTATTATAATTTTAGGAATTCAAAATTTAATATATAATACAATATGTGAATTATTGACGAGTTTTTGGTACAACTATTATTATTTTTGGATTACTATAAAACTACACATAACAACTCTCATCAAAAAAAAAAAAAAAAAAAAACAACACATAGCTAAATTTAGAAATTAAAGTTATAACTATATAAACATTAAATCCAATTTTATTTCTTTATTATTCCCTCACAAACTACAATGTAGATCTGCCCCTTGCTCTAAGATTTCATCTTTTTCTAATGCTTCTTCAAAATCCTGTTGCTATTTTCTGTGTTGAGTTCCAAACTAGCCTCTCTCTTTCTCTTGTTGGCAGCTCTGCTACAAATGGTGCCTAGAGAATTTGAAGGAGAGGGTAAGTTCCTTATACGTATAAGGTTCTTATAGAAGTACATGCGTGCAAAACGATTTATTGTTGAGGAGTTGGGAAACTGCATTGCCCCTTTATAAAGAAGTTCCTCAAAGGGAACAACAAGTGGCATCCTTAGATTTCCATAACGCTTGGTAGCTTTCTCCCCAAATGGAAGCCAACCACTAACAGCAAAGTTTACTGCTTCTCCACAGTTGAAGCCTACAGAATCAAGAAAAACAAACTTAGTGTAAATAATCCCCAGTTAAGGAAATTCATACCCATATGATGAGCCTAAGTGAATTTTTAAACTGAGGTCTTTTGCAGTAAGTTTTTTTAAACATTAGATTTATTATATTTAAAGTTTATTTATCCTTGTCTTTATCAACAAACAACAAAAACAACAGTTGGAGTACTATAAAACTGCTATGAACGAGAAGATTTTTAAAGGCTTAAAATACTTATGGCTTAAAGTGATTAGTTCATAATATAAAAAAAATTCGAGTTAGGATTTTTGAGTTTTAAAATAGAATGTTTCTACTAATCATTCCTTAAGGTGTAAATAATTCTCGTGCACATGTAATAAACTTACAAATATACCCTAAAAAATGTGATTGAGTGAGAGAAAGATTACCATGACTGAATCCAGCATGATATGCTCTAGGAAAAGTTATGACAAACTCTCCTGGCTTCTGCACAGCCTTGTAAACCGGCACGCGTTGATTTAACAAGATTTGAGGAGGAAACATGGTTGTTTTCTTGGAAAGCAATTCAAAAGCAGAATCTTCACTGTGTTCCATTATGATATCCTTGCAATACACATGATTTCTGACAGTATTTTCAAAGTCAGAAGCTGCACGACTAGGCACACCATACCAAGTTTTACATGCACCTGAGTGAAGATAGCTAATACTGCAAGAGAGTCATGCCACTTAGATGATGAGTTAGAACCAAAAAAATTTAAAATTCACTCTAACATTAGAGCATTAATTTTGAGAAATACCTGTAGAGATATTGATCCTCTACATGCCATGCAAACATGCTGAAGAGCATTCCAATGTAAAGCATGGGATCGGTCACTCCCTAAATTTAACAAAAGAGGATTAAGAAAAAAAATCTAGCTAGACAGAAAAACAGATTACATATAACTAAACTCAACTAAGATTTCAAGAGTTGAATCTTACTGGAATTGGTGTTTGAATGAATCGCAATATGGATTTTTTCAGCCGAGAGAAATTCTGAGATCAATGAAGAAAAATATGTAAATATACAGATGAAAAAATTCAAAATAAGAATCAGAGCTAGGCACATCCAAGAAAGAAAACATGATAAGAAGAAGCCAACGAGTAAACCTAAAATCTGAATAGTAACCTTGAGGTTCCACTTGCTTTTCCCAAGTTTGTCATCAGGATCACATGAAAAGGCACTTCCTTCAAGATTGACTCCATATTTCACTGTTGCCTTCTTTCCATTTGCCATTTCCTTCCAGAACATCTTTTCTACATATGATGCAGAAGGAATATCTTCAGAACCATCAAATTGATTGCGGAAGGCTTTGCCTGCTACAGCTTGAAATTCAGAATAAGTGTATTCTCTGAGAGAAGCAATTAACATTAAGAAATTAGTTTATATCAAAAGCTTCATGAACAAATATACTTTATGATCATTTCATTCTTGTACCTTCCACGTTTATATACTATAAAGTCTTTCTCGTTCCATTTTGAAAGCCGAAGAGGCTGTTCGTGAGTCATAAACCTGAAATCCTTCAAAACAACATCAGCTGGAATCGAAGCTTTCACGGGAGAAACAATTTTGCATATTCCTGAAATTTGAGAATGCAACAATAAGCCTAATGTACACAAAGGGAAAAACAAATCATGACATTGAAATGCAGAAACTATTTATGAAGAATTATTAATTCAAACTTGTGTAATGGAGAAACGTGTGAATGAAGCACCTAATCACAGATTATAAACACGGTGAGGACTACATAAAACTCTAAATATAACCTTATAAATAACATAGGAATAGAGACTATATGTTACATTAATTTCTGATATTGCGTAAAGAAGTGTAATGGGTAAACCGTGTACAGGTGAATGAAGACTATAAACAAGGTGGAGAACACAAACCATATGGATAAGCCTCATTGGCAATCTTCTGCAGGTAATCCAATGGATCCTCAAATTCTTGTTCAGAAGGGTAATACACAGGACAATCCTTGATCTTATCCGTCCATTCTAAATCTCGAAAATCAATATTGACCACTTTTATTCTTCTAAATGCCTTCCGAGTAGTCAATTTAGTATAGCTTTCCATGATTCTTTCAGTTGCGACGCCAAATCCCATATGCCTTTTTGTTAGATTTTTCTTCAATATGGAAGTCTGTATTTCAAAGCAGCATTTGTTACACATAAATCATTCACCCAAGTATTTTCTTTTTTTAAAAGAAAAAGAAAAACATTTTTTCTTCCCTAAGGAGCATTCTGGAAGGGCCAAGATATTTTTCAAATATCACAATCACAATTGTCACAAGTAAAACGGATGCATTTGTTTTCTAATAAATTCTACTGATCTCATGCCATCATAATATAATCCAAATTTTAAATCTTTACAGAAAAGTAGAAAAAAACACATTTTTCTCATACCTTTCGTAACCTGCAATTATCTTTTGTTTTCATAATCGTCAGTCATAAAAATTACAGAGAACAAAACTCTACAATCTAGAAGAAGGGCAAAGGATTTGTTGCAATATCATAACCATCTAACATCACTTCTGTGAACTTTTCTTTACCAAGCAAGAAACTGAAGTAAAAAATTTCTCTGACAACAAAATTCCAAAAATCGAGACTTATTTTCTTATTGCTTCAAAAGTAAAGTAGAAAGAGAATACATCAACAAAAAAGAGTATAATAGCAAATTTAACGGTATAACATTGCATGAAAGATTTACACTTGTTTATAGCCTTTACTTTCCTTTATTTTCTTGGCAAACAAACAGAAGAATGAAAGAGAAAGTGTATTTACAGTGAAAAAGAAGAAACTTTACGGGGAGAAACAAAGAAGAAGAAAACGTCGATCCGAGTTTGAAATAATCACAAAGAATCCTAACTTTTCAAACTGGGTATGTCTTCTGTAAAAATTGATCTTCATCGACAGTGGACGCATGGTTGCAGAATTTTGGGGAGTTTAACGGTTGAGAAAGATGGTTGACGTGGAGAACTGGAGGGTGTTATATAGACAGAGTTAAGCCTAAACGAAACCTTATTTCGATTAGGAAACTTGACAGTAAAGTAAAAGGAAAAATATGAAGAAAGTTGATTACCGGTTCTTTTACGTTCCGTTCGAATAAGGAAATCTTTTTTTTTTTTTAAAAAAGAAAAACATAAAAACTGAAATCTTTTAAATACTAAATATATTTTCCATAGGTTTCAGTAAAATTATAATTAAAATATGTTCTATGTATGTGTTCATATATATATATATATATATATATATATGAAAAAAAAGGAAAATTGATAACAAAAAATGTTTTAATTTTAAAAGATAGTTATCTAAATATATGAATTTCAATTTTAAAAATTAGATTATCTAAATAAATGTTTCTTTTAAGAACTAGAATATTTAAATAAATTTATCTGAATTAGGCAAAAAAAAAAAAAAAGGAGAAAACTTTTGGCAAAAAAGGGTGTTAAGTTTAAAAGATAACTATCTGGAAATATCAATTTCAGTTTTAAAAATTAAATTATCTAAAATTATTTATTTTAGTTTTATAAATTAAATTACCAAATAGATTTATGTGAAATTATTTTAAAAAAATGTGTTAATTTTCTGAAGTTATGAAAAGTTTTTAATTTTAAATTTGAATTAAGAAAAAAAAAAAGGAAAATTTACGGCAAAGAAGGGTGTTAGGTTTAAAATATAATTATCTGAAAATATCAATTTTAATTTTAAAAATAAAATTATCTAAAATTAGATTATCAAATAGATTTATGTTAAATTTAAAAAATAATTTCAATAGTTATGCGGAGTTTTTTTTTTTTAAATTTTGAATTTAGAATTAAAAAAAGGGTAACTGATTATGAAAATAGCATTTTGACAACATTTTGTCAATTATATAGATCTAGATAATCATTTACATTCTCATCAAAAAAATTATTATTTACATTTGATATGATCATTATTTACGGTATGAGTAGAATTTTGTGCAATTATATTACGTAATTACTGGTTTAGGTTTATAACTTTAGAAATTAAAATATTCAACTTCATTAAGTTCTAATAATTACAATTCTGAAGAAATTAATTAAGTTGGCACTTTTATTTCCAGAAAAGTGAATGAATTATATTCAAAGTCAAAGCTATACTTCACCAAGGAGGCATGCCTCTCGATTTTCTTTTTAAAAAGATCCAGTTAGAAAAACTGGAACTTTTACTCTTATTCATAATTGCCAAAGCAAATTTTCAACGAATTTTAATGTCTATTATCTGTCTATACACATAACTAGGATTTTTTCTTTTTGTCAATCTATAATATCAATAAGTTCCAACATGTCAAGATAGCACGCATAATCTATAATCTATTTATACTAAATAATCCATATAATTTTTTAAAATAAATGTTTATATAAATTTGGAATTATTTTAAAAATAAAAAATTATTCAAATGAAAAGTAAATTTTTAAATATTCTTATTATATTCATTTCATTAAATTTAAACTAAAATAATGTGTAAAATTGTTTATGTCACATAAGTCACTCTGAAGTGAAGGTAAGATTAATTATTTTAAAAAATATATAGCTTATAGTTTTTTTTTTTTTTTTAAATTATACTACATATGTTGTGTCTTTTTAATTATAGAGGAGTTATGTGTAAGTTTTGAAAACAAAGTAAAGTAAGTAAAAAATTAAGTAACTATAAAATATGTCAAATTTATGAATTATTTGAGGCATTTATAGTATTTTTGACTAACACATCAATTAGGGGTCAGTGTAGTTTTTAGTATTATCCCAAACCAAACCACTCAAACATTTTGTGGTTCAATTTGGTTTGAACTTTAAAAATTTTCAAAAAATCCAAACTACTCAATTGTGATTTGGTTCGGTCAGTTTGAGCGATTTAATAGTTTAGTAAAAAAAAATTTAAAAATAGCACATTAAATCATATTAAAATAGTTTTAGTATATATTTTTACATTGTTTACAACTCATTCTTGATCTTGTGTTTCAAGCTTTCTAAGTACAGCCATATTCAAATTACTAATAATAGACTAACAAATAAAACAAATAAAAAGGTCATACTCATGTCATATTATCTTTCTTTAATTGTATTAAATATCATTTTGTATATTAGTTATCTTTTAAGTGAATATCTGGACAAATAATATATTTCTAATCATGATACACGTATACTATATGTATACAAATTTTAAATATATAATATATATTACATGTGCAATTTGGTTCGATTTTAGCGGATTAGAAATTGTCTAAACCGCAAACTAAACTGATGTGGAGAAAATTGTGTGTGCAGTGGAATACAATACAAATGTACACTATCAGTGTAGACAGCAGAGTATCCCATGGTTGTCGTACCCAAGGGACTATGAAACTGATTACTCAAATACTATAATAGCAGTATAACCCAAGTGATCAAATTGTGACGGAAGCAATAAAAATGAAAGTAAAGAAGCAATTAAAATAGAAGCAAGATTAAAAGGGTAAAAACTAGTGATTAAAAGCCTAGGGGTTTAGATTTCACCCCAATCATATGTATAAACTCTCCTAATTTCATCAATGAATTCTAGTTCTATCAATTGCTATCCAGGATCTCCTTAATTTATTAAAAAGCCCCTACCAATGTCAGATTAAACTAATCACAATTGCCAATTCAATCATATCCCTATGTGAATTGTAGCAATTGAAATTACCTTAAGTTTTATGGATTCCTTTTAATGGCTACACAGGGTCCTAGGCACAGTCTTGCCCTAAGCTCCACTATGGATTCAATTCTCATGGTCTAGATTAACTATTCCATTTCCAGTTCATATCAATCCATAAATTCCCTAACTAATTGACTAGATCAATCACAAATTTAAGCACAGAGAATTAAAACTCAATTGAATAAAACATAGAATTTCATTAATTCATAATTCAAGTTCATACATAGATTGGGCTACATCCTAGCCCCTAGAAAGAAGTTTAGCTACTAATAGTAAAATTCAGATACATCAATGGGGCAGAAGAAGACATGAAGAAGATAAGGAGAAGAAGAAAAACTCTTTGTAGATCCACGGTCTTCCTTTGCCTTCACACTCTCCTCTTGCCTCTTCCAATGCCCAAATTGCCAAAAGATCCCAATTGCTAATCCTAGTTTCCTATGTATTGCTAAGGTCTAATTTCTAACTAAATCTAGGACTCCTAATAGTCTATTTGGCCCAAAAGCCCACAAAATTTCGTATTAGGACCTCCAGGGCACCACAACACAAACCCTCTGGTGCCATGGCACCAATTGCCTCGATTCTAGAATTTTTCTCCTCTTCCTAGTGCCACAGCACCCCACGGTGCCACCACAGCGCCAAATCGCTGCTCTCTAGAATTTTGGGCACTAGGCTTTCTTCCAATGCTGAATTTCTTTGTTTTGCCTCCTTGAATGCTTGGTTCCTACAAAATGAACAAATAAGGTCAAAAGCACCCAATCCTTCCTCAATTTAGGACTTAAATGTGAGGGAATGAGATAAAAAAATTTCTATATAAATTGCACTCATCAAACTCCCCCAAACTTATCATTTTACTCGTCCTCAAGTAAAATTAAAGAGAAAGAAACAAGCAAGGCAACAAATCAATCACCCAAGACCTACTAACCACCTTGTGAGATACATTGGAGACTAAGATGCAATACAAGATCCATTAAACCATAGGAACAGTCCCAAATGCCCAAGGTAACTCTCAACATAGATGAAAGTTCAAGCTCAAGCTCTCACTCAAATGACATTACTGGTCACCATGTGGATGGTTAATCAAATCATGGAAAGCCATTATTATCAAAGAAGTACAAGGCAGGAAATGAAGTGCACATAACAACAACTCATCAGGTGTCATGAAATCAAATGCAAAGAAGATGAATTCCCTCACATAGATGAAATTACACTCCAATCTCTCAAGTGTCTAGAGGGTTAAACAAACGCTCTAGTCAATGCAATTCAAGGTTCCTCCATAGGCTTGCTCAAATATCAAATCTCCACCACTAAATAATAAACCAAAGGCACTAATCATAGGGACTTTAATGGTTTGTAATGGGGCTTGGAATTGTATGGTTAAAAAGGGTACATTTTTGGAGAAATTGAGGGTGAAATACACTAAGAAGAGACTATGGGTTGCCTCCCAACAAGTGCTTAGTTTATAGTCCTCAGGCTAACTATCTTAGGTTCTACTTGGGGTTAGTGAGAATGGCAGAGTACTTAGGCAAGTCTCCACCTACAAAGTAAGGCTTCAATCTTTGCCCATTCACCTTGAATGTCCTTCCATCCTTCTCTATTTCAATTGCTCTAAATACTGGTCACTGTGAAAGGGCCAAACCACCTTGATTTGAGCTTGCTTGGGAATAGTTTCAACCTTGAATTGAAGATTAGCATTGGTTGGCCAGGATAAAACCACTTTTCCTCAATTTTCTTGTCATGCCAAGCTTTAGTTATCTCTTTGTAAATGCGGGCATTCTCATAGGATTCCCGCTTGAACTCATTCAGTTCATTGAGTTAGAGTAGTCTCTTTTCCCTTGCTACTTGTGGGTCAAAATTCAGTACCTTTACAGCCCAGTATGCTTTATGCTCCATCTTCATAGGCAGGTGACACTCCTTTCCAAAGACTATGTTTTAGGGTGACATGCCAATGGGTGTCTTGAATGCTGTTCTATAGGCCCAGAGTGCATCATCAAGCTTCGAAGACTAGTCTTTCTTGTTAGAATTTACACTGTTCTCCAGGATTCTTTTCAGCTCCTTGTTGGACACTTCCACTTGTCCACTAGTTTGTGGGTGATATGGGTGGCAATCTTATGTCTCACTCCATACTTGACCAAGAGTGCCTTGAGCTAGTTATTGCAAAAATGCCTCCCTTCATCATTAATCAGTGCTCTTGGCACCTTGAAGTGGGTAAAGATATTTTTCCTCATAAATTTATGCACCACCTTGAAGTCATTAGTAGGAGAGGTAGCTACTTCCACCTATTTGGAGACATGGTCCACAGCTACTAAAATATAGAGATTCCCATTAGAAGGAGGGAAATGTCCCATGAAGTCAATGCCCCACACATTAAATAGATCGACTTCCAGAATGGGGTTTTAGGGCATCTCATTCTTCTTGGTTATTGTGCTAGTCCTTTGGCACCTATCACATGCCTTTACAAAAGCTTAAGCATCTTTGAAAATGGTAGGCCAATAAAACCTAGACTGTAAAATCTTTCTAGTAGTTCTATTAGTTGCATAGTGACCTACATACCTTGTGGAGTGACACTTTGTTAGGTCTCATTTTAGTCACATTTCAACCCCATGTTTTCTTGGTTTAGTGGCACATTCTTAGACTATTTCATTTGATTTAAATCACTTTTTAGATTCTTAAATTCATATGGATGATAATATAAATTGAGCTTAATTGTATATTTTTAATTAACATTTATATTTTCACAAGTGATTAATTTCTATGCCTAGAACAAGCATTGAAGAGCCAAGCTAAAAAGAAGCATAATGGCAATTTTGCCAGAGCTCGCCGTGGCGAGGTGAACCAGAGAGCAATGTTGCCAGTTTTGCCATGCTTCGCCGTGGCGAGTTAAGGCCTTCGCCGTGGCGAGCTGGATAACCTCTGGAGCTGTTTTGAAGAGTCCTAAGCCAATTCAACTACAGGGAAGCCTTATCATACAAGGATTGAGACTCCTAAACTTGGAAGACTCTTTGGAAGCATGATTAAAGTGAAATTAAAGTCTTGGAAAAATATATCCACTTGGTGTCCTAGTTAGAGTATGATTAGGAATGACTTTGTGATTTAATTTATAATGCATCTAAGAGTCCTATGTTAAATAGAACTAGGATTAGATATATTAAATAAACAAGTAGAGCTGAAAATATGGAAGGAGAATTCTAATCCAACCCCAATACCAATATAATTAATTTCCTTGTCAAAGAAAGACTTATCAAGTGGCTAAGAAGAGGAGTTGGAGTTGGAAAAGGATTTTGTTTTCCCATTGCTGGAAGAGGCCAAGGTTGAATAGGATTAGGATTTAATTCTGGATATATATTTCAAGAGGGCAGATTTGGAGGAGAACCACCCAACCACGCCACATTTAGAGAGCTACTGCCAGATCTGGAACTCATCCACGCAACACTACCAAGAGCCACGCATCCAAGAGCCGAAGACATCCATTGTCCCTTTTGCCAAAACTAGTATTTTCTCTTTTGTTTATTTTTGTTCAAGCGACCATGCTTTCAGCCTAGAATTTTGCTGGATCTGTTAGCATGGTAGCTTAAATTATTTTATGTTTAGCTAGACATATCTAAACCATGATACCAAGTTTGTGAGACAAGATTATGATTTTATTGTTAGATAAATTGATTTGAGTATTCTGAAATTATTTGACAGCATTGTTATTGAATCTATTTGGATCTGTTTGGAGTAGCTAACCAACCTATTTGAATGATTCATATTGTTAGCCAATTAAGAAAGTCTGGAACCTTAATTAATCGGCACAAGTAACAACTAGTCAACCCTAGAATTGGATTGATTAGAATATTTTCAGATCTAAATTACATAAAGCCGCTAGTGGACCTTTATGGTTTAGGTTAGATGATGTTTTCCATAGATCTTAATGCTCCAAGTTCAGTTAAATCTCATGCGCTGGTGTATTGAGGTTATTGAACTTGGTAGGTTTTGAGCTCAGACGTTCTAGTTACAAAACACTCGGTAAGGGAAAATAGGGAATTTTGTCGTACAAAGTTCTACAGTCTAGTTATTCAAAATTAATTTACCTATGTGTCAATGATCGAATTTGTATCAATCATGGTGAGGATATGATGATGCTAAGCATGCCTTATCAATTCTGTTACTAAATCTACTCAATTCACTTACTCTACTTCTCTTTATTCTCTTTTATTAACTTTTCAATCTACCCAGAATTTTTAGTAGTAGTTCATAATCAAAAACCCCCCCTTTCGTGTGTTTAGTTCTTACGTAATTTGTCTTAATAGTTTATTTTTCTGTTATTTCCTTTCTTTTAAAGCAATCTTATTAGATTAAATACACGCTTCCTCGTGGGATCGATCCTACTTACCCTACACTATATTATATAATTTCAAGGGAGTAGTGAATTAATTTGTGAGGCTACGACACCTCTCTACAAATTTTGGCACCGTTGTCGGGGAAGCAACAATTTAATCTTTTAGGATTGTTAGAATTTTATGTGTTCTCTTTGTTTTGAATTTTATAGGTTAATTGATTATGTTCTTGAGGAGTGGAAGAATACTTTCTAGCCGCCAAGACCAAACAGAATTGGAAGAAATGTTCAACATCAATCCTTTATTTGAACTTGACACTACATCTGAAAGGGAGATGGCAACCTTGAAACAGTTGACAGAACTAAACTTAACAATTCAACCATTGGCAATCACATGTCCTGCCCTTGCTGTTCCTTTGAAGCTTAATTCGGGATTCATCAACTTGCTGCCCAAATTCCATGGAAGGCAGGAGAGGATCCATACCGTCATATCAATGAGTTTATGATCACTTGCTCAACCATTCAGCAAGAGGGAGTTATTAAAGATCAAGTGAAGTTGCGAGCCTTTCCTTTCACATTGCAAGATGCGGCCAAAGATTGGTTGTACTACTTGATGCCTGGATTTATCACCTCATGGCAGCAACTTCACAAAATGTTTATGGAAATTTTTTTCTGCATCTTGTATTGCTTCCATCCGAAAAGAAATATGCGGAATCAAGCAAATTAGTGGCGAGACTTTATAAGAGTATTGGGAGCGCTTCAACAAATTGTGTGTCTCATGTCCGAAGCACCAAATTAGCGACCAACTTCTCATACAATATTTTTATGAGGGATTAGCACCCCATGACCAAGGAATGATCGATGCTGCAAGTGGTGGAGCCCTCGTAGACAAAACACCTGCACAAGCCCGATCTCTAATTGACAACATGGCTCAAAATTCTCAACAATTTGGGGAAAGAAGTGGTTCTTTCTTGCGCCCTGCCAATGCTGCAAATAACCCTAATTCTCAACTTACCCAATTGCAAGCCATAATAAATCAAATGGTACTCGGTTCAGCTACAACACCTGTTTGTGGTATATGCACAGCTCCAGGACACTTGACTAATTCATGTCCTAATTTACAACAACCGGGAGAGGTAAATGTCATGTACAATAACAGAAGGTATGATCCCTTTGCTCCTACCTACAATGAGGGGTGGAGAGATCACCCAAATCTCAGATACGGGCCACCCAGAAATAATCCACCAGGATTTGATCAAGTTCAACATCCTCCACCACAAGTTCAAGCTGCTGACAAGACTCAGATAATGTTTGAATAACTTATGAAACAAATGGGCTCTATGCAAACCGAATTCAAAAAAGATTTCAATGACTTGAAGCATGACTCTGAAAATAGACTCCAGAATCTTGAAAATCAATTCAAGCAATTACAAACCCGCATCTCCAACAATGAAGTGACGGTTGAGAATTTCCAAGCCCAAATGAACAACAGGTTACCTTCCCAACCGTTTGCCAATCCAAAAGAAAATGTGAGTGCTATCATGCTACGAAGTGGGCATGAGCTGCACCCCTGCTCATCTACTATGCAACCAAGAGATAAGGAAGATGAAACAGAAGTTCTAGATCTCAAGAAGCCACTGCAACAGCCGCTGCCAGCACCTGAACAACCCGAACAGATTTTGCAAGAAGCACCGAAATGATGCAAATCTGGACAGCAGCAAGAGCAGTGCTGCCAGCCAAGTTATGGGCAGCAAAACAACGAAAATAAAATGAACTTCCAGCAGCAGAAAAAGGAAGAAATAAAGCTGGAAAAATCAGGAGAAAATAGGTACATTCCGAAGCCTCCATTCCCTCAAAGATTCATGCAAAAGAAGCACGAGGAGGCCAATCAAGAAATTTTGGAGACATTCCAAAAAGTGGAGGTAAATATTCCATTGCTGGATGCTATCAAGCAAGTCCCAAGGTACGCTAAATTTCTTAAAGAGCTTTGCACTTCTAAAAGAAAATTAAGTGGCAATGAGAAAATTAGTGTAGGAGAAAATGTTTATGCTGTTTTCCAAAAGAAAATTCCTACAAAGTGCCAAGATCCAAGGATGTTCACTATCCCATGTAAAATTGGTAATACTTCTTTTGGAAAAGCTATAATAGACTTAGGAGCATCAATTAATGTCATGCCTAGAAATATCTATGAAAAATTGAACCTAGGAAATTTAAAGGAAACTGGTTTGATAATTTAATTAGCTGACAGAAGTAATGTTTACCCGGATGGAGTCATAGAAGATGTCCTTGTGCAAGTAAATGAATTAGTATTCCCTGCTGATTTTTATGTGCTTGATATGGGAGATGAAGGTAATTCAGGAGATATTCCATTGCTGCTAGGGATACCATTTTTGAAAACTTCAAGGACCAAAATTGATGTGCATAATAGTAGTTTAACAATGGAATTTGATGGTGAGGTTATTAAATTTAATATATTTGATGCCATTAGATATCCTACTGATGTTAACTACTTATATGCATTGGATGTTATTGATGAAATTTCCCAACATGTTTATGAATTAGAAAAATCTAATGAGTTAGAAACTGTTATTACTAAAAGCATGCTTCATAGGGATGTAGTTGAAAGTGATTTTATGTTGAATAATGCTTTGATAGATACAATTTTAGCATTGAATTCCTCACATAAAATGCATGCAGAATCATATTTACCTCTCCCTACACAGCATGTTAAAGTTGTTTCATCTCACATTTCACCTCCTACCCTAGATTTGAAACCTTTGCCTGAAAATTTAAAGTATGTGTATTTAGGGGAAAAGGAAATTTTACCTGTGATAATTTCAAACTCCTTGACTGAATTACAGGAGGAAAAATTGGTTAGAATCCTTAGGGAATATAAAGAAGCTATTGGGTGGACATTGTCTAACCTAAAAGGTTTAAGTCCTACTTTATGCACTCATAAGATAGCTCTAGAGCCTAATACAGCCCCTAAGCGTGACCCTCAGCGCCGCCTAAATCCTCCCATGATGGAAGTAGTGCAGAAAGAAACTCTTAAGTGGGTAGAGGCAGGAGTTATATACCCCATAGCTAATTCAGAGTGGGTTAGTCCTATTCATGTAGTCCTTAAAAAGGGAGGAACCACGGTAGTGACCAGCCAGTAGGGAGAACTTATACCCACACATGTTCAAACAGGTTGGAGAGTTTGCATAGATTATAGGAAACTAAATAAAGCCACGAAAAAAGACCACTTTCCTCTCCCATTCATGGACCAAATGTTAGAGAGATTAGCCGGTCATTCATTCTTTTGTTTCCTAGATGGATACTCTGGATATTTGCAAATACCCATTGCACCAGAAGATCAAGAGAAAACCACCTTCACCTGCCCGTTTGGCACATATGCATTCAAACGCATGCCATTTGGTTTATGCAATGCACCTGCCACATTTCAAAGATGCATGATGAGCATTTTTTTTGATTTTATTGGAAAATTCATGGAAGTTTTTATGGATGATTTTACTATTCATGGACATTCATTTGATAAATGTTTGCATAATCTAGCATTAGTCCTTAGGTGTTGCATTGAAACCAATCTGATTTTGAATTTTGAAAAATGCCATTTTATGGTTAATCATGGTGTTGTCTTAGGGCATGTTGTTTTAGCTAAAGGGTTAGAGGTTGACAAAGCAAAGGTGGAAGCAATTCAGACCTTACCATATCCATCAACAGTTAAAGAAATTCGATCTTTTCTAGGGCATGTGGGATTTTATAGGCGTTTTATAAAGAATTTTTCAAAGATTTCCTCTCCCCTATGCGCCCTATTAACTAAAGATGCTGAATTTATTTTTTTTTGATGATTGTAAGTGTGCTTTTGATGAATTAAAAAAATGTTTGATCACACCTCCCATTGTCCAAGCCCCAAATTGGGCACTTCCTTTTGAATTGCTATGTGATGCCTCTGACAGGGCAGTAGGTGCTGCACTTGGACAGAGGAAAGGTAAGGAATTTTATGTTATATGCTATGCTAGTCACACTTTAGACCTTGCACAATGCAATTACACTGTCACTGAGAAAGAATTGTTTGCCATTGTGTTTACTTTGGAAAAATTTAGATCATATTTGCTTGGTGTTAAGGTGATTATGTTTTCTGACCATGCAGCCTTGAAATATTTATTGCAAAAGAAAGAGGCCAAACCTAGGCTACTTAGATGGATTTTACTCCTACAGGAATTTGATCTTAAAATTAAGGATAGAAAAGATTCAGATCACCATATAGCTGACCATCAAAGTAGAATCCAAATTGGGGAAACTAGTAGAGAACTAGGGGATTTTTTTCCTGATGAGCAATTATATGCATTGACTAGTACTAACCCTTGGTATGCTGACATTGTTAATTTTTTAGTAACTAAAACTTTTCCCCCAGAGTTACCTAGGCATGCTAGAAAGAAAATTAAATCCCAAGCTAGGTTTTACATATGGGATAACCCTTATTTATGGCACTCATGCAGCGATCAAGTCATTAGGCGTTGTTTAGATGAAGCTAAAATTTTTTTTGTGCTAGAATTCTGTCATTCCCGTGAGGGAGGAGGTCACTTTGGACCCAAAAGAACAGCACACAAGGTGCTGGAATGTGGTTTCTATTGGCCCACCATTCATAAAGATTGTTTTCACTTCTGTCATGCATGTGAACTATGCCAGAAAACTAGTAATATTGGGAATAGAAATCAAATGCCACTTTATAATGTTTTTGTTTGTGAAATATTTGATGTATGGGGCATTGATTTCATGGGACCCTTTCCCTCTTCCTTTGGTTACATATATATCTTGGTTTGTGTTGATTACTTGTCAAAATGGGTAGAAGCTTTCCCTACTAGGAATGATGATGCGAAAACTGTAGTCAAGCATATAAAGAATGACATTCTGAATAGGTATGGGATGCAAGAGCAATAATTAGTGACAAGGGCACACATTTTTTGTAACCGCACCTTAAAAGCCTTATTAGACAAATTTCAGGTCACTCATAAAGTGTCTACTGCTTACCATCCCTAAACAAATGGGCAAGCCGAGAGTACTAATAGGGAAATCAAGGGAATTCTGGAAAAAATTGTTAGACCTAATAGGAAGGATTGGAGTTTGAGATTAGGTGATGCCTTATAGGCCATAAGAATAGCTTATAAAACTCCCATTGGCATGTCACCTTCCTGTAGAACTAGAGCATAAATCTTTTTGGGCTGTCAAGCAGTGTAATCTTGATTACAATCTAGCTGGGAGAGAGCGAAAATTGCAGCTTTAGGAACTAGAAGAATTATGGTTAGAAGCTTATGACAATTCTGTTATATACAAGGGAAAATCCAAAGCTTTCCATGATGCTAAGTTAACTAGGAAAGAATTTCATGTAGGTGAAAAAGTGCTGCTATATAATTCAAGATTGAAATTATTTCCTGGAAAACTTAAGTCAAGGTGGCTTGGACCTTTTGTTGTCACTCATGTCCATCCTCACGGAGCTGTAGAGATTAGGAGCCTTGATACTAATAAAATTTTCAAAGTAAATAGACACAGGTTGAAGAAATTTTATGAAGGTGATGTTGCCTAGATGATGGAAGTAATTCAGTTGGAGCATCCATGAGCTAAAAGAATGTCAAGTCAATGACATAAAACAAAGGCACTTCTTGGGAGGCAACCCATGTTAATTTCAGGGAAGTTTGCATTTTTAATTATGTCTATTTTTTTTTCTTATTTCTGTCATGTTTTCTTATTTCTGTCCATCTTTTCCATTCTAGTAGTTTTTATTTTTTCTTTGCATTAGGGACAATGCAAAATTTAAGTGTGGGGGGGGGGGGGGAGAATGGAAATTCTACATATTTGCATGACTTAACTACTTTCTACATCTGAATTCTTGCATCTGTCTTCAAAATTCTGCATTTCAGAGAAAAAAAAAAAATCTCTTGAAAGTGTAGTCTCATATTAATCAAGTATAACCCATGACATAAGTGAGTATGGCTGAGTGGATCCTAACTCAAAAGCCAAATTTCAAACCTATACATTGTATAATGTGATTGATCATGAGGTCCAAGTGAGCTATTTGAGCCGAGTAAAGGTTGGGACATTCATGCCAACTTAAGAGTTCATATGATATTTTCCTTCATGTGTGTATTTTGTTCAATCTAGGGTATAAACCTCTGAAATTTGCTCTAAGCCTTGCCACAGATTTAGAGTTATATCTGCATGCTTGAAAGTGATTTTGGCACTTAGGTTTAACCAATTTAGCCTTTCATAACCCACCTTGCATAATTTCCTCTAATTAACCACTTTTGAGCCTTAGCCTTTATTTCCTTCATTTAAACACATTATAAGCCATATACCATTCCTTTGGTGTATCCCCAATTTTGAACCCAACACCTTGAAGGGCTATGTGAATTTGAGACACCAAAAAGGTTGCTTAGTTAGTAACTAAGGAAGTGGAAAGAAAGAGCCTCTAAAGATATGAAAATCTCCCCAAGCAAAGTGCAGAAAAAGTCCAGAAAAAGAAAAGAAAGAATTCTGGAAAGAAACAAATTCTGAAAAAATTCTGGAAAAGCTGAAAAGAAGAAAAAAACTGCAAGAAAAGCAAAAGCAAAAGAGTGAGAAAGAAGGGAGAAGCCGAAAAATATGTAAGTATGAGGCTTGATAGTGGAGAATAAGTGAGCTTGAAAAGTATGCTTTGAATTCACATCATCTCTTCTTGGTGTAGCTTGACCCTTGATTCCATCTTCATTAATCTTTTTTACCTTACCAAAAGCCCCATTGCAACCAAAGAAAAGTCCTTTTGATTCAAGTGTGCAATGTATTCTAAGAGGTGAAGGTAAGACTGAAAATCAAATTTTGGTAGCTCATGCTTTATGATTATGAACTTGAGAGTGAACATTTTAAACCTAAACACTTGAGAAAATTGAGTGTAAATACATATATCCAGTGAGGATCATTCACATTATGCATTGTGAAATCTGAGTTAAGTGTCTTTGCTTAATGGCATATCTACTTATGTTTGTGAGGTGATGACTTGCTTGACATGGTGACTTGTAATTCTCAGGAGAGTTTTCTTTATTTTGTTCTTAGTTTGATTGAGGACGATCAAGAGTTTAAGTCTGGGGGAATTTGTTAGGTCTCATTTTAGTCACATTTCAACCCCATATTTTCTTGGTTTAGTGGCACATTCTTAGACTATTTCATTTGATTTAAATCACTTTTTAGATTCTTAAATTCATATGGATGATAATATAAATTGAGCTTAATTGCATGTTTTTAATTAACATTTATATTTTCACAAGTGATTAATTTCTATGCCTAGAACAAGCATTGACAAGCATTGAAGAGCCAAGCTAAAAAGAAGCAAAATGGCAATTATGCCAGAGCTCGCCGTGGCGAGGTGAACCAGAGAGCAATGCTGCCAGTTCCGCCATGCTTCGTCGTGGCAAGCTGGATGACCTCTGAAGCTGTTTTGAAGAGTCCTAAGCCAATTCAACTACCGTGAAGCCTTATCATACAAGGATTGGGACTCCTAAACTTGGAAGACTCTTTGGAAGCATGATTAAAGTGGAATTAAAGTCTTGGAAAAATATATCCACTTGGTGTCCTAGTTAGAGTATGATTAGGAATGACTTTGTAATTTAATTTATAATGCATCTAAGAGTCCTATGTTAAATAGAACTAGGATTAGATATATTAAATAACCAAGTAGAGCTGAAAATATGGAAGGAGAATTCTAATCCAACCCCAATACCAATATAATTAATTTCCTTGTCAAAAAAGGACTTATCAAGTGGCTAAGAAGAGGAGTTGGAGTGGGAAAAGGATTCTGTTTTCCCATTGCTGGAAGAGGCCAAAGCTGAATAGGATTAGGATTTAATTGGGATATATATTTCAAGAGGGCAGACCTGGAGGAGAACCACCCAACCACGCCACATTTAGAGAGCTACTGCCAGATCTGGAACTCATCCACACAACACTACCAAGAGCCACGCATCCAAGAGCCGAAGACATCCATTGTCCCTTTTGCCAAAACTAGTATTTTCTCTTTTGTTTATTTTTGTTCAAGCGACCATGCTTTCAGCCCAAAATTTTGCTGGATCTGTTAGCATGGTGGCTTAAATTATTTTATGCTTAGCTAGACATATCTAAACCATGATACCAAGTTTGTGAGACAAGATTATGATTTTATTGTTAGATAAATTGATTTGAGTTTTCTGAAATTATTTGACAGCATTGTTATTGAATCTATTTGGATCTGTTTGGAGTAGCTAACCAACCTATTTGAATGATTCATATTGTTAGCCAATTAAGTAAGTCTGGAACCTTAATTAATCGGCACAAGTAACAACTAGTCAACCCTAGAATTAGATTGATTAGAATAATTTCAGATCTAAATTACATAAAGCCGCTATTGGACCTTTATGGTTTAGGTTAGATGATGTTTTCCATAGATCTTAATGCTCCAAGTTCAGTTAAATCTCATGCGCTAGTGTATTGAGGTTATTGGACTTGGTAGGTTTTGAGCTTAGATGTTCTAGTTACAAAACAAACAGTAAGGGAAAATATGGAATTTTGTCGTACAAAGTTCTACAGTCTAGCTATTCGAAATTAATTTACCTATGTGTCAATGATCGAATTTGTGTCAATCACGGTGAGGATATGTCGATGCTAAGCATGCCTTATCAATTATATTACTAAATCTACTCAATTCACTTGCTCTATTTCTCTTTATTCTCTTTTATTAACTTCTAAATCTGCCCAGAATTTTTAGTAGTAGTTCATAATCAAAACCCCCCCCCCTTTCGTGTGTTTAGTTCTTAGGTAATTCGTCTTAATAGTTTATTTTTCTGTTATTTTCTTTCTTTTAAAGCAATTTTATTAGATTAAATACACGCTTCCTCGTGGGATCGATCCTACTTACCATACACTATATTATATAATTTCAAGGGAGTAGTGAATTAATTTGTGAGGCTACGACACCTCTCTACACACTTCTCAAGAATAGCATACTATTCTTCTTTAGGGATACACCGTTCGGATGACATGATCATTACACGTCCAATAGAGAACTGGATCCTCCCAAAATAATGTCACACCTCAAATAAAAATTTCTTCTTATGTTGATAAGTAACATTAGGAGGTAATTCATGACTGGCCAGATAATTCACATAGTTAGCATACCATGGCCAGTCTTGCACTTGCTTGGACCATCCTTTCCCTATAAGAGTGTTGATAGAGAATACTTGCTCATCAGTGAAGTCATCAGCCATGGGAGTATCACCAGAGACATGAGGCTCTAGTCTAGATAAGTGATATGCAATGAGATTTTATGCACCCTTGTTGTCCCTTATTTCCAGGTCAAACTCTTGTAGCAGTAATACCCACTTAATGAGTCTTGGCTTGGCATCCTTCTTCTCCAACAGATATTTAATTGTAGCATGGTCAGTAAACACTACAGTCTTGTTCCCAATGAGGTAAGGTATGAATTTTTCAAAGGCATAGACCACAGCTAACAATTCCTTCTCAATGATAGCATAGTTAGTTTGGGCATGGTCTAAAGTCTTGCTGGTGTAGTAAATGGCTTTGAAGATTCTCTCCCTTGTTTGCCCCAAAAAAGCTCCAACTGCATAGTCACTAGCATCACACATAAACTCAAAGGGGGCTTCTTCCCAGTCTGGTGTCACCATTACAAGTGCAGTGACAAGAGCTTCCTTCAAGGTTTCAAAGGTAGCTAAACACTCTTCAGTAAATTTAAATGTAGCTTCCTTCAACAAGGGATTGCAGATAGGCTTTGTAATCTTGAAGAAATCTTTGGTGAACCTTCTGTAAAACCCAGCATGCCCCAAAAAACTTCTCACTCCCTTGACATTGGAAGGTAAAGGGAGTTTCTCAATGAGCTCCACTTTAGCTTTGTCTACTTGAATGCCTTCTATAGAGATTTTATGCCCCAAGACTATCCCTTTAGGTACCATGAAGTGACACTTCTCCCAGTTTAACACTAAGTTGGTTTCCTAACAACTTTTCAGTACCAAGGCTAGGTTGTGGAGGCAAGAATCAAATGAATTCCCAAACATTGAGAAATCATCCATGAAGATTTCAATGAACTTCTCCACCATATCTAAAATAGAGCCATTATGAGCCTCTAGAATGTAGCAGGTGTATTACACAACCCAAAAGGCATCATCTTGAATGCAAAAGTTTCATAAGGGCAGGTAAATGTTGTCTTCTCTTGGTCTTCAAGGGCTATGACAATTTGGTTATAGCCAGAGTACACATCCAGGAAGCAGTAGAAAGGGTACCTAGTCAATCTGTCCAGCATTTAGTCTACAAATGGTAGGAGGAGGTGGTATTTCCTTGTGGTTTTATTAAGTTTTCTATAGTCGATACATACTCTTCACCTAGTTATTGTTCTGGTGTGGATCAGTTCGTTGCTGTCATTCTTCACCACTGTTATCCCACCCTTTTTTGGCACTACTTAGATAGGGTTTACCCATGGGCTATTTGAAATTAGGTAGATAATGCCCGCATCTAGCCACTTCTGTACTTCTTTTCAAACCACCTCCTTCATCTTTGGATTGAGTCTCCTTTGATGTTCCACTGATGGTTTGTAGTTCTCCTCCATATGGATTCTATGCATGCAAAGACTGGGGCTTATGCCCTTGATATCAATAATGGTCCATCCTATTCCATTCTTGTGTGCTCTTAGTACTCTCAACAGCTTCTCTTCTTGCTCTTCAGTCAGTATGGTGGAAAGGATCATTGGGAGTGTCTTAGAGTCCCCCAAGTAGTTGTATTTCAAGTAATTAGGAGCTGCTTCAACTCTAGTTTGGGAGCTTGTTCAGTAGAAGGGGTAAATTTCACTTCAGGCTCCCCCAGTTCCTCATCAGGTTTCTTGATGAATACAGGTGGGGCTGCTTCTAGTTGTTTAATGCAAGCTTCAATCTATGAGTCTTCTTCAAGTGTTACCCCCACTAGGCAAGCTTCAAGAGGTTCTGAGAAGTTAGAGATCTGCTCTATCTCCTTAGTGCACTGATCTACGATATCAATCCTATAACATGAGTCATCATTAGCTGGGTGCTTTAGTGCCTTGAGTATGTCAAAAGAAACCTCTTCATCTTGTACCCCAAAGATTAGATTCGCCCTCTGCACATCTATCAAAGCCCTTATAGTTGCTAAAAATGGTTTTTCTAGAATGATTGGAATCTCTTGATCTTCCTCCATGTCTAGCAAAATAAAATCTGTAGAAAAAATAAATTTGTCAACTTTCACAAGTACATCCTCTACTATAGCTTTTGGATATTTAATGGATCTATTTGCTAATTGCAAGGATACAGTAGTGGGCTTTGCTTCTCCCAAGTTGAGCTTCTTGTACATAGAGAGTGGCATGAGGTTTATGCTAGCCCCCAAATCACACAAGGCCTTGTTGAAGCGTTCTTGGCCAATAATGCAAGGTATAGTGAAGCTTCTAGGATCTTCTAGCTTAGATGGCAGTTTCTTTTGGAGGATAGCACTGCACTCTTCAGTAAGTGCAATTGTCTCATAATCTTGCAGCTTGCTCTTGTTAAATAGTATGTCTTTCATAAACTTCACATAGCTGGGCATTTGCTCCAATGCTTATGCAAAAGGGATATTATTATGGAGCTTTTTGAACACCTCCAGGAACTTAGCAAATTGCCTATCCAACTTCTGCTTCTAAAACTTTTGAGGGAATGGAAGTGGCGACTTGTATAGTGGGGGGTTGTCAGGGAAAAACTTAGATCTTGGCTTCTCCATCTGCTTTGGTTCAGGCCTCTTCTCAAGGATGGTTTCAGGTGTTTGCTCAGGTGCAGGTTCTTGTCTTTCCAACTCTTCTTCAAGAGTGGGGTCTCTTGTTGTAGATTCAATGACCCTGCCATTTCTCAAGGTGATGGATTTCAGCTCTCTAAGATTGACTTCAGTGGTGCTGGGTAGTGAACCAGGCTATCTAGTGGTTATTAGTTAAGAGATTTGTCTACCTGATTCTCTAGTTGGTTTATAGAGGCATTGGTGTTGCTCATGAACTGATTAGTTCTCTCAGTGAGGTCTACTTAGGATGCTGCCAACTTTGCCATTGCCTCTTCTAGATTCATCTTGGGCGGCTGTTGTGACTGTTGCTGAAATGGAGGATTCCCTTGACCTTAATTCTTCTAAGAAAAATTAGGGTGATTACACAACCATGGATTGTACGTCTTGGAGTATGGGTTATTACTCACATAGTTTGGCTTTTCCAGTCCTTCTTCTATGCCTTCTCTAGGGTTGCCCTTGAGCAGTGCAGTTTGAAACGAGAGCACCTAGTCAAGTTTAACTGATAGCTTAGCCAATGCATCAATATCATAAATGCCAGCTACCTTCTTCTTGTTGTCTCTCCTAGAGTTCCAATCAGAGGCATTAGTGGTAACATCTTCTAGCAACTCATAAACCTCAGCAAAATCTTTGTTTAGGAATGCTCCTCTAGCTGCTACATCTACTACGGTCTTGGTATAAGAGCCCAAACCCTCATAAAATACCTGCATTACCAACCAGTCTTACATACCATGGTGAGGGCATTTATTCTCTAACTGAGTAAAGTTGACTATTTTCGTCTACAACTTGGCTGTCTTCGATGGAGGGAAGTACTTTGTCAAATTTTTTTGGGCTAAGGAGTCCCAATTCTCTACAAAACTCGGTGTAAGGGAGTTGAGCCACTGCCTCACTCTATCTCTTAATGAAAAAGAGAATAGTCTGAGTTTAATCGCCTCATCGGATACTCCATTGTATTTGAATGTGTCACAGATTTCCAAGAAGGTGGAAAGATGAAGGTTGGGGGTCTTCATTAGGTCCTCTTACAAATTGATTGTTTTGCACCATCTGGATTACTACAGGTTTAATTTCAAAATTATTTGCCTCCACAGCTAGTCTTCGAATGCTAGACATCACATTTTGGATTCTTGGTATAGCAAATTTTTTGAGAGGCATGTGCTCCTCATCACGATGGTTGTTAGCCACCATTTTCTCTAGATCTGGTTGTAGATTCTTAGCTACTCTCTTTTCTTTTCGATTCCTTTTACAAGTCTTCTAAATTTCTAGATCAAAATGGAGTAGAATGTGATTTCCAGCACTTCTCATACACCAGCAGAATCTTCACAACAAGGATAAGAGCTAATAGCACCTGAGAATGAAAGTAGTTTAAGCACTAACACAAAGAGAAAATTAAATAAAAATCAAAATAGTGCTTAAGTTAACACCTAGTTAATTCTTCTAATATTAATTGGCACAGTCCCCAGCAACAGCATCAAAAACTTGATGTAGAGAAAATTGTGTGTGTGGTGGAATACAATGTAAGTGTACACTATCAGTGTAGACGACAGAGTATCCTAGGGTTGTTGTACCCAAGGGACTGTGAAATTGATTACTCGAATACTATAACAACAGTATTACCCAAGCGATCAAATTGTGATGGAAGCAATGAAAATGAAAGTAAAGCAACAATTAAAATAGAAGGAAGATTAAAAGGGTAAAAATTAATGATTAAAAGCCTAGGGGTTTAGATTTCACCACAATCATATGTATAAACTCTCCTAATTTCATCAATGAATTCTAGTTTTATCAATTGCTAGCTAGGATCTTCGTAATTTATTAAAAACCCCTTCCCAAGGTCAGATTAAATTAATTACAATTACCAATCCAATTATATCCCTATGTGAATTGTAGTAAGGAAAATTGCCTTAAGTTTTATGGATTCTTTTTAATGGCTACATAGGGTCCTAAGCACATTCTTGCCCTAAGCTCCACTATGGATTCAATTCTCATGGTCTAGATTAACTATTCCATTTCCAATTCATAGCAATCCACAAATTCCCTAACTAATTGGCCAGATCAATCAGAGATTTAAGCACAAAGAATTAAAACTCAATTGAATAAAATATAAAATTTCATTAATTCATAATTCAAGTTCATACATAGATTGGGATACATCCTAGCCCCGAGAAAGAAGTTTAGCTACTCATAGTAAAATTCAGATACATCAATGGGGTAGAAGAACATAAAGAAAATAAGGAGAAGAAGAAAAACTCTTTGTAGATCCACGGTCTTCCTTTGCCTTCACGCTCTCCTCTTGCCTCTTCCAACTCCCAAATTGCCAAAAGATCCCAATTGCTAATCCTAGTTGCCTATTTATAGCTAAGGTTTAATTTCTAACTAAATCTAGGACTTCTAATAGTCTATTTGGCCCAAAAGCCCACAAAATTGCGTATTGGGACCTTCAGGGCGCCACGACGCCAATTGCTTCTATTTTGGAATTTTTCTCCTCTTCCCGGCACCACGGTGCCCCACAGAGCCAGAACCACCCTTTTTGGAATTTTCCAACACCACGGCCCCTGAACTCTGCTCTTTAGAATTTTGGGTGCCACAGTGCCAGGCCTTCTTCCAATGTTGAATTTCCTTGTTTTGCCTCCTTGAGTGCTTGGTTCCTGCAAAATAAATAAATAAGGTCAAAAGCACCCAATCCTTCCTCAATTTAGGACTTAAATGTGAGGGAATGAGACACAAAAATCTCTATATAAATTGCACTCATCATGAACTACACTAAGCAGTTTGAGAAATTTACAATTCAAACCAAACCAAACCAAATGCCATGCAAATTGGCTTCGTTTGGGTGGTTTGGTTTGAATTTTTCTCAACCCTAATCAATTAGTCAATTGTCATAAATTGAATTCAATTGTAGCGTCTTTTTAAATTGGGACAAAATCTACGGTCTCAAACTTTGTCCCATGGCATGTTCTAAGAATCTTTATTAGTCATAAAAATGATAAAATAATATGTATTCAATGTTTGCAGGAATATTTTAGTAGTTTCATGGCAATAGAGAGCTTTGAGACAGCCTATTAGACAAAATTTAAAGCATCATGTTTTGTCCCTTTTAAACTATAAGAGAGATATACATATGTTTTCAAAATAGAGAGGAAGTAAATGAAAAACAAACTAAGTATTATAGAGATTTATGTAATTTTCTCAAATAAATATCACCATAATTGATTATACCTCGGATCCCTAGATTTACCCATATATGCTTTTCTCCTTTGCAAATCCAATCCCTCTCGACTTGTGACTACCGTCTAGGCACCTTGGGTCATTCAATTGAGATATGCCCTATATTCCGACAAGCTATGCTTCACCTAATAAGGCAAGGGGTTATCAAGGTGGAAGAAATAAGTGGGCTCCAAATGTTAAAAAAAGCCCTTTACCTAATCATAATAGAGGAGGACATGGGGTGAATGTTGTTGAGGATCGTAACAATCTTTCATTGTAAATCGGTTGAAGGATATTAAGATGCTCATGAAGACAATTTGGGAAGGTTTGAAGTCTGTGGGGTATGAGATGCAGAGGCCTTGGTTGAAAGTTGAGGAGGATGTACAGTGGGATTAGGATTAGTTCTGTAACTATCATGAGCAAGGAGGGCATGATAAAGAGCATGTGATGTTGATAGGGAAGTTGGCATGGTAGGAAGAGGTGATCAAGGTTTTCGACCTTTTGTGTTAAAGGTCTTACGTAATAATATGGATAAACTAGTAGATCTTAAGGTAATTATCAAGGTACCAGCACCACTCCCATATGAAAGTAACCATGCAGTACCTTGGAACTACGAGGTCAAAATCAAATCTGGTCAAGGAAAATATAGTGGAGAGTGAAGCCTGTAAGGAGGACATGGGAGTTACCAACATAGGTGAGATATGGGGATTTACAAGAAGCGGAAGATTCTATCTACTAGTAGAGGTTGAGAAGTAAAACAAGGGGAAAGGGAGGGCAATAGTAGAAGCGAATCCCTTAGCAGTAAGCAAAGAAAGCATTCAAGATGACAAGACTAAGGAAGAAGAGTTCTTGAGAATTATGAAATAAAGTGAGTACAATAGAGTGGAACAGTTGAAGAAGACTCTAGCTTGTATATCTCTTTTTGAGTTCTGAGGCTGATAGGAAACCGTTACATAAATTCCTTGATCAAACATATATTTGTCCAAACATTACTATGGACAGTCTTGACAGGATCCTCAATTCCATTCAAAAGGCAAGTATGATAAGTTTTACAGATGATGAATTAGTCCCATGGGCAAGTAATCACTCTAGAGCACTCCACATAACTCTCAAGTGTGAATGTTACATTTTCTAAGGTATTGATCAATAATGGTTCAACATTGAACCTTCTCCCAAGTTCGACTTTGATGGAGTTGCCTCTAAACCCCTCTTTGTAGCAATGTAGTGGTGAGGGCATTCAATGGTACAAGACGAGAGGTGCTTGGAGATATTCAGTTAGAATTGGAAATTAGACTGAGCAAATTTGGTGTGAATTTTCAGGTTATAGAGATAGAGCCTACCTATACAATGTTGTTAGGTAGGCCATGGATCCATGTAGTGGGTGTGGTATCGTCTACTTTCCATCAAAAATTAAAGTTCGTAAATAATAAGTGGGTAATTACTGTGCACAATGACGAAAGTTTGCCTGTGACCCAACCATGCTCCCTACCATAGTGGAGGCAATTGAGCAAGCATTTGAGACTTCTTTTTAGTCTCTTGATCTAAATGGAGGGTCATTGATGCAAAAGTGGTGAATATGATGGTGAAGAGTGGATTCCAAAAAGGGCAAGGCTTAAGAGCAAATATGCAAATTAAAAGTGCTCCAATTTCCTTGCTAGAGAATGTGGGAAGGCAAGGTTTGGGATATGGTTTCTCAGGTGAAGCGAAGAAAGAAGATGGAAACGTTAGCATCCCTCATCTGGAAGACACATTCACCAAATCTTCAAAAGAAAAGAAGTCCATGCTCATAGTGAACACAGTTGTAGCAAATTCAAGTGGAAGTCGTTTGGTATGTCACTGTATAGGTGATGAAAAGCTGACCAACTGGGAGATGGAACCATTTGAGAACTTGATTTGTTTTAAGTAAAGCTAGTTTCTATTGTTATTTTGATCAATGTAAAAAGTCAGTTTGAATTTTGAATTTTCATGTATGCACTTTTTATCTAGTTTCATTAATAAGATAATTTGCATGGAGATGGTTTTCAATTTTATTATGTTCTTGCTTTTCTTCCGTATACTCATTTTCTTTCTTCTCTTTGCTTATTTGTGTCTACTTTTATTTTTCTTCTATCCTAAGAGTCTTGATAAGAGGGATTCTTTGCCTTTAGTAGATAATTTTGTCAATCTTCAAATTGATTCTTGTCGTGATTTGGAAAAAAGATGAATATGACTCTAAAGAACATACAAAGACTTTTGATCAGTTTGCCAAAATGATGGATTCATTTGAAAAATTATATGCACCCACATGATGAAGTGCAAATTATAAACTTGGGGACTTAAGAACAAAAGAAAGAATTATAAGTTGTCAGTAACCCTTAAATGAGCAAATGGTTGCACTTTTTAAGGAGTATTTGTATGTATTTGCATGGTCATATCGGAATATGCCTAGTCTAGATTGGGGACATTGTCTCTCATAAGATTCCCCTTTATTTGGAAAGTAAACTAGTTAAGCAGAAGTTGAGGTGAATGAGACTAGAGTTGTCTAGGAAAATTAAGGAGGAAATGATTAAGCAACTTGAAGCTGGTTTCCTAGAGGTATCTACATATCTTGAATGGGTAGCTAATATTTTCCCAGTTCCTAAGAAAGATGTATATGTAAGAATGTGTGTTAATCATCAGGATTTGAATAGAGCTAGTCTGAAGGATGATTTCCCTTTACCGCATATTGATGTGTTGGATGATAATATTGCTAAGAATCACAGATATTCTTCATGGATGGTTACTTGGGATGCAATCAGATTACCATGGCAGAAGAAGACAAAGAGAATACCACATTCATCACTCATTGGCACACTTATTGCTATAGGGTGATGTCTTTCGGGTTGAAAAATGCCAAAGCTACATATCAACTGGCTATGATCACATTGTTCCATGACATGATGTATAAGGCTACATATCAACTGGCTATGATCACATTGTTCCATGACATGATGTATAAGGAGATCGAAGTTTATGTTGACGACATGGTTGCCAAGTCAAAGGAAGGAGAAAGTCATGTGGAGGTGCTAAGGAAGGTTTTTTCAAGATTGAGAGAGTATAAGTTGAGGTTGAATCCAATGAAATGTACTTTTCAAGGCTACATTGGGAACATTATTAGGATTCACTATTAGGGAGAAGGGGATTAAGATGGAGCCTGACAAGATTCAAGCAATTAGAGATATGATACCCCCAAAGTCAGAAAAAAGAATTTTGAAACTTTCTACAAAGGCTAAATTACCTAGCCATATTATATCTAATCTCACACATACTTGTTAGCCTATTTTCAAGCTTCTATGGAAAATAACCTAGGTAAATGGGATAAGCAATGCCAAAAAGCTTTTGAAAAAATTAAAGAATATTTGTTTGATCCACCAGCTATAGTGCCACTTGTCTCAAGTTGACCACTCATTCTTTACTTAACTGTGTTAGAAGAATCATTGGGAAGTGTCTTGGGATAGCATGATGTAGGAGGAAGGAAAGAAAGGGTGATATACTACTTGAGCAAGAAGTTTATGGATTATGAAACAAGATATTCAATAGTAGAGAAGACATGTTTTGCATTAGTGTGGGTAGCCACACGATGCCGAGGCAATATATGCTCTGCCACACCACCTAGGTTATCTCACTAATAGATCCAATAAAATTTATTTTTGAAAAGCCCTATCTTACACTAGTACAAAAAATGAATTTAAGAACATGATTTAAACTCAATTAGAAAAAAAAACAAACTAATGTAAAAAAAAAAAAGTGGTGGCATTTTTGAAAATATGAGCAACTATTTTACATTAGTTCAAATTTAACCGATCTTAAAAAGGTTTTTAACATTAGTTAGTTAATCACCTATCTTAAATGAGCACTTCTTTTGTTCTATTTAATTTGAAATTTTACTTTTAACATTGGTTAAAAATTACCTGATTTTAAAAACTTTTAACATCGGTTATAAAGCACAATTGAGCTTGAAAGTGGAAGATTTGACATCAGTTATAAAGCCCAATCGAGTTTGAAAGTGGAACATTTAACTTCGGTTACGAAGCCCAAATAAATTTGAAAGCTCTCTATTTCTAAGCCGAGTTTCATCTTTGAAGTTATTGATGCCTTGTTCATATCGTGAAGAGCTGAGAGCTTTGGGTAACTTGCTATTGTGCTCGATCTTGCCACACCGGTGGTGGTTTTGGTCTTGCCACCATTCTATCTTGCTGCCGCTGCTCTTCAAAAGATAAAGAAGGAAGGAAAAGGAAGTGAGGAGGAGCTCGATTTCTTCTCCGCTACTATTAGTTGTTTTTGCTTTCTTCTTTTTCTAAGTTAATCACCACTGGTTGTTTTTTTGTGTTTCTTAGCAAGTGTACTAGGTTGCACAAGTAATATAGAATGAGAAGAACATTGTTCTCAAGGATTTGTAAACTGAGTAATAATTTCGTTCTCTAATTACTATTTGGATTAAATTTAAAAGAGAGAGAATACAGAAAATAAAATAAACAACTAAAATTAAATAAGAAAGAAAACAATGAGAAAGGTCTAGGTCAAGATTTCACATAGGGCAATGCATATGAATATGAGAATTTCATTATACAATCACCTACCTAATTCTATAGTTGTCCAATTTCTTATTCAATTAAAACTCAATCCCTTGGCAGATTAACCTTCTTTCTCTGAATAATTATTCAGTCTCTTGGCATAATTCAGTTAGGCAAAAGCATTAAGTTCTAAGGAATTATTAATGACAAAATGACTCATGCTTACATATCTCTAGCTTTCACTCAAATCATAGCAATTAATCCAAGAAGTAGTTCTATAAAACCATATCTCTATGCAAATTATAGACATCAAATCAATCTTATAGGTGATTAAGCTACAAAAAGCATTAAAAACAAAATCAATTGCTCAAAGAATTAAATAAGTAAATTGCAAAAATAAAAAATCAATCCATATGCATAAAATTCTTAGGCTACATCCCTCCCTCAGTGGAAGAGTTGGCAAAACATAATAAAATAAGAAAATAATAGAGTAACACGGAGAAAAGGAGAAGAAAGAGATTCTCAATAATGGAAGTTGTAGTGCTGGCTCCTCTTCTTGTTCCTTCCTCCGAGCCTTTTAACTCTACGACTCTGACTCTCTAATAATTACTTCCTTAACCTAATTCGACAGAGGTATTTATAAATAGAAGAAGTTTTATGAAGCTAGATAACATAATAAATTTAGAAACCCTAATTACATAAAAATATGAAAGTTCAGTGGACTAAGAAATCTAATTACATTTGGAAAACTCAAGACCCAAAATATCTTCATTAATTGCAATATGACTCAAAATTTTGAAAATATTCCTTTTTCCGCCATAATGCTCCAAGATATTCTCAAACTGCAGAAATAATAAATTAACTTAAATTAGAGCCAAATATCTAATAATAGAGCTAAAAATACTAAGAAAAGGATTACAAAATATAGATATAAAATCCAATTATCATATCCCCAAACTTAGCTTTTGCTCATCCTTGAGCGAACCTAAAGTAAAATAGTTCCTAAACCCAAAAGACTCAAAAGATCTACTACCCCATAGAGGCTTCAAAGAGCAACATATGAAAATTATTGAAGACCAAGTATGAAAGATCATGGCAACAAGATCAACTGCATATCCTTGCACAATGGGCATATCCATACCCCAAAGGATCACTTACAAAAGAAAGGCTTTAAGCTCAAAACTCTTAACATTAAAATGAGACTCATGAGATTAAACTAGAACAAGGTGCAACTTTCAAAATACACACACAAGTGAATATCCATCAAATTCCATGAAATCCAATACAATAGGAATAAATTCCCCCACACAAATGCAGGATGCATTCAATTCACTCAAAGTGTTTAAATGGTTCACTATTTTGCTCAATTCAATGCAAAAACATTTCCATATGTTTGCTCATATATCACATCTCTACCACTAAATAGGGCTAAATGCACCAATCGAAGGGACTTTGAATAGAGTTGTAATGAGGCTTGGGTGAAGGCTTGGAAAAATAAAGGAATTATGGAAATAGGGTGAGAAATACACAATGAAAATACTATATGAATTTCATGCTTACCCATTAGCTCAATTAACTTCCATACTTTCTAAGCCTCATACTTAACACACTTGTTCCCCATATTGCTTATTTAGTGGCATTTTAACTCATTCTTTCTCCTTTTTTTTTTTTTTCTGAATATCCACATTCATTTTTCTTTCACTTGATGGTATACACATAATTTGAGGCTTAATCCATTCCATTTTCCAACACTTACTATTTCCACACGCAAAGAATTCACATAAATCTTCAAAGTGTAAGTTTATTTGTGTTATTGGAGTACGATTAAATTTATTAGATTTGACACCGATTACTTGCTCATTTTTCCTCAACAAAAATGTTGTATATAAGTGACCATAGACTGCAGTTGTAGCTTGAAGCACTGCCTGTTTATGTTGGTTCTATATTCGTCATATTTTATTATAAATAGGGCTTGTTTATTTGACCACTGTTTCATATTATAGATAGCAGTTTCTCGTTTAACTGCTATCTAAAATTCATGTTTATGAGTTTGAGACAACGGTTTTATTTTTAACCATTGTCTATTGATTTTTTTTTTAATTACAAAACATATTTTTTAAACCTCTGCACAAGATTTATAGGATAAAATTATAATGGAATGAATTCAAATGAGTTATTCATTGAATTAGAGATACATATATACATGTACCCCACGAGGGATAGAGATAACAATGAGAAATAATAGAGATATATACAACTGGATATATATACAACTACCAAATAAGGCTAAATATATTTGTGAGATAGAGGACATAGTCTTACGAGGTGTTTGTCATGAAAACGTCTCTAATACGCCCCAGCAAGATTGAGGCTCCATCAGAGACTCCAAGCTTGGACCGAAACCGAAGGAATTGTGGACGCCCCAACGGCTTGGTGAGCAAGTCAGCTAGTTGATCCTTGGAGCTAATACAAAGGATGCACAGAGAGCCATCTGCAGCACGCTCTCAGACAAAGCAATAGTCAATAGCCACATGTTTCATGCGTGAATGGTATACCGGATTGGTGCATAGATATATTTATAAAATTATGCATAAGAAATAACAAAGAAAATTGACGCGGTAAATCAGTCTAAACAAAAGTGCAAAGTAAATAAAAGTCATATCTGGAGGAAGTATGAAGCACCGACGCTCCTCCAACACAACTGGAAAAGTGTTCGACACTTTTTCGACATGGTTGTCAATAAAAAAATTTGGAAACAATGGGACACAGCCTAGGACACAGTGGGACATGTGTACGATATGGCAGGACACCTAGTACAATTTAGCTTCAGTGTTTATTTTTAATGAGTTTTTAATTTCTAACTTCAATTTTTAATGACTTCCTAATGTCCAAATATCCATTATTTGTGTGATTGTGCTCTTCTACTATTATTCTACATGAATTAAAGAACCCAATTCAAACATTGTTTGTGGTGTAAGAATCTAGATGCCCTTGGACAATGAACAACAACAACCTTTCATTAATATCATCTAGAATTCTCTCATCAAATTTATCAAACTGTGGTACCCAATATGTATATGCATGTCACATATGAAAAGCCACATATGGTTGCTGTTACATTTAGTTCACTATGACACATGACTAATTTCAAAATAATTATTTTTGTTTTAATTTGTCTCCTACCTAGCATTCAAAAGAGACATATGTCCCACCATCAGTGAATATTATTATTTATATTATAATTTTTATTGTTGTGTCTTAAGGTATTTGTGTTTTCAAATTTTATAAAATTGTCGTGTCACTGTGTCGGTGTCCTGCCATACCCATATCACCTATCCATGTTCATGCTTAATAAGCAAGAACTACATTAGCTATAAAGTGCTAATTTGAATTTAGGCTTCAAGAATATACTAAGACTCGTAAATCATTAATATGAACTGACCATATTCAACACAGGTAAATTTCCTGTTCTAAGGTTCAACTGGCAACCATTTTACATCCCTCCAGAAGCTTGGCATGATAGGTTGACAGACGAGTAAATTGATATTTATTGTGATAATCATTTAACGGAAAATCCCAGCAAAGCTGGTAAATTCATTGCCCGTCCTTTCTCATAGAAGATTTTGGTATTTACTGCGTTGATGCCAAATGGAGGGAAATTCGATGTTCTCTTTCTTGTCTGGATAGCACTAATTAATTTCCTACAAGTATGAGGTTTGAATGTTTTCTGGGTTGGAGTATGATTGCGTCTCTGTGAGAATAAAGCTGCATTAATTGGTCATTTGAAACAAAATCGGATTTCATCATAAAAAGGGAGAAATTTTTTTTTTATTGAAAGCAAAAATATGAGAGAGCAAATAAAGCAAAACTTGAGAGGGAAGAAGGTTGAAAATTTTCGGTTAGGATTGATAGAAAAAGAGACTAAGGTCTTTTCTTTTTATGTTAAAAGATTTTATTAACTCCTTATTTGATAAAAAAATAATTATTTAATAATAAAAATTTAATAAATACTTAATTTATGTCAATTTTATTTCATAAGTATTGAAAATAGTATTTATATTATTTTCTATTGACATAATAATAATTCATTTTGTAGTTAGCCAGGTAATTTCCTTTATTTGTTTATTATTACAGTTTGTTTTAACAATTTTTTAATTAATAAATTGTTATATTAACAAATTTAGTGTTGGGGCATTGCATGCATCTAACAAAAGTTTTAACCTGAGAAAGATAATTTTCTTTAGTATTTAATTTTTTCTATAAAAGAAAAACTTATAAAGCAGTGACAGACAAAAAATCAAAATATAAATAAATAAATAAATAAAGGAAAGAGATAGGGAGAGTACATTAAGAATCATGTGTCATATTAAAAAAACGAAAAAGAATTTCTTCACCAGCAACTTTTCATCCTTGTAAAAGTGAAAGTCAGTCCTTCCACCCCAAAAGAAAAGAAAAAGAAGTAAAATTCAATCCAACTATAAAACTGACTTTAAAATTGGGCAAATTCTACGTGCCTCAGTTACAACGCCATTATGCCGCCTAGATTTTCCCATGTTTCCCTTAAGGATTCTCTCCAAGTCACAGTCGCAGTAAAAGATAGATAAATATAAAAAAAGAAAAAGAAAAAGAAAAATTTATATGTAAAATTGTTGAGGTACACCCATATATATATACAATTTTACACCCATATATATATATATATATATATATATATATATATATATATATATAATTATAAAATAAATATGAATAATAAAAAGTAAGAGGAATATAAAAAAGGAATAAATATAAAAAGTGAATATAAAATTGTAAATGTAGTTGTAACATATTTTCTCTTGATTAATGTTATGTATACCATTGTATACACTTTATATATATATATATACCTTTCTTTTTATATTTTTTATTTTATAATGTTACTCTATAAAATAGCTACAAAATCAAAATATATAAAAAAAAAAATATTTAAATAATGTTAAACATAATATTTTCCTTATCTCTGTTACTAATTTGACTTTACAGACCCATCCTTGCTTGGTCAACAACTTTCCATCCTGGTGAAAGTAAATCACAATCCAACTTTGTAGCTTTTCAAATAGGCAGATGAGATGTGCGTCCGTTACAACGCCAATATACTGCTTCGATTTTTTCCTGTGTGCCCCTCTTTAAATTCATCCTTGTGCTGTACAGAGCCTAGCACACTCTCCATAAGCGATGTCTACACAACAAGAAGCTAAGGAACAAGGAGCTTCCTCCTTTCACCGAAAGAGCAACGCAAAATCAACCCTTGGTATGCTCTGAACCCAAAAAGAAAAAAGTGTTTAGATTTTGATTATCCATTATGTCATTTTTGTTGATTTTCTACCAATGTTCTTATCTAGTTTTTTTTTTTCCCCCTGTATTTCTTATTTTCATAAAGTTTTAGGATAATCCTTCTTTTGGCGCATTTTGATCATCTCCCTTCTCTTCAGTATATAAAATTGTAGACACATGAGTTCTTTGATATTTTTGGCAAAATCTTTAGGTTCAAACTAGTCTTTAAATTCGTGCTATGCACGTGGTAAATATTTATTCATATAAACTTGTCTTAAATATTTTATGTTGTACCTGTAAATTTACATCAAACATTTTATGTTATCTCGTATAAATTTATATCAAATATTTTAGCAAAGGCCTTGAGAAAGTTGATATAAAAAAATAGAAAAGAGTAAATGTGGGCCATAAGATGTAAGTTAGAACATATGAATTGTTAGTGTGTCACATTTTTATCCAACTTACAAAATGTGGACCCTATAGGTGCATGTTAGCAAAACTTATTTGGTTAGGTAAAGATTAAAATAGAAGAAAATAGAAGATTTAGAAAGAAGATAAAAGAAAAAGAAAGAGCGCCAAGTGTTTTTGATTTTACAAAAGAACAAATAAAAAAAATGTATTATCATAAACTAAACGTTTGAAGTTTATACTTTTCAAGTGTCAAGCCCACGTTTAAAAGATAGATGTGTATTTTAGCAAAATACATCCTATTATAAGGGATACTTAACTTATAATTCCCATGATCCATAAGAATAACCTTAGTTTTGCTCATTACACACATTAACTAAGATGTCTGAAAATTTATGTCTAACCTATAGTTTTCCTTGCTTTTAGCAATTTCCGCCGTTCAGTTTCTTTTTTTTTTGGCCCTAATAATTTCGCCACCTATTGATTATCATTAAGTGCTCGCAGATTTTGGTTAGATTCTTTCTCATGCTCTATGGTAAATTTTAGAGAAGCCAAACAAAGATTTCTCACAAAAATATTAACTGTCCTTTTGAATACAAGTGCTTTAAATGTACTTTATACTTACCTAGGTCAATGCATTCTTCATAGAAATAGAATTGGTTTAGTTATTTAATTGGTTTTTATAATTTTACATAAAATTCAAAAAATATTGATAATTTCAAATGTTAAAATTCATTCCTATATTTTCTAAATCACATTAAATTAGTTCTTATGACAAATATTTTTATATACAAATTAAAAAGTGTAGTGATGAATTTTTAATATTTTAAATTATAATTTTTTTAAAATTTTGTGCAAAATTATAAAAACAATTGAATAATTATACTAATATATTATAAATTAAGGCGTTATTTGCGTATTTTCTAAAATTTATTTGGTTTATGTTGAAAACCTTATACAAGACGGTAATGGTGACCCAAATGAAAACGAGATGTGTCAATTAACTAAGCCGGAGGACGATCACGAGCGCGTGCCACTGGCCAACGCGGCGAGGATAATGCGCCAAGTTCTTCCACCGCATGCAAAAATATCCGACGACGCCAAAGAAACTATTCAAGACTGTGTTTCTAAGTACATCGGCGTAATTACTTGTAAAGCCAACAAACGGTGTTGTGACGAGAGCCGTGTGAAGGTAACGGCTGAGGATGTGCTGTTGGCAATCGAGGAACTTAAACTGGACCAGTATGTGGATCCTCTCAAAGTTTTCATCACTCGATACCGTGAAAATGAGAATGTCAGCTCTTGCATGCATGGGAATGGCGGGAAGAGGAGCAGCTGCTACCGTGATGATTATTGGCCGCCAATTGGGCTTCCACAAACATTGGATGCTAGTTATGGGCCTCAAAATGGGCTTCCTCCAACAATGTTGGGTATTTATGGGCCACCATCTTCTATGGGCCCAAATCAAAATTCCAGTTGATTCCTTTGCTCACTTCAAATAAGATGGTATAGACAGTTTTACTAAAAACTAGGGCAATCGAGAGTTTAAAGTGAACTGTTTTTATGAGTTATGTTTAAATAATGGGTGATTGCTTTATGTTTTGTTAAGGTTATTTTGTTTTGTTGGTTGAAACAAAAAAGACTATGTTCATCTTATGCTTTGTAGAGTTTAAAATGAAAGGAACCCGTTATCCTTAAACTTTTATAAGATTAGTTTAGTTTCTATAATGGTTTTAAACTATTATTTGGTTGTTTAGCCACAAAATTGTGTTCCTATTTATGTAATGGCGGTAGATCATAGTTCATGCATATATACACTAGATGTTGACCTTCATGGGTATGGAAGTTGATTCATATATTGAAAATATAAAGCAAATATAGAAGCATGAACAAAGGGGCCTATTTGCACATTTAACCAAGTAATAATAGGCATTGAATCTAAAATTATATTAATACTCAATAGAAAAAAGAGAAAGTTATGCACAGATCTCACGATTCGGATGAAACCAATTCCTTGACCACCCTTTGGCTGGAGAGAGACTTAGACGAAGAGAATCATGCTTGCATACATTCTATAAATTTAAAAGAAAATTTTTGTAACTTGGTGTGTTGTCATCACAAATTTTGCTCATTGTAAAAATATATAAATACTCAATAGAAAAAGAGGAGAAAGTTATGCACAGATCTCACAATTCGGATAAAACCAATTCCTTGACCACCCTTTGGCTGGAGAGAGAGACTTAGAAGAAGAGAATCATGCTTGCATATACTCTAAATTTAAAAGAAAAATTTTGTAACTTGGAGTGTTGTAATCACAAATTTTGCTCATTTTAAATTATTAGAAGCATAGTTGTAATTTGTTTCTTCAGTATTGTTTTCATTCCTTTGGTATTGCAAAATTGTATAATTCTTCTCCTTTGTTTGAACTCATTTTTCCAACACTAAACTGTCTATTCTTTTCTTACCTTGTTACTGACTTGGTGGTCATTTTCCATGCTTGACAGTGGTAATTATTCAATTTCCAGTAGGGTGCATCATGAATTGATTGATTGATACTGTTTGTGTGTGAAAACTTAGTGATGGCTATTGCTTAATTTTCAGGAGGCAGCATAAGTCTTACATTAATGCAAATGAAAAGAAACACGAGGAGTTCAAAATCTCAGTTGTTGAAGCAGCACGACCTTTTATGGGAGCTAGAACCGAAAGATTTGTATATGAACTACTAGTATTTCTTGCTTTGGGACTGAATGTTGAAGCTTTTGATGAATTTTACAAAGAACTCACCTGGGCTAAACACTCATGTCTCTCAAAATGAATGCGTCGATCCCTCAACTGTATTTCCCTACTTTATATATTTGATAAAGATTATGATTGAAGTAGTTTCTTCATTTTTGTTTAATAATACCTGTTTTATTTTCTTAGCAGCATAAGAAAAAGCTGTATCTATCCATTAAAGAAAAAAGAACGTTATTCAATAATCAAGAGCCAGATCCGTCAAAGTCTTTACTAGATGACTACAACAATTTCCTGTCTATTATTTAAACTGAGATTTATGATATATTCAAAGAATGACAATACCAGATTGAACAAGGAAGGTAAATTTCACACACCTCACGATAACTCTCACTGTAGAGTACTAGAGAATAGAGTATCTTCTCATTCATCAAAGATGCTTACATAAGATATATAGTTGGCTTTTATAATAATTGAGACATAATCACAACCCTTCACTAAGTTACAATCTCAGCCATACCCGTGTCTCATGACTAACAGACTTAACAACTAACCTTTTTCTGGTTCAACTGTTTATATTGCTTAACATCCCCCTCAAACTTACTGGGGCTTCCTGGACAGTAAGTTTGCGGCGATTTGTAAGAAACGTGGCTGATGGAAGTGGCTTTGTGAAGATGTTTGCAACCTGATCATAAAAGGGAACATTCCACACTTTCATAGCTTTATTCTGAACCTTTTCCCCTCAGAAGTGATAGCCTACTTCAATATGTTTGGTCTTGACATGCATAACAGGATTTGCAGCAAGTTAGTAGCATTGATTTGTCGCATAACAGCAGAGGAACTTGAGTCAAACCAACATGCAACTCAGTTAGGAGTGACTAGAGCCACTGAAGTTCTGGAACAGCATTTGCAAGAGCTCTATACTCAGCTTCAGTAGTAGATCTGGATACAACTTTTTGCTTCCCTAATGTCCATGAGATGGGATTAGTCGCAAGAAATACTATGTGACTAATGGTACTTCTATCATCTGTGCACCCAGCTCAATCCGCATCAGTATGAGCTAACAATGATATGCGTGCAGCTTTAGTGAGACAAATACCACAGTGGATAGTGCCTTTCAAGTACCTGAGTATGAGTTTGGCAGCTTGAAAGTGAACATCAGTCGGTTGATGAAAAAATTGACATAGCCTGTTTACGCTGTATGCAATAGCTGCTTTGGTTATTGCGCAGCACTGGAGAGCCACTACAATACTCATATATAGAGTTGCATCTGGCAATGGTTAATTGACCTTCATGAGCTGATAGAATCTTGGAGCTGATCATGGATGTAGTGACAGGTTTGAGATTTTGCAGACTAGCTTTATGTAGTAAGTTATTGATGTACTTCTGTTAAGACAGATGTAAGCCGTTGTGTCCCTAAGTGACCTGAACTCCCAGAAAATAGTTCAGTATACCAAGATACTTAAGCGAAAATTTTTTATGCAAGGACTTTGTCAACTCTTCAATGAGTTTTAGAGATGAGCCAGTTAGAATGATGTCATCTACATAGACGAGCAGATAGAGAATAAGACGTGCTTTAGAAAAGACAAATAGACTACTATCAGATCTTGTACAGTAGAAACCCCATTGAACAAATGCACCCTTTAAATTGAGAAATCAAGCCTTACAATGCTTTGTTCAACTTGTAGACATGTTGACGAAGCTGTGGATGCTCAAAGCCTTGTGGCTATTTCATGAAGATAGTCTCTTCAAGGTCACCATTTATGCGTTGTTTACATCGAGCTGCTTCATAGGCCAGTTGTTGGCCACTGCAATGGAAAGTACTGTACGGACAGTGGCTGGTTCTACTACAGGAGAAAATGTTTCATAATATTCCAGTCCTTGCGTTTGAGTGAACTCCTGTGCCACCAATCTGGCTTTATACCTCTCTATTTCACCAGTTGGTTTATACTTCACTTTGTAAATCCATCTACAACCCACTACTTTTGTGTTTTTAGGACAGAGAACCAAAGTCCATGTATTGTTTGCCATAAGTGCCTCATACTCTTCTTCATCGCTTCAACCCAGTGTACATGTTTAGAAGCTTGTCTATAGCTGGATGGTTCTATAGGTTAACAGATCTGTAGTTGTCATGTAAGCCTTTGGTTTGAATATCCCATTTTGGCTTCTAGCACGACTCTCCTAGGAGGTGAAGCAAGTTGTGTAGACTGATGGGACGATTCTGAGGTAGACCCTTTAGTAGAACTACTATTGCTACCCTCAGAATTACTGTTTTGTGTATCAAGAGAGCCTTCAAAGGTGTGATATTCTGAGGAGACAGAACCAGAAATGTATCCTGAAGAATTTGGAGCTTGTTCAAACCTTTTAGCAATACCAGAAGTAGGTGATATGACAGTGGCAGAAGGGGATGGAACAGATAAAACTAGTACTGTAATATGAACCAAATCACTGTGTTTCTGTAAAGGACTTTGAAACCTGCAGTTCTTATATGAAAATTCATTTTCATTAAACACCATATGTCGCAAAACATGTATCCTTCTTGTTTGCACATCCAAGCATAGATAGCCCTTGCTACATTCACTATACCCAATAAAGCAACAAGTAGATGACTTTGGCTTCTAACTCGTGTGACCTATAAGGTCTAAGATAAGGGAAACAAATGCACCCAAAAGTTCTCAACAGTGATATATCAAGCTGTTTTTGATGAAGCAAAACATAAGGAATTTTAAACTGAATACCAGCATGCGGCAATCTATTAATGAAGAATACTGCAGTTTGGACAGCATAGGGCCAATACTTTGTAGACATCCCTGCTGTAGTAAGCATAGCTAAAGCAATTTCTATAACATGTCGATTCTTCCTCTCAACTCTTCCATTTTGCTATGGCGTATATGGACAAGAAAATTGATGACGAATTCCCTTTTTGTGAGATGTGGAGTAACACTGTAAATTCCTTGCCATTATCAGACTGTAAAACCTTAATCTTGGTATCAAATTGTCTTTTTGTCAACAATTGAAACTAAGTAAATGCTTTTGTTGACTATGTAAATAGTATTAAGTATAGATTACTGTGATTACAGCTGATTATAGGGATAGTACTAATCTAGGATTTTTATTTATTTGTTTCCTAATTTATTCATGATCTCTACTGTTTTACCTTAGACTCTCATAAATATGCACAATATTCATATTACTTTTCTCTACATGGTATCTAGAGCTGGTTCAGCTTTCTAGGTGTTCTTTTTCCCGTTCTTGTGCAACTGGGGAAGGAGTGAACTACATTTTAGTTTGGTGGATTAGGGTTCAACTTTTTAGCATTTCAATTGGGCTTTGCATCTCACAGGCCTTCCAGCCTACTCAAACCTCGTTGGCTACTCTTCTGACATTGGTCCCACTTTGGTACAGTGTCGTGTGACTGCACATGCACCTTCTTCATTTTCTGCTTCAGCTCTGCCTTGCTGGCGCATGAGTGCACATGGTCACTGTCTCCACCTCTACTTCCATTAACGGCCTCCCTACCACTTCACTAACCTCTTTCTGGTGGTTTGAACCCCATCCTAGTATCTTTGTCTAATTCCCTATACTCTATTTGGCTTCATTTTATTTGGTTTTGTTTGGCTTTTATCTTGTTCTACTTGGCCACCCTTTGGACTTGTTGTCTCCATCTGTTTTTGGTAGATTTTTTTAGCTACTGCAATTTGGTTTCACTAGCTGTTTGGTTCTTCCTATCTCTCTTGTTTTCTATTGCAATTTGGCTACTTGATTGGTGCTCTTTGCCTCTTGATTCTCTTTGGTATTGTTTTTGGACTCTATGCGTTCTTGTTTCCCCTCATGGCTGACAAGAAACATGCCTTTGCTACTAAGTTGCTTCCGATTACTACCTAGATCACTGACTGACTATATGTAACACCTTATTTTAACTTTTATAAATATAAAAACACCTTCCGTTGATCTCAATTCAATAGGGAAATTGAAAATTTGAAGTAAGGGTTTCAAGTGGACAGTTTTCAGACTTTGACAGCTTACTGTCTTGTTTTGTAAAATATGGAAACATAGTGTATAAATGTCCAAAAATCATGAAAAACTCCAGTTTACAAGTTACATATGTTGAGAACATGTGGTAAAATTTTCATACAAAATCTCATTGGTTTGATGGGTCAATTAAGCAAAGTTTGTGCACTGTCTTGTTTACTTGTAAAAATCCTGAGGGGTAACTTTGAAAAATTTTCTATATTAAATGGCTAAACCAAATCTCTTGAAAAGTTTCAGGGATGAAATATAGTGTTTCATGAGCTTGGAAGAATAATTTCATGTAATTATCTCGTGGTTTGAAGGTACTAGTAATTCATTATTTCAAGCTGGCCAGAAAACAGAATTTCAGCACAAGGTACACTAGTCTATATTTATCATCTTTAGGAGTTACATGAGCACATAATATACATGGACTAAATATCCAATTCAAAGTGCTCTAGATATGATTCAAATTACATCACATAATCCTCAAAAATTCATTACATAAAGGTCATCACTAATCAACATAGAAAACAGCCAGCATCCACATTTAATCTTGAGTTACCTCCTTGGGTTGTTCGCCTGTATAAAGTCATCAATACTAATAATATGAGAAATCAAGAATTTCCCAGTAGTTAGTCCATTCAAACAAGGTTAAAGGATGACATAAACTGAAAGTAAATTGGAGAAGTTATAAAGAAAGAGGCATAACTAAGCTTAGGGATTCTTATGGACATCATACATGGGTTGGTGCTCCCTTTTTGGTACCACTGCTTGTTCATAGGATGAGGCATATTTAGTTCTCCCTTTTTGGCACTAATCACCCATATGAGGCAGTCATACATCATTCTTTCCATTTTGGCATACCCCTAACTCATGGTTACACAACTTTCTCCACACTCTTCCCATAACATCTTGTGGATTTGCATACTTCCATCCAAGGCAGATATATGTGGCACCCAACCAACATAAAAACAGCCAACAAGCATCCATTCAAATACACAAGATAACATTAAATTCCAATACACAAGTGACAAGAAATAACAATAGCAAGAAGTGCAGAATTTTTAGCATACAAAGAAAACCACAACCTATGCTTGAATTAAACCAACTACCTTTTATCTTCAATTCCTTCTTGGACAGCTCAAGGGTTTATCTTCTAGGGTCTCTATGGCAGCTTCCCCTTCTCTTTTGATGCTATTTAAATGGTTGATTCAAGTGGTTGAAGTGGCAACAACACCAAGGCTTCACACACAAGCTTTTTCCTCTCTTACATGCCTTGCTCCTCTTTTCTCCCTTTTATTTTCTTTTCTTTCCCCCCTTGCAGCCCTTGCCTTGCCGCCTCCCCCTGGTCTGGAATTTTTTAAATTTTTCTTCATTTATTACTTGCACAAATATCATAGAAGTATACATACAAGTCATGACTAGTGTCACCATTCCATTGGTTGGCACTTTGACCAACTCAAAGCAAACCTTGGAGGCCTAGGGCAAGGTGAGTGGCGTGAACCTTAAGGGGATGGGCTGCTGCCTTCTTGGTTCCCTTAGGGCTAGGTCCTTTTAGTGCAATTAGCTTAATCTAGTTCCCTCATTCCATTTCAACTAGTTGTTTCCTACTTTTGGTTATTTATGAATGTGCAACCACTTATCAAAATCTTGTTCAATTTAGTCTTTATGAATAAAATAACATAATTTTAATTACACATGTTCATGCAAAGTATTAAATTCTACTTGTCACAAACATGCACATATGCTTGCTCACATGAATTTGTAAATATGACTAACATAACAACATACATATAAGCCATTCAATTCAAAAGATTCAATTAGGGGATGCTTTGAACATGCATATAAGTATGGATGATGCACATGTAATCTTACATATGGCTCAATTAGGGAATGTTACACTATAAGCTCACTAGTTCAAATTACTTTGATTGGGGTAAGATAATATGGGTCTACTTACGCAATTTTCAAAAGGGTGCTCATCTAACTTTTGATCCTCCTATCAATGACACATGTGAGCAATGATTGGAAGATGATGCGAGATTATTTTTGTAGATTTGGAATTCTATTGATGCGGAGGTGCTCCCTTTGGTTTCCCACTGTGAGTATGTTAAAGAACTCATGGATTATCTTGACTTCTTGCACTGTGGGCGGAGCAATATCTCTTGCATCTATAGTGTGTGCAAGTCTTTCCACCAGAATGAGCAGCAAGATTAATGTATGCATGCCTATGTTGAAGTTTAAAAGGCTATATAAGGAGCTTAACTCTTCTCCCTATCAGTTCCATTGTGAAAGCTATGCACTCTCGATATGAACAAATTGTGGTTATGAGTATTTTGATAAGCTTGAAGCCTAAACATGAGTCGCTTCACTCTTAGATCCTGTATGAATCTGTTATTCCACCCTTGCATGAAACACTTGCCAGAGCTCTTTGGCTTGGTATTGAGGATTCTCAGTCCCCTCATAGTGCCCTTGTTAGTAGTGGGAGCTCTCATGGTTGTTCTCATGTTGGCTCTCAGGGTGGCTCTTGTGGTGGAGGGGTAATTATGGTGACTACCATGGCCAATCTTTTGAAGAAACTAAGTGTTTCTATTGTCATGAGATCAGACACATTAAATACAAATGTTCGAAGTTGTAGGCCAGGAACTAGAAGGGTCCATCTGCTCATGTTGCCTCTAACCAAACTGTCATTATTTTGGCCGAAGAGTATGCTCGATTGTCTGCCAATCCTTCTACCCCTTTTGTTGCCTTTGCCGAGACAAGTAACTCTATTACATGTCTTCTTTCTTTCGCCTCCAAATGGGTCATTGATTCTGGTGCCACAAATCACATGATAGGTACCGTCATCTTTTTCTACTCTTCACCCTTTCACCCCTACTTCCCATGTTACGGTAGCTAATGGGTCAATTTCTAGAGTACTTGGTTCTAGCACTATTAGCTTAACATCTTCACTATCTTTTCAATCTGTGTTGAGTTTACCTAAACTCTCATTCAATTTACTTTCTATCAGCAAAATCATTTGAGCCTTGAATTATAGTGTCTTATTTTATCCCGATTCTTGTGTTTTTCAGGATCTTTTGACAAAGCTAATCCTTGGTAGAGGGTGTGAATCTGCTAGACTCTATTTTTTTATCCTCTAACATTAGAGTCCATGATCTGCTCCAATTTGTTGTCTCCTTTCGAAGCGCATTGCCAATTGGGTCATCCCTTCCTCAAGAGTCTCAAGACACCATGTCCACAATTTCATAGTTTGTCATCTTTAGATTGTGAGTCTTGTCAGTTTGCCAAACATCATTGTACATCTCTTCGTCTCAATAAGTGGGTTGTGTACCCATTTATGCTAGTCCATTTTGATGTTTGGGGTCCGACTTATTACCTCTCAAACTGGTTTTAAGTACTTTGATACCTTTGTTGATGATTATTCTCACATCATCACTTGGTTATATTTGATGAAAAATGTTTTGAAGTTTTTACTCATTTCTATTCCCTTTATGTTGAAGTCAAAACATAGTTTAATGTTTCTATTCAGACCTTGCATAGTGATAATGTAACAAAATATATGTCTATTTTTTTTTATGCCAACATGCTTTAGAATGAGATTCTTCATGAGTCTTCTTGTGCTAACATAGTAGCTCATAATGGTGTAACTAAATGAAAGAATTGGCCTCTCCTGGAGGTTGCCCGAGCTCTTGTTTCCAAACAAACCCCTTTTCCTTGTTGAGCCTCACATATTTGGTTGTACTTGTTTTGCTCGAGATCACAGGCCTTAGGTAATTAAGTTGGCCCTCAAGTCTCTTAAGTGTGTCTTTCTCGAGTACTCCCGCCTTTAGAAAGGGTATCATTGTCTTTCTTTACACTACATTGTTATGTTATTTCTCTAGATGTCACATTCTATGAACATATCTCATTTTTTCTAGTTGCTACCTTTACTACCTAGGGGGAGCACAATGAGGATCATTTGTTGGTCTATACGTCTAACTCTGATCCTTTTACAAAGATTTCAATTCTAGGTCTAGTCCCATTACCACCTTGACCACCCATTATCTACCAATGGTGTCAACATCCCATTCCAGAGACTACAAATTCATGCCCTTTGCCACCTGCACTGCCAAAAAATCTGCCCTTGAGTGATCTTGTGCTTAACCAGTTGTCAGATCCTCTTGACTTGCCAATTGCCCTTCGGAAAGGTAAACGTTCTTACATCTACCTTATTGCTTCCTTTGTTTCTTATTGTCATCTTTCTGCTCCTTCATCCTCCTTTGCTGCCATACTAGATCCATCACCGTTCTTAAGACTATTTGTGAGGCTTTGACCCATTTTGGTTGGCGTGCTGCTATGGTCAAAGAAATGTATGTCCTTGATTGTAATGACACTTGGGCACTAATAGATTTACTTGTCGGCAAGAAAGCTATTGGGTGCAAATGGGTTCTTACTGTCAATTTAATTCGGACAACTTTGTGGCTAGACTAAAAGCCCATCTTGTGGATAAGGGGTATGCTCAGACATATGGTATTGGCTATTCTAAGACCTTCTCTCCAGTTGCCAAGCTCATTTCTGTTTGGTTACTTATCCTCTTGGCAGCCACCTTTGATTGGCCCTTGCATCATATGAATGTTAAGAATGCCTTCCTCCATGGTTCTCTTCAAGAGGAAGTGTACATGGAGTAACCTCCTTGCTTCGTCGCTCAGGGAGAGTATGGGAAAGTGTGCCATTGTAAGAAATCTTTGTATGGCATAAAATAGAGTCCTCATATTTAGTTTAGGAAATGCACATAGATAGTCTTGCAATTTTGGGATGGAGAAATACAAGTTTGATCATATAGTGTTTCATAGACGTTCCAAAGAGGGTATTATTCTCCTTGTTATGTATGTGGATGATGTAGTGATCACTAGGGACGATGGTGTTGATATCTCAAAATTGAAAGAATTTCTCTAGTCACATTTCCAAACAAAGGATCTTGAACCACTCATATACTTTTTAAGCTAACAAAAAAGACTATAGAGGGAGAGACATAAAATATTGAGTTTGAACTTGAGCAAGCTAAAGTGAAAAAAGAGAACTCTATGAATAAGAGAAGAGAAGAATATCTAGAGAAGTATAATACCCCAAGACTAGGCACAAAGCTCCCTTTCCCTCAAAGATTTTGGAAGAAAAATCATGAACAAATTTTATGAGGCCCTAGCTTAGATGCCCACATATGCTAAGTTTATGAAAGATATCCTGGCCAACAAGAGGAAGCTGGAAGTAGAGAAAGTAATGCTCATTGAGGGGTGTTCAACAATTATTTAGAAAAAAACTTATAGTAAAGAAGAATGATCTTGGTAGCTTTACTGTTCCTTACAACATTGAGAATATAGATGTAGGGAGAGCTTTATGTGACTTAAGGGCCAACATTAATTTAATGCCCTTATCCATGTTTGAGAAGCTAGGAATTAGAGACGTCAAACCCACCAGTATGACTTTCCAATTAACAGATAGGTCCCTCAACCCCTATGGTGTGGTAGAAAATGTGTTGGTTAAAGTAGACAAGTTTATCTCCCCTGTTGATTTCGTGGTATTCAACATTGTGGAAGACATAGAAATTTCTCTCATCCTGGGTAGATCTTTCTTGGCAACTGGAAGAGAACTAAATGACATGGCCATAGGAGAGTTGAAACTCAGAGTGCATGATGAATAAGTAACTTTTAAAAATTTTGATTCTATGAAACACCATGATGAGGTAGATAGTTGTTTAAGAATTGATGTTATTGATGAATGTGTAACTAAAACTTTTGAAGAAAATATCTATCATTTACCTCTTGAGAAAGTTTTGACATATTCTAACTGCTTTGATGTTTTGCAAGAAAAAGAAACTATAGAGTATATGGCTATGTTAGAATCCTTACCTGTTTATCAATCACAGCCTAAGTCTACAGTTTAGATTGCTAAAGTAGAGTTAGAAGAACAGACCACTTCTTCCCCTAGGTTGAAATTGAAGCCTTTACCTGACCATTTGAAGTATGCCTTTTTGGGAGAGGGTGAGAGTTACTTAGTGATAGTGAACTCTTCTTTGATAGCTGTGGAAGAAGACAAATTTTTGAAAGCTATGAGAGAGCATAAAGGAGCCATAGGATGGACTATTGAGGATTTGAAAAGTATTAGCCCTACTATTTGTACCCATAGGATCTTTATGGAATAAGAACATAAACCTGTAGTGCAACCTCAGAGGAGACTGAACCCCACTATGAGAAAGGTTGTGAGAAAAGAAGTAGTCAAGTTGTTAGATGTTGGGATTATCTTTCTCTCCAAAGTAGTAGCCGACTTATGTGCTAAATTTGTAGTAGGCCCGTAGTACCAAAAAGGTGCTTTGTTCCCTCTTATTATGAGGACACTGGATCCATAGAGTAGGAAATTAATTAGTATTAGTGGGGTAATTTTATCTGTACCCCTCCTGGGATAGTTTTGATAGTCACGGAATTCATTGCCAATGGAAAAGATCAGAGGAATCACACCATTTATTTGAAAGGGCATTGGTTAGCTTTTGATAGAACCTCGATCAACCATATCTATAGTTTATCGGACATTGGAGAGTGTGAGTACTTTTAATGGAGGAGGCACATTGGCATTCACTTTAGGCAACTAGTACACTTTTAGCTGGCCTTGGTACTAAGTGGAAATTTACACCAAATGAGGCCCCGAAGCATTTCAACAAGATAGGGTTATCCATGGTGGGTAAGGCATGGCAATCATTTATTAATGCCCGTTTGATGCCTACTCAGCATATGAGCACCATTGACTTAATCAAGCAGTTCTCCTTTATGCTATCCTATAGGGTTGGTCCACTGATGTGGGCAGACTGATACATAAGGCCATCCTTCATTTTATCGAGCATACCCCAACTATGGGCTGCCATTTCCCATACTTGATCACTAGGATATGTTTTGCAGCAAGAGTTCCAATGTTAGAGAATGAGGACATAGTCCCATTACGGTTTGCTCTTTCTTATGAGTTGCTTTCTAGCCTAATTGATGGGTTGGGAGCTAAGGGGTCGGAAAGGTTCTCACACTAGCCAATGTGGACGATGAAGAAAGTAAGCATGTATATGATGAGGGACACACTGACGATAAGTTAAGCGAGCAACAACCTCATACGCCAGCATTCCCACCCTAGTGGGGATGGGTCATCTACTAGCAGGGGTACTCAACGCAGCCTTGGCCATTGGCTAGTTAATTAGATGGAAGCTTTACAAGTAAGACAACTTGCCTTCACTACTCAGTTAAAGGAGCAACAGGCACTCCTACTTTCTACGAGGGATGAGCAAAGAGCATTCTTTATTGAGTTTTGAGCCTTGGATAGACACCACACCCCATTGGCCCAGTTGTCTGTGCCTCCTAGCACTACTGATGATGAGGGCGATGATGAGTTTGTCGATGCTGTAGCCACCCCTGACTCAAATGTTGACTAGTGCCCCACTATCTGAGAGTCCCCTTCTCTTTCTTTATTTTATGTTTATTTGCATTAGGCACAATGCTGTGTTTTAAGTTTGGGAGGTTACATATGTATGTTTGTTCAGTGATTTTAACTTGAGTACTTTTTTATTTGTAGATTTTGTGTGCATACTTTTCTATTCTTAGATTTCTTAATAGTAGTTGAGTTTTTCTTTTCTCTTTATTCAAAAAACCACCAAAATTAGATTGAAAACCTTGGGCCAATGATATAACTGAGCATGCCTAATCAATCATTGAGCACTAAAGACTTGTCTTTCATGTAAACGATAAGTTCTAACTCCAAAGATTTGTTTTTCATTTTTGGAATCAAAACTTATCATTTACATGAAAGACAAGTCTTTAGTGCTCAATGGTTGATTAAGCATGCTCAGTTATATCATTGGCTCAAGGTTTTCAATCTAGTTTTGTTTTATTTTATTTTATTTTTTTGCATAAAGAGAAAAGAAAAACTCAACTACTACTAAGAAATCTAAGAATAGAAAAAGTATGCACACACAAAAGCTACAAATAGAAAAAGCACTTGAGCTAAAATCACTTAACAAACATGCTTATGTACCCCCCCCCCAACTTAAAACATAGCATTGTCCCCAATGCAAATAAACATAAAATAAAGAAAGAGAAGGAAACTCCCTGGATAGTGAGGCACTAGTCAGCATCTAAGTCAGGGGTGGCTGCAGCATTGACAAATGATGAGTGTAAATTATATAGACATTTTGGCATGAATTCCCTTGCATTTAAGTCCCAAATTAATATAGATTAAGGTGCTTTTAATGTCATTTTACTATTATACAGGAACCAAGCACCAAAAGGAGCCAAAGCAAGAAAATCCAGCATTTCATCCAAGCTGGGGCGTCGTGGCGCCCTTACCCTGGTGCCCTATCCCATAACCAAGACTGCCAATGCTACCAATCAGCGCCGTGGCTCCCAGAAGTCACGCCGTGGTGCCCTGGAGACTTCCTGAAGCAAATCTGAAGAGTTCCAAGCTAAGTGGACTTCCGGGAAGTAGTGTCTTACAAGGATTAGGACTCTCAAGCCTAGAAGACTCTCCAGAATCATTATTCAAGTAGGATTGAAGTCTTGGAAGTATGCAGCCATTTGGAATCCTAATTCAAGCATGATTGGGAATGATTTTTGTGGCTACAGTTATAATCCAACTAAGAGTCCTAATTCAAGTAAAACTCTACTTAGAATCCTAGTTGGAGTGGAACTAAAAGAGATATGCAGTCATAGGAATTAAATTCTCAAGAATCCTAGTTTGAGTGGGATTGAAGTTGTCAAGCCTTACTAGAATTTAATGTCCTAATTAGAGTATGATTAGGAGTGACTTTGTAATTAAAGTTGTAATTTATCTAAGAGTCATAATTCAAATAGGACTAGGAAGAGGATTGTTCTAAATAGAATCCTAATTAAAGTATAATTAGGATTACATTATAACTAAGAATTGTAATGCTACTTAGAGTCCTAGAATGAGTCTAACTAGGAATGGAGGGATTATAAATAGGAAGGAGGGCTGAGAAGCAAACGATCCATTCGACCACCACGCAGAAGCAAGGAGAGCAAGGAGCAAGGCATTTCATTTACCCCATATAATTCTATTCATGTTTTCTTTCTTTTATGTTATGTGTTTAGGTTACACTATGTGTAACTAATTTCTTTTCTAGAAGCTAGGATGTAGCCTAATTTCTTGTATAGACATGATTGATGATGTTATGACAATTTCATCTTTTATTCAATTGAGGTTTAATTTTTTGCACTTCACTCTCGACTTTTCTGGCCAATTAGTTGGGGGAAATTTGTGGATTTTTTATGAGACCGACCGGAAATTAGTTAATCTAGACCACGAGAGTTAAATCCATAGTGGAGATGAGAACAGACTAGTACCGAGGACCCTGTGTAGTCACATGAGAATTAGGGCGTTCCCCTAACCTCCTTAAAGGGATGTCCACAAAACTTAATGCAATTATAGTTGCTACAACTCGCACAAAACAGTAGCAGGGTTGGTAATTGTAATTAGATTTGATCTGACCTAATACCAAGGCTGATTAATTAAATTAGGGAATCCTAGCTAGCAATTGATAAATGTGGAAGGTCATAACTGAATCATGAAAGTCTATACAAAGGAATTGTGGTGAAATCTGAATCCCTAGGCTTTTATTCCTTATTTTCTCTCCAAGCATTCTTCATATGTTTCTCTTATTTTCATGCTGTTTTATTTTGCTGTTATCACTCTTATTATCTGCTTGAGCAATATTGGAGTTATACTACTCTGGTAATCAATCACAATCCCTTGGGTACGATAACCCCCGGAGTACTTGCTCACTACACCGATAGTGTATACTTGCACTGTTTCATGTAACGTCCCAGGTCTCACCCCGCAGTCTCACCGTACCTTCGTATGCGGTCTCACCTGGCAACATTACTTATAGGACTTCTTACCCCCCTTGTAAGTTTTTGCCTTTCGCAGCTCTCGAACCCGGTACCTGGGGGTAAGTACTTAGATTCATAGAGAGCTGCTACCATTAGGTCTAATGGTAGCAGCTCTCTATGAATCTAAGTACTTACCCCCAGGTACCGGGTTCGAGAGCTGCGAAAGGCAAAAACTTACAAGGGGGTAAGAAGTCCTATGAGTGATGTTGCCAGGTGAGACTGCCGGGTGAGACCGCATACGAAGGTACGGTGAGACCGCGGGGTGAGACTTGGGACGTTACATTTCACACATCACATATTATTCCATATATATACATCCATTCACGCCACACCCACACACTAAATCTATCCATTTGTGACACTCACTAAGGAGCAATCAACAAACTCATCAACACCCTCATCATCAACAGCGTTAGGAGGCACAGGCATTTAGGCCAACGTGGTGTGACAACTATCCAAGGCTCGAAAATAAACAAAGAATGCTCTCTACTCACCCCTCATAGAAAGTAGGAGTGCCCATTGCTCCTCCAACTAAGTAGTGAAGGTAGTTTGCCTTACTTGCAAGGCTTCCATCTGATTGGCCAACTGACAAACAAGGCTGCATTGAGTACCCTTTCTAGTAGATGACCCTTCCCCACTAGGGTGGGAATATTGTGGCCCATAAGGCTGTCACTCGCTTGACCTACTATTGGTGTACTCCTCATCATCTATGTAATTACTCTCTTCATTGTCCTTGTCATCTTGTGCGGGGACCTCTCCCAGTCCATCAATCAAGCTAAAGAGCAGCTCACGAGAAAGAGCAGACTATAATGGGAGTATGTCCTCATTCTTTAACATAGGAACCCTTGTTGTAAAACATAGCCTAGTGATCAAGTACTGAAAAGGGCAGCCAATAGTTAGGGTATGCTCGATAAAATGGAGGATGGCCTCATGTATCACTCTGCTTACATCAATGGACCAACCCTATAGGATAGCATAAAGGAGAACTGCCCGATTATAGTCAATGGTACTCATATGCCTAGTAGGCATCAAACAGGCATTAATAAATGATTGTCATGCCTTACCCACTGATGTGCGTGAAATAGAATGGAATAAAGTGTAAGCGTACACTATCAATGTAGCTGGCAAAGTACTCTGGGATTGTCGTACCCAAGGGACTGTTAATTGATTACTGGAATACTATAACTCCAGCATTACTCAAGCGGTCAAAATATAATGATGAAAAGCAAATTAAAGTAATAGCATAAAATTAAAGACAAATAGAAGTAAGAAGATGAGTAGAAGAATTGAAGGATAAAAGCCTAGGGATTCAAATTTCACCACAATTCCTATGTATAGAATTTTCTTGATTCAGTTTATGGATTCCAACTTTATTAATTACTAGCCAGGACTCCCTAATCACATCAAGCAACCTTGGCGTGAGGTCAGATCGAATCTAACTACAATTACCAACCTTGCTATATTCCTATGCGAGTTATAGTAACTATAATTGTGTTAAGTTCTGTAGACATCCCTTAGGGAGGTCTAGGGGAAATGCCCTAGTTCCCATGAGGCTATGCAGGGTCCTTGGTACATTCTTGTTCTTAGCTCCACTATGAATTTAACTTTCGTGGTCTAGATTAACTAATCGTCTCCGAGTCATAGAGAATCCATAAATTTTCCCCAACTAATTGACCAGATCAGTCAAGAGTGAAGTGCAAAAAATTAAACCTCAATTGAATAAAACATGAGGATTTCATAAAATCCTCACTTAAGTCTATACAAGGAATTGGGTTACATCTTAGCTCCTAGAAAGAAAATTAGTTACACATAGTGTAACTTGAACACATAATGCACAAGAAAGAAAACATGAATAGAAATAAAAGGGGTAGTAGAAATGCCTTGCTGGGCCATCCTCCCTCTCGTCTCCCCCTTGCCAAGCTGCCAATGATGCTTTTTTATAATATGCTTCTTCCTAATTTCAATCACACTAGGACTCTTGATAGTCTCCCTAAGTTAACTTAAACTAGGATTCTAATTAGAACAATCCTCTTCCTAGTTTTACTTGAATTATGCCTCTTAGATGAATTACAGCTTTATTTACAAAGTCATTTCTAATCTTAATCTAAATAGAGGTGGAATGAAGTGCAAGCGTACACTATCAGTGTAGTTAGCAAGTATTCTGGGGCTATCGTACCTAACGGATTGTGATTAATTACTAGAGTGTATTAACTCCAATAATGCTCAAGCGATCATAAGAGAGTGATGATAGTAATAAAACATAAAATAATACAGTAGTAAAATAAAGAGAGATAGATGAAAGATGCGTGATTGAAATTCAGTGAAGTAAGGCTTAGGGAATTCAGATTTCACCACAAGTACTTGACATAGACGTTCATGGTTTAGTTATGACTTCTATGATTATTAATTGCTAGCCAGGATTCCCTAATCTAATTGTCTTACCTTGGCGTGAGGTCAGAATAATCCTAATTACAATTACTAACCCTGCTATGGACCAGTGCGAGTTGTAATAACCATAATTGCATTAAGTTCTATGGACATCCCTTTTGGGTATTCTATAGGATCTCCCTAGCTCCCTTGTAACTACACAGAATTCTGGGTATAGACCGCCACAGAACCCTATGGATTTAACCTCCGTGGTCCAGGTTAACTAATCATCTTCCGAGTTATAGAGAACCCACATATTTCTCCTTTTTAATTGGCCAGATCAGTCAAGAGTAAGTGCAGAACATTAAACCTCAATTCAATAAAAGCTAGAATTGTCATAACATCATCAATCATGTCTATACAAGCACTTGGGCTACATCTTAGCCCCTAGATAAAAGATTAGTTACACATGATGATGAAAGAAAACATGATGATAAAATAAGAAAACATGGAATTGGTGAAGATGAGTGACGCCTTGTGGAAGGATGCCTAGAAGCTTACTTGCTACGTGGATGGATTGCTGCTCTTCCTCCTCCTCTTGTGTTCGCCCTCTTGATCTATTTATAATGTGTCTAATCCTTATTGGACTCTAAGTAGGATTCTAAATAATATTAAAGGACTAATTATAAGTGAATCATAATCCTACTTTAACTAAAGCTTTAATGGGCTTCACACTTTAAGACTTTAATCCATCTTTAAAACTCTATTCCACAGAGTCTTCTAGGTTGTGGACTTCTGATCCTTGTATGGCACAACTCCTTAGAAGTCCACTAGGCTTGGAAGTCCTTAAACTGCTCTGAAACAGGTCCTGGGCGCTACGGCGCCCATTGGCAAAGTAGGTGATTCCTTCTCTGGTATATGGCGCCACGGTGCCAATGCTTAAGCACCACGGCGCCCTTTAGCAAAATGATGAATTCTTCCATTTTGCTTCTCTTGACCTGTGTACCTGCAAAACAGTGAAATCTTATCAACAACAAGGTGTTTTTACCATAATCGGGACTTGAAATGTAAGGGAATTAAGGCTAATTAATCTATATAAAATGTAATTATCAAACTCCCCCACACTTTTCTTTTTGCTCGTCCCGAGTAAAATCAAATATAAGCATACATGCAAGATAACAAGGCTTTCACACATAACTGACTTACAAACCATATTTGGCATCAGAATTATTTCATATGGGATTTTTGGAATTCAATCATCATTTCATAATGCAGGATCATTCATTATGCAATGAAATATTCCCAAATTTCCCAAGGTAACTCTCAATGCAAAGTGATATTAGGCTCATTTCTTACTAATTGAAGTACAAAAGGAAAGTTTCCATGTAAAAGGGTGAAATAGGGTAGTCAAATCATTAAAAGTCATAGTGATGACATAATAAAGTGAATATATGCATAATAGCCACTTAAACTCTAGGGAGTGTAAGTAGTGAGGGATGAATTCTCTCTTGTAAGAATGATATTCACTCATCTCACAAGTGTTTGGAGGGTTAGAATTTCACTCAATCCAGGACAAAACCAAGAAATTTCCATAGGCTTGTTCATATATCAAATCTCTACCACTTCAACAAATTACAACACTAATCAAAGGGTCTTACGAAGGGTTAAAATGGGGCTAGGTGAAGGTGATAAAGGCTTAGGACCCACTAAGAAGGAATCATGTGAATTTAGAGTCATTCTTTATTTGACATACTCTCCAACCACTAGCTCAAATACTTCATCTTTTACTCCCTCTTTTCTTCTCTATTGTATCCCCTTTTTCTTTGGCTTCTTGGCCTTTTGACCTTTTTCTTTTCTTTTATTTTCTATCTTTTCCTGGCCCTTCTCTTTCTAATTTTTCAGAGCATTTTTCTCTTTTCTCTTTTCTTCTTTTCTTGCTCATTGCTCTTTTTTTAAGGAAGATAATCCTCATTATGAGGCTATTCTTTTCTCTCTTTTTCTCTCAACTAGGGCGGAGTCTTTACTCTCCCTGAATTCACATATTTCTTCAAAGTGTTGGTGTCCAATTGGCAGAAGAATTGAGGAATGGGAATGAGATCAGGATAGGTTGAACAGAAGGAAAGGGAAAAGCTTAAAAGGGTCAACTAGGGGGTAGCTCAGCTTTCAAGGTTCTGATGTAGGGGATAAAATTACAGACCATTCATAAATTGAATGCTCTATTTTTGCATGGTATGTGGTGATTTTTCATGGTTATCGAGTGATTACTAATCAGCTCTATCATGATCTACACTACTATCATAAACAAGCTTGAACAGATTGGCTACTAAAGAGTGAAGTTGAGGTGGAAGGTGTAACCCTAGGTGCCCTAATCATTCTAGTGTTCGTGATTTAAATGTGGTCTCAAAATGCATAACAGAACAAGTTCTAGAAAAATCAAGGATGTCCTATTCACTCACAAACAATTGCTGAGCTCTAGTAATATAGCTCTTAGGCTCAAAAGCTCACTAGGGGATAATTCATCCACTCACATTTTAGTTTCCTCCAATATCTCAGTAAACTAATACATATATAGGGAATATCAAATCAATGTGGGTTCACACATTTTCAGGGTAGGCTCAGAATTCCCAGAGGCTTTTCAATCATAAAACAGGACAGATGAAATGAGCAATCATACATTATTTCTACAATAATTGAATATTCCTCATCCCATTTAATCCGTGATAGACTATTTTCATCATGAGCCATGGTTTTTAGTCAAAAACACACAAACAATCATGCATTTATTCAAAACAGAAATTTTAAACTAAGTGTACAATCATGCAATTTATTGAAAACACACAACTAATCTACTACTCAATTAAAATTTTATTTCAACTACTAACTACTAGGCAAAATAAAATTGACTTTCCCCCACACTTAAATATTGCATTATCCTCAATGCATCAATTAATACAGAGTAAGGAAAAAGCCGACTTGGAAGGACAGCCTAGTCGTTGCCCTCAAAATCCTCTCATGAGCTTTCTTCTTCGGCTTGTGGTGGTGGAGCAGCATGTGGTGGTCGAGGGAGATGTGGGAATGGAGGTAAGCTAGTGTAGCCTACGACACCCGCTTCCAGGTATTCTTTAGCTATCTGGTACCATCGGGTGGTTGCTTCAGTGTATTGTAGCTGAAATCTATCCAGGTGTTTAGCTTGGCGGAGAGTGCAGGGTCCATAAACCCTTGTTGGTTAGGTGGTGGTGGTGCTTGTGGGGCAGGCGGAGATGGCGGCTGTGGTGGAGTGGCTGGGCCTCCTCTCAAGTCAGGTGGCTTCAGGCGAGCAAAGAATGTCTTGTTTAACATCCAGCCTGGCTCGATCATGGGCTCTGAGTGTCCCTACACAATCCAGCTTTGTAGCATAGGGCAGCTATCAAGTATGAGAATGGGAGCACCTTCTTGTGGACCATTTGTCGAATGGTCTCCAAGTGTTCTGCGATGGTGTAGCCTACATTGAACCTCCACCTGTTGTGAATGGCCCAGAGGAACTCTGCTCGCAACTTGGTGACCTCTGATGTATGCGTGGATGGGAACAAGCGGTTGACAGTAAAATGCAGCCACGTCTTGTTGATTTTGTCAAGCTCGGTCTTGGGGAAATGGTAAAATTCACCATCTCTGGTGACCCACTATGTGCCTTCAATACACAGTGTTCTTGTAATATCATTGTAATCCCCACTAGCTGCGAATGTGCTCAGCCCCATCTCTTCGGCATGTAGATTTGGGATCTCAAAAATCTCATGAATAGTGTACCAGTCAAAAGGTACCTTGTGGCCTCGCACTCAGCTTGCGTAGGGAGTTTGATATTCGAACAAATTTGCATAAAACTCCTTCACAATGTTGATTGGTGCGGGCTCCGATTGTTGAGCAAATTTTAGCCAACCTCTCCATGCCATGTGGTTGGCAATCGGAGCAAAGCAGGGCTCCGAGAGATCAATGCTAAACTCAGGTATGGTTGGCTTGTTGTCTAGCTCTTCCAAGTTATCCTCTGCCTTTTTGCTAATAAAGCAAGTGGAATCATATTCCCGCAATTGGGATGATGATGATGCCTTCCGCTTAGCCAGTCGTTTGAGAGGCATGGCATCTGCAATATTACACACAAAAAAATACCCAACATAGCACCTATTCCACTAAATAATCACAGTAAATCAGAATATCCACAATGCTCTGTTTTTTGAAAAACATTTCTATGCAAATATCTAGGTGACACTTGAAAATTCAGAGCAACAAATATGAACTAGGTATAATCAGTAATCAAATGCACCTATTTCAACCCACATGCATCCAAATTTCATACCCAATCACCCAAAAATCCCCAATTTCGGCCAAAACTCCCAAGGAAGAATGTGGATGAAATTGTTCAAATTTACACTGATTAATTAGAGTGGGTAAGCAAGAAAATACCTCTAGGAAGCCTAGGGGTGTGATTGCGAACCTTTCCTTGCCAGAAATCACCAAAAAACTTCAAGAACAGAGGAGTGAGAAAATTCAGGTTCTAGTGAGAGAAAGTGGCGAAAATTGAAGAGTTCTTCCTCAAATCTGAAGATTGTTCAGCTATATTAAAATGTAAAGGGATTGGAAAGTGTTTGAAGGTGATTTGGGGGTGATTAACTAGCAAAAATCTGAAGGAATGCGAAGGGTATGCGATTGGGTAGTTGAGAGGTTTGAAATATGAAAAGTGTGAGAATGGCGGGTTGTGAGTTTATAACTATGCTAGTGGGCGCCACGGCGCTAGGACACCGAGGGTATTTATTTTATTTTATTTTTTAAAAATTTTTTTGGCAATTGCTACAGTGATGGGAGCCGTGGCTCTGAGGGTTTGCGCCGTGGCGCCCAAAACAAGGGTATTCTCTAGAAGTTAGCGCTGTGGCGCCCAGAGTTGCTGTTTGTATCCTTTTGTGCCTGAATTGCTCTGTTCTGGCTCTATGTTGTGTCTAATACTTGTATGGCTTCAAATAATTGAATTAAAGGTCATGAGTAGTAGATAAATTGACTGAATTAACGATAAAACACACAAAAATTAAAAAGGGAAGGAAATAAAAACCAATGGGTTATCTCCCATAAGAGCTTGGTTTACAGTCCTCAGCCTGAATTTTTCAGAGATCATGGATGATCTTGAAGTCTGACAACATGCACATGATTTTCTGAACTTGTGAGGTATGGTTTCTAGCGATGACCATTTACCTTGAAGTTGTGCTTGTTGCCTTTTAGTTCAATGGCTCCGTATGGGGTTACATTAGTGACTGTATATGGTCTTGACCATTTGGATTTTAACTTATCTGGATGAAGTCTGAGCCTGGAGTTGAATAACAACACTTGTTGTCCAGGAGAAAAGTCCTTTCATGTGATCTTTTTGTCATGCCAAGCTTTGGTCCTTTCTTTGTATATGCGGCTATTTTCATATGCTTCCCTCCTGAATTCGTCTAGTGCATTGAGCTGCAGTAGGCAGTTTTGTCCAACTACATGAGGGTCGAAATTTAATAGCCTTACAACCCAATAAGCTCTATGTTCCATCTCTGCTGGCATGTGGCATTCCTTCTCGAAGACTATGTTGTATGGTGACATGCCTAGGGGGGTCTTGAAAGCTGTTCTGTATGCCCAGAGTGCATCTGTCAGCTTCACAGACTAATCTTTTCTGTTGTTGTGGACTGTTTTCTCTAATATTCTCTTCAGCTCTCTGTTAGGCACCTCTACTTGCCCACAAGTTTGTGGGTGATAAGGGGTGGTAATTTTATGCTTTACTCCATATTTCTCCAAGAGAGTTATGAGTGCTTTGTTGTAGAAGTGAGTGCCTCCATCACTTATCAATGTTCTTGGGACTCCAAATCGGGCAAATATGTTGTTTCTAAGAAATTTTTGTACCGCTTTGGAATCAGTTGTTGGAGAGGCAGCATCTTCTACCCATTTAGACACATAGTCCACTGACTAAGATGTATAAATTGCCATATGATGATGGGAATGGTCCCATGAAGTCAATGCCCCAAACATCAAATAGTTCAACTTCCAAGATTGGGTTTTGAGGCATCTCATGCTTCCTGGACAAATTCCTAGCTTTTTGACATTTATCACAACTTGTTACGAAAGATTGTGCATCTTTGAAAAGTGTGTGCCAGAAAAATCCACTCTGTAATACTTTGGTTACTGTTTTGTGAGCTGCATAGTGTCTGGCATAGCTACTTGAATGGCAGCTCTCTAAAATGGAAGAATATTCTTCTTCTAGGACACACCTTCTAATCATATGATCACTGCATCTGCGATAAAGCACAGGGTTATCCCAAAAATAGTATTTTACCTTAGATAAAAATTTCTTCCTTTGTTGATAGGTTGCTTCAGGTGGGAGTTCGTTGCTTGCTAGGTAGTTAACATAATCTGCATACCATGGATCATCATTACTTTTTTTTCTCCATCCGTTAATTGCAATTGTTTTTATGGAGAAGACTTGTTCATCAGGGAAGTGGTCTGCTACTGGGATGTTGTTCATAGTATTGCTTTCAAGTCTTGAAAGATGATATGCTATCAAGTTGTCCTTTCCCTTCTTCTCTTTGATCTCCAAATCGAATTCTTGTAATAAAAGAATCAATCTGATTAATCTTGGCTTGGCATCTTTCTTATTCAGCAAGCACTTTAATGCTACATGGTCAATGTATACTATGGTCTTGTTGCCAATGAGATAAGGTCTAAATTTGTCAAAGGCAAAGACCACAGCTAACAATTCTTTTTTTGTAGTGGCATAGTTGACTTGAGCAGGGTCAAGAGTCTTGCTTGTGTATTAAATGGCTCAGAAAGTCTTGTCTCTTGTCTGTCCCATGACAACTCCTACTGCATAGTCACTTTCATCACACATTATCTCAAAAGGTTCACCTCACTTAGGCGTGATTATGATGGGTGCAGTGACAAGAGCTTTCTTCAAGGTTTCGAATGCATTTGTGCATTCTTTTGTGAAAGAAAATTCTGCTTCCTTCAAGAGAAGGTTGCATAATGGCTTTGTGATTTTTGAGAAATCCTTGATGAATCTCCTGTAGAATCCTGCATGCCCTAGAAAGCTCCTCACTCCTTTAATTGTAGAGGGAGGGGGAAGTTTCTCAATTAGCTCCACCTTGGCTTTGTCAACCTAGATACCTTCGAATGATATCCTGTGGCTTAGAACAATGCCTTCTGTCACCATGAAGGGGCATTTTTCCCAAATCAGCACTAAATTTGTTTCTTGGCACCTTTTGAGTACTAATGACAGGTTGTGAAGGCAAGAATCAAATGAGTTCCCAAATACTGAGAAATTATCCATGAAAATCTCTATGAAATTCTCCACCATGTCAGAAAATAATGACATCATGAGCCTCTGAAATGTAGCAGGTGTATTACATAACCCAAATGGCATCTTCCTAAATGTGAAGGTACCATAAGGGCATGTAAATGTTGTCTGTTCTTGATCTTCAGGTGCTATGGCAATTTGATTATAGCCAAAGTATCTATCCAGAAAACAATAGAAGGGATACCCTGCCAGTTTGTCCAGCATCTGATCAATGAATGGTAATGGGAAGTGATATTTTCTTGTTGCTTTATTCAGCTTCCTGTAATCAATGCATACTCTCTATCCAGTCACTGTTCTGGTGGGAATTAGTTCATTGTTGTCATTTTTCATCACAGTAATTCCTCCTTTCTTTGGTACTACTTGCACAGGACTCACCCAAGAGCTGTCAGAAATTGGGTAAATTATTCTGCATCTAACCATTTTTGTACTTCTTTTCTGATTACTTCTTTCATTTGTAGATCCAGTCTTTTCTGGTGCTCTACTGAAGGCTTGAAATTCTCCTCCATGTAGATTTTGTGCATGCATAGGTTGGGACTTATGCCTTTGATGTCAGCAATGGTCCACCCTATTGCATCTTTGTTTTCTCTGAGCACTCTTAGCAATTTTTCTTCTTATTCTTTAGTCAGGGAAGCAGAAAGAATTACCGGTAAGATCTCTGAATCTCCCAAGTAGCAGTACTTTAAATGATCAGGTAATGGTTTCAGCTCCATTTTGGGTGGCTGCTCCTTTGAGGTTTCGGTTATGTCCCCTTGCTCTCCTAGTGCTTCGGCAAGCTTCTTGATGAATATTGGTGGGGTGGCTTCAAGCTGTTGAATGCATTCTTCAATATCAGGGTCCTCTTCTGGAGTCATTCCAGTTAGGCATGCTTCAAGTGGTTTTGAAAATTTTGAATTTTCCTTCACCTCTTGGATGCATTGCTCTATGAGATCTACTTTAAAATATGCTTCTTCATCAGCTGGATGCTTTAATGCCTTGAGGATGTCAAACATTACTTCTTCTTCTTGCACTCTAAGGGTCAGATTCCCCTTTTGCACATCTATCAGGGCTCTCCCAGTTGCTAGAATGGTCTTCCCAGGATGATAGGGATCTCTTGATCTTCTTCTATATCTAGTATTATGAAATCTGCAGGGAAGATGAATTTGTCAACTTTAACTAAAACATCCTCTACTATACCTCTTGGATATTTGATAGATCTGTCAGCTAGTTACAAAGATACAGTAGTAGGCTTGGTTTCTCCAATATTCAATTTTTTGTAAATCGAAAGTGGCATGAGATTTATGCTAGCTCCAAGATCACATAGTGCTTTGCTGAAATACTCCTGGCCTATCACGCATGGAATGGTGAAGCTTCCAGGGTCTTCAAGCTTCTGTGGTAGCTTCTTTTGGAGTATAGCACTGCACTCTTCAGTAAGTGCAACTGTCTCATAGTCTTGCAGTTTTCTCTTATTGGATAATATGTCTTTCATGAACTTCACATAGCTGGGCATTTGTTCCAAAGCTTGTGCAAAAGGAATGTTAATATGTAATTTTTTAAATACCTCCAGAAACTTTGCAAATTGTTTTTTCAGCTTTTGCTTTCTAAATCTATTTGGGAATAGGAGAGGTGGCTTGTATGGTGGAGGATTGTCTGGAAAAAGCTTGGATCTTGGCTTCTCCACTACCTCCTGGGTTCTGGCCTCTCCTCTGGTGTGTCTTCAGGTGCTTTTTTAGCTTCAATTTCAGCTTCTTTTTCTCATTCAGGCGTGGGTTCTTGGATAGCTTCTAGTGTCTTCCCACTTCTTAGAGTGATGGCTTTGACATCTCTTGGATTTGCTTCAGTTGTGCTTAGTAATGCACCAAGCTGCCTTGTGGTTAGAAGTTGAGTAATTTGGCCCACCTGGTTCTCCAATTGCTTGATGGAAGCATTTGTAGTCACCATGAATTGGTTGGTCTTTTCAGTTAAATCGGCTTGGGATGCTGCAAGTTTGACCATGGCATCTTCTAAATTCATTCTTGGAGGCTGTTGACGATTTTGTTGATATGTTATTTGTCCCAAATTCTTCTATGAAAAATTAGGATGATTCCTCCAACCTGGGTTGTAGGTCTTGACGTAGGGATTATTATTCACCACATAATTCACCTCTTCGGCTTCTTCTTGCATAGCCTCCATAGAATTTCCTTTGAGTAGAGTAGTGTGGAAAGAAAGTACTTGGTCTAATTTATATGCAAGTGTTGCAATTGCATCATTATCTTGAATTCCAGCTACCTTCTTCTCATTATCCCTCCTAGAGCTCCAATCAGAGGCATTTGTGGTGACCTCTTCAAGCAACTCATAAGCTTCAGCATAATCTTTGTTCAGAAAGGCTCCTCCAGCTACTGCATCTACCACGGTCTTTGTGTTAGGGCTCAATCCTCCATAGAACACTTGCATTACTAGCCAATCTTGCATTCCAGGGTGTGGACACTTCCTTAGCAGCTCCTTGAATCTCTCCCAAGCATCATAAAGAAATTCTCTGTCAAATTGATTAAAGTTAACAATCTCAATTCTCAGCTTGGTAGTCTTCGAAGGAGGGAAATATTTAGTGAGGAATTTCTATGCTAAGGAGTCCCATGTGTCAACTGAACCGGGTGGCAAAGAATTTAGCCACCTTCTTGCTCCATCTCTGAGTGAAAAAGAAAATAATCTCAGCTTAATTGCTTCTTCTGACACCCCGTTGTATTTGAATGTATCGCAGATTTCTAGAAAAGTAGAAAGATGTAGATTTGGATCCTCATTAGGTGCTCCTGAAAATTGATTATTTTGGACCATTTGAATCAGAGCTAGTTTGATCTCAAAATTGTTCACCTCTACTCCTGGATTTCGAATGCTCGACATTTCATTTTGAATCTTTGGGACAGCAAAGGTGCGAAGAGGGATGTGTCCCTCATTCGGTTGATTATTTGGTGCTGCCATCTTTTTCAGTTTTGGCTGCAAGTTCCGAACTACACTCTTTGATCTCAGATTTTTTTTGATTGTCTTTTCAATTTCTGGATCAAAAGGGAGTAAATTTCTGGATCTTGTTCTTCTCATGCACCAAAAAAAATCCTGAAAAAAAGAAGAAAAAAATTCAATGTATAACAGAAAAAAAAAAAAAAAAAGTGCTTGAGTCACTATCTTGTTAATTTCTCTAATATCAATAAAATAATTCTCGACAACGGCGCCAAAAACTTGATGTGTAGATTAGGGATGTAGAAAATAGATGAAATAGGATGTGAAATAGAGGTGGAATGAAGTGCAAGGGTACACTATCAGTGTAGCCAGCAAGTATTCTGGGGTTATCGTACCCAAGAGATTATGATTTATTACTATAGTGTATTAACTCTAATAATGCTCAAGCGATCATAAGAGAGTGATGACAACAATAAAACAGTAGTAAAATAAAGAGAGATAGATGAAAGATGCATGATTGAAATTCAGTGAAGTAAGGCCTAGGGAATTCAGATTTCACCACAAGTACTTGACATAGACGTTCATGATTCAGTTATGACTTCTACGATTATTAATTGCTAGCTAGGATTCCCTAATCTAATTATCCTACCTTGGCGTGAGGTCGGAATAATCCTAATTACAATTACCAACCCTGCTATGGACCAGTGCGAGTTGTAATAACTATAATTGTATTAAGTTCTATGGACATCCCTCTCGGGTATTCTAGAGGATCTCCCTAGCTCCCTTGTAACTACGCAGAATTTTGGGTATAGACCGTCATAGAACCCTATGGATTTAACCTCCGTGGTCTAGGTTAACTAATCATCTTCTGAGTCATAGAGAGCCCACAGATTTTTCCTTTCTATTTGGCCAGATCAGTTAAGAGTAAGTGCAGAACATTAAACCTCAATTAAATAAAAACTAGAATTGTCATAACATCATCAATCATGTCTATACAAGCACTTGGGCTACATCTTAGCCTCTGGGCTACATCTTAGCCTCTAGATAAAAGATTAGTTACACATGATGATGAAAGAAAACATGATGATAAAATAAGAAAACATGGAATTGGTGAAGATGAGTGACGCCTTGTGGAAGGATGCCTCGAAGCTTGCTTGTTGCTTGGATGGATTGCTGCTCTTCCTCTTCCTCTTGTGTTCAGCCCTCTTGATCTATTTATAATGTGTCTAATCTTTATTCGACTCTAAGTAGGATTCTAAATAATATTAAAAGACTAATTACAAGTGAATCCTAATCCTACTTTAACTAAATCTTTAATGGGCTTCACACTTTAATACTTTAATGCATCTTTAAAACTCTATTCTAGAGAGTCTTCTAGGTTGTGGACTTCTGATCCTTGTATGGCACAACTCCTCGGAAGTCCACTGGGCTTGAAAGTCCTTAAACTAATCTGAAACAGGTCCTGGGCGCCACGACGCCCATTGGCAGAATAGGTGATTGGCTCTCTGGTACATGGCACCACGGCGCCCTTTGGCAGAATGATGAATTCTTCCATTTTGCTTCTCTTGACTTGTGTACCTGCAAAATAGTGAAACCTTATCAACAACAAGGTGTTTTTACCATAATTGGGACTCGAAATGTAAGGGAATTGAGGTTAATTAATCTATATAAAATGTAATTATCAAGCGCCTTAGCGCAACATAGCAGAATTGCCATCAGGCCGTTTTCCTTTATTTGGCTTGTCTCGATGCTTGTATCCTGCAAAATAATGAAATGATATCAAAAGCACATTATTCTACTTTAATTTGGGACTTAAATGCATGGGATATCATACCAAAATATCTATATAATTTACACTCATCAAAGTCCCTTACATTTATCCTTTTGCTCGTCCCCGAGTAAAATTAAAGAGAAATAAACAAGCGAGGCAGCAAGACTTTCACACATGACTTACTAACCAAATTGGCCTTCGAATTATTTACATGGGATTCATTGGATATCAATCATCACATCACAATGCAAGATTACTTAACATCACAAGATGGATTAGTCCCAAGTCCCCAAGGTAACTCACAATAAACAATGGTTTGGGCTCAATCTCTCACTCAAGTGGGTATGAAAACTTACCATATGAAAGGGATATCAATTCATGGAAAGCCATAAGAAAGGTATAAGGTACAGAAGTAAGTGCACATGTACATAACAACTCATCAAGTTTCATGAAATTAAATGCAAAGAGGATGAATTCCCTCACATAGGTAAAGATTCACTCAATCTCTCAAGTGTTTAGAGGGTTAAGCATACACTCAAGTCAATGCAATTCAAGGTTCTTCCATAAGCTTGCTCATATATCAAATCTCCACCACTAAATAATAAACCACAAACACTAATCAAAAGGACTTTTTAAGGGTTGTAATGGGGCTTTAGGAAGGTGAAAGGAGTTAATGGTAGTGAAGTCAAGGGGTGAAATACACCAAGAAGAGACTTATGTGAATTCAAAGCTACACTTTAAGCTCAATCAAGCCTCATAACTTGCATATTTTTCTCCCTTCCTTCTCATTCTTTGTTTTTCTTGCTGTTTTTCTTTTCAATTTTTCTTTCTTCATTTTTTTTTTTTTAGTTTTCAGCTTTTTCCAGAATTTTTCTTTTTTCTCTTTTTTTTCTTTTTTTCTTCTGCACTTTGCTTTTTTTCTTAGGATTTTTTCATATCTTTTGAGGCTCTTTCTTTCCACTTTCCTAGTTACTAACTAGGAAACATTTCCATGACTTGAATTCACACAATCCTTCAAGGTGTTAGGTTCAAAATATGGTTAAATTAAGGAATAGGTTCGTGGCTTAAAATATGGTTAAAAGAATGGAAGGCTAAGCTTCAAAAAGGGGTCAACTAGTGGTGATTATGCCCACCCCTAGGTGCCCTAATCACCTTAGTGTCCATGATTCCATTGTGGTCTCAACATGCATAACAGAGCAAGTTCTAGAAAAGCCAAAAATTACATGACACACTCACAATCAATTTAAGAGCTTCAAATATGTAACTCCTATGGCTCAAAAGCTTACAATTGGCTAGTATTCATCCTCATGCATTTTCATTCATTCCATTATCAAAGTAATTATGCACACAATGGGAATAAACAATAAATGTGGGTTCAGAATTATCAAGGTTGGCTTAAAATTCCCAGAGGCTTTCCAATAATCGTTGGAATAAGAATAATGAATAATCATGCATTGCTTCCATATCAAATCAAGTTTGCACATCCCATAATATCACAAATTAAGCACAATTTTCATCATTAGCCATGGCCTTAAGTCAAAACACACAACACACAATCACACAATCATACAAAAACTAAAAATTATCATGCAAACAAAATTACTACTAATCTACTCAAACACTCAAATACTAGGCTACTCTATTATTCAACTAAATACGTGTGTCCCTCCCACACACTTAAAATTTGTTGTGTCCTTAATGCAAAATAAAAGAGTAAAGGAAAGGTTCAACCTGATAGAAGTAGCCTACTCGGAGTCGTCCATGGAGGATGATGATTTATGTTCTAGTTCTTGGGCGGTAGGTGGTGGTGGAGGCCTGGCGAAAAAAGGAAATTTTTTTATGAGGCTATGATGCCCAGATCGAGGCCATGGCACCCTGGGACTTGTATTCAAGCTGTTTTGTGCCAAAATATTCGAAATCTTGCTCCGAATTGTGCCCATAACCTGCATAGCTCTAAATAATTATTAGAGTGACTCTGAGTAACAGAAAATAATGACTTAAAGAAAGAAACAAAATTCAAAATTAAACACATAAAAGAAAGAAAGAAAAAGGAAGAAAAACTGTTGGGTTGCCTCCTAACAAGTGCTTATTTATAGTCCTTAGCCCGACTATCTTAGGTTCTTCATGGCACATCAGAGGGGTAGGGAGAAATCTTGAACTCTCCCACTCTCTTTCCTTTCTTGCTTGGGCAGCCAACTATCTTTAATATCTTCTTAAGGCAAGTTGGGAATCCAGAACAGCACCACTCTAGAATTCTCTTGCCTTTACTCTTTTAATTCTTGGCTTTCTTCTTCTTTACCTTAGGAGCAAGTTGGACAGTAGGTTGTACTAGTTTCACAGCTTTGACTTCAACTCGCTCTTCCTTTGTATTGCATGCTACAGGGTTTTCTTCAGGTGTTATTTCAACTAAGCAGGCTTCAAGTGGCACTGAGAAATTGGAAATCTGCTCCACCTTCTTGATGCATTGATCTAGATTATCCAGTTTGTAGCAGAATTCCTTATCAGGTGGGTGTTTTATTGCCTTGAGAATATTAAAGGATACCTCTTCATCTTGCACTTTCAGGGTCATATTCCCTTTCTGTACATTAATTATGGCCCTTCTAGTTGCTAAAAATGGCCTCCCCAAGATAATTGGGATCTCCTGATCTTCCTCCATGTCCAACACTACAAAATCTGCAAAGAAGATAAATTTGTCAAATTTTATAAGCACATCTTCTACTATACCTCTTGGATATTTAATTGATCTGTTTGCTAATAGCAATGATACAGTAGTGGGCTTTGCTTCTCCCAAGTTGAGCTTCTTAAATACTGAGAGTGACATGAGGTTGATATTGGCTCCTAAATCACACAATGCTTTGTGGAAGTACTCCTGGCCAATAGTGCATGGAATAGTGAAACTCCCAAGGGCTTCAAGTTTGGGCTTTGCTTATTCCCATTTTTGAACCCAACACCTTGAAGGACTATGTGAATTTGAGACATCAAATTGTTGCCTAGTTAGTAACTAGGGAAGTGGAAAGAAAGAGCCTCAAAAGATGTGAAAATCTCCCAAAGCAAAGTATAGAAAAGTCTAGAAAAAGAAAAGAAAGAATTCTGGAAAGAAACAAATTATGGAAAAAGAAAAGCTGAAAGGACAAGATTCTGCAAGCAAAAGCAAAAGAATGAAAAAGAAGGGAGAAGCAGAAAAATATGTAAGTATGAGGCTTGATAGTGGAGAATAAGTGAGCTTGAGAAAAGTATGATTGAATTCACATAATCTCTTCTTGGTGTAATTTAACCCTTGATTCCATCTCCATTAATCCTTTCTTACCTCACCTAAGCCCCATTACAACCAAAGAAAAGTCCTTTTGACTCAAGTATGCAATATATTCTAAGAGGTGGAGGTAAGACTGAAAATCAAATTTTGGTAGCTCTTGCTCTATGATTATGAACTTGAGAATGAATACCTTAAACCTAAACACTTGAGAGAATTGAGTGTAAACACATATATCCAGTCAGGATCATTCACATTATGCATTGTGAAAACTGAGATAAGAGTCTTTGCATAATGACATATCTACTTATGCTTGTGAGGTGATGACTTGCTTGACATGGTCACTTACAACTTTCAGGAGAGTTTCTTTATTTTGCTCTTAGTTTGATCGAGGATGATCAAGAGTTTAAGTGTGGGTGAATTTGTTAGGACTCAATTTAGTCACATTTCAGCCCCATATTTTCTTAGTTTAGTGGCAGATTCTTAGACTATTTCAATTGATTTAAATCACTTTTTTGATTCTTGAGTTCATATGGATGATAATATAAATTAAGCTTAATTGCATTTTTTTAACTAACATTTGTATTTTCACAAGTGATTAATTTCTAAGCATTGACAAGCCAAGCTGAAAAGAAGCAGAATGGCAATTCTGCCAAAGCTCGCCGTGGCGAGGTGAACTTGAGACTATGCTGCCAATTCTGCTAGAGCTCGCCATGGCGAGCTATCCGCTTCGCCGTGGCGAGCTGGAGAAATTCTGCACCTATTTTGAGGAGTCCTAAGCCAATTCAACTACTGGGAAGCCTTATCATACAAGGATTGAAGAATCCTAAGCTTGTAGGACTTTCTAGAAGTATGGTTCAAGTAGGATTAAAGTCTTGAAAATATAAATCCACTTAGTGTCCTAGTTAGAGTATGATTAGGAATGACTTGTACTTAGAGTTATAATTAAGAGTCATATGTTAAGTAGAACTAGGATTAGATATATTAAATAACCAAGTAGAGCTGAAAAGATTAAAGGAGAATTCTAATCTAACTCCAACACCAATAGAATTAATCTCCTTGTCAAAGAATGACTTATCAAGTGGTTAAGAAGAAGAGTTGAAGTTGGAAAAGAATTATGTTTTTCCATTGCTAGAAGAGGCCAAGGCTGAATAGGATTAGGATTTAATTCTGGATATATTTCAAGAAAGCAGATCTAGACCACACCACGCCATAACACACAACCACCATGCCACAACTGCTGCTAGATCTAGAACCACACAACAGAATCAAGAGCCACGCATCAAGAAAGAAGACATTCAACCATTGTTCCTACCGTCGAGACTCAATCTAGTATTTTCTCTTTTGTTTATTTTTGTTCAAAGTTGACCATGCTTTCAGCCTTGAATTTTGCCATATCTATTAGTATGGTAGCTTGATTTCTTTTATGCTTAGCTAGACATATCTAAGCCATGATGCCAAGTTTGTGAGATAAGTTTATGATTTTAATGTTTGATAAATTAATTTGAGTATTCTGAAATTATTTGACAGCATTGTTATTGAATCTATTTGGATCTGTTTGGAGTAGCTAACCAACCTATTTGAATGATTCATATTGTTAGCCAATTAAGTAACTCTGGAACCCTAATTAATCGACACAAGTAACAACTAGTTAATCTTAGAATTAGATTTATTAGAATAATTTTAGATCTGAATTACATAAAGCCGCTGGTGGACCTTTATGGTTTAGGTTAGATGATGTTTTCCATAGATCTTAATGCTCCAAGTTTGGTTAAATCTCATGCGCTGGTGTATTGAGGTTATTGGACTTGGTAGGTTTTTAGCTTAGACGTTCTAGTTACAAAATAAACGGTAAGGGAAGATAGGGAATTTTGTCGTACAAAGTTCTACAGTCTAGCTATTCAAAATTAATTTACCTATGTGTCAATGATCAAATTTGTGTAAATCATGGTGAGGATTTGTCGATGCTAAGCATGCTTTATTAATTCTATCACTTGATTTCCTTTAATTCACTTTTCTTTATTCTTTTTTCTTTGCTTTCTTTACATTCTGCCCAGAATTTTATTTTAATTCAGCAACATATTCAAAAACCCCCTTTTAATTTGGTTACTTCTAGTAGTATTATTTTCTTTTCTTAAGCAATCCTTTTAGATTAAATACACGCTTCCTCATGGGATCGATCCTACTTGCCCTAAACTATATTATTTTTTTAAGGGAGTAGTGAATTAATTTGTGAGACTACGACAGCTCTTACAGAATGTTAATATGAAGTTTTTTAAATACCTCCAGAAACTTGGCAAATTGCCTATCCAGCTTCTGCTTTCTAAATCTCTGAGAGAATGGAAGAGGCGGCTTGCATAGTGGAGGATTGTCTGGGAAAGGCTTAGATCTTGGCTTTTCCTTCTGCTGTGGCTCAGACCTCTTCTCTAGAATGATTTCAAATGCCTTTTCAGCTTCAGGTTCAGGCTCTTCTGCTTCTCCTTCAGGCGTGGGCTCTTGGGCAAGTTTAAGGATCTTGCCGCTTCTCAGAGAGATGGCATGGACATGCTCTCTTAGATTGGCTTCAGTGGTGTTAGGTAGTGCACCAAGCTATCTTGTGGTCAGAAATTGAGAAATTTGTTCCACCTAGTTCTCCAGTTGCTTGATTGAAGCATTGGTAGTAACCATGAATTGGTTGGTCTTTTCTGTAAGGTCTGCTTGTGATGCTGCCAGCTTGGCTATAGCTTCCTCTAGATTCATCTTTGGAGGTTGTTGTTGTTGTTGTTGGAAAAGAGGCATTCCTTGACCTTGGTTCTTCCATGAAAAATTGGGGTGATTTCTCCACCCAGGATTGTAAGTGTTGGATTAGGGATTGTTGTTCCCCAGATAGTTCACCTCCTCGGCTTCTCCTTGCATGCCTTCCATAGAATTTCCTTTGAGTAAAGTGGTTTGAAAAGAAAGTACCTGGTCCAATTTGGCTGATAATTTGGCTATTGCATCTGCGTCCTGGATACTAGCTACTTTCTTCTCAGTGTCTCTCCTAGAGCTCCAATCAGAGGCATTAGTGGTGACCTCTTCAAGTAGCTCATAGGCTTCAGTGTAATCTTTATTTAGGAAAGCTCCTCCGGCTGATGCATCTACCACAATTTTTGTATTAGAGCCCAGTCCACTATAGAATACTTGCATCACTAGCCAGTCTTGCATTCCATGGTGTGGACACTTCCTCAATAGCTCCTTGAATCTTTCCTAAGTATCATAGAGAGATTCTCTATCAAATTGTGCGAAGTTGACAATTTTAGTTCTCAGCTTGGTAGTCTTCGAAGGAGGAAAGTATTTAGTAAGAAATTTCTGGGCTAGGGAGTCCCATGTGTCAACCGAACTAAGTGGCAAAGAATTTAGCCACCTTCTTGCTCCATCTTTGAGTGAAAAAGCAAATAATCTGAGCTTGATCGCCTCCTCTAACACCCCGTTGTATTTGAATGTGTCACATATCTCAAAGAAAGTAGAGAGGTGCAGATTTGGGTCTTTATTGGGTACTCCTAAAAATTGATTATTTTGCACCATCTGAATCACAGCAGGTTTGAACTCAAAATTATTTGCTTCTACTACTGGACTTTGAATGCTAGACATAGCGTTTTGGATTTTCAGGACAACAAAGGTCCTAAGAGGTATATGCCCTTCATTCTGATGGTTGTTAGGTGCTACCATCTTCTCTAAACCTGGCTACAAATTTCTGACTACCTTCCTCTCTTTTCGACTTCTTCTAATGGTCTTTTCAATTTCTGGATCAAGAGGAAGTAGAGTATGCTTCATGCACTAGAAAATTCACCTGAAAATAACAGTGATTAAAATACCAAAATAAAAGTTTTTGCTTGAGTTAACACCTCGTTAGTTCCTCCAATATCAATTGGCATAGTCCCCAACAACGGTGCCAAAAACTTGATGTGTGTGAAATATAATGGAATAATGTGCAAAGCGTACACTATCAATGTAGCTAGCAAAGTACTCCTAGGTTGTCGTACCCAAGGGACTATTAATTGATTACTGGAATACTATAACTCCAGCATTACTCAAGCGGTTAAAATATAATGATGAAAAGCAAATTAAAATAACAGCATAAAAGTAAAGACAAATAGAAGTAAGAAGATGAGTAGAAGAATTGAAGGATAAAAGCCTAGGGATTCAGATTTCACCACAATTCCTATGTACAGACTTTTCTTGATTCAGTTTATGGATTCCAGCTTTATCAATTGCTAGCCAGGGCTCCCTAATCACATCAATCAGCCTTAGTGTGAGGTCAGATCAAATCTAACTACAATTACTAACCCTGCTATATTCCTATGCTAATTGTAGTAATTATAATTGCATTAAGTTCTGTGGACATCCCTTAGGGAGGTCTAGGGGAAATGCCCTAGTTCCCATGCGGCTATGCAGGGTCCTTGGTACATTCCTATCCTCAGCTCCACTATGGATTTAACTTTCGTGGTCTAGATTAACTAATCATCTCCCGAGTCCTAGAGAACCCACAAATTTCCCCTAATTAATTAGTTAGATCAGTCAAGAGTGAAGTGCAGAAAATTAAACCTCAATTGAATAAAACATGAAGATTTCATAAAATCCTCAATCAATTCTATACAAGGAATTGGGCTACATCTTAGCTCCTAGAAAGAAAATTAGTTACACAGTGTAACTTGAAACACATAATGCACAAGAAAGGAAACATGAATAGAAATAAAAGGGGTAGTAGAAACGCCTTGCTGATCCTTCCTCTTTCTCGTCTCCCCTTTGCCAAGCTGCCAATGATGCTTATTTATAATATGCTTCTTCCTAATTTCACTCACACTAGGACTATTGATAGTCTCCCTAAGTTTACTCAAACTAGGATTCTAATTAGAACAATCCTCATCCTAGTTTTACTTGAATTAGGACTCTTAGAAGAATTACAACTTATTTATAAAGTCATTCCTAATCTTAATCTAACTAGGATACCAAGTAGCTTCATGCTTCCAAGACTCCAATTTTACTCAAACATGGACTCTGGAGAGTCTTCTTGGTTTGGGAATCCTAATCCTTGCATGACACGGCTTCCCAAAAGTTCACTCGGCTTGGAACTCTTCAATTTCGCTCAAGAACTAGTCCAAGGCGCCACAACGTGCAATGGCAGAATGCATCTTAGTCCTCTCTAGTACCTAGCGCCACGGCTCTGGGACATGGGCGCCACGGCGCAGCATGGCAGAATTGCCATCAAGCAGTTTTCCTTCATTTGGCTTGTCTCAATGCTTGTATCCTACAAAATAATGAAATAATATCAAAAGCACCTTGTTCTACTTTAATTTGGGACTGAAATGCAAAGGAAATCATACCAAAATATCTATATAATTTACACTCATCACCCACCATGGATAACCCTATCTTGCTGAAACGCTTTGAAGCCTCGTTTGGTGTAAGTTGCCGCTTAGTACCAAGGCTAGCTAAAAAGTGTGCCAGCTACCTAAAGTGAATGCCAATGTGCCTCCTCCGCTGAAAGTACTCACACTCTTCAATGTTTGCCAACCCAAGAAATGGTTGATTGAGGTTCTATCAAAAGCTACCCAATGCCCCCTCACATAAATGGTGTGGTTCCTCTGATCTTTTATATTGGCAAAGAATTCCTTGACTGCCAAAGCTATCCCAGGATCAATGGTGCAGATAAAATTACCCCACTGATGCTGATTGATTTCATGCTCTATGGATCTAGTTTACTGATAATAAGGGGGAACAAAGCACCTTTATGGTACTAGGGGTCTAGTTGCAAATTTATCACGTAAGTTGGCTGCTACTTTGGAGTGAAAGATATGGGGCTCATACTGCAGCTATTATTCCTGTGGAGGAGGATTAGGCTGTTACCTACTAGAACCAGCTTGCGGTCTTTTAGGGCCCATCAAGAGAGCACCTACCAAAAAAATTCAAATAATACAGAGAGAATTCAAATATACTAAGCAAATATTAAAAAAAGAAGCAAGATGTAAGCACCCAACATTAACACTGATTGTCTACTCAAATTCCAGTTCCTTATGGATTCCATGTAAGCTAAAAATACTCTCAGTGATCAATAGAAGTCCCAAAAAAAAATACACATGCAGTAACAATACACCCAAAGAAATGATAAAATGGAGAGTTAACCTAGTCCATACTAAAGTTACAGCCAAGTCATCCCCATTTTTCACAGTAACAGCAGTGTGTGGGAACTAGCCCACCAACACGTTCCAAAGTCTCCAATTAAGCTATAGAGAAAAGAGAAAAAATTGGAACAAACTCACCCAAGTGATGCTTCATGTTAGTTGAAGTGTGGGGATTAACCAAGTGTGAAATGTCCTCCAATGCAACCTAGAAGCATGTCCATGTAAGCTTCATTGACCAAAAATGGGTGAAATAAGGGGGGAAGTATGATGATGGGTGGTTGTGGTTGGAAGAGATTAGGATGAGAAATGGGTGAAATAAGGGGGGTTGAAGCTTTGGCTATGGAGCTAGGGTTTCGGGTTAAAGAGAAGAGGATATGGGACAAGGGAGATGGCGAGGGTCATGAACTACCACTTTTGTTTTGAGTTTTTTTTGTTTTTTAAAAAATATTGTTTAATTATTTTTTCTTTTGTAAAACATTGTGACAGACTTGTAGGCTTGCCCGCGTGTCATGACATGACCAGCTTGCCATGTTGTGACACATAGAGATGAGTGCACTCCGCTTGCTTCTTTTGTTCATGTATGTCATGAGACACATAGGTGCATGTCACGACACACAGAGAAGGTGACATGCTTGTATTGATCTTCTCCCTCCCATGTTGAGATGCACACTTGGCATGTTAGGGCACACAGAAAACCGTGCCTTTTATCAGTTGTTCAATGTCATCTCATCTTCAAGGCTCCACCAATTTTATTTTTTTTTTATTTTTTGCATGACACAAGAATTAAGCTTGAGTAAATTTCTAAAGTCCTAAAAATAATTTAATATTAGCTAAAAACACGCAAAGAAAAATAAAATTACAAAGTGAACTGAAATAAGTAAATGAGCTAGGTAAGAAAATTTGGTTGCCTCCCAATTAGCATTTAGTTTATCCTCATTAGCCCAACTATCTCAGTATTTCCAAGCGGTAGCTTGTGGGATTTGTGTAATTCCTATCAAGTGTACAAGGTTGCACAAGTAGAATAAAAGAGAGTAAGAGTTATCATTCTTAGGGATTTGCAAATTAATTACTAACTGTATTTTTGAACTATTATCCAAGCGATCGATATTGTGAATAGGCAAATAAATAACACAACTAAGTTGAAAGAAATGTAATAGAAATTCAATGATAGAAAACCTAGGTTTGGGGTTTCACCTAGAATGCTGCAATCTTATGAAAAAATTCTCTATACAAAATTCTACTGATTTTCTATGAATGTCAAATTTCCTTATTTGTTAAGACCCAATTCTTTGGTGAACTAGCCCTCTTTCTCTAAATCAATTACCCAATCCCTTATCATAATTCAATTAAAAAAATGATTCAATTCTATAGAATTCCTTAAAACCACTGTAATTCGCATTTACTTATTCCTAGCTTTCGCTCAAATTACAATAACTATCTCAAAAAGCTAATTTATAAACCCATATTCCTATGCAATTGATAGTCTACTAATCAATTTTATAGGTGGCCAATTCATATAAAACATTAAGAACAAAGATAACTACTCATAGAATTGAATAAAAATTGCATAAATAATTTCTTCTGTTGTGGCACAGGAACCCAAGACTCCAAAGTCGAAATTCTCTAATTCCAAGTGCTAGAATGATCCTCCAATTTTTCTCTAATTGCATCTTGACCTCAAATCTATTCAAAATAGCTTGATTTGCACAAAATTTCAACTACCATTGCACTTCATCACATTACCTTGCAAAATAGCAAAATTATACCAAATGAGGACCAAATCTATCGAAATGGGATTCAAATTTCATCAAATAAGAAGAGAAAACACATAATAAATCACAACTAACAAAGCTCCTCCATCTAACTCTGTTACTCAAACTTGACGATGGTAGCTAATGTGTCCGTTTACTGATGAGGTGGACCATTAATTGCCATGTGAGACCACTCAAGTACATGTTGACATGAAGATTATTTTTTAAAAATGAAACAAAAACTTAAACACACCCACCCTTTGTTGTTTTCATTAAAACATTAAAAAGAACACACCCACTCCAGTCATTTTGATGCATGCCGCCAAGCTTCTAGGTAGAACTGAGTGAACTCAACCTGGTAAGATCCAAGAACGCGAGCTGAGCGGTTGCAGATTAAGAATCTAGTTCTAGTGCTGGTGCTTCCTTGATCAGTTAATCCAACGAAGACTTCCTCATTCGACATTTCTACTTCTTGCTTTGGATTGATGTTGTTATGTTGTTTATGGTCCTTTTGACCAAAAGAGAGAGAGAATAAAGGAAATGACGAACTCTGCATTTGTTTATTATAGTGGTGAAGAATATATCCATTATATTGGGTTGGGAACGTTTCTTTGGGATTAGGAATGCCGGCAGGGGATCGGATTATCCCTTGACACAGGAGTAGAGGGATTTTACAGAGAAGAGGACTTCAATGATGTTGCACCCGAGCTCCATTGCTCATGGCTGGAGCCATTACCACCACCCATGCTCGAGTTTGAACAAAACTCGCTTCCACTGATGGATATTGCTGCAGAATTTGGCTATGGAGGTTGCAATGTGTTTCCTCTTTCACGAGGCCCCATATTTAGATGAGAGTTAGGGCATTGAATTTTACCCTTTTATTAGTCTTTCTTCTAAACGACAAAGAGTGAGTGTGCTTAGGTTTTTTTATTTAAAATATTACACACCAGCATGTATCTGAGTGGTCCCATGTGAAGATTGACGGTCCACCTCGTCACTAAACAGACGCGTCAGTTTGGGTAGGGGTCAATATGGAACATTTTAAATAAGTGAGGGTTTGTATGATAACTTTAGAAGATGAGAGTTATTTTTAAACTAGTGATCAAATGTGAGGAAATGAAACAATATTTTACTCTTCAATCATGCATATCAATCAAACAATGATTTACTAGTAAATTAACTCATCCTTTATTCTTTTTTCCTTTCCAAAAAAGATAGAATAATAAAAACAAAATTGTAATGAAAAGAGAAAAGCGTCCATTGTCTAATGAATAGGACGGAGGTCTTCAAAATCTTTGGTATAGGTTCAAATCTTATTGGAAACAATTTATTTGTATACAATTTATATGGATATAATATATATATAAATTATGAATTAAATTTCTGTATTAACAAAGCAAGCAAGGAACAAATGCATAATTTCAGTGGTCATTAATTAATATGATTAAAATATATAAAAAAATTTTGCTTTCATTATAAATAGTATAATTAATTTTTTAAATAAATAAACATATTATTTACTATATGAATAAATTAAAATAAATTTTATAGTATACGATGAATAAAAATAAATTATTTACTACAAATGAAAATTTAAATATTTAATTAATTACCATATATTTGATAAAGGAAATAAACTATTTTATTTTATTATAAATACAAAATAAATCATTTTTTAATAACTAAATAAGGGTCCATTTGGATTAATTTTTAATTTTAAATTCTAAATCAAATCTACGTATTTAGAGGGAGAGGTGATGAGATTTTTTTTTTTTTAGTAATATACATTAACTTTCAACTAAGTTTTTACAACTTGAAATTAGAAATTAAATTTATTTTTTAAAAAATAAAATTTAATTGTTTTGAAAATAAGTATAAAAATAAAACAACTCCATTTTTATAGTTTAGAAACACTCTATTCTAATTGTATTTATAAGAACATAAAACTAAAAACCACTTCAAGTATGACCTAAGTTTATTTTATTGTTCGGGACATTAAACCAAAAGTGAGCCAATTTGGATCATATGTAATCTCCTAGAGCACCACTATATAAGTCTTGATAAAAATAGAACATGAAACATAATGGGATTACTAAGATGGACATAATGTGATCGCGAAATAATGTATATTAATGTGGTAAAGCATAATGCAAAGATTCCTCATGTTTATTGAAGTATATAATATCCTTTTAGAAATTGTAAAACAGATGACATAAATTTCGCAACATCCTTAAAGTATTCATTCATTTTTATTTTAAAATATTTATTTAATTATGTATATATTAAATATTTATATTTTCATTAACAGTAAATATTTTACTTTTATTTATGTACTATACAATTTATTTATTCTTTTCATATATTAAATATTTTTTATTTATTTTAAATTCTTAATTCTATTAATAATAAAACAAAAATAATTTATTTATTTTAATCATAATAATTAATTAGCTAATTATTTTTATTTTTATTTATGCATTAAAAAGACAAATAATATGGAAAGTAAAAAAAAAAAAGAAAAAGAAGGTATAACTTTCCGTTCAACTTATAAGAAAAAAACAATAAAAAGTATTTGTCAAAAGTCTCACCACAGTGACACACTTTTGCCAAAATTCATGTCACCATGGCGAGACTTTTGATAAATATGGTATATTGTGGTATATAGTTTTTGATTTGGTATATATTAGTAATATTTTTTTAAAATGTGCATATTTTGGTACAAACAAATTACAAATTAAGTGTACAATATTTTAATTAAAATGAAGAATAAAGATGTTTTAAATTTTTGAAATAATTTCAAATTTGCATAAATATTTATTTTAAGAAATTTTATACACATTATGATTTTCTCTGTTCCGTGCTAACTCAAACTTTTCAAAGAGAATGACAACCTATTTGATGCGTTGACTCATTTGATTTCCTTTTCATGTCACATCTTAGGGCCCATTTGGTACGCATGAAAGGAAAGGGAGGGAAACGAATGCACTTTACTTTCCCTCGTTTTACACTATTTGGTAGCTCTAAGGTAAAGGAAAGTCCATTCCTTCAGGATACGACTTTCCATCACTTTGAGACTATAACTTTCTTTTTAAATTAGAAGGAAAGTCAGAGAAAGAAAAAGAAAAAAATTTTCATTTACAAAAATTTTTAAATTATAAAATTAAAATTACATTATATAACTTTGTATATTGATCAAGTTTAAGTTTTTATATTATAAAATTAAAATTAAATTTGTATATAAATTATGAAATTATATTATAAGATTAAAAATTATAATTATAATTATAAAATTACATTATAAAAGTTATTAAATTATAAAATTACCTTATAAATTTAAAATTCAAATTATATTAAAGTTTGTATATCAATCCAAGTTATACAATTAAAATTATATTATAAAAATTTAAATTTATTTTCTTATTATCAACCATGAAATTTATGGTAATTAAATTGAAAAATAAATACATTTTTTATATGTATAAATTTTAAGGGAAGGGTAAATTTATACTTATACAAAAATATATATTTCATTCTTTTAATTTTTAATGCAAATCAAACATTACAAAGGAAAGAAAATCTTTTCTTTTCCATTACATACCAAACAGACTCAACGGTCATTTTCCTTTCCGTTCATTTGGCTAATTTCTTTTCCTACTCTTTTCTTTCCTTTCATACTCTTTCATTTCTTTTCCAGCGTACCAAACGGAGCCTTAATGGGTTGCGGTTTCTATAGTTCCTAAGCCTTGTCAATAACTTGTACTTGCATTAATTTCTTTTGGTTTCAAAATTTGGTTTTGAATTCAAAACGTTGCGTCCCAAAGGGTCCTATCAATTTTGACATTAGAGTATTAGTTCAATTCAGATTATCTATCGATTTAATTTGTATAATTGAGTCTTTCGTTTGGGTTCTTTCTTTTTCTACCCATTTGTTATATATATTTCTCTTTTAAATATGTTACAAAGTGCACTAAGTCCATCTTTTCAAACCGCTCTTTTGAAACGATGGCTAATTTTTCTAGGTTTCTTTCCATGGCAGGAAAGTTGCAGTTGCAGTTGAAGATGCCTCGAAGAAGCTGTCTATAGATCTTCGTTTAGTTCATGTAGTTGCTTATGCGGAGTCTTGATTTGGTAGGAGGGTTAGGATTTAGGGATGACATACTACAATTAGAATACAACAATTGAAGGTTTTGGCAAATCCAAACTTGATTAGGGGCAAGAGTGGATCTAGGCATTAAACATTAAACTGTCCATTCAGGAAAAAAAATTATCATCATCTACTATTTACCTTGTGTGCTAAGTGTCCATACACTTATTTATCTCATGTACTTATCTCACTTTCAACTTCTCATGCATCCTCTCTTGCCCCTGTTAAATTTTGCTTCATAAACAATATCCTAGTTTTGTCGTTGATCAGGGGTCACGCAACATCATATTAAGAAAATTTGGGAGAAAGATAACAAACAAATAACTCATTACTACAAAGATACGGTTAAAACCTATCGATCACATTCAAGGACCTTCTCACTTGATGAATCAAGAAGGGCATGGAGGCACTAGCCCCCTCATTTCCCATCTTTGACCTCTCACTTGAGTTATTTCTAAATTCGTCATTCCCTACATTACTGCTTCTATCTCAGTTTATTGCTTCGAAGACTAGACCAGATATTCTGGCAAACAAGCCCAATCCAGTGAAAGGGAAACTAAACCAGACGGCTCCAAATGACAACAATGTTTCGGAACAGAATGCCAAGGAAAGATCATGTATACCACGGTAAAATGTGCAATATTCTATAAATTCACTTTAACTATGTCGAAATTTGGAGCAGATAATTTCCAACTCGCCAACACATGAGAACTACATTCTACATTAAGTGACCACAAAATTATTATTTTCTACAGATTTTTTTATTTCACACAATGAGGCTTAAAATCATCTCAATCTCTTCATCAATGTCAAAATATATTTGTTTAAAATTACTAGAACTGTGTCACGAACATGAGCAAACATAGTTTATGATGCAATTCAAAGTAATAAATTGGAGCCAAAAAGAGTTATTATTTGCATCTTGAGTGTTAGTACCCACAAGCTCTATGATCTCTAATTTTCATAATCATCTTCAATAAAAATTCAAACTTAGTCTGCATAGATACAAAAAATACCCAGAGTGCAGCACGAACAAGACAAAGAACCAAGAAAGACCACTAAACTCTATAAAACACAAAATGCCAGAATCATTCATGTTCAGAATTTTCTACAAGCTTTAAAAACATGACAATATCGATAGCAAAACAAGTAACTTCTCCAATCACACAAATTAAATCACGAGAAGGATATTTGAAACACCCACTAGCTTTCAAAAGAAGGGAGCTCTGCAGGGTATTCCTTTTCTTCTTTTTGAACGCTTTGAAGGTTCAGGAGTTTCCTCTTGTTTTTCCACAGGATTCTCCACAGAAATGAAGGGAGGAACTGAATCAATAGGTTTACTTGAAACAAGCCTGACCTGAAATGCAAATTAAAATGTTGAAAGATACTATCATAGAGTTCAATTTAAAAAAGGGGGTATGAAGTAGCAGAAAACAATAATTTGGTTTCTAGTCAAAATCAACATCACTACCTTGCCTGAAGTGGAACAGTGAGAATGTGAATAAGGTTCAGTCAACTTTCTACCACAGAGCTCACATGATGCATCATTCTCACTCATTGGCGTTGAACCATCATGAGGGAGAGGATCCAGAGAGATAACCACTTGCCGGTTGCACTTGTATGGCTGAAATCCAAAAGTGAATAAGAAACATAACATAATTTGATTTAGGCATACCAAAAAATACAAGGATTATTGTGATGTAGACAGCATATAGGCCAATCAGAGTTATCAACCAGTATGTTTACTCAACAAAATAGAGTGCAAAATAATGTGATTTAGACAGTTTTTCTGGTACCTGTTTTTCTTCAAAGCTAAGGAATAGTGAATATATAACATAAGAAGACGTTACCAAGAAAAAATAATGTTGTAAGGGACATAATTAAGATTTAGTGATATTCAGCATTGTATTATATTTACGTTTCAACTTTTCATGACACCATTATAATGATAGTATAAAAGTTGCTCATTATATGTAAACACAGAGTTATTCTCTAGGTCAAATGACATGACAAATTAGAATCTCTTCATAAATTACATATGATAAAATCAGATCATTAGTATTTTGGTCATTATAAGCTACCCTTATAACTTGTAAAAAATGCAACTGCATTTTTGAAAGCAAGTTGATGTTGTTCTGCACTTGGCTCTCCTGACACTTTACCAAACATCAAAAAGATTATTTTCACTTTATTAAGCTTCTTTAACGAGAAGAATCAACCATGGAAAATAAATTTATCTAGTCGATGATAGACCCAATCCTCCTAAAGTAAAAGCTAGTCACCTAATAACTCTATGCTGAAGACTTTTGTGAAAATGGGGAAAAAATCAAAACTAAAGAAACCAAAGGGAAAGAAAACTACTAAATACTAATAAAAATCTTGTGCCACTAAATACAAACCAAACCAACCAGTGCCAATCTGAATACTGGTGCAAACCCAAGAAACCAACCAAGTCCAAACCCCAAATCACTGAGAGTGGATGGGTACCCAAACCAAATTCAAAAGCCCCACATGCCGTCATTTCCAAACTTTGTGAGAAGAACCTAACTTATAAGGCATAAAGAAATAAAAAAAGAATATTATCACAAATACCTTGTCCACTTTTCTGGAAGAAGAAGCACTCATAATTTACTTCTTGCAAATTCAATCTGAAAAAATGGTTTGTTTGAGAACCCAAAGAATTTCAAAGAGGAGTTCTAGCTCAATTGGGTGAGTCTAACAAGTTAAGAAGCAGAATTAAAGGGAACAGCAAATCTTAAGAACTGATCATTCTGATAGAATCCTTGCTTTCAGATCTAAAGTGATCCATGCTTTTTAAGAGTAATTCAGGTGAGACTACATCGATGAAACCGAGGCGCTCACGCTAATTTTCTCTTCCCTTATTTGCTAGATTAGGACAGGTGTTTATTACGCAACGGAGTTCATCCGTTTCATGGCTCAAAAAAATTGTCATTTGCTGAATTCAGTTTCATCTTTATGACCTTAATTGCTTTTTTCTTTTTTCCCATAAAAAGATAGCATAAATCCAGATATATTTATTAAGATGGAGAGTACAAGTGTAACAGGTGACACTTTCATGCAACCAATTCCGACAATTGGCAAAAACATTTTATGAGTTACATTGATTTTCTCAGCAAATTTGAGCCTTATCATAGGAAACCAACTGGGAGAGCACATATTTTATTCAAAAATTAGCCCGAATTTCAGTTCTGATGAATGAAATACCAGTGCATCACAAACATTTGGTTTTCCAATAACAAAAGCAGTTCTTTTCTCTTCCCCAATAGAAATAGAAGATCCAGACAAATCTCAACAAATTTACCAACTGGAACCCTAAAGCTTCTCTGCAAGTCTAATTTACATGGAAATTCGTACCTATTATTGCACATACAAAATGAATTGCTTTTTTTTTTTTTTTTTTTAACAATTCAACATTTACAATTACATATAATTTATCCATATTTCTTCCATATTCATTTTACTTGTAACATTCAAACAAAGATTTCAAGATTTATGTTGCAATTTCTTACCCATGCCAAAATGCAAGTACAGTTTGAGAACCACCGCGATTTTTCTCCATTCCTGTCTGCTAATTTGCAATGCCTAGACAAAATAATAGAATCAAGCATGAATAGGTTGAGAAAAACTCAAATATAGAATAGATTAAGAAGAATAGTCAAAAATAAAATAAAATAAAAACTAAAAGCTACCTTATGCTCAGCTTGTGCAGCAACTACCATTGAAACTCCATTGAGGAATACGGGGACGGAAAGAAAAGCGAAACAGAATGAATAAAGGAGTTGAGAAAGGGACGATACAGAAAGGATTTGCAATCGACAATCTCTGAGATTTGTTTTTCCGGTGCGAATCGTCGGTTTCTGTAGAAGAAATGGAAAAAGAGTAAAAGATGGCCAAGAGTATGACCTAAACCAACGGTAGCCCAAATCCAAAAGGGGTTCTTTTAAAACACCCCACCGAATTTTTCCCACACCCCCAAAAAACTAAAATTCCTAAAATAACATATCACCTTTGAACATTTTACACACCTCATTTTATCTCTTTAAGGGATGTTTAGTAGAAGGATCTTTTTTCTAAAGTCTCGGGAATCTTAACCTTGAATTTTTTGCTTTTTGTATTTAGTATGAATTTTTTAAAAAATAAAATCCCAAGAAACATATTTTTTGGGATTATTTTTTTAATATAAATTTTATTAAAAAGAACCTCACAAAAGGGGTAAGATTCTAGTTTCCCAACCTTCTAAAGACATTTTCAAAAAGTTTTTCATGGATGAGAAAAGCTAACAAAACACATTTTAAAAATATCATAATTCATTAATCTTATTTATATTTTTCATAATGCATGAATCATGAGATTAAAAAATGAATTTGTCTACCAAATACCCCCTAAAAAGTTTAAAACTTCCTCTCTTACACCATCAAGAACCGCTCTCTTCTACACTCCCATAAAAAGTTTAGAATTTTGATGTTTTAAGTAAGGATTTACTGTTGTTTTAGTTTAGGTGGAGCATTTTTGCACTATTTTTCGGCTCTTAGGTGTGCAAGAACATGTGAGATTTTGAGTTGTTCATTTTTTTTTCTATCATTTTGTGTTATGGATTTTGAGAAATAATGGAAATTTGTAATTATATATAAGATTTATCATGGATTTTAAAATTCTGTAGTTATAAATAAATAGCTTACATACTTTGAACACAGTTTTTTAATATATGATAATATTTGAAAGTTATAGGGATGTTTCATCTTCAAAATCCATATCAAAAGAGCAATTTTGTGCTATAGATTTTGATAAATCTATAACTGTAATCCTCAGCTCAACATAACGGTATTATGGATTATAAATGTGTGTGGTTATTACTATTCACAATTATGGATTTTGTTATTCCACAATAAAATAAAAATAAAAATCACACACCCTTCAAACTCACGATTGGTGTTGATTGGTGTTTTGTGCTTTTTTTTTTTTTTTGTGATATTTTCACCTTGCATGCTTTTGAATTACAGGAAACTCAGTGATTTCAACAAAATAACAAAAACTTGATAATTACTAAGAAAACGAACTAAACTTACTCTACTTATGTGGTGAGCCATGCAATATGTCCTACTTGGGCTGGGTGTGAGAAATTGTAAGTTTTGGTGTGTGGCTGTGTGCTACTAGAAAAGGGAAGTGCAGTGAACAATGTTGGTGTGTAAGAAATTTGATGGCAGGGTGTGAGAATTTTTTTAGGGAAGAAAAGTCATTTTGGGGATTTTAGTTTTTTGGGTATGGGAAAAGATATTTGGGGTGTTTTAAAAGAATTCCCAATCCAAAAATAGAATGAATGGGTTTGTTTGGCCCATCTCATCATGGCCATTTCTTTTCGCAGATACCAATTTTTTTTAAAAGCACATCCCTCCACCATTTTTTTTTCTCCCAAAACTAGACTTGCAACTTTGACTAAAAAAACACAAATACACATCCTAGACCCTTATTGAAATGCACACACACAACAATAAACTGAGTTTTTGGAAAACCCAAAGGAGGATCAACCACCGACGATGATTCCAAGCAAGTCTTTTGGCAAAAAAAAAAAAAAAAGAACTTACTTCATGTTCAAGGGTAAGTCTCAGATGTATTGATTGGTTAGAGAGTTGTGTTCTTAGGTTGGATGGGTCTTTAAGTTGAACTTGCCTCAAAGGGAACATGCAGGCAAGAAAACATGGGTCAAGTTCTACACCTCCGACGCTCAAGTCAGTATCTTAGTCAAGATAAAATTCTCAAGGATTATGGTTTTGATAAGTTACGTATCTCTTTAATGACGACGCCTATTTATAGTGTAGTCACAAGTTCCCAAGAGCTTAGAGACGTAAATTCCAACTCAAAATCATAGCTTCAAGTGACAAAGAAAATTCAAAATAAAATGGAAATCAAGAGCTAAGTGAGAAAGTGTTTACCTTTAGTGATCTTAGAATGAGAATGGAAGAGAAACCCTTGGAATCTTTCAAAACAACTCCAAATGGAGTGAAAGTATGGGGGTAGACTGAAAGTGGTAGGGAGACTGTGGTGGAAAACTTGCCCTAGAGACCATTCCCTTAGTAGCTCAAAAATGAAAAAAATGCGTGGTGAAATAGTGAAGAAATGGTGGAAGAAGCAAGTGGGTAGATGGATTTGTGGAAGAAATTGGAGAAAAATGTTAGGTTTTGGTGAAATCTAGAGGGGGAAAAAGGGGTAGAGTGAGAGGGAGATGGAAGGAATAGGAGAAATGGGGAAAGAAGAAGAAAAGTGGTAGTGGGGGTGGCATGAAAGTACATGTCCGATGCACTTTCATTGGAGAAGGAGAAACATGATTTCGAAAAAGTACATGCCCCATGTACTCAAGTGCACCCCCATGTACTTGTAAAGTGACTCAAGTGTGTTTTCTTTTTGTAAAAAGTGACTAAGTACATGGGTCACCTGGAAAAAGTACAACCCCCGTGTAATGGGAGGCATATCTCATTGCTCGAAAGTATGTGAGTCCTAGAATAAAAGTACATGCCCACAAGTATTGGGGTCTATATCTTTCTGTCAAGCCTTCAAAATAAGAAATTAAAGTAAGTGGGGCCAAAATAAAGTGCATGGGCCATGTATTGGGAGGTGTATCTCACTACCTAAAAGTACATGTGCACTTCTTACGTACTAGGGTGTGCACTTTTATGCTTGAGGATCTCTTAACGCACAAGTTATGAAAACACAACTCTAAGATCACCACATCAAATCAAATCAAAATTTCCTCAAATCCTTGATAAAATTCCCAAGAAAAAACTCACAAAATTCATGCAAATACCACCACCAACATCTCAACTCTCAAAAATCAAAAAACTAACAACCAAAACTTGAGTTGCCTCCCAATAAGCGCCTTTGTTTAATATCGTTCGCTCAATATTTATGTTCAAGTGACCTTGGCTGGGAAGGAATGGAGATTGAGTACCTCCCCCTCCTTTGTCTAAACACTCCCATCAACATACAACTCAAGTTTATGACCATTAACCTTGGAAATCCCCTTCTCCACATATGTTATCTCTTTTTGTTTTATAAGGGTCTCTCTTGTCAAGCAAAGTCTTGGTCCTCTCCTTTTTCTTGGTGCTCTTCTTGGGAATCTTGGCGTCATCACGCCACTCATCCAGCTCACTAAGCTGTAGTTTCCTTTCTTCACCTTCACAAGAACTCTTGATTGCACTGTTGGTTTCCAACCTTGTCATTTGGTCAACCATCAAAGGGTCACCATCATTAGCCTTTGCAGGCTTCACACAATGTTTCTTCAAGAAGTTAGAAGAGCTAGCATCTTGCAAACTATCAATAGCAAAAGAGTGAATTACATCGACATAATGACAAGAATGGTCTAAGTCAAGAGATTTCTTCATGATATTAGAAATTTTAAAAACAAATTCCTCATCCCTACTCTTTAGCATTTACTTTCCCTCACTAACATCTATGATAGCTCTAGCAGTGGCTAAAAAGGGTCAGCCTGATATCAATGGGACTTCAATATCCTCATCTATGTCAAGAATAAAAAAGTCAACTAGGAAAATAAAGTTATAAACTTTTATCAAGACATCCTCTATGATGCCTCTAGGGTACCTAACCAACTTATTAACTAATTGAGTATTCATTCTAATTGGTTTAGGCTCCCTAGTCTTAGTTTTTTTAAAAACTTTGTAAGGCATTAAATTAATGCTAGCTCCTAAATCTACTAGTGCCTTATCAAAAGATATACCACCAACAAAACAAGGAAGAGTGAAACTCTTTGGATCTTTCAAGTTTTTTGGCATTTGCCCCACTTGATTTTCCAAATTGTGGATGGAAGCTTGTTGATTTCTTAAGGTAGTCTCAATGGATTGGAAGCAAGCTTATGAGGTTTATATAAATTTAGTCATGAGCTCCTCCAAATTGGGCTTCTTCTTAGGAGGAGGATGATAGGAGGTGGGTTGGATTTTTGTTGTTGTGAATTGTTACCACCCATGAGAAATTAGGGTAATTTCTCCACCCTAGATTGTATGAGTTGCTGTAGGGGTTATAGGACTGCCTATTACCAATGAAATTGGAGTGCTCCTCAATAGTCGATTGGCACTCATGATTTAGGTGTCCACCCCCACACAAGTCACATTGCACTACTAAAACTATTTGCTGAGCAAGTTTCCACCCATCAATCTTTCTATTAAGAACTTCAACTTGCTAGGACAGAGCAAAAAATAGAGTCTATAACATAAGACCCAGCTACCTTAGGTACTTTGGACCGAGTAGAACTCCACTGATAGTTATTCATAACCATCTCCTCAGTCAATCCTTGACCGGCCCTACAAGTCTTGCTATTTAGAGTACCACTAGTTGTTGCATTTATCATCTGTCTAGTGGCAAGATTCAAGTCATTATAAAAGGTTTCGAGTTGAAGCCACTTTGGTAAACATGGTGTGGACATTTCCTTAACAACTCTATAAACCTCTCCCATGTATCAAAAAGTGTCTCAGACTCAGTCTAAGTGAAGGAAGAGATGTCATTCCTCAACTTAGCTATTTTAATAGGAGGGAAGTACTTAGCCAAAAATTTCTCCAACATTTGGTCCCAAATTTAGATAGACACCCTAGGAAGAGAATTTAACCATTACTTAGCCCAACCTCTCAGAGAAAATTGGAATAGCCTCAATCTAATGGCATCATCTGTCACCCCAATAATCTTAAAAGTATCACAAATCTCTAAGAAATTAGCTATATAAGCATTTAGATCATGATCTTGGAGCCCATCAAATTGAACCAATTGTTTCACCATTTAAATCACATTAGGTTTTATCTCAAAATTTCCTTAGATGTTTAGTCGGACTATGCTAGATTGTGCATCGACTATTGTTGTTCTATGATAGTAGGACATAGTCCTATTTGCCTCTTGTTCATCCATGGTGTCCTCTTTAGTGTGCTCTTCACAATCCTTTGAGGTTGCACTTTGAGAAAAATTACTTTCCTCTAAATCTTTCACTATACTTTCTTCCCTCTTTTAATCCTTATCAAATCCTTCTCTAAGGCTCTCCTTCAACTAGAGTGATGGGTTTCCTCTTATCATGCACCAATTAAATCCTACAGTGCAAAAGAAAGAGAAGAAGTAAAGTTAAAAGAAATGTAAACAACAGAAAACAACTACAACTAAAAAATCTAAAGAAGCATGAAAATTAATGTAAATAAACTAAGAAAAACAAACAACTAAATTAGTAAAAATAAAAGACTAGTCTTATAGCACTAAGTGCCTCTAATAGCTTTATCTCCGGCAATGGTGCCAAAAACTTGATATTTTGCCAGTAAAAACAATGGACTATAATAGCTAAGGTCAAAATAGACAAGAGCGCTTATCAAAACTATAGTATAGCAGGTGAGTATCAAGTATCGTTTTCCACAAGGATTGAAATTAGATTAACTTAGAAGCAAATTAAACTCGTCAAATAAGAATAATCAAAAATCATGATAAAAGTAATTGCAAAAATGTAAAATTGACAAATTGAAGTAAAGCGAGTGTGGAATTAATCAAGAGAAGCTAATTGTCGCAAACACAAGAAACCAAAGTGTAGAATCCCCTATGAGTCTCATTAAACATTGAATTTCTCAGCTAGTTAAGTTTACTAGTCATTTGGGCTGCGGGAATCCTAAATTAAGCTACTATCCCCCTTGAGATTACTAACTCCTAACCCTAGGTTGATTAATTAGAATCTCTTCCTAATTAAAACCCCAAAGTCACGTTAATTTGTGATTAGTGAATTCTTCTATTAGGTTTGACCCCAATATAGAGAATTTATGTCATCTTAGAGTTCTCTATGTCTTGTTTGGTTTCTTCATTTTCCTTTCATTTTCTCTTTGTTATTTTGATGTTTTCACACTAAATCCCTAGTACCCAAGTGGGTTGAGCTTATGAACAAATTTGTGTTATTGATATTTCATCAATCTATGTTTCATTTACCGTTATTTGAGGTCTAGTCGTGCATTTTTACTATTTTCATGAATGGGTGTGTCCAGAATGCTTATTCTTGATTGGTTCCACTATTTGAGATTGAGGAATCCATCTAACAGAGTATGCCAAGGCATAATTGGAAGGAGTTCCATGCAATCTTAGAGATAGGACAACATAAATCCTCCATATTGGGGTCAAACCCAATAGGAATTCACTAATCACCAATTAATGCCAACTTAGGGGTTTTAATTAGGAAAGGATTCTAATTAATCAACCGAAGGTTAGGAGTTAATAGTCTCAAGAGGGATATTGGCTCAATTTAGGAATTTTCGCAGCTTGAATGACTAGTAAACAGAACTAGATGAGAAAGTCAATGCACAATGAAGTTTATAGGGGATTCTACATTTGGGTACACTTCATTCATTCCGATTGTTGTGTTTGCAACATTTAGCTTCTCTTGGTTGATTCCATAACTTGCTTTATTTTAATTTGCTAATTTTACATTCTTGCAATTGATTTCATCATGGTTCTCAATTATTTCTTAGTGACTAGCCTAATTTACTTCTAAGTCAATCTAATGCCAATCTTTGTAGAAAATGATACTTGGCACATAACTGCTATACTATAGTCTTAATAAGTGTACTTGCCTAATTTGATCGTAGCTATAGTCAATTGTTTTGAAGTTTATAGGCAAAGAGATCAAAATGAAATGGTAACTATTTATAGTGGAAGAAGGAATTATGTGAGTAGTGTAACACCTTATTTTAACTCTTATATTGATGAAAACACCTTTCATTTGACTCAATTCAATAAGGCAAATACCAATTAGAAGTTTAAGTCTCAATTGGACAGCTTACTGGTTTAGACAGCTTGCTGCGCTGTTCTTGTAAAATATGAAAATGTGACATGTAAATGTCAGAAAATCATGAAAAGCTTCATATTACAAGTTTAATGTGTCTAGATCATGTGGTAAAAATTTCATACAAAATTTCGTTGGTTTGGTGGGTTAATTAAGCAAAGTTTGCACACTGCCCTGTGTACTACGAGAACACTATTTTGCTATTTTGGAAAATCATTTGGGCATGAAATTGTGCTTCAATTGCTACAAAAATTGGTATGGATGAAATTCAATACGTCAAATACTTGTTGTAAAACTTTTAAGTTAAAACTCAGGGTTTAAAGCACCTTACTTAATTTATCCTCTTAACTGCTAGAAAACCCATTTTAGGGTTATTGTATACACTTGAGCAGAACAATTTTTCCTCTTCCATCTATTCAGTTCATCTCTCATTTATGAACATAGCAATACATCCTTATACATCAAATATTCAACTAAAAAAAATAATTATACATTAATTATGTATTTTACAAATTAAATCACAACCACACTCTATTTGAAGCTTCGCAACCACCCTTGGTGTTTCTCCACCTAGAAATCATTGATATTCCCACAAAAAGGATATGAGACTTCAAGTCTCAGTAGCTAATGAGTCCATTAGTAAATACACATGACTATTACAAGTCATTGATCTCATTAAATGGCATAGGAATGCAAAGAAAACACCATGATGCACATAATAGCACATAATCACTTAGAACCACTTCCTTGGCAGCTCTAAGCATCATAGCATGATATTCCTTTTGAATACCATTTAAACACAGCAAAGAAGATAGATAATAGCATACCATAAACACTCACACCCATAGGCAACTACATGGCATGCAAGAAGAGGTTAAAGGAGTCATTAGCTATCTCAACTCCTAGCTTTGTTTCTCTTCTTTCTTTTCTACTCTTCCTCCTTTCCTCTGCAGCTCCTCTATTTCTTTCCAGCAAGCTGCCGACCTCCTGCCCTCTCTTCCCCCTTTTATTTATTTGCTTTTTGTCTAATTTATTTTCTATAATTATTTCCTTTAATTAATTAATATCATGGGTAATTAAGGACAAGTGTGGCTTGATGATTGGTTGTCTCCATTGACTTACCACTCCCTAACTGACTTACCCATGCTTCAGCTGCACAAGTCTTCAGCTGAACTCCTTCTTGTGCAAGCCTCACCAAATATCATACAAAAATATCAAATTGCAGTTATCATACTATGGCATTTTGTCAAGCTATGATTGGTGGGAGTGTCCCCTCTCTAATTACAAAGTTTCCAGAGGCTACAAGCATGCAAGTGGCGTGGGGCTTGGGGAAAGGGGCTGCTGCCCTCTTGGCTTGATTAGGTCCCTCCAATGTAATTAGCCTAGTCTAGTTTCCCTCATTCCATTTCAACTAATTGTTTCATACTTTCATTATTTACAAGTGTGCTACTAGTTATCTAAATCTTATTCAATTAGGTCCTCATGAATAAAAATAACATGATTTCATTCACACATGCTCATGCAAGATATCAAATTTCTATTTGCCACAAACATGCACATATGCTTACTCACATAAGAATGTAAATGTAATTAGTATAACCACATACATATAAGAAATTCAACTTAAGAAATTCAATTAGAGAATGCCTTGTACATGCTTCTAAATAAGAATAATACACATATACACTTGCATAATTATTCAATTAGGGGATGTTACATTATATCATCCTCATACATATCCTTAATATTCTCATACTTCACATTTGCATTTAGCAAACATACCACTAATTAAATTATTCTAATGTAGATTTATATTCTTCTCTTAGAAAATTTGGCATGTTACAAGTAGCACATGAGTGAGAAAATATCTTGTCTCTAGGGCTAAAGTGACAGGTGATGATTGGTTGAGGACTTAGTTCTTGTCTCCTTTGTCTATAGTACATACTTAACAAGGGAGGTGCAGTTGGAGGATTTGTCTTGTGGGCAAAATGTGGGTGAAAAGGTTAAAAAGAGGTTAATAAGGCTTCTAGAAGGTGTCAAGGGAGTTAACTTGGTATTAAGAAAGTTGACACTTGATTAAGGAAGGAGTAAGAAGGTTAACCAAGGAACACTACAAGAATGATATGCTATTATGCCACATTATCCTCATTCACTCTTTTCAAAAGACCATTGAGAGAACTCTTTGACAAACCTCTATCTCTAGCTATTCCTTAGCTAAAATGCCTACCAAACCACTTGCCTAAGGTAGTGTTCCCGCACTTAAACTTTTTCTCATAGGAGTTACTAATCCCATGCCTAATAAGTTGTTAGCTCAAGATCCCTTTGGACCTCAAGAGCAGCCTCGAGTGCATCCTAATCCTGGCCACTAAAATTGGTCTTTGGTCTGGGGGGCCTATTTAGGCACGTCACTGCCAAACCCCGGGCTTTGACATCCTTTCCCTGATGCCTCATGTTGGTTGGGACTTTCCCCTAACCTCTATTTTCCTTTAGGGAATCCTTTTCTCACGAGAACTCCTTAGAGCCTTGGAAAGTCTTATTTTATGATTGTATAAACTAAACTGATAGGTTAGGGAAGGAATTTACCTCAATGTTCCTTTATGACCCTTTTGAGCTTTCTTTATAATGAGTCTTCTTTGGGCCCATCTTGGACTTTACTATTTTGGGTTAATTTATCTTGAGAATTTAAGCCTAAAAAATTGGGTATTTACATTAGCCCTCTTATTTATTGCCAGATAATGAAATGGTGTGGGAATAAACATAAATAGATGATTGAAATCATAAATGCGAATGCCTCATAAATATGCTAAAGGAATTTAATTTGAGATTCATGACTTATACTGATCTTGGCTTAGGAAATTTCCTTGAGTTCCCTTAGGCTCCTCAACCCCCATGTCTTGATTTTGGCTTTATTCCTTTATCCTCTTTTGTGTAGGTTGATCTCATGCTTCTTCAGCCTCTTAGTTGGACTAACTTGATTTTCCTTCAACCCCCTTGTTGAGACTCCTTTATTCTCTTCAACCACTAGTTTGGGAATGTTTCCGAGGCTTGAAACTAATAATCTTGCATCAAAAATATATTTATCTAAATCTGTTTTACCTTTTACTTGAGTTCCTACTTTTATGACTTGTTCTTGTGTGCCTTTGCCTTCTTGCAGAAACAATTTTGCTAGTTCCCATATGACTTGCTTTCTCGTAGGAACAACTTTTGCTTGTTCCCATGCGGCTTTCTTTCTTGCAGGAACAACTTTGCTTATTCCTCTCTGCACCTTTTAGCCTTATTTACTTAATTGAGTCTAAGACTATGTTATAACAGCCTTTGCATCATGAATAAGTTTCTTTCTCGAAGAAAATATTCTGCATTAAAAAATTCTTGAATAAAATAAGCTTAACTTCTTTAGAAAGTATGCTTCAAAGTGTGGATAATTGTGCCAAGACTGTGAAAGGATAGTGAGGATGTGTTTCTATTATATTAGCTAACTCTAGCTCCTTTAAAAAGGTGTTTTTAAAGGCATGCTGACTGGATATGTCTAAGGGAACATGAAAGTACTATGCTAAGGAGTAAGAACTTTATAATGTCAAAGAAGGAGTTTTACTATATCTGACAACTCCCTTGATGACGCTTGAGATGAATTTCTATCTTGATTGGTCTTCTAAGCTTCATGAGCTATTGAAACTTTTGTGGCCAGCGTTTGGAATGATAATTGGGTGACCTTGAACATTACATATTTATATTATTAGTTATCAAGAAGTAAATGTAATTATGAACAAACAAATGATAATTAGGAAATTAAATGACTTATCTTTGTAATGGTGTGGAAGATGCACTTTAGATATAACTAGTTCCTTTTCTCTTTTATTCTTCTTTCTTTTCATAAGAGGTTCCTTTGTACAAAACTGGCCATCTAAGGGGAATGCCTTCTATGGCAACTACCCTTAGCTTCTTGAGTGAGACTAGTCTCTTCTACAACAACCAACTTCCTATTGTCTCATTAGGGGTTCTTTAGGCACATCGCTACCAGACCTTACCGTGGTGGATGCCACCCTCGACACCAACTCCCAACGCCTCAAAACTATGCCAACTAGGGCTTTCCCCTAACTTAGCCTTGTTGTGGAGGGTGCCTCTTTTGGCAGTCGCTCCTAGCTCCTTAAGGAGGGTGCTGTGTGAGACTTGTCTCAACTACTAGACTTAGATTAAGAGTGTGCCTTCTATGGTAGCTACTCTAAAAACTTCAAAAAAAATTTGTAACTAGGGAGTGCCTTCTTTAACATCAACCTCAAAAGCTTAGAAAAATTGTTAGCAGGCCTTCTTGGCAATAGTGCCTTAAGCTATGCATGTTTCTCATTTTCCAAAAATAGCAACTATTAGTAAAATTGTAAAATATGTAATTATTATACTAAAAGAGAAAAGTTTGAAAACGACTTAGCTGCCTATGGTGTCACAAGAGCTGAGGGAACTGCGAATTCTTTTAAGTTTGACTGGGATGAGTTCTTGGCTATCCTTAGTAGCTTCGGGAATGGTTGACTCAGGAGCTTTTTTTTTTTTTTCTTGCTTCGAAGAAATATGACCATTTTTTTTTTTTTTAATTTCTAGAGGTGTAGAGGATATCAAAGTAGTTCCTTAGTGTTGTTGATAAGGCTTCTATAGAACTATTCTTCTTTGTCACATCACTCTTTATAGACTTCTTTTGTGTAGCTTAAATTTTTTTTGGCCATCTAAGGATTGACATTCCTTCTTCTCTATTGGATACTTCAATCTATAGTTGTTCTTCGTCTTCTGCGACTTTGAGAGATACTATTGCTTGTGGGAATGTCTTCTCTAAGGAGTAGCATTCTAAAGGAATTCACTTCTGTGGTTAAAGAATTTGCTTATGTGGATATCAAGGCATTGATAGCTCGGTTATTACAAGAGTTACTAACTTTGCTTCTGTGGTTGAGGAATTTGCTTATGAGATTTTCAAAGTGTCTACAGCTTTGTTGTCAGCTTGGGAATGAGTGTAGAAGTTGGTGAATTTTCTTCCATTGTTGTCAGAATATCTGTAGCTCCCTTGACTCACGAGCTGATCCCACAAGTTACATTTTCACCCTTTTTTTCTTATTCTATTCTTCTTTCTCTCTCTCTCTCTCTTTTCTTCTTTTTTCTTCTCTCTTTTGTGTACTTTCTTCTTATATTTTGCCAAAGATATATGCTTTGTCTCAACTCTTCCTTTGTTATGATCAAGATACTTTGCTATAAGAATAACAAGTATGAAATAGTACAAGAAATGAATACAGGAGCTTCCGCGTGGATGCTGATTATGTGGGCATGCAAATGCACATAAGCATGGGAATGATTGTAAAAGAATGCTTGTACATGTGAACATGGGAATGACTGTAGAGGAATGATTGTGAGTGCATATGTATATGCTAATAGTTTGAATGATTCACATTGCAGATGCTCATAAATGTATATGATTGAACGATGATGTAGATGAAAATGAATGCTTATACTAATGCGCATGATGATGCTAATCCTCATGAAGATGCAAAAGGAAATGCATAATGTAAATAGAGGTGTAGGGATAAAACTTAGCATCTCAGAGTTGTCGACTTCAAATGCACTTGGTGACTTAAAGGAGTAGTGTTTGAACTTCTATGTTTCTTATGCTGAGGATAAACAATGTTCCTTTGGAAAATTTTCTAGCTTCATAAGAGATCTTCATGTCTTGAGATATATGTCAAGGTCTATAGAATTTTGATTTAGAATTATTTCCCTTGACTGAACTTCCTTGAGAATACTTCTCAAATATATTGAACTCCCTTTGGAATGGCGAATTCCCTTGTAAATTATTCTGAGACATAATTATGGTCTATCCATGTCTTCCTTTATTATGTTTTGCAACTCTTGGGGAGCTTTCTGAACTTTCGCTTCATATGTACTTATTACTTCTTTAACTTTCCCTCTTAGACAATTCTTAAGGGGTTTCAACTAAAGCATCTAAGGATTTCTATATTGGCTTTGAACAACTCATTCTCCTTTTGAGAATTTTTTACAGAAGGTGTTGGTGTAGTCAACTATGGATGGAGCTTTCTTGGAGCATAAGGTGAAGGCTCCCTCAAGAAGATACCTTTAAATATTCCCGTAGGTGAAACTTTTGATTGCTTCTATAAATAGCTGTCATATAGGAATGTCAGCACGTACTCCCTTGCACTACTGCTATCATTGTATTCCGGCAAGGAAATCTTTGAGATAGGAAAGGATATGATTTTGTAACTATGTCAATGAAGAGTGGCTGAAAACTCAAAGGAATATCATACTTATCTTTCCTTTGGTAACTATGTTGTCATCTAGGTTCGTTGGCTCTATAAATTTTGTTGAAGGTCATTTCAGGACTATTCCTATACTTACGAGTTTTGCTTCTATACAAACTTCATCTGTTATAGGGAAACGTCACTTCTCTACTCCTATTATGTAACTATACATTTTCTTGAGTATGTAAGACAATAATGGCATAGATTTTGTGGCTTCCTCACCATCTCATAATTTTGCTACTATATGCTATGCACTGTCTATCTTTTCACATGCTCTTTATTCCTTTTTGATGGGTGATATAATAGATGGATAGTAGCAACTATGAAATATAAAAGACTTCCTGTGATGAGCCAAAAAGGCTTCCTCCACTTCCTCTTTTCCTTGTCTTGGTTGATCTCATAACTCTAGGAAGTGTTTCTCTAGCCTTACTTATTGTTTTCTTCTTCACCTTTGTTTTCTCAAGTTGCTTCTGTGGGATTATAGTAAGGGTTCTAGTTGGTTCCCCATTGCTCCTCGATTTTCTATGAGGTTCTCTATTAAAGGACTTCAGATGGGAGTGTAACATACTCAATTACTAGGGTCACCATCATTCCCTGACTCTACTATGAATCTTCTTTTTTTGCTACACTCTCTTTTGTTATAACCATACTTCTTGCTTTCCTTTGCTCCATCCTCTTCCTCTACTATTTTACTATTTTTTTCTTTTTCTCGTCCCTTTTGTAGCTTCTTCCCTTTTTTTTGACTTTCTCATTGGATCTAACTACTACTTCTTGTTTCTTTTAATTTTCTTTCAGTAAGGGAACTAAACTCTACTTTGTCCATGCCTTCTCGTGCTAGCTTCCTGTATTTATTAACATCTATGTAATCCACTTCAAACTCATTAAAGAAGACTTAGTGCCAAGGATTTTTATGTCCCTTCTTTTAAAATTAGACTTTATGCACTAAAACATGTTAAACGTCTTGACTAACCATACTACCAAACTTGCTACAAGAGTTCCCATAGCATTCACGGAAGCTCCTTAAATGATGTTTAAGAGACCGTTTGTAGGATATGGCTTCTCCTTAGATAATTTGAAGCAACTAAACACATAATAGGGAATCACATTAACTCCCAAACCACTATCAATAAAGTTCTTCTCAACTTATCTCCCTCAAGGAAAGCTTCTACAATGTTCGGTTATGAAAGAAATCTTCCCCCACCGACAATTTAGAGAACTCTTTCAAGGAGAGTTCTGGATCATTCATGTAAACTCTAGATGCACAAATATCCCTTACTTCCTTTCCTTTACTGGCGAGCACTCTACATGCCTACTCTTCTGGTTCTCCTTTTTCTATTTGTCATTCCTCCAGACTTACTTCTACTCTTGCTTTACTTTTGTATCCTTGAAGGAAAATTAACTTTTTGTTGAACCCGTCCATTTTGCCAACACCTCCCTAATAGAGTTACCTTAATGTTTTGCCTAATTCCTGCATGTGAATTTTGTTCACCAAGGAGATGTTGCACAAAGGAATGTATGAGCCTTGGGGGTTTGGTAGGGCAAATCAGCCAAGCACTCCTAAGGATGAATAGTTACGCCTCAGATGCAAGAGTAGTCATTGAAATTGGAAGCTCCTCTTTAGAAGTGTTCCCCTAAAAATGGTGACACCTCTAGGACCATGCTCTATGGCAGTAGTAAACTTGATCAGAGAAGATGAGAAATGGTGGTAAAGGGATGTAGGGTAGTGCACAATAATGATATAAGGCTGAGGTAATTCCTATAATTATTTTTTGTAGAATAACAATACTTAGCCTAGTGAATTGCTGAAAATGGTGAAGGTTCTATTATGTTGTTCCAGGATAGTTATCTCTATTTATGGGAATGAAGAGTGGTGTTAATGGAGGTTTGAAAACGATGGTTGAAGAGAGGAAGAAGATGAAGAGAAGAAAAGAAAGATGGTTGGCTCAAATAAAGGACAGAACTTTTGCATAATGTATAATGTTATGAAAATGGAGATGAAATGGGAGTTATTTATAGTGGAAGAAGGGATCATGTGAGGAGCACATAAATGAGAAAATATCTTGTCTCTACGGTTGATGTGTCAAGTGATGATTGGCTTATATTCCCCCTACCACTCTGCTCAGATAGCTTCTATAGGGTGACTTGGCTTGTCCCCTAGCATGCACTGGCAACATGCTATTGGTTGAGGAGGTAGTGTTTGTCTCCTCTGACCATAATACATGCCTAGCAGGGGAGATGTAGTTGGAGGATGTCTTGTAGTGGGTAAAATATAGGTGAAAATTTAAAAAGGAGTAAGAAGGTTAATCTAGGCATGGGAATGATCTACTACTATGTCACATCATGCCCTTTCTAGAAGACTCCTTTACCCGTTTTCACTCCTTTCCGAAGACTATTATGAGGCCTCTTTAACAATCCTCTATCTCTGGCTATTCCCACCTGAAATGCCTACCAAACCATTTGCCCAAGGTAGTGTTCCCACACTTTAACTGTTTCTCATGCGAGTTACTAATCCCATGCTTAATAAATTGTTAAACCAAGATCCTTTTGGACCTCGGGAGTAACCTAAGGCACACCATAATCCTGGCCACCAAAACTGGTCTTTAGTCTCTGGGGCCTCTTTAGGCACGTTGCTACCAGACCTCATTAGGGAGTGCCTACCTTAACATCCTTTCCCTCACGTCTCATGTTGGTTGGGGTTTTCCCCTAACCTCTGTTTTCTCCTAAGGAATCCCTTTCTCACGAGAACACATTAGAGCCTAGGAAAGTCTTATTTTATGATTATATAAACTTAATTGATAGATTAGGGAAGGAATGTACTTTGATGTTCCTTTATGACCCTTTTGAGCCTTCTTTATAATATGTCTTCTTGATACTTGAGAATTTAAGCCTGAAAAAATTGGGTATTTACATACACCAATCCCTAACAACAGTGCTAAAATTTGATGGTGTGTTAAACTAATCAAATTAAATTCATACTCTCAAATTAAAATGAATATAGTAGTTTGCAAGGTCGAATCCAGAGGGATTGGTAAGCTAATTTCCTAATGCCAATTAAATTGGAGAGTTTTAGTTAAAAATGCAAAAACAAATAAAATGATACAAAGTTTAATAGCAATAATAATTAAATTGAGAACAATAATTATAGATGAGGCCTAACCAAGGAATAATCTAGGTGATTGATTCACTCAATCAATTAACGATTCAAAGGATTTATATCATACTTCTTATTGAATAAATTGTTTATAGTAAGCCAAGACACCCTAACTTCCCAAAATTTCCTTATTGTTTCGGCAATCAAAATAAGATTATTATATTGCATCTTTTACTAGTAAACAATCCTAGATAAAATTAGAAGATTTAATTTACTAGCCACATAAAAAACTAGAAAGACCCAATTCTAGCCAATAAACATAGAAACTATGTCTATTTAAACCAAATTATATATTTCATTATCATAAAAACTGAATATCCAACTATGCCTAGCTATGTTAATCACTATTGATGTGAACCAGCAATCACCTAGGCCACATTTATGGACTTGGGCTTAGAAGGGCCTAAGGCCCAAAACGAGGCCTACGTTCCCCCATTTCGTATTGAAAGACCTAAAAGGTCATAAGACTATAAAAGGTAGGATTCTCAGAAAAAGGGGGATCATTGGAAAGTCAATCCCCATTTTGTGAGAAGCAAATTACCCTTTCTATCCAGAGAAACCCAAACTTGAAACCAGAGAATCCTGCCAACCAAGAGCCATCACCCTTAGAACCCATAGAACTGAATTAACTCATCGTTGACCAACCAACAACTGGTGCGATGAGCGTGGAGCGAACACATGACCTCTAGATTTGTCGTATAAATGGTTGAGTCAAACCCTAACACCCCCCCCCCCCCCCAAAAAGGGTGGACCTAGTATCATAACCTTCACCTTTGGAATCCTTTCTCAACAGGCAGTCATGCCACCACTAGACCCAAACCAAGCTATACTAGCAGCATTATTGACCCACCTGGAAGAAATGAAAAAGGATATAAGGGAGCTAGATATGCATGATATCCAAAGACTGCGTTTCAAAAGGGATGAGACATACGTCTCGATTGAGGTGGAAGGAACGGTTCAGTCATCCGGGCAGCGTCTTCCAAACCCAGAGCCCGAACTACTCCCAACTGAGTTGGTATCCACTAGCAACATTCGTGACCCACCCCGTACCACGCCAAACAGACAACCTAAATAACCCTTTACCCAGGAGGTAATGTCTTTCCCTTTACTGAGCCACTTCAAGCAGCTGGCACTAGACCTTTATGACGGGTCCACAGATCTAGTGGAGCATGTTTGCAGCTTTGAGAATGCCATGTTAATCTCTCGGGTAGAAGATTAGATTAAGTACTGAACTTTTCCAACCTCGCCACGGAAGGAGGCGTTGTAGTGGTTTAATAATCTGCCCTCAAGATTTATTTCCAACTTCGACCAGTTGTTGGAACAGTTCATAGCACAGTTCTCGACGAGTATAGCACCACAAAAGACATCAGTAGTCTTAGCCACTCTGCGGCAGGGAGAAGGTGAGTCTTTAAGATCTATATACAGAGATTTATAGCTTTGTCATTGCAGATTAAAGATATGAAGGATGACATAGCAGTGCATACACAGGGCTACAGCGTGGAAGGTTTAGAGAGAGTATTACTTTGAATCTCCCAGGGTCTTTACAAGAGCTATTATTGCAAGTAGGTAAATACATCAATCTGGAAGAGGTGGAGAGGGTGGCATCCAGGCCAGTTAGACTCCGAGAGACGATGAGGGAATGAGAAGGGAGGCCCACCCCCACCATGGCCTATACACCCCACTCAATAAGTCCAGGTCATATGTGTTGCATGAGATCTGTTAGACTGGCCAAGCTCAACTACCACTGCCCATGAGACCGAAGCTTGGGCTAAAGGTTCGGTCATATTGCAAATATCATCGCAGGGCCAAGCATGACACTGAAGAATGCTAAGCTTTAAAGGACCTTATTGAGAGCCTCATTAAGAAAGGTCAGTTGAAGTAATTCAAGTTGTAGGCTGGACCGAGTAGGACAACAAGAGAGCGTCAACCTAGAATGGGGAGATAGTTTCCTTTAAGATAACGAGATAGGTCAGAGGGGCAAAGAGTAAATTGTGGAAAGGGTAGTGACAAGGGCAAAATATCGTGATTAATACTATCTCCGGAGGATTTGCCTCTGGAGGGGCCTCAACATGAGAACAGAAGAAACACTACAAGGCTAGTAAAAGACATTACCATCAGGTGAATGATGTTGGTCAGAGTTAGAGAATCAAGTCTAAACAACCAGACCCTCTGATCACATTCATGGAGGAAGACTACGGGCAAATTCAACGGGAACATGATGATCTGGTTGTGATTGAGGCTATAATAACAAATTTTTGAGTGAAGAAAATTTTGGTAGATCAAGGCAGTTTCGCTGACATACTCTTTATGAGAGCCTTTGAGCAGATGGCCATAGCCAAGGCTGAGTTGAAGCTATACCGAGGATCTTTGCTAGTTTTTTCAGGAAGAAAAACCCCAGTAGCTGCGACTATAGGCTTACAGGCGACATTTGGAGAAAAACCTAACCAAGTGACTAAGATGGTGGAATTTTTGATAATTGAGTGCCCATTGCCATACAATGTAATACCCGGTAGGCCAACTCTCAATCAGCTAAGAGCGTGGTGTTCACCCAACATTTGGCGATCAAATATCCTACGATGGAAGGCAAGGTGGGTATGATAAAGGGTGACTAGATGGTGGCGAGGGAACTATATTAGAGAAGTTTGTCTGTCATATCGACCAAAAAAATGGGATCAAGATTGTTGTAGTAGAATTAGATGCCAAAGCCAATTTGGGAGAGGAGAGGCCCGCACTACTAAGAGAATTTAAACAAATACAGGTCGGAGGGCGGGGCCAAACAATGCAGATATCAACCCATCTGCCCAAGGAGTAACAGGAACAGTTACAACATTTGTTGAAAGATAATGCAGAGGCTTTTGCATGGATGGTCGTCGATATGATAGGTATTGATCCTAACATCATATCTCATAAACTTTGCATTAAACCTAGAACTAAACCTGTAGCCCAAACGAAAAGACTTTTTGGCCCTAAGAGACAAGTTGTTATTAGAGAAGAAGTGCAAAAGCTTATCAAAGCAAGGTTTATCAGAAAAGTGGATTATTCTTGGATTTCTATCGTAGTTATGGTTAGGAAGCCGAATGGGAAATGGAGGATGTGTACAGACTTTACCAACCTCAACAGGGCGTGCCCTAAGGACCCATACCCCCTGCCAAAAATAGATCAGTTAGTGGATGAAGTTGCGGGATATTGGTTGTTAAGCTTCATGGATGCTTATTCGGGGTATAAATAGATAAGAATGAATCCTCAGGAAGAAGATAAGACTACATTCATTAACGAGGAGGGGTGTTATTATTATAATGTAATGCCATTCGGGCTGAAGAATGCCGGGACAACATACCAAAGACTTATGAAAAGGATGTTTAAGGAACAAAGTGGGAGAAATCTGGTAGTGTATGTTAATGACATTCTCACCAAGTTGGTAACCTTCGAGTAACACATGAGCGACCTAAGTGAGACTTTTGATATCCTAAAAAGGTACGGGATGAAAATTAACCTTGAGAAGTGTACGTGCGGTGTTCTAGTGGGAAAGTTTTTGAGATTTTTGTAAACACAGAGAGGAATTGAGGCTAACCTAGAAAATTGTCCAGCCATCTGTCAAATGGAGCCTCCTAAAAACATAATGAAGTAAGGAAGTTTACAGAAAGAATAGCATCATTAACACATTTTGTATCATAGGCTGCACATCAGTCACTACTATTTTTCTCAGTGTTAAGAAAGGAAAAATACTTTCAATGGACAATAGGTTGTCAAAAAGCATTTGAGGAACTCAAAGAATACCTGGCGTCATCGCCTATTTTAGTGACACCTTGGCCTGGGGACATGCTTTATATCTATCTACTTGCTTGTGACTAGGCCATTAGCTCCGTGCTGATAAAATAACAACAGCGCCGAGCTAAGATATCAACATATTGAGAAGGTGACATATGCATTAATACACATCGCCTGAAGCTTACGACCATATTTTCTAGGCCATCAAGTTGTCGTGCAAACAAATCAACCTCTAAAGCAGATCCTTCAAAAGCCAAACTTATCGGGAAGAATGTTAACTTGGGCCATAGAGTTATCAAAACAAGGTGTGATTTTCGAGCCTAGAGGGCCAATAAAGGCACAGGTATTGATGGATTTCATTGCAAAATTCACCCCTGGCCACCAACAAGGGGAATGCTCGGTAGAAGTAGACAACTCATATTGGACCCTTTATGTAGATGGGTCGTCGAATAGCAAAGGTTCTGGTGCAGGGATCATTGTGGAAGAACTTGAAGGAGTGGCAGTGGAGTGTGCGCTCAAATATGCATTCCCAACTTCTAATAATTAGGAGGAGTATATGGCCAAAATTGTGAGTCTAAGGTTAGTAAAAGAAATGGAGGCTAGTAAGATTAAAGTTCGATCAGACTCTCAGCTGGTAACAACCCATGTTAGAGGACAATATCAGTTAATGGAAAAATGCATACAAAGGTATCTCGATTTGGTCAAAGGAATGATGGAAGGATGTTAAGAGGCTAAGGTAGAGCATATCCCGAGGGAGTGGAATACAAGAACTGACCTATTGTCTAAACTAGCTGGGTCTAGGCCAATGCAAAACCATCGGACGTTGATACAAGAAACCTTAGCAACGCCCAACATAGCAGAAAAAGATGAGATAAGTATGGTAGTAAGTCAAGATCCAAATCTGATTGGAGAACACCAATTGAAAGATATTTGTGAAGTGGAGAGTTGCCCTAAGACTGAGCTAAAGCCAAAAGGATAGCTCGGATATCGATATTTTACTGTGTTTATAAGGAAGAATTGTATAAAAGGGGACACTCGCAGCCTTTGCTAAAATGCATGGGTCCCAACCAGGTGCAACACATATTACAAAAGTTGAATGAAGGAGTGTGTGGTTATCACATCAGGGCATGGAGCCTAGTTTTTAAGGTAATGTGATTAGGTTACTTCTAGCTAACAATGAAAGAGGATGCCAAGAAGGTTGTGAGGACATGCGACAAGTGCCAAAGATTTGCAACTAATATACTAGCCTTGGCAACTGAGCTTTACAATGTTATAGAGCCATGACCCTTTTCCAAGTGGGGCATTGACATCCTGGGACCATTCCCATTGGCGATAGGTCAAAGGCATTTTATAGTAGTAGTTGTGGACTACTTCTCTAAGTGGGTTGAAGCACAGACATTGGCTACCATTACTTCTAACCACATGCAAAAATTTATAATCAATCATATTCTTTGCAGGTTTGATATTTTGGGCAACAAGATTGTTATTGCCCATAGCCAGAATTCTTAAGTGGCTAAATTTCTTACCTGGTGCAGGTGTGGCGTACCCCACACAATAGTTGCAAACAACGGTCAACAATTCACAAACTGGTGTTTTTAAAATTTTTGTGCCGATCTTGACATTTGGTTGACTTTTGCATCTGTAGAGCATCCACAGGCAAATGGACAAGTGGAGGCTGCTTACAAGACCATTTTGTAGGGGCTAAAGAAAAGGTTAGATGAGAAGAAGGGAATATGGGTTAAAGAGTTATCTTAGGTCCTATGGTCATACCGAACCACTCCACATACCACCACTAGCCGCACACCCTTCAGCCTAACGTATGGTGCCGAGGCGATGATACAGGTAGAGGTCAAGGAGCCCACGTTGCAGAGGATAGTGCACAACGAAGATAGTGCCAATATGGCAGAGAACTTGGACTTGTTAGAAGAGAGGAGGCTGAGAGCGTATGAAAGGATGATAGCAAAAAAAAAAATGTTAGCTCGTGAGTACAACAAAAATGTCCGACCCAAAAACTTTCAACAAGGCAACCTAGTACTCAGATTTTTATCCCAGCACGAAAATGCCCTAGGGAAGAGAAGTTAGCACCTACTTGGGATGGACTATACGTTATCGTTGAGGTATTAGGCAAAGAGGCTTATCGGCTAACAACAATCCAAAGCTGTGAAGTACCGAATACATGGCACGTGTCTAGGCTAAAGAAATATTATCCTGACCTATAAATATAAATGATACGCTAATTGTAAATGAGACCGACCTCTTGATAAATAAAGGTAACACCTTAGGCATATACTTGCAATGACTTAGTTTTCTTTACATCTTATAGCAAACAAATAAAGTAGTCGAGCAATAATTGATGAGAATGCATACACCAAAAAAAAAAAAAAAGGGAAATAAGGCTAAGAAAGGATAGGCCAAAAATCCAAAACAATATAGTGCAAATTTGAATTACATAAAAAATCGACGATACAAAAATAGTCCAAAGTGAAAGGATAGAATTTCTCTACAAATACTATTAAGAACTAATCTCCCTCATCACCACCAAATCCAATATCTAGGACCGAAATCTCTAGCGAAATGTCTAGCTCATCCTCGTTGTTGGGGTCAATAATAACACCACCACGAACCACTTTCAGATAACTGGTAGCGAACATGAGTTTATCCCAAGAGGGCGTTCCCGAACACAGGCAAATTTGATCTAGGTAGTTATTGAAACCCTCCTTGGTAACATTTACCAGCATACTCACTAGTTTGTCTTTAGCTCGTTTGATGAGGTGGGCTCTGAATATAAGGGCTCAATCCCTCTTTGCCTTGCAATGATTCGTGAGCTCGGTATGTTCCTTCACAAGTGCTTTGGCTGTTGCCACGCTTTTCTCTAACAAAGATTTAGCCGCAACAACTAGATCTTCCAAAAATTTCACCTAGTTAGTCTTAGCAGCAACAATAGATTAACTGGTAGCTAAATTACGCTCCAAAGTTTGAATCTTTGTTAGAGCCTTTTCAAGTTTTTCCTCAAATGTGCGAGCACGAAGCAAAGCGGCAGCCTCTTGTTTATGAACCTCGATTGCTTCAGCATGAGCACCAACCAGCTCTTCCTCAGTGGACTTTAGTTTACTACTTAGCTTGGCCCACTTAGACACAGTTGTTGAGGCCTTATCTTCAGTGGACTTCATCCTTGTCTCCGCTAAAGCCGCTTTATCCTTGGCAGATGTTAGCTTTGCCTCCAAGGCTGCAATCTTTTTCTTGGAGTCAGCAGCCCTCTCTTCAGCAGCATCTTTAGCAGCTCAAAGTTCGTATGCTTCGGTGGCTGCATGTTGATCAGACTTAATGCGATCATGGACTACTTGAATTATCCTGAGGTTGCGATTGATTGCACAAATCTGCTCACCAAAGTTGGTTGCGACTTGGCTCAACATAACGTCTAATTGAATATCCTGAAATTCAGATACCAGAGTCACAGGATCGAGTTGAGAAAATAGCCCCCTCATGTTAATGAACTACATTAAAAAAAAATAAAAAAAATAAGAAAAAAGGGGGGAGAGACATCGAAGGCCAAAAGAGAAGATATACTGAGGGAGCATAAGTAGGTTTGTCATTAGCCAAAGTACCGGCGTCACCACGAGTGCTAGACTTCATGGGGACGTTAGAAGTGCCATCGACCTCAGCATCCACAATAGGGTTGGCAGAGGCGGCAAAGGAGTCTACAAGCAAAACATCTCAATATAAGTAAACTTTAAACTTAAATAGAAGAATAAGGAGCTCGGCTTATACCTCTCAGGGGCGAATTATCCAAAGTAAAAAGGCCTGGACCTCACCCTACTGTCACTTTCTTTTTATAACTTTTTCATATCAGAGGAGGGCAGGTTGCCTCATCTAAGTCATCAGTAGAGATAGGGACAATGGTCTCTGTTAAATCAGTTGAAACAGATGGTGGAAGGCTGGCCGATTCTTTTATCACAGATATCCTAACTCAAGGAGAGGAGGGAACCGTCACCCCTTTTAGACCAGTGTTGGAAAGGTCACACAAGTCAATAGGGTCGGAGGAAGTCCCCGGAGATTGAGATGCTTCCTTAGAATGTGACCTCTTCAAGGAAGCAGCAGCGTCTATCCAAGATTAGGAGGAGGGCTCTTCCGAAGGCCTCTTCATCTTTTTTAGCCCGTCGGTCACACAGCCCGTCTATTCTATCAGTTTCTTCAAGTTCATAATTGTTCTTCGATCTGCACAAGTAAAGGGCAAGTTAGAAGCTGTTAAGAAAATAATGAAATGTCTACAAAGAAAGGTCTCACATACACCAATATAACGAAGGCACGATAAAAGGCTTCCTTAGGGTCGGTATAAACTTTTGACTCCAATTCTTTTATTAGGTAAAGGGCTACAAGTCCAAGATCGGCACTCAATTTTATCAATCTTCCCAAAATACCTCCACCACCAAAAAAGGAACCTCGGCTCCCCAACCTTGTCAAGAAAAAAAAGATGGCATGACTGAGGTTCGATCACTCGAAAGAACCACTACTTAAACTACTTGGTTGACTTTTCAACGAGAACTATCAACGATTTTTCCTTCTTTGCAGAAAAGTATAGATACCCAACTTTGCGCCTTTTGGGATTCTTTAAGGAGTAGAAATGGAAGAAGACATTTAGTTGAGGAGGCTTGCTCAGCTCTGCAAAATTTTTAAGAAAGAATGGAGGGTGGCCTAAGCATTGGGATGAAGTTGTGAGGGCGCTATTTGTAGGGTCCTAAGGATCCTCATCTCAAAACTCGAGAAAGGGAGAAACACCCCGCACCAGTAAGAATAATAAAGGTTCTAAGTGAAGAACCTATCTCCATATCGACCCTCGCAAACCCCGACTTTAGGAGGGCAAGGCTCCACATCGAAACCTACGACAGAACCGGTAAATCCGCGAAGCGAATTCCTAATAAGACCTATGTTATCCCCGATTAGTGGTGAGTTAGTTGTGGTAATCTCTTGCAAGACCCACCAGGCGTCTCTTAGATCGCTCGTGGAAGGGCACCCTCTAAGCGCAGGTCATTAATATGGGAGAAACCGGGAGGGTAAGTAACCCCAACATGATCCATTTTGTGAGATCTACGTGGAAGTGCAAGAGTTACTTGTGGGTGATAGTTGTTTGAGGCCGTCCTGACCATAGGGACTCCCTCAGGCACATCGCATGACAGCCGGCTGATTAACCCTTCCCCACTGACAGATGACCTCGACCTTTCCAATAAAAGGGGCACTAGTGGTAGCACCACCTAGCTTGCTAGATTGGTCCATGAAAATCACAGCGCACAATCCATAAAACCAAAAGTGGTAACCCCGAATCCTCTAACTCCCGCTACAATTAAGGTAAAGAAAAGAAAAAAAAAAATATATATATATATATATATATATATATATATATATATATATATATATATATATATATATATATATATATATATATATATATATATAAACTATTAAGAACAAGAAGGTAGTAGAAAGAAGTTAGAGGGAAGGTGAGCAAACCTGAGAGAAATGAAGGGGGCATGTAGGACAAAAGGACAGAGTGTGAAATGTAATCAAAAAAGGCAAGTGGTTGCTGAAGAAGAAGCAGAAGAATGTAGGCGGAAGCATGAACAATAAAGGTAAAAAGACAGTGGGTCCCTTGGGTCCACATTTATATAAGAAGAGATGGTGACAGCACAATGATAAGGTACTTTGAAAAATGGAATAGGCACACTACAATTAAAAAGCAAAAAGAAGAGAGAGAGAACCAGTGTAATAAAGATGGTAATGGTAAAATCAAAACGGTGAAGTATAAAAAAGATCAAAAGGCCTAATGATGAATCTGGACACGTCCATGGGAACTCGAAAATGATGGGACTTTACGGCGTAATAAAGGGTAATTTGATGAAAGGAGTCGTCTTTCCTAGAATACATAAATGAAATAATTACTTTTGGAGAATATTGCTAATGTCAATTAGCTTGGGCACTCAATTCTTTGAGCACCAGACCTGGGGGGCTGATGATGTGAACTAGCAATCACTTGGGCCACCTTTATGGACTTGGTCTTAGAAGGGCTCAAGGCCCAAAATTAGGCCTACGTTCCCCCCATTTCGTACAGAAAGACCTAAAAGGTCATAAGACTATAAAAGGCAGGATTTAGGGTAGACAAATAATATACTAGAAAGCACAGTATATAAAACATAGTTTAGAACAATTTAAGCTTGATTATGCAAACTTTATAGTTTTAAGTCGTGATAAAATAGAGAGAAGCTTACACACAAATAATATACTATAAGTAATTAAATGTTGAAAATAAAGAGTATAAGGAAGAGAAATGACTCAGTGATTTTATAGTGGTTTAGTCATAACAAGACCTATGTCCACTCTCAAAATCCTTTGAGAGAGTTATCTTCACTATCTCCACTGGTTTACAAGATTCCAGCTACCTTTTACAGCTACACAACAAATCTTTATAAGCTTGGTTTTCCAAGATACACTAAAAACCTCTATAGCTTCGACTATGTCTACCCTCAACAAGGTTACAATAGAGAGTTTTCAGGTAAACTTCCGTTGTAGAAAAGAATTTCGAAGAAGATGTGATCAAGCACAATATATGTTGCTGTATACAACTAATATCCCAATAAGCTTAGTACACCAGAATGATATTCAAGATGAGAGAATTAGTGTATAAAAATGAAGAGGAGAAGATGAATACTTGAAAGCTCTTTGAAAGAATTTGCAAACGAAATCTCTAACATTTCTTAAGAAGCTCCCCCTTCCTTAGATGTACTTTGTTACTTGTGCATATTTCTTTGTCCAAGTGGTAATCTTTTTGGTTGGCCTTTTCTCATGATGCATGTTGAGCCTCTTCTCCATTGTCCACTAGTTTTTCTGTTACGCTTGCAAAGTGTTATGGGCTAGCTAGAGCTAGCTAAAGTGCTGGACTTGGAGCTGCTGTCTTGGGGAAGTGTTGTTGGACAAATTGCAGAACCAGGCCCATGCTTCACTATTTGTGTGGCCTAATAAAGTGGGCTGCTTTTTTATTATCTAGAGGATTACACATATAACTCATAATTAATGTATAATAGACTAGTTTAGCATTTAATGATGTTAGACTTTGCTGCATACGTGAGGCAGACAAGAAGAGTCTACAGCTACTGCAAATTGCTTTTCTAATGAAGTGCCATTTTGTTGACTTGTGAAAAATAATACCTTTGCTGCTATTGCCAAGACTTATTCACCAAGTTATGTGAAAAGAACATCAACGGTAAAAAGAAAAGGCTTAACAAAAATCATTTTCTTTACTGCAAAATAAAATGGATGAAAAATTGTATGTGAAGAAAACAGAAAAGCAGATTTCTTTTCTACGGCAAGGAGAAAAAGATGTTAAAAATTATTTAAAAAAATGGTTAACTTGGTAACATTTTTTCCATTAAAAAATTTAGAGTAACCAAAATATTTATTGGTTTGGTTAGAGTAACTAAAAATTAAGTCACAGAAAGACATAAGATACTCTTTTTATTTAGAGAGATTTCTAAAAATCATAGAACACATATTTTGCAAAATAGAAAATTTTCAACATATTCAACAAATCTAAAATTCTCATCAAAATCAATTAAGGGATTGATAAAAATTCCCTTGAGCTAACAAAGAAGGCATCTCTCTTTCTAATATTTCTTTGACTCTAGTTTATAAATCTCGGGGAGTTGATTTATCATTTTCTTGAGAATCTACGTCTTCATTATCTACATCTCCAATTAGTTGAACCAACTGCCAACGTCCAAATTTACCAATTTTGATATCTACAATGTGGAAAAAAAAATACTTTAGGGGGAAAAAGCGAGTGAGGGTAAAACTATATTAAATTTGTTACATGCATATATTGAAGAAAATATGATTAAGAATGTGGTTTGTAATGCGTACCTTTATTAGAACGAAAGTGATTTTTCAATTTTTGAAAAGTAGTAGTTGAAGAAAAAGTGAGCCCAGGACAACTGGTCACGATACAATGTTCTAAAGGCCAAAGCTGAATGTCTAGAGAGACATTATTATCATGACTTGGCAGATCTTTAAGTACTAGATACTTCAGTTTTGGAAGCACGACCTGCACCCTCTTATTTGTTCTTCCTTGTTAACATGCAAATACTTTCTTCAGATTAAAGTTTTTCTCCACAAACAACAGCTGTAGTTCTGGGAATGCACTGTCAGTAGAGATAGAGAAGAGATGTTTCAAATTGTCAGAGTGTTTCACAACAACCAAAGCTAGACTTGAGAAGCAAACTTGTTGGTTATGAGACTTTGACCTATTTTTATTCTCATCCTTCTTAACGATTTGCTCCAAGTCTTGAGAAGCATACTTGGTTGTCCTTTCTAGACCTGCAACATTTCTTGAAGATGCAGCTGGAAATATAAATTCTAGGAGCTTGCAATTTTGGACATGGAGATGTCTTAATTTTGGGAAGATGGAGCCATCTTTTATAGGATCAAGATAATCTCCCCCAATTTCTATTATGTGCCTAAGTTCATCGCATTCCTCAATTGTCAATTCTTCTAAAAGTACTGTTTCAATAGGCAATGTGAATAATGATATCAACTTTGAACGTTTGATGATTCTCATATCTCTAATATTACGAAAGGTCAACGGTTGCTTCAATCGGCTAGACCATTCCAAATTTGGTGCTCGTGATACCTGCAAAAACATATATTCTTCTCAATTTTCTTTTTTTTTTTTATAAATAAAAGTGTCTTGCCTAGGTGAACTTGACAATCACTGCATTAACGATTAAACTCCTCACCATCCCTAAATCCACATAAAATCTTTTGGTGTTGGGAAAATTTTAAGTGACCTATACCACTTTAAGATTCAGTAACAAGCATATAAATTACTTTAATCTAGTCTAACCAAAAAAATATATGTAACGTCTTTTTATATAAATATATACCTTAAATAGTAAAATTAAGAATATGGGTCCAATAAGAGTAAATACATATTTCAATCCCTCACACTTGAAATTCTAATCAATTTGGTTCTTCACACTTCAAGTTTTTTAATTTGGTTCCTCATTTAAAATCATAATTAATTTGGTCTTTCACACTTCAAATTTATCAATTTAGTTCATCACTTAAAATCTGAATCAATTTGATCGCTTAAACTTGTTAAATTTATTAATTTAATCACTACATTTTAAAAATATTAATAAGTTTCAAAGACGAAATTATAAGAATTTTGAAGTGTGAAGGACTAGCTTAAAAAATTTGAAGTATAAAAGACGAAATTGATTAAGGTTTCAAGTATAAATAATCAAATGTATAAAGGTTTCTAGTGTGAAAGACTATAATAGATATTTACTCTAAATAATATATGTCTTTTCTTTATTATTTTAAACACAAAATAAATGTACTATTAGTAATTAAGATCAAATAACAAAAATTAAGAAACTATTTCTTTGGTGATCTCAAGAAAGATGCATTAAATTAAATATATGAGCTAGTAGCTAGCTTACCGATTGGGTGGTGATTTCTAATTGTCTTGCCTTTGAACCATCTTCTAGATAAGAAGAGGACAATGTGGGATGACAACTTCCTAAAAAAATGCTAACGAAATTTGGTAGATTATTCAGATATATTCGGCTACACATAGGAAGCAAGATTTCCTTCTGATCTTTCTGATGCAAAAGTTGATCTATATTGGGATATGGCCCAAACATGTACTTCAGTTGGGAAACAGCTTCGAATGCAAATATTTTCCAGTGACAAAAGGGTTGGAACAGAAGAAAATGGAAATATATATTCCAATTGGTTGCAACCATTAATGTCGAGTCTATTTAATTTTGGGAAAAATGAGTGGTGGATTTGCTGCCGATGATCATCAGCGATTTCCTCTTCTTCCTCCTCTGGCTTATTTGTTATGATGCGCTTCAGTTGATTGCAGCTAAATATTTCTAGCCTTTTTAGATGCACTAGACTTTTAGCAGTAAGAAGACTGAACATAGATTTCAGAATGGAACAACTGAATATATACAGTTCCTCAAGTCTTATCAAAATCAAATTCCCCGCAAATAATGTATCATCTAGTTTGTCGCAACAAGAAATACGCAAGTCTTGTAGTTCTCTGAAAAGATTAGAAGGTGTATCATGGCATAATTCCATCAACTGATTCATATTTGCAAGATCTAATTTAACCAACTTGTTGAAGATAGTTGCTCCATGAAATGAAATAGTAGTGGCTGTATCAATCAGGTATTTTATCTCTGAACAAGAATCAAGGTCAAGATGTATAAGCTCGTTCATGTCTCCTATTGCTTCAACTACATCTGGCGTTACACTTTTATAGCCTCCCTGAATATTTCTCAACTGAAGAATCTCTGCTCTTCGTACCAAATCTATAATTGTTGCATGTGAGTCAAAACCAGGAAAATGATCGACAATTAAAACTCTTGATGTTGAATCATCCTCTGAAAGAAGTCGGGTTCTAACGTCGGATGCAGAACTATCTCTTATATCTATTCGATACCTCTGCAATGGTTGCACAACACTATTTATGTCAAATAGCTCAGCAAAGAAACCAGTGAGAATGCCCCAATCTGATCCATCATCCGGCCCATTACCCATGAAATACAATTCCTCTATTTTTGAAAGTTTGCTAATCACTTTCCATGGATTCTTTTTGAGTTTACAATTGATCAAGCCCAGCAGTCTCAGTTTTTCTAATTTCATAATCCCATCCGCAGTTCATTTACAGAAGAATAACTTATTTCAAGCGTCTCTAGCCTTTCTAGTGTTTCTAGAAATGTGATATCACCCAAATGGCAGCCTTTCACACGTAGAGTTCGAAGATTTTGTGGCAATTTAAGTGATTGTGGCACATGTAGATTGAGTCTGCGGCGAAACGCCCATAGATTCGATGATTCTTGCCATGCTAATTGCAAAACTTTGAGATGTTCCATTCGTTCAAAAATTGCTTCAGGTATTTCCACAGAACCAAATTGATTATCAATGCTAACTTTTAGAAACTCAACCTTGGTACATATTGACAACCAATTGGGAAAGCCATCCGTCTTATCACAATACAAATACCTTATTGTGCTATGTTTTATCTTATTTCTTCTGGGTCCAATAATTGATTGAATTTTTTGATTTGCTATCCATTGACCAACATCACATATCAAGTCATGCATGCTAACATAACTTTGGTTGGGTCGTTGCAGCAGCAAAAAAGAGTCCATGAGTTCATCTAGAGCAGAAATCACTTTTGCCCTTAATATTTCATAGGAATGATTATCTTCCCCAAATATACCAAGTCCAATACCAAATCTAGTTAAGCTCTCTCTATAGGAATTTCATAATCTTCTGGGAATAGAGAGCATAACAAAAAGAATCCCTTAGCCTCTTCACTCTTTAAATAATTATAGCTTAATTGCAAACTTCTGTAAACACTTACTAAGCCTTCATCGGTATTTTCTATTGGCTGCGCATTTTTCAAGCTTATCAAAGCAGATTTCCAATGTTCTAGAGACCGACCCCTTAAAGTGCTGGCAACAACTACAATCACGATAGCTAAGCTTTGACATTCTTCCACTATCATCTGCCCCACATTCTTGAAATCATTGGATAAATCATCATCACCTTGAGCAACACGTTTTCTGAATAAAATCCAAGCATCCTCCTTAGACAAGGGCATTAGCTCAATCAGGCTTTGGCAGCCCATTAAATAACATACCCGTTGTTGCAAGTAGTAATAAGAACACAACAACCATTATGATCTTCTCCAAGTGGAATCCCTTTATCCTTCAAATTGAGGTCTTCCCAGATATCATCTATTACGATAAGTATTTTTTCTCCATTAGTTAACCTGCTCCACAGTTTTTCAGGATGTTCTGATATCTTTCCCTCCTCTAATGTTAGACCCAAATGTCTTGCAATATCGTGTTGGATCTTACTGACATCTGGAGAGCTAGAGACAACAACATAGATTACTCTTTCAAAAAGCTTTGGTTCTAAGTTTTGAACTTCATTCCCCACTTGTTTTACCAGTTCAGATTTTCCGCATCCCCCCATACCCTGCAATCCAATTAGATAGTTGCTTCTATCCGCTAATGCATCAATGAGTTGTTTCTTTGCAGACTTTCTACTCTCAAAGTCAATGTAATCTTGCGAAGAATAGAACTTCATACGTGGACCTTGGATAGCGCGTCCAACTTTTGTGAAGTTAGAGTTTTCAATGAGTTTTGTAATATCAACCTTCTTCTGTACCAAATCCTTGCCTCGCCAATATTGCCAAGTGCAATTAGGACACAAATTGAACAAACATTTCTGCTTGGTTTTAGTGTCTTCTTCAATCAGATTACTGGCATCCAGTTGCCACTTCTTAACCTTTTCCTCAATCTCTTGGCATGCATTCTTGGCGGTCTCTACATCTTTTTGCACTGTCTTTTGAATCGCAATCAAGTTTCCTTTTTCCTTTTCGAAGTCTTCAACAATTGGGTTGAAACAGTGACAGAAATATGATTCTTGTATTAGGCCATCCACCAATCTTTGAACCAAGCTGGTTACTGGATTGATAAGGATATCCATTATCTAAACAACATCAACAGATTATAGTTAGAGTCAATGCCACTGAAGCCATAGGTACTAATTACTTGCAAATGAAATTAAGGATATAATAATGTTATGGTCATCTTTGAAAATAACTAAGAATCAGAATATAAAACATGATAATAATGCTTGACTATCCACAAGGCTTCTTGACGTCTTTGAATATTATTTGATAAAACGAACTTATTAAAACAAGATAAGTTGAAATTGAAGCAGAGAAGTTATAAAGTATAATTGAATATTATAAACAAAATAAATGCAAGAAAAAAAATTACAAAAAAAAAACACTTACCCTTTTCTTGGATTTTCTTTTTCTTTTTTCCTACGCGATGATAATGCCTTCAACAACGACTACCACTATCAAGCTAAATTGAATAGTTTTTTTTTTGAGAAAATTTTCAATTTTTCTTTTATTATATATATATATATATTTGGTGTGTGTGTGATGTTGTAATGAAAGGAAACCGATAAAATATAGAGAGGGAGGGGTACTAATTAACAAATCCTCATTTTTAATGAATATACACCCCAGACTAATAAAATTACTTAAATAACCCTCACTAAAATAATACACTTCCTCTTAACTTCACTCTCATTCCTCATTTTCTAACCGTGAGCTTGATCAATCCATCTAAATTGGTGAAATGTCTTGCATTTTGGTTATTTATACTTCTTGAAAGTTTATCCTTCCATCCTAGGTTGAATAATCAAAAAAGAGATAAAAATCAAAGTATTTAGTCAAATTTCAGTGAAAAACATTTTCTCTACATTGTATGATTGTATAGAGTTGTTTAGTCTTATATTTTTGTACCAAATGGCTATGTAGAATCATCGTTTACTAGATGATATACGTCATTGATGATGAAAATGATAGCCATTTTCATAAAAAATTGGAGTGAACAACTTGTGTAAAGCTTCTAAGCGTAAAATGAAGTTTTCCAGAACATCGAACGACTATATAACCGTTTAGGACTAGTGAAAAGTTAAATTGGGTTAAACGGTTCTTTAAAGCCGTCTTAGTGCTGAAATAGCTCTATGGAGCCGTTTTGACCTTCATATGACGCATATAATTGAGAATGGTTGTATAGAGCTATTTAGGGACCCGTGAATGGTTTCACTCGTAAATTGTCACATTTTTCTATTTTTATACTATTCATCCAAATCATAGTTGTTGAATTTGATGTTCTATTTCTCTATTTGCAGAATAAGGCGATTAATTGCTGAGAATGAGTAAGGATCCATACTTTAATTGTAAGTACGACCCATGTGAAGACGTGAATATAACAACAAAGGCAAAGTTAATTGACAAAGTATGTTCAAATTTTGATACTAAACTAGTAATTTCATATTTTTTGTGTATGTTCAACTGACGAAATCTTGCAAACTGAAACTAAGGCTAGAAACTAGCCTAGAATAGTAGAGGAAAGATGCAAGGGAAAGCGCAATGCGCCTGGTGCAAATTACTTTCTTTTTTCATGATATACCAATAAGAACGGAGGACGCTACCCACCATATATGATACAAAATCAAAAGCAATCATATAAATTTTTATAAAGATTTACCTTTAATATGAAATCCTTTGATTTATCAAAGAATTTTTCCCACTTCACAGCACAGTAATTTCTTCTTCTGTTACAAGATGAAGGCAAAAAACTTATTGCTAGAAGAAGGTGAACTACCCCAACAGAAGAAGTTAACCTCTAAGGAATTTCACTGTCAACAGTGAAAACCCAGCAATTTAACTACCATCAGATTGATAGTAGTTTTTTTGGAAGAAAAAATCAAAGGAAGATAGTAAAACCCAGCAATTTAACTACCATCAGATTGATGACAATTGATAAAGAAGAAGAAAAAGCTCAAAATTGAGGAATCTTAGAAGTAATAAACCAAGACTGGTATCAGAGAAATAAAAGGGAAACAATTTTTTTGTATTTAATATATGGTGTGTATTACAACAAGGTAGCACCATATTTATAACAGTAAATCATTTACACCATAACTAGTGGTGCACACGAATACATGGAAGCAGAACTTAGGAACAAACGTAACAAACTCTAATAGCTTTACAAGTAGCAAGCTCCATATCACTCTATATCAAAACACATACATGACAATACGATACAGGCACCAGCACACCCAAATAACGATCAAAAGGATAACTTAAATAAATTAATTAATATATAAGCTCCATGTCAAAACGGCTCGTATTATTGTTACTATTGAAAGAAAATTGATGAGGAAAAAAAATTTAAGGGAAAAAAAAAAGAAAAAGAAAAAGTTGAGAGACTTTGAATTAAAATACTTCACTCGATCCATTTCGGTTATTGTTATTATAGAAACAGATTAAAACGTTGAGAGACTCTCTTAAAAAAATAACAATAACAAAGTTATATGAAGCATTTACTCACCTGCTAACGCTGATCTGTAACATAAATTACAAGTTGAAGAATGCGAAGCAAACCAGGAGAACTGAAAAGGAAGACAATAATAGTAAAGCCAATAAGAAAAGCCATAAACCAGATCAAACAAAATGAGATGACAGAGTCATATTTACATACATATTTACCTCATATATATATATATATATATATATATAAAACTTTCTCTCAACCATAACACAATTTCCACACTTTTGAAGCGCAACAATTTTTGTTTTAGTTTTTCTCTTCTTTTGAAGGTGACGAACTATTTTGCTGAAAGAAGGAAGTATAGATTTAACAATAGGAAAGTAACCAAGAAAGAAAATGTCAAGTAAGAAAACTTACAGTTTTTGGTTTTTACTTTTTTTTTTTTGGGCAAAAAAGCTTCTTTTTTTTGTTTTTTGTTTTTTGAAGATGATCTTTCAAATGAAAGATAATTCAAGCTGCAATCTCAGATCAAGAAGAATGTAGAAGCAGAAGCAGACATACATAAGAGAAGAAGTTTTTTCAAATGAAAGATAATTTAAACCACAATCTCAAATTAGGGAAGAACAAGCAAGATTTGAGTTCTGGTTAGAAGAAACAGAAGTAGATGTTAGCTCAAGGGAATTTTTATCAATTCCTTAATTGATTTTGATGAGAAAAATATTTTTTAGATTTGTTGAATATGTTGAAAAATTTCTATCTTTCAAAAATATATGTTTTATGATTTTTATACCAAATAAAAATGTCTCCCTAAGTAAAATCAGTCTTTTATTTATCTCTTTGGTTTCTAAATTTTTAGGTTCACTTTCTAGAAATATTTTTGGAATAATATCTTATTACACAAAATTAGTATTTTTGTGTTTGTTTTTTAAAATTATTTTGTGGCAAAAGTGAACTATTATATTAATTGATTTTTGGTATATTACTTTTTCTCATTTCTGAATAATCTTCTCTGCAATTATTGTAGATTTTTCTTTTTCACGCCTCCCATCATTTCTAATCTTATTGCTTGTAGAAAAATAAAATAACCTTTTTTTTAGTTTTTCCTCTTTACCATTGATGCCCATTTTACTTATCTTGATGAACAAGTTTTTGAAAAGCTGCAGCAGAAGGCATTTTTCACAAAGTCAACCAATCATGAAAATAAAAAAGTCTTATGCATTTAATGCTTAACTAGACTATTACTCTTTAATTATGGGTTAAATGATTAATCCATTGGACAATGCAATATTAGCCCACTTTATTAGGCCACACAACAGCAAAGCATGGGTTCTAGAAAGCTGCTAACAACCACTGCATACTCTTCAGAAACCAAGCTTACTACAGGTCCAACTTCAGTCCACCACTACAGCAGCTGTAAATCTAGCACATACCTTGTGAACATAAAATCTGGTGGACAATGGAAGATAGCCCAACGTGTATCATGCAAAAAGGCCAACCAAGTAGTTTACCATTTGGACAAAGGAGATGCACGAGTAACAAGATTTCACCTAGAGAAGACAAAAAATTTCCAATAGCCATATTGATATGATAATGTTTCCAACATCTATTTTTTGAAAGCTATATAAGGAAGGGGCAGCTTCATGAGAAAGGTTAGAAGAAGAGTTTACAAAAATTTCATTTGCAAATTCTCTCAAGAGCTCTCAAGTTTTCATCTTATCTTCTTCATTTTTGTACACTAACTCTCTCATCTGCAACATCATTTGGTGTACTGGGATTTACTAGGAAATCTGTTGTAATATAGCAACACACTCTGTGCTTCATCTTTTCATCTTCTCAACATTCTTTGTAAAGGCTATCATGCCTTAATCTCTGTTGTTGTAACCTTGGGAGAGGGTATACATAGTCATTTAGAGACATAGTCGATTATGTAAAGGCTTTTAGTGCTCTTGGAAAACCAAGTGTAAGCAGTATTGCTTAACTATTGTGTAGCTATACAAGGTAGCTGGAATCCTATAAACTAGTGGAGATGGTGAAGATAACTCTCAAAGGATTTTGAGAGGAGTAGACGTAGGTCTTGTTATGACCAAACCATTATAAATAGCTGAGCAATTTCCCTTCACTATACTCTTTATTTTCAACATATACTTACTTCCAACATAGTATTTGAGCTTAAAGTTTTACTCTGATTTATCATGCTTTAAAATTGTGAAGTTTTTACAATCAAGCTTAAACTATTTGAAACCAAGTTTTATTACTGCACTTGATTTTGAAAACTAACAGTTTAATACCCAAAAATTTTTATTTGTCCTATTCACCCCCTCTAGGATATATTTACTTGCACTTTCATTTGGTATCAGAGCCTTAGGCTCTGTTAATTGGACTAACATCCTTGAGTTGAGATCCTAGGTTGTGTAGAAAAATGAAAGACTTCAAGGTGAGAAACTCATGCAACAAGCCTCCATACTTTGATGGAACCTTCTATAGCCATTGGAGAAACCGCATGGAGATGTTTTTGGGTTCAAATCACTTTGAACTCTTAAGCATTGTACGAAATGGATATGAAGAACCAACAAAAGAAGTTGATGGAGTGAAAGTCCCCAAAGACGTAGATGAGTACACAGAAGAAGAAAAGAAACATGCTTCATTACACATGAAAGCTAAATGCATGCTTTCTAATGTTGTATGTTCAAAAGAATATGTGGTTATTTCAGCATGCAACACAACAAAAGAAATGTGGGATCGATTGCAAAGCATACATGAAGGAACAAACGTGGTCAAGGAATCAAGGATAGATGTATATGTTGGTGAATATGAACTGTTTCACATGGAAGATGGAGAATCCATAGAAAAATATTTTACAAGATTTCTCCACATTGTGAACCAGCTCAAACTGCTTGGTAGAAGTCTCACACAAAAGGAGCAAGTGAAAAAGCTTCTTAAAAGTCTCTCAAATAAATGAGACACAAAAGGGTATATACTCAAGAAAATTATCATTGTTGATGAACTTCGTGGAGAGCTAGAAGCTAAAGAAATAACAATGAAGAAGAAGGAGAAAAGAGCGGCCAAAAGAAAGAAAAAGGAGAAAGATATTGCCTTTGCAGCCACATCCTCATCTTCGGATGATGACAATGATGGCGATGTAGCACTTCTATCTAGAAAAGTCGCCAAGCTGTTGCAGAAAAAGAAATTAAGGGAACAAGGTTCATCCAGAAAACTTGGTTTCAAAACCAAGCATAACAAGATGACAACAAGCATTACTCTAAGAAGGAGGGAGAGAAAGGATGAAATAACCTGCTACATATGTGGCAAACCTGGACATAAAGCACCAGAATGTCCAAAGAAGAAGAAGAAGAAATAATTCAAGAAGAACAACAAAAAGGCATATGTAGCTTTGAGTGATGAAGACTCCTCATCAAGTGATGATGAAGCAGAAATCTTCCTCATGGCCGATGATAGTGACTCCGCAAAAGAGGTAGATGATCAACCCTTGTCTTATGATGACTTATCTAGTGCATATGATGAGCTTGTTGAAACTGTTGAAAAGCTTCTTTCCAAACTTTCTTCAAGGAAAGAGAAAATCAAGGCTCTTGAAAAAGAACTTGATGAAATTTGTCTTATTTCTGAGAAAGACAAAACACTTATCGAGGATTTAAAATAAAAAGAAAATATTTCTGAAAAATTGCTTTTAGAAAATAAAGCTTTAAAAACTAAGCTTGCTAATTTTTCAAATGATTTAGCCAGTTTTGTTAAAGGCAAGCAGAATCTCGATAAACTCGTATGTATGAAAAAGCATGACTTCCAGAGGTCCTTCTAGAAAGATGGTTAGGATATAAAAATCCAATTTTGAAAACCAAGGTTTCACAAACTACTTGTAACTATTGCAATAAGGCTGGTCATCATGCCTATCAGTGCAGTTACAAGAAGAATGTGATACAAACTGATTGGGTTCCAAAGAATATTTCTGTTACTAATCCTCAAGGACCCAAGCAAGCATGGGCACCTAAGCTTGATTTTTCACATGACAGAAACAACATAAGTCAAAGAAAGGAAGCTGGTATCTTAACAGTGGTTGTTCACACCACATGACTTGGGATAAAGCAATGTCTGTAGAACTCCAAGAACAAGACATGGGAAATGTGCATTTTGGAGATAATAGTAAAAGGAGAATACTTGGCATAGGAAAAATCCAACTTATTCCCAATCTTGTTGTGAAGGATGTCTACTATGTGAAAGGCTTAAAGAACAACTTAATGAGTATAAACCAACTTTGTGATCTCGGTTACAATGTATGTTTTCAATCCTCCAAATGCACTATCTATGACCTAAATGGAAGGGATACCCTCTTTGAAGGTCATAGACATTCAAATGTTTACGAAGTGTCCAACAATGATTTTTCTCTTAAAAATGAAACTTGTCTAGTTTCCCAAGGTGAAAATGTTTCTTTATGGCATAGACAACTTGGTCATGCTCATATGCAGCTGATTTCAAAACTGTCGAAACATAAGCTTGTTTTCTGGACTTCTTGAGCTTCATTTTGAAAAAGACAATATTTGTGTTGCATGTCAAATGGGAAAACAGACAAAGTCTTCTTTTAAAAACAAGAAGGAGCTTTCTACCAAAAGAACTCTTGAACTCCTTCATATGGACTTGTTTGGACCTATGTCAACTTTGGGCATAGGAGGAAAAAGATATGGCTTTGTTATTATTGATAATTATTCTAGATTTACATGGGTATACTTGGCTATAAGGAAGAGACGTTTAGTGTTTTCAAAAAGTTTTCAAAAAAAGTTGAAAATGAAACCAATTTTAAAATTTGTTCTATTAGGAGTGATCATGGTGGAGAATTTGAGAATCAAGCCTTTAGAGATTTTTGTGAAAACCATGGAATCCACCACAATTTCTCCTCTCCTAGAACACCTTAACAAAATGGGGTTGTTGAAAGGAAAAATAGAACATTGGTTGAAATGGCAAGAACCATGCTTTGTGAAAACAATGTTGCAAAACATTTTTGGCCAAAACTGTAAATACAGCTTATTACATCCTAAACAGATGCTTGATTAGGCTTATTTTAAAGAAAACACCATATGAGCTATGGAAGGGAGGAAAGCCTAATGTAAGTTATTTTCATGCTTTTGGATGTGTTTGCTATATTCATAATAATGGTAAAAATATTTTGGGCAAGTTTGATGCCAAATCCGATGAAGGAATATTTTTAGGCTACTCCTTGACTAGTAAAGCTTATAGAGTTTATAATAAGTGAACTAGATCAGTGGAGGAAGCATGCATGTTGTATTTGATGAATCTAACCGTGTTCCTATAAGCAAAGTTACTATTAAGGAAAATCAAGATTTTCAAAAACTAAGTGTACCTGATTAGAATCAAGCTTTAAATGATATACCTGATTCAAATCAAAATGCTGAAGCTGATCAAGTCTCTGAACAACCATCAAACAGAAACAATGTCCCATATAAACAACAAGTACGGTGTGACCACAGACTTGATGATGTAATTGGAGATGTAAATGAGGGAATGAAGACTAAAGCATTAACCAGAAATCAAGTCACAAGCTAGTACTTCATTTCACTGATTGAACCTAAGAAAATTAATGAAGCTCTTCAAGATGAATCGTGGATCATTGCCATGCAAGAAGAGCTTAACCAATTCGAAAGAAATGAAGTTTGGAAGCTTGTTCCACCACCCAAGCATCAAGATGTCATTGGAACAAAATGGGTGTTCCAAAACAAGCTAGATGAGCAAGGAAAAGTGATAAGAAATAAAGCTAGATCGGTAGCTCAAGGTTATAGTCAACAAGAAGGTGTTGATTTTGATGAAACCTTTGCTCCAGTGGCTAGACTTGAAGCTATTCGCATAATGCTTATTTTTGCATGGTATAAAAATTTCAAAGTTTTTCAAATGGATATGAAAAGTGCTTTCTTGAATGGTTTTATAAATGAAGAAGTCTATGTTAGACAACCTCCGGGCTTTGAAAATGAGGATTTTTCAAACCATGTTTACAAATTGGCTAAAGCACTTTATGGTCTTAAACAAGCTCCAAGAGCTTGGTATGATAGGCTAAGCATATTCCTATTGAAAAATGGCTTTTCAAACGGGAAAGTGGATACCACTCTTTTTACTAGATCTTTTGATAATAATATTCTAGTGGTACAAATTTATGTTGATGATATTATTTTTGGTGCTACTAATGAGTTTTTATGCAAGGATTTTGAAAAGCTAATGAGAAGTGAGTTTGAAATGAGCATGATGGGAGAATTGACATTCTTCCTTGGGCTTCAAATCAAACAACTCTCAAATGGCATATTTATCCATCAATCAAAGTACACCAAAGAGCCCATCAAGAAGTACGGATTGGAAAAGGCTAAGGGAATGCCAACACCTATGGCAACAACAAAGAAGCTTACATCGGAAGATGCAGTAAAAGCTATTAATCAAAAGCTATACAGAGGCATGATAGGGGTCACTATTGTATCTCACTGCGAGTAGACCAGATATTTTATACAGTGTATGTTGCTGTGCTAGGTTTCAGGTCAAGCCTAAAAAACCTCATTTGCAAGCTATCAAAAGAACAATCAGATACTTGGCTGAAACTAAGGATGTTGGACTATAGTATCCAAGGAATAACTATTTCAACTTGGTAGGATACATAGATTCGGACCATGCCGGATGCTTGGTTGATAGAAAGAGCACAAGCAGTGGATGCCAATTTCTAGGAAACTCCTTAGTAAGCTGGCAATGTAAAAAACATCAAGCGTATCAATCTCTACTGCCGAATCTGATTACATTGCAACAGGTCAATGTTGTGCACAAATTCTATGGATGAAACAACAATTAAGAGACTACGGAATCATCCAAGAATGTACTCCAATACTGTGTGATAACACTAGTGCTACCAACATTGCCAAGAATCCAATACAACATGCCAGAACCAGCATATCGATATCAAGCATCATTTTCTAAGAGATCATGTATTAAAAAAGGACATAGAGCTTCACTTCATAAGCACTGAGGAGTAAATTGTAGACATCTTCACCAAATCACTGGTTGAAGAGAGGTTTTGCCTCTTAAGAAGTGAGCTAGGTATGATTTCTTCACCTTCAAGTACTGAAATAGTTTTATGCTTGATTACTGCTGTGACAATTCTGGATTAGTTGAATGTTCCCCTCTTTTTGCTGTGACAAAGGGGGAGAAGACTTGAGATTTGCCATATTGGTTTATTATGATGATTATGGATATATGGCATATTAATCTAGGCTTGATTGACTACTATTACTACTTGTCTTCGAAAACCAAACTATATTAGTTTGAGGGGGAGCTTTTTGTAAATTTTATCATGTTTTTACACCTATATACATACTAAGCTTTTCTTGAAAATTATTTTTTGGAGAAGCATGATTTTAGGGGGAGATTATTTCAAGCAAATCTCAATATTTGTCATCATCAAAAAGGGGGAGAATGTTAGCTCAAGGGAATTTTTATCAATCCCTTAATTGATTTTGATGAGAAAAATATTTTTTAGATTTGTTGAATATGTTGAAAAATTTCTATCTTTCAAAAATATATGTTTTATGATTTTTATACCAAATAGAAATTTCTCCCTAAGTAAAATGAGTATTTTATTTATCTCTTTGGTTTCTAAATTTTTTGGTTCACTTTTTAGAAATATTTTTGGGATAATATCTTCTTAAATAAAATTAGTATTTTTTTGTTTGCTTTTTAAAATTTTTTTGTGGCAAAAGTGAACTATTATATTAATTGATTTTTGGTATATTACTTTTTCTCTTTTCTGAAAAATCTTCTCTGCAATTGCTGCAAATTTTTCTTTTTCACGCCTCCCATCATTTCTAATCTTACTAGCTTGCAGAAAAATAAAATAACCTTTTTTTTTTTAGTTTTTCCTCTTTACTGTTGATGCCCATTTTACTTATCTTGGTGAACAAGTTTTTGAAAAGCTACAGCAAAAGGCATTTTTAACAAAGTCAACCAACCATGCTTTATGGGAAAAGCAAATAGCAGAAGCGCAAGTTGCCTCACGTGTGCCAAAAAAAAAAGTCTTCTGCATTTAATGCTTAATACTATTACTCTTTAATTGTGGGTTAAATGATTAATCCATTAGACAATGCAACATTAGCCCACTTTATTGGGCCACAAAACAGCAAAGCATGGGCTCTAGAAAGCTGCTAACAGCCACTGCATACTATTTAGAAACCAAGCTTACTGTAGGTCCAATTCAGCCAACTTCAGTCCACCATTGCATCAGCTCTCAGTCCAGCCCATACCTTGCAAAACATAAAATCTGGTGGACAATGGAAGATAGCCCAACGTGTATCATGCAAAAAGGCCAACCAAATAGTTTACCATTTGGACAAAGGAGATGCACGAGTAACAAGATTTCACCTAGAGAAGACCAAAAATTTCCAATAGCCATATTGATATGATGATGTTTCCAACAGTTATTTTTTGAAGGCTATATAAGAAGGAGGAGCTTCATGAGAAAGGTTAGAAGAAGAGTTTACAAAAATTTCATTCGCAAATTCTCTCAAGAGCTCTCATGTTTTCATCTTGTCTTCTTAATTTTTGTTCACCAACTCTCTCATCTGCAACATCATTCGATGTATTGGGATTTACTAGGAAATCTGTTATAATATAGTAACACACTTTGTGCTTTATCTCTTCATCTTCTCAACATTCTTTGTAAAGGCTGTTGTGCCTTAATCTCTATTGTTGTAACCATGGGAGAGGGTAGAGATAGTCTTTTAGAGACATAGTCGATTATGTAAATATTTTTGGTGCTCTTGGAAAACCAAGCGTAGACAGTATTGCTTAAATACTGTGTAGCTAAACAAGGTAGTTGGAATCCTATAAATTAGTGAAGATAACTGTCTCAAAGGATTTTGAGAGGAGTGGATGTAGGTCTTGTTATGACCGAACCACTATAAATAGCTAAGCAATCTCTCTTCCCTATATTCTTTATTTTCAGTATAAATTTACTTCCAGCATAGTATTTGAGCTTAAAGTTTTACTCTGATTTATCACGCTTTAAAACTGTGAAGTTTTTACAATCAAACTTAAACTCTTTGAAACCAAGTTTTATATACTGCACTTGATTTTGGAAATTAACAGTTTATTCTGCAAAATTTTTTATTTGTCTTATTCACCCTCTTCTAGGACATATTTACTTGCACTTTTAGCAGATTGGTTTACAAATGGGAAAAAAGTAGCATGATTTGAGTTGAGGTCGATTTAATTAAATAAAGTCACTCAACATTGACAATTGCTGGCTAACTCCAAAGTCTTTCTTTATTGTTTGGTTACAATTATTGAAGTGTTTGCCTGTTACTTTTTCTTATTATAAAATAATTTTTTGCACATTCCTCTATATATATATATATATATATATATATATATATATATATATATATATATATATATATATATATATATATATATATGTATTGTTAAGAAGTAGAAAAAGAGTATATTTTTAAAAAAAAAAATTATGTTTTAAATGAGTTTATAATGAAATATAAAATTCCTTAAAACACCATATTAAGTCATAAATTTTTAATTTTTTAGATATATAGCACTTCAATTATCTAAATTAGGTGTATGACTCTTTTAAGTACATAATTCTTCATTAATCTAGACACATGACTTTTCACTATAATACATACACATTACCAATATAAATAATTTATCAAATTATTCAATTGTTTAATGCAAATTGTATATGAACGTTGATATATTATAGGGAAATGAGGATAAAGGATGGAGATTAAAAATGGTTTTACTTTATATCACAGTGTACGATCTACTTCTAAATTAAACATGTAAGCGAAATAGTTGGTAGAAATTTTTTATTAGAGAAATAAAATGCTACCAAACAAAAAAGTGTTGGACACCACTGAAATTTTCTCGTTGGTGGGTGCATGATCTGGTTGTTGTTACTTGGCAGGTGTGACTCTAAAAGGTTGATCTTAAGAATAAAATAATTTTTCGGCCCAAGCCCAATTCTGTTTTCTTTGGGCATTCTTGCAGGTGGTCCAACTTTTTTAAAAAAAATATATATGTTGTTTTTGGTTTAATTTTTATTTAAAGATTTCTCAAAATTATAAATTTCATCATATGATTTTTTTTTATATAGTATTACGTTACAAACATGATAATAGCTTTAAATATAGTTTTTGCATATGATTTCAAACATAAAAAGTTACAAGTACCGGTTGCGATATAAGGAAGGGGGTTACTTAACGTGCCTCGCCACTTTGCTGAAGGCGCCCCCCTTCCCCAAAAATTGTCCAAACATGCCCAAAATACCCCTTAGGTCAGAAAGCCATCCCCCCCCCGTCTCGTTCATCTCCTCTCCTCTTCTCCTTCACACATCCCTTTGATTGTAAAGATTTTCCTCGTTTGGAGAATAATTTAATCTAATAATTATGTAAGAGAATAATTGCAGAAGAAAATTGGAAAAAAACACCTGTTAGATTCACGGGAAAGGCTTGACGGCTTTATAGAGCCGTTGGGCTGACCAAACGGCTCTACACAGTCGTCTCGCCTTCCCAACATATATACACAGCCGTTTTGTTCATGCATATATTTTTTCAAAAAAGGCAAACGGCTCTGTGAAGCTGTTGGGGCTATCAAACAGCCTTCCACAGTCGTTTTCCACCCCGATTAGCTCCATAGAGCCATTTACCAAAGACCAAGCCCATTCTCATATTTTCTTTCGATTGTTTAACTCAAAACAACATTATTACAGTACCCAACCACGAAATATAGTCAAAATTAATGAAATACTATAACCCATACCTCAATAAAACGCTCAAGGATGAAAGATGACCATGTTGAATGGAAAACAAACCCTCACCGACGATGAAGAAAGATGAAGAAGGAGGAAGAAGATTGGCGATGCTTCACAAGCCAAATGGGAGTGATTGAATGCCGTTGAAGTGCAGAAAATGAAGTGATAGAGAGGAGGCCAAGGGTTTCAACAGAATGGGGGGGGGGGGGTTCGCGGCGCAAAGGGGAAGAAAATGAAGGATGGGGAGCTAGGGTTTAATGAGGGGTATTTTAGGAAATCCAATTTTTTTTTAATGAGGGGGGGCACCTTCAACAAAGTGGGGGGGGGGGGGGGGGCGTTAAGTAGCCCCCTATAAGGAATATAAACACTCTTGTTGCAATCTCTATTAGGAGAATCCACACTACGGTCACAACTACCATTATCGCAGTCACAAAAGCTTATTTAATTGTTTTAGACCTATTTTGGTGCTATTTAAAGTGTGTGCCAATACTTTATATTCATGATAGGCCTTCTTTTAGAGAGAACAACATTTCCCAAACATTACAGTGAAACTTTTGCAAAAATAAAAAGAACTTTAATTCTTGATCCTTTACAGAGAAAAACACCAGATCTACTTCATTCTTAATCATGAAATTTATTAGATCTTTCTCACAAATGTCATAATTAATAATAATTAAAGAAGTTGGAGAAAAAAGCTGTAAGAGTGATTGATAAAATGTCAAGCATCAAAAGTTATAGAAAATATCAAATTCTTAAAAAAAACAAAAATAATATAACATAATATAAACTGGATGGCGGTTTATATGAAACTAGTTTCGGCTTAAGATTAAACAGGCTGGGTTGAGTGAGACCCAATGAATCTACATTTATCTCTAACGAGATTTTAAACAATTTTAAACCAAGCTTGTATTTGACAATACTACTTACATAATATCTTTAACAATATTATAACACCAAGTTATTCTCATCAAACTCATCGAATGTTTCTTCATCCACATGTTCAATTCCCTCAACCTAATCAATTAAGAATGACTTCTCTAACTAAAATATTCTTATTATTCATTTAAGAAAATTACATCAACCACTTTCTAGTAACTTTATTTTTCACTTCTCATTTGTTTTCAAAGCTTATCTCTCTTATAGTTTAAAATGTGCTCAACTTAGAAAATCCAATTTTTAACAATGTTAGTCAACAACTAATATGACTAAAATACTATAAATGCTTTTACTAAGTCATATATTTGACCTCCCTTCCTTCCAGTTACTTTACTTTTTATTTACTTTCCCTCTATTTTAAATCCTACGCATACCTCCTCTTTAATTTGGAAAAACGTATTACTGAAATACCAAGCTGGATACAGGATTGATAAGGATATCCATTATCTAAACAGCATCAACAGAGTATAGTTGGAGTCAATCCCACTGAAGCCATAGGTACTAATTACTTGCCAAAGAAATTAAGGATATAATGTTGCTAGGGTCACTTTTGAAAATAGCCAAGATAATGCTTGACTATCCAAAAGAATTAATGACTTTGAATATTATTTGATAAAATTAACTTATTACAACAAGATAAGTTGAAAAGTAGAAGTTATAAAGAATAATTGAATATTCTAAATGAAATAATTTATTAAAAAAACACCTACCCTTTTTCTTAGATTTTGTTTTTCTTTTTTCCCACATGATGATAATGCCTTTGACAATGACTTCCACTTTTAAGCTAAATTGAATAGGTTTTTATGGTAAAATTTTTCAATTTTTCTTTTATTATATTGTTTTTTTGGGGGTGCGTGTGTTATGTTGTAAGGAAAGGAAAAGGGTATTGCTTAAGGGGGCCCCACTTTCCTTGTGGCCCCCATTAAATTTTTTTTAACTTTACCCTTGAAGTGAATAAAGCATCCCCAACCCTTTCATCCCCTTCACACCATCCCCTTCCCTCCGGCTATCCAAATCTTTCTTGTTGTAGAAATTTATTGTTTGAAGGACTAATAAAAGCATTGAATTTTGGTGTTTATTCTTCATTTGAAGTTGATAGACAATAGAAATCACGTATGAAATGAGTTTTTTTATAAAAAAAAATTTGCCTGCATACTAGTATCCCAAACAGCTTTGGAGATATGTTTTCCTGATAAAACGGCTCTATATAGCCATACATAGAATGGCTGTGTAGAGCCATTTCATCATGGAAACATACCCCCAGGGCCGTTTGTGCCAAAAAGGCTGTGCAGAGACGTGTGTGAACTCAAATGATTGTCTAGAGCCGTTTTTGAAGTGGAACAACTGTGAAGAGCCATTTTTGAGACTGAACAGTTGTGTAAAGCTGTTTGAGGGTTTGAACAAGTCTGTATAGCTGTTTTGATGATTGATTTTGTCATTTTCCCTCATACTATCGTGTTTTTGTATTTTTATTTCATTAATGAAAATTATATTGGTTGATTTTGATGTTTTATTTCTCTAAATATAGAAAAAGGCGGATAATCTTACAGAATGCTAAAGATTCGTACTTCAATTGTGAATATATCCCATATGAGGATGTGAATTTAAAAATAGATGCAAATTTAGTTGTTAAAATATGCGATGGTGGTAATTCTTATGTAGGAGATAATTTGAGTCATCTTTTTAGCACCGATCAAGTATGTAGTTTTTATTTTGAACGATGCAAACATAATACATAATTTGATCAATGAAAATTAAGTGACTATGAGCTTTTTGCTTACAAACATTTACCACAAGAGATGATCTTCTCAAATGGGCAAGAGAAATTGGAAAGATGGCCGGATTTATTGTTGTAATTACTAAATCTAAGACAAGAGGTGAAAGGAAGCGTACACAAGTGAAATTAGGGAGCGAACGAGGCAGGAAGTATAGACTACAACAAGAAAATGTGGATGTCCATTTACAGTGAAGGGAAGACAATGGGCTAATGGTTTATGGAAGGTGCGAGTACAATATGGATACCATAACCATCCTCTAGCAGAGTCTTTGGTTGTGCATCCATACGTGGGACGATTGAATAAGGAAGAGTTAACCATGGTGGAAGACATAACAACGAGCAGGGTTCTTCCTAGAGATATACTGCTATCTTTGAAGAAAAAAAAAAGTAGAAAACGTAACTACAATCAAACAAATATATAATATTAGACAACAATTAAAGTTGAAGATTAGGGGTCCACGAATGCCAATGCAGTATTTAATGAAATGTTTGGATGAATTCAAATATTTGTATTGGTATAGGAGTGACGAGGGGTCAGATATCATGAAGGACATATTCTGGACGCACCCTGACTTAATAAAGTTGTTGAATGCCTTTCCTATTGTTCTCATGATGGATAGCACATACAAGACCAATAGGTATCGTCTCCCACTGCTTGAGATTGTCAGTGTGACATTGACAGAGTTGAATTTTTTGGTGGGATTTTCATACATGGAATCTGAATGCACCAAGAACTTCCAATGGGCTCTTCAAAGGTTAAGAGGCTTAATCTTACAGAGTGACTTGTGTTCACAATTTATTGTCACTGATAGGGATCTTGCATTGATGAGAGCTGTGGAAATTGTATTTCCCACTTCAGTGAATATGTCATGTCGGTATCACGTTAACAAAAATGTTGAATCAAAATGCAAGTAGTCAATGCGAGATTATGCGGAGTATGAAAGGGTCATATATACATGGGAATCAGTTGTTGATGCTTCCAATGAGGAAGAATATCGTCATGCTTTCATAGCATTTCGTAACACATGCGCAAGGCTCAATGGCTTTGTTGCATACGTGGAGGATACGTGGTTGAAGCCACACAAAGATTGATTTATTCCCGCTTGGACTAACAGGTTCATACATTTGGGAAACACGACGACAAATAGGTATGACTGTATTTTTATTTCTTAATATATATCACCACATCCTCTTGTGTTCTATATATGTGTTACTTGTCTCATGATGTTATTGTTTTTGTGATAATAGGGTGGAGGGTTAACATGCTAGTCTGAAAAGAATATTGCAATCATCAACAGGGAATCTACACCATTGTTAGGAGGCCATATATGCTCTAATCACTTTGCAGCACATTGAGATAAAAAAAAATCATTCCAACACAGTCTTGTGAAAGTGGAGCACAAAATAAAGTGTTTGTTGTTTTGTGGTTTGCATCTTTCTGTTTCACTTGCTGCAATAAGGCATATGTCGAAAGAGCTAAAAAGGGCACAATCGTATATTGGTATGGACAAGGTAACATGTGGTTGTCACATTAAGACTACACATGGATTACCCTATGTGCATAAGCTTGGGCAATGGAACATGCTAAACATTCCTGTTCGGTTGACTCTAGTTCACCCTCATTCAAAAACTTTGACATGGGAGGTTTAGCATAAACACAAAAGGCTGGTGCCTTACAGGGAAGCCATGAAGATGTTATGTACAACAGTTTAAGTACCGAGGATGAGCAGTGGGTTTTGTACTATAAGACCATTGAACTAGCATCTCTAGACACCTCTTCATTAAAGCCACCACCAGAATAGATCAAAACAAAAGGCGCAAAAAAGAAGAGCACGAAGAGGTTAGAGACTTCTACAAAACGTGACCCATGATATTTCGAGTATGTCGACGCAATGTGTGGTTCTATGTAAAACAACATTTCATCAAGATCAAGACCATCCACAAGAAAATCTATGACACCTGCTAAGCCATTACATCCACCTAGTTCATGTATTAAATCATCAATTGGCATAGGTTCATCTAAGCCACCTAGTAGAGACCCATCCAGTAAAGACTCTGATGCATGTGCAGATATGTTTGATGAATCACCATGCTTCATGCAATCTTAGGTGTTTGGCAAGATTGGCACCTGTAGAAATATTCCTATGCTAGACTAATTACCACTATGCATCTATGGCTGCATGGAAGATGTGATTGATGTGTGACCTGATGGCAACTATGGTTATCGAACAATTGCTTTAGGGCTTTGTCTTTTTGAGGATCAGTGATTCAGAATATGTCAAGAATGCATTGCAGAGATGACAACATGACAATTATTGTATACTGAAATGTTTCTCCCATGAGGGTACACACAACTACTATCATCATTTGCCGTTGATCTTACTATGTCTGGTGTTTGGCCTGATAAGTGGATGTCCATATCGGATATGCCTTATGTAATTGCTTCCCGGTTTAATATTGTACTTGTTGTCTTACACCCACAAGTGTCACATACATATCTTCTGCTTCACTCTCAGCCCCTATTTAGTCTTTCTAGCCCGAAAGAAGTCTGATAGCCTATATTCATGGTAATCATTTCATGCAGGTACTAACTTGTCATTATTGTATATTTTTCATTACTCTTAACGCAATGTTTTACATGTGTAAAGTTTTCATTTCTTTCATTTATGATCCCACAGGTGAAGCAAAAGAATAATTCCCCATTGCCACCAGTAGTACCACAATGGGCATATGCAGCATTAGCTGAATTATATGGCTAGATAACACTATACTTGGCAAGCATTAAACAATTTGAGGTGTGAGCACAACAATGTCGTGCTCAGATATAAATAAGAAACAACATTTATTTATTCATGCAATCTAACCAAATATTTACATGTGTATTTGCTAATTATGTACTTAATTAATTTATTCATGTGTTTTAGAAAAAATTGCCAAATGAATGATGAGTTCAATAAATATACCAACAATAGGGAAACAATTTAAAGCAATTAGAGACATAGTGTTATACTGATTTTAACTCCACATCCTTGATGACTTCCCATAGGATCAAGAAGACCACCATTTTTGCAGACCACATTTAAATGATGGTCAAAATAGCTTTGTAGGTCATAACCGTTTTAGGTCCAGAATGGACCTGCATAGCTATTTTGACCCTTCATACATGTGGGTAAGCTTAAACTACTCTATATGTCCATTCTGGACCAAAAATAGTTATCCATAGCTATTTGGGAAGCCAAACAGCACTCTACAACCATTTGCTTCCCAGACGACTGTGGACAGCCATTTTTGGTCAAGAATGGACTTACAAAGTCGTTTTGACCATCGTTCAAGCTGATGTCACTGGCTACTTTAAACTATTTTCTTAAAATTGGTATATTCACTTTACTCATAGCTATGTAGTTAAATACAACAAAAACAAATTTGCAATAAATGTGCAAACTTGCATCATAGTCATTCTATTCAAACCACATCCTATAAATTCATTCCTTCTTCAATCTTAACATAATCAGTTAACTATATTGAGAAAAAACTTTGTATTCATTGAACCTTATATAAACAATCATATAAACTTAATAACTAAATTTATATAAACAATATAGTTAGTTTTATAATAGCTAGTCATTACATTAAAATATCTTAACAAATATACAATGTCATGTAACTAGTTATGTGGACCTCTAGATGGGCCTGCACCGGGACTAGAATGATGGTCGCTGCAATAGCGATCAGGATGGTCCCACACATGACCAATCTCAGCGTATATCTAATGCAAGATCCGTCCAAACCTCAAAATGCTCATATGCTAATCTTCGGTCAAAAATGGTGCAGACATGTCTAACTATAGACGTAATACGCTCCTACAAGAGGAAACAATGTAGATTTTTACAAGCATTATCATCAAAATAACTAATAAATATCAAAAAACTTTATTAAGACATAACAAACATACTAATGACTCATCATATGTGGCCGGTCTTTGATTCCACCTTCTGCTCCTCCCAAGGTCAGACCATCCATGACACGTGTGGAGCTGGGCAACATGTATAGATATGATATTCTATGATACCACTCCATGTAGTCTGGGATGACTTCTCCAGGCACAGTCATAGCAGGCCCATGTCACTCAGCACTAAACACATGCTAGTCAAAGTGCTCCCACATTGCATCTACCTCTACCAAGTAAATAGGACCATCTGCTACACGAATAGGAGGGCGGAGGATTGACTGGACATGGGATAACTAATGAAGCACCCACTCTGGCTGATGAAGTTCAAGCCATATCCCAAATCGTAACCTGGCAGAGAAGAATGCAATTGGGTGAAGTGGATGATAGGCGCGAGCATCAGCATAAGGTGTCTACTCTATATCCCTATGTCTCAGACAATCCAGTTGGTGATGTATCGGAGGTAGCAAACCACTTGATGACATATCTAACGTGTTGCTCATGGGAGGTCCTCATGATATGACACATTCAGGCGACAGGACTGGCGAAAGCTAAGAAAATACTCGTATATCCACGCTTGCAAATATGCACAAATTAGTAAGTTAATAGGACAAGACAAGCAAATACATAACTTGAACTTACAATGGGTAAGTCATACTAGTACAAGTGGTAAGCATCTAGCCAACTGCCTTGCTTGATGACTTGAAGCAAATCCTAGCTACCTATACACGTGGGTGAAACAAATAGCTCCCCACAGAATATTAGCAATAGCATCTACATCACGTAATAACTCTAAATACTCCGTTCATACAGTCGTGGAGGATTTGTTTGAAAACATCGTGCATCCCAGCACAAATAGCATGTCGCCCTAGCTGCATGCACCCACCTCTCAACTCTAAGGTGAGCAGTGATGATCAACAACAAAGTATCAAACCGCAATGTTGGCTTCCTACAGGCTTCAAACTCTTGGACTACAACTACCAATGAGAGCCCCAAGACATTAGCAATTGGCCAAACTGCATTCTTTGGTGTGAAGGTTGGCATAGAAACAAAATTACCTCTCATAGGTAGGTGCAGCAATGATGACACGTCATCCAAAGTGATGGTTATCTCTCCTATGGGTAGGTGGAACGTGTTGGTGTCCGTGTGCCACCGTTTAATAAACGCAGCTAACAGTGCCTTGTCCACCATTAAGTAATTGAGGATGATGAGTGGCTCTAGCCCCGAATACCTAATAATATGTTAAGCCTCCTCAGGCATTGCCTTGTATTGTAGGGCCCTCAGTTTATTGCCATAAATCATTATTTTCAACAGAGAATGATCCTGTATTGTCACAACAGCTTGTTAGTTTTATATTATAATAAAACAACAATAAATAAATATACACATAAATTTTCTAATTGTGGTAACTTACTAACTCACCCTCTCATACATGTCGTGCAATATGGCCGCCATACCTCTGCAGCACCGAGATATCATACGGACCCCTAGGTGCTAGAGACATCAGGAGGTCAATGATAAGTGTAAATTATATAAACATTTTGGCATAATTTCCCTTGCATTCCAGCCCTAAATTAAGGTAAAACATGATGCTTTTAATGCCAAATTGCTGTTTTGAAGGACACGAGCATCAAAAGGACCAAATTGAAGGAAAAATAGCATGTTGTCAAAAACCCAGTGCCATGGTGCCAGGAATTTTGTGCCATGGAGCCATATGCCAGAATGATGCTGCCAACCAGCGCCGTGGTACCCTGGAACCTTTCCTATGAGAGATTGAAGACTTCTAAGCCAAGTGAACTTTAGGGAAGCCGTGTCATACAAGGATTGGGATTCCTAAGTTAAGAAGACTTTTTGAAGTTCCTGTTTGATTTGAATTGGAATCTTGGAAGCATGGAGCTACTTGGAATCTAAGCAAGATTAGGAATGACTCTGTGATTATAGTTATAGTTCAACTAGGAGTCCTATTTTGAGTGAAACTAGGAAGACTATCATGAGTCCTAGTGTGAGTAAACTTAGGGAGACTATCATGAGTCCTAATGTGAGTGAAATTAGGAAGAAACATAAATAAGCATCATTAGCAGCTTGGCAGAGGGACACACTAGGCAGCTTGGAGACAACAAGGAGCAAGGCATCACTATTTCTTCTTCCCCTTTCTATTCATGTTTTCTTTCTTTTGCATTATGTGTTTAAGTTACATTATGTGTAACTAATTTCTTTCTAGGGGCTAAGATGTAGCCCAATTCCTTGTATAGACTTAATTGATGATTTTATGAAATTATATCTTTTATTCAATTGAGGTTTAATTTTCTGCACTTCACTCTTGACTGATCTGACCAATTAGTTGGGGGAAATTTGTGGGTTTTCTATGACTCAGGAGACGATTACTTAATCTAGACCACGAGAGTTAAATCCATAGTGGAGCTTAGGACAGGAATATACCAGGGACCCTGTGTAGCCGTATGGGAACTAGGGAGTTTCCTCTAGACCTCTCTAAAGGATGTCCACAAAACTTAAGGCAATTGCAGTTACTAAAACTCGCATAAGAATATAGCAGGGTTGGTAATTGCAGTTAAATTTGATTTGACCTCACACCATGGCTGATTGATGTGATTAGGGAGTTCTGGCTAGCAATTGATAAAACTAAAATTCATAAACTGAATTAGGAGAGTCTATACATAAGAATTGTGGTGAAATCTGAATCCCTAGGCTTTCATCCATTGTTTTCTCTACATAATCTTCTAATTGCTTTCATTTACTTTTATGCTATTTTCCTTTACTTTATTTTGCTTCTCTCATTATAATTCGATCGCTTGAGTAATACTAGAGTTACAGTACTCTGGTAATCAATTCTCAGTCCCTTGGGTACGACAACCCAGAAGACTTTGCCGGCTACATTGATAGTGTACGCTTGCACTGCATTACTATCTAATTCACATTCTATTTCACCCCACATCAAGTTTTTGGCATCATTGCTGGGGATTGTGCCAATTGATATTAGAGGAACTAACGAGGTGTTAACTTGAGCAAATTTTTTTATTTTGTTTTTCTTTGTGTTTTAACCACTCTTTATTCTCAGGTGAATTTTCTGGTGCATGAAGCAAACTGTACTTCCTTTTGATCCAGAAATCGAGAAAACTATTAAAAGAATTCGAAAGGAGAGGAGAGTAGTCAAAAACTTGCAGCCAGAGTTAGATAAGATGACAGCACCTAACAATCATCAGAATGAAGGGCATATACCTTTCAAGACCTTTGTTGTCCCAAAAATTCAGAATATTATGTCTAGCTTTTGAAGTCTAGTAGTAGAAGCAAATAATTTTGAGATCAAACCATTCGTGATCCAGATGGTGTAGAATAATCAATTTTTAGGAGCGCCCAATGAAGACCGTAATATGTATCTCTCAACTTTCTTGGAGATTTGTGACACATTCAAATACAACGAGGTGTCAGAGGAGGCGATAAAGCTTTGGTTATTCTCTTTTTCACTCAAAGATGGAGCAAGAAGGTGGCTGAATTCTTTGCCACCTAGTTCGGTTGACACATGGGATTCCCTAGTCCATAAATTTCTTGCTAAATACTTCCTTTCTTCGAAGACTGCCAAGTTGAGGATAGAAATTGGTAACTTTACAAAATTTGACAGGGAATCCTTATATGATGTATGGGAGAGATTAAAGAATTGCTGAGAAAGTGTCCACACCATGGAATGCAATATTGGCTCGTGATGCAAGTATTCTATGGCATACTGACTCTCATACAAAGACTGTGGTAAATGGAGCAGCTAGAGGAGCCTTCTTAAATAAAGATTATATTGAGACTTATGAGCTACTTGAAGAGGTCACCATAAATGTCTATGATTGGAACTCCAAGAGAGACCAAGAGAAGAAACTAGCTGGTATCCAAGATGCAGATACACTAGCCAAATTGTCAATCAAATTAGACCAGGTACTTTTCTTCCAAACTGCTCTATTCAAGGGAAATTTTATGAAGGGCATGCAAGAAGCAGTTGAGGAGGTGAACTATATGGGGAACAACAATCCCTACTCCACCACCTACAATCCTAGGTAGAGAAATCACCCCAATTTTTCATGGAAGAATTAAGGTCAAGGAATTCCTCCTTTTCAACAACAATAGCAGCAGCCTCCCAAGATGAATTTAGAAGAGGTAATGACAAAGCTAGCAGCATCTCAAGCAGATCTTACAGAGAGAACAAACCAATTCATGATCAGCACAAATGCTTCCATAAAGCAACTAGAGAACCAGGTGGGACAGATTTCTCAGTTGTTGACCACAAGACAACCTGGTGCACTACCCAACACCACTTAAGCAAATCCAAGGGAGTATGCCCATGCCATCTTTCTGAGAAGTGAGAAGGTAGTGGAGACAAATATTAAAGAGACTCCCACAACTGAAGGGGAGAAAGAAGAGGAACCCACGCTTGAAGAAGAAGTAGAAGAGCCTGAACCTAAACTTGAGAAGGCACCTGAAGTCATCCTAGAAAAGAGGCCAGAACCACAGCAGAAGGAAAAAGCCAAGATCTAAGCTTTTCCCAAACAATCCTCCACCATACAAGCTGCTTCTTCCATTCCGTAAGAGGTTCAGGAAGCAAAAGCTGGGTAGACAATTTACCAAGTTTCTAGAGGTATTTAAAAACCTTCATATCAACATTCCTTTTGTAGAAGCTTTGGAGTAGATGCCCAGCTATGTGAAGTTCATGAAGGACATCCTGTCCAACAAAAGAAAGCTGCAAGACTATGAGGCTGTTACACTCACTGAAGAGTGCAATGCAATCCTCCAAAAGAAGTTACCAGTAAAGATGAAAGATCTAAGAAAATTTATTGTACCCTGCAATATAGGTAAAATGGATGTGGGAAGGGCACTATGTGATTTGGGGGCTAGTGTAAATCTAATGCCTCTCTCTATGTTCAAGAAATTAGACATTGGGGAAGTAAAGTCCACCAGGATGATTCTAGAATTTGTTGATAAATCCCATAAACACCTATATGGGCTAGTGGAGAACTTCTTTATTAAAGTAGGCAAATTCTTCTTCCTAGTGGATTTTATGGTACTTGATATGGGGGAGGATGCTGATAATCCCTTAATACTGGGAATATCTTTCTTGGCAACTAGTAAAGCTGCAATAAATTTGGCTACTGGAGAGCTCCGACTGAGGGTCAATGAAGATCATGCCACTTTCAAACTCTTTGAAGACCCTAAGACATGCAATATAAATGAAGAGCTCCAAGAAGAGAAGGTTGAAGTCAAGGCTATGACACTAGTACAACCAGCTGAAAAAGCCCCCAATGTCAAGAAGAAGAAAGCCAAAAATAAAAAGGGCAAAGGCAAGGGAATTCCAAAGTGCTGCTGTTCAGGATGCCTAACTTGCCTTGAGAAGATATTAAAGATGGTTGGCTACCCAAGGAAGGAAGGAAAGAGAGTTGGAGAGTTTATGATCTCTCCCTACAGCCCTCTCGATGTGCCATGAAGCACCTAAGATAGTCAGGCTGAGGACTATAAACTAAGTGCTTGTTGGGAGGCAACCTAACAGTTTCTTTTCCTTTCTTTTTGAGTGTTTTATTTTGCATTTTATTTCAGTATTGAGTCAGTATTTTAGGGTAATTAAAGTCACTCAAACAATCATTGGACTAATGCAGGTCATTGACAACATGTCGGGAGCCTATACCAAAGATTCAAGCCAAAACAGGGCAAATTACAAGTCCTAAGGTCCCATGGCCTCGATATGGGCACCATGGCATGAAGAAAAACTCCAGCTTATTGCTTATGGGCACCACAACATGATTCTTAGGTGCCACGGTGCCTTGCACTATTCACTGCCAATTTGTGGAATTTTTTTGCGTTTTTTGGCTTGGTGAGGTTGACTCACCATCCTTTGGAGACCCCGAAGACTCTGATTAGGCTACTTCCACTAGGTTGCCCCCTTTCCTTATCTCTTTTATTTTGCATTGAGGACACTACAAATTTTAAGTATGGGGGAGGAGACACTTATGCTTATTTGTTTAGTTGAGTAGCCTAGTATTTGATTATTTGAGTAGATAGTAGTAGTATTTGTTTTATTTTACATGATTGCATGAAAATTTGTATTTTTGCTTAATTTTTTCATGATTTTGTGTTATGTGTTTTAATTGAAAACCATGGCCAATGATAAAAATTGTGCTTAACTGATGATATTATGGGATGAGGAAACTTGATTTGATATGGAAACAATGCATGATTATTCATTTTATCTTATTCCATTGATTATTGGGAAGCCTGAGTCAACCTTGATTCAGTGTGAACCCATACTCATTGTTAATTCCCATTGTATGCATAATTACTTTAATAGCGGAATGAATGAGAATGCATGAGGATTAATACTGGTCAATTTTAAGCTTTTGAGCCATAAGAGTTGCATATTTAAAGCTCTTAATTTGTTTGTGAGTGTGTCACGCAATTCTTGGCTTTTCTAGAACTTGCTTTGTTATGCATGTTGAGACCACAGTGGAACCATAGATACTAAGGTGATTAAGGCATTGATTGCTCCTAAGTGAGTGTCGTGAATGGACAGAAATAGTGGGTGTGTGTGGCATGAATGTATATGTATGTGGAACAACATGTGATGTGTTAGAACATAGTGCAAGTATACACTATCAGTGTAGTGAGCAAGTATTCCAGGGGTTGTTGTACCCAAGGGATTGTTATTGATTACGAAAGTAATATAACTCCAGTATTGTTCAAGCGATCGAATTATGATGAGATAGCCAAAGTAATTAAATGCAGAAACTAAGTAAGCAATAATAGAAAGATATATAACAGATTGGATTGAGAGAATAATTATGAGAGATCTAGGGATTCAGATTTCACCACAATCATTATGTATAGACTTCCTTGATTCAGTTATGAAGTTGCAGAATTATCAATTGCTAGCTAGGATTCCCTAATCACATTAATCAGCCTTGGTATTAGGTCATATCAAATCTAATTACAATTACCAACCCTATTACTGGTCTGTGCGAGTTGTAGCAACTATAATTGCATTAAGATCTATGGACATCCCTTTAGGGAGATTAGGGGAATGCCCTAATTCCCATGTGACTACACAGACCTCGATACTAGTCTATCCTTAGCTTCACTATGCATTTAATTCTCTTGGTCTAGATTAACTAATCTCTAGTCGGTCTCATAGCTAACCCACGAATTTCCCCCAATTAATTGGCCAGATCAATCAAGAGTAAAGTGCCGAAAAGTAAACCTCAATTGAATAAAACATGAACTGTCATAACTTCCTCAATTGGTCTATACAATCAGATCGGCTACATCTTAGCCCTAAAATGGAGTTTAGTTACACATGATAATAGGAAAACACATAATGGTAAAATAAGAAAACATAAAAGAGTAGAAGAAAGACTAGAGTGATGCCTTGCTCTTGTGGATCTCGATGGATTGCTGTTTCTGCTCTCTTCTCCCTCCTCTATGTTCAGCCCTCTTGATCTATTTATAATATGTCTAATCCCTATTTGACTCAAAGTAGGACTCTTATATTAAAAGACTAATTACAAGTGAATCCTAATCCTACTTTAACTAAGGGTTTAATTGGGCTTCACACTTCAAGACTTTAATCCAGCTTAAAACTCTATTCCGAAGAGTCTTCTAGGTTGTGGACTTCTTATCCTTGCTTGGCATAACTCCTGGAAGTCCACTGGGCTTGGAAGTCTCAAAACTACTCCGAAACAGGTCCTAGGCTCCACGGCGCCCACTGGCAGAATGCAGACTTCGCTCTCTGGTACACGATGCCACAGCGCCCATTGGTAGAATGTGGAATTCTTTCATTTTGCTTCTCTTGGCCTGTGTACCTGTAACATAATGAAATCTAATCAAAAGCAAAGTGTTTTTACCATAATTGGGACTTGAATTGTAAGGGAGTTGATGCTAAATTATCTATATAAAATATAATTATCAGGCACCTAGGTCTAGCCATTTTAGCCTTTCATAGCTCACCTTGCATAATCACCACTAGTTGACCCTTTTTTAGCTTTAACCTTCCCTTCTTTTAACCATATTTTAAGCCATATACCATTCGTTGATTCAACCATATTTTGAACCTAACACCTTGAAGGATTGTGTGAATTCAAGGCATGGAATTATTGCCTAGTTAGTAACTAGGAACATGGGAAGAAAGAGCCTTAAAAGATGTGAAAATCTCCCAAGAAAAAAAGGCAAAGTGCAAAAGAAAAAAAAAAAGAAAAGAAAAATTTTGGAAAAAGCTGGAAAAGAAAAATTGAAAAGAAAAACAACAAGAAAAGAAAAAGAAAAGAAAAAATAAGGGAGAAAAATATGTAGTTGAGGCTTGGTAGTTGGAGAGTAGTTGAGCTTAAAAGGTAGCTTTGAATTCACATATTCTCTTCTTGGTGTATTTCACCCTTGACTTCACCTGCATTATCTCTTTTCCCCTTCCAAAAGCCCTATTACAACCCTTAAAAGACCTTTTGATTAGTGTTTGTGGTTTATTATTAAGTGGTGGAGATTTGATATATGAGCAAGCCTATGGAGGAATCTTGAATTGCATTGACCTGAGTGCATGTTCAACCCTACAAACACTTGAGAGAATGGAGTGAATTTTTATCCATGTGAGGGAATTCATCTTCATTGCATTTAATTTCATCAAACTTGATTAGTTATTATGTTCATGTGCACTTAGTTTTATACCTTATACCTTTCTTATGGCTTTCCATGATATGATAACCCTTCCATATACGGTAACTTCCAATACCCACTTGACTGAGAAATTGAGCATAAACCATTTTTATTTTGAGAGTTACCTTGGGGGCATGGGACTAATCCATCTTGTAATGAGTAATCTTGCATTATGATATGATGATGGATTCCCAATGAATCTCATGTGAATAATTCTGAAGTCAATATAGTTAGTCATGTTTGAATGCCTTGCTTGTTTATTTCTTTCTAATTTTACTCGAGGACGAGCAAAATGATAAGCGTGGGGGAGTTTAATAAGTGTAAATTATATAGACATTTTGGTGTAATTTCCCTTGCATTCTAGTCCCAAATTAAGGTAAAACATGATGCTTTTAATGCCAAATTGTTGTTTTACAGGACACAAGCGTCAAAAGGACCAAATTGAAGGAAAAACAACATGTTGTCAAAAAGCCAGCATCATGGCGCCATATGCCAGAATGATGCTGCCAACCAGTGTCGTGGTGCCCTGAGCCATGTTGTGGCACCCTGGAACCTTTCCTGTGCGAGATTGAAGACTTCCAAGCTAAGTGAACTTCAAGGAAGCCGTGTCATGCAAGGATTAGGATTCCTAAGTCAAGAAGACTCTCTAGAGTTCCTGTTTGAGTTAATTTGGAATCTTGGAAGCATGAAGCTACTTGGAATCCTAGTTTAAGCAAGATTAGGAATGACTCTGTAACTAGAGTTATATTTTAACTAGGATTCCTATTTTGAGGAAACTAGGAAGAGGATTGTTCTAATTATAATCCTAGTTTGAGTAAACTTGGGGAGACTATCATGAGTCCTAGTGTGAGTGAAATTAGGAAGAAACATATTATAAATAAGCATCATTAGCAGCTTGGCAGAGGGACACACTAGGCAGCTTGGAGACAACAAGGAGCAAGGCATCATTATTTCTTCTTCCCCTTTCTATTCATGTTTTCTTTCTTTTGCATTATCTGTAACTAATTTCTTTTTAGGGGCTAAGATGTAGCCCAATTCCTTGTATAGACTTAATTGATGATTTTATGAAATTATATGTTTTATTCAATTGAGGTTTAATTTTTTACACTTCACTCTTGACTGATCTGGCCAATTAGTTAGGGGAAATTTGTGAGTTTTCTATGACTCGGGAGATGATTACTTAATCTAGACCATAGGAGTTAAATCCATAGTGGAGCTTAGGATAGGAATATACCGAGGACCTTGTGTAGCTGCATGGGAACTAGGGAGTTTCCCCTAGACCTCCGTAAAGGACGTCCACAGAACTTAAGACAATTGCAATTACTACAACTCGCATAGGAATATAGCAGGGTTGGTAATTGTAGTTAGATTCGATTTGTCCTTACACCAAGGTTGATTGATGTGATTAGGGGGTCCTGGCTAGGAATTGATAAAACTGGAATTCATAAACTGAATCAGGAGAGTCTATGCATAAGAATTGTGGTGAAATCTGAATCCCTAGGCTTTCATCCATTGTTTTCTCTACACAATCTTCTAATTGCTTTCATTTACTTTTATGCTATTTTCTTTTACTTTATTTTTCTTCTCTCATTATAATTCGACGCCTTGAGTAATACTAGAGTTATAGTACGCTGGTAATCAATTCTCAGTCCCTTGGGTACGATAGCCTCGGAATACTTTTTTGGCTACATTGATAGCGTACGCTTGCACTGCATTCCTATCTAATTCACATTCTATTTCACCTCACATCAGTAAGCTCTTTGGATCACCTCCACTAACTGATCATGTCTTGCTCCCTCATCCTCATTTGCACTGTCGGAGTCATCCGAGGGAGCTGCCTATCAAACATAATGAATCGGATCCTTTAGAGTAGGAGTTCTGCTAATGGGTGCCACGGCGCCCGTCACTGTACACCCAACACCGAAAAAAAAATTTCAAATTTTTGAAAAAAATTTTCCAGCACCCCAGCGTCCCTTCCAGTGCCTATGAACTTCTAGCAGCCCCTCCTGCTGCCTAAGAACCGAGAAACAAAAAAATCATCATCATCCATGGACGACTCTGAGTAGGCTACTTCTATCAAGTTAGACCTTTCCTTTACTTTTTTTATTTTGCATTAAGGACACTGCAAATTTTAAGTGCGGGGGAGGGACACATGTGTTTAGTTGAATAATTAAGTAGCCTAGTAATTGAGTGTTTGAGTAGATTAGTAGTAATATTTGTTTTGTTTTGCATAAATTTTGTTTAAGTTTTGCATGGTTGTGTGATTGCATAATTGTGTGTTTTGACTGAAAACCATGGCTAAAGATGAAAATTTGCTTAACTATAATATCATGGGATGAGCAAACTTGATTTGATATGTAAGCAATGCATAATTATTCATTATATCTTATTCCATTGATTATTGGAAAGCTTTTGGGAATTTTGAGCCAACTTTGATTATGTGAGATCCCATATTGATAATTCCCATTATGTGCATAATTACTTTGATAGTGGAATGAATGAGAATGCATGAGGATGAATATTAGTCAATTGTGAGCTTTTGAGCCATAAGAGTTGCATATTTGAAGCTCTTAAAATTGTTCTGAGTGTGTCATGCAAATTTTTTGATTTTTCTAGAACTTGCTCTATTATTCATGTTGAGACCACATTGAAATCATGAACACTGAGGTGATTAGGGCACCTAGGTTTAGCCATTTTAGCCTTTCACAACCCACCTTGCATAATAACCACTAGTTGACCCTTTTTTGAGCCTTAGCCTTCCCATATTTTAACCACATTTTAAGCCATATACCATTCCTTTGATTTAACCCTTATTTTGAACCTAACAACTTGAAGGATTGTGTGAATTTGAGGCATGGAAATATTGCCTAGTTAGTAACTAAGGAAGTGGGAAGAAATAGCCTCAAAAGACATGAAAATGTGATTCTGAGATATGAAAATCTCCTAAAGCAAAATGCAAAAAAAGAAAAAAAAATTAGAAAAATTTCTGGAAAAAGCTAAAAAGAAAAACAGCAAGAAAAGCACAAGAATGAGAAAGAAGGGAGAAGAAAAATATGCAAGTATGAGGCTTGGTAAGTTAGAGAGTAAGTGAGCTAAAGGGTAGCCTTATATTCACATAATCTCTTCTTGGTGTATTTTAACCCTTGATTTCACCACCATCATTTACCCTCTCTTCACCTTCCTAAAGTCCCATTGCAACCCTCAAAAGACCCTTTGATTAGTGTTTATGGTTTATTATTTAGTGGTGGAGATTTGACATATGAGCAAGCCTATGGAAAAATTTTGAATTGCATTGACTTGAGTGTATATTCAACCCTCTAAACACTTGAGAGATATGAGTGAATTTTTATCCTATGTGAGGGAATTCATCTTCTTTGCATTTAATTTCATGAAACTTGATGAGTTATTATGTACATGTGCACTTTACTTTGATACTTTATAATTTTCTAATTGCTTTCCATGATTTGATAACCCTTTCATATGGTAACTTTTGACATACACTTGAGTGAGAGATTGAGCTTAAACCATTGTTTATTTTGAGAGCTACCTTGGTGTGGGACTGTTCCATCTTGAAATGAGTAATCTTGCATTGTGACATGATGATTGGTTTCTAATAAATCCCCAGTGAATAATTCTGAAGCCAATATGGTTAGTAGGTCCTTTTTGAAAGTCTTGTTGCCTTGCTTATTTTATTTCTCTTTAGTTTTACTTAAGGATGAGCAAAAGGCTAAGTGTGAGGGAGTTTGATGAGTGTAAATTATATAGACATTTTGGCATGAATTCCCTTGCATTTAAGTCCCAAATTAATATAGATTAAGATGCTTTTAATGTCATTTGGCTGTTTTGCAAGTCCAAGCACCAATAGGAGCTAAACGAATTAAAATGGCAATTTTGCAAGCCCATGTCTTGGCGCCGTGGCGCTCTATCCCAGAACCAACACTGTCAATGCTGCCAATCAACGTCGTGTTGCCCTTGAGACTTTTTGAAGCAAATCTGAAGAGTTCCAAGCCAAGTGGACTTTCGGGAAGTAGTGTCCTACAAGGATTAGGACTCTCAAGCCTAAAAGACTCTCCGGAATCATTGTTAATGTAGGATTGAAGTCTTGAAAGTGAGCAGCCATTTGGAATCCTATTTCAAGCATGATTAGGAATGACTTTATAATTAAAGTTATAATTCATCTAAGAGTCCTAATTCAAGTAGAACTAAGAAGAGGGTTATCCTAATGGCAATCCTAGTTTGAGAGAAACTAGAAGAGATATGCATCTATAGGAATCAAACTCTCAGGAGTCCTAGTGGGAGTGAAACTAAAGTTGCCAAAGCAAGTTAAATTCTCTACTATCCTAGTTTGAGTGGGATTTAAGTATTTAAATCCTACTTGAATATTGTATGCCTAGTTAGAGTAAAATTAAGATTATATACATTATAAATAGGCAGCAAGGAGATCAAAGAGAGGAAGGCGCAAGGAGCAAGGATCCACAAGACACTTTTCTTCTACTCTTTCTTCCATTCATGTTTTCTTTCTTTTATGTTATGTGTTTAAGTTACACTATGTGTAACTAATTTCTTTTCTAGGGGCTAGGATGTAGCCCAATTTCTTGTATAGACATGATTGATGATGTTATGACAATTCCATCTTTTATTCAATTCAGGTTTAATTTTCTGCACTTCACTCTTGACTGATCTAGCCAATTAGTTAGGGGAAATTTGTGGGTTTTCTATGAGACCGACAAGAGATTAGTTAATCTAGACCACGAGAGTTAAATCCATAGTGGAGCTGAGGACAAACTAGTACCGAGGACCCTGTGTAGCCATATGGGAATTAGGGCATTCCCCTAACCTCCCTAAAGGGATATCCATAGAACTTAATGCAATTATAGTTATTACAACTCGCACAGACCTGTAGCAGGGTTAGTAATTATAATTAGAATTGATCTGATCTAATACTAAGGCTGATTGATGTGATTAGGGAATCCTAGCTAGCAATTAGTAAATCTAGAATTTCATAACGGAATCAAGAAAGTCTATACAAGAGAATTGTGGTGAATCTGAATCCCTAAGCCTTTTATCTTTTATCTCTCATATTCCTACTTCTACTTCTCCTTACTTTTATGTTGTTTTCTTTTATGTTATTTTGTTTTTATCATCATAATTCGACCACTTGAGCAATATTGGAGTTATACTACTCTAGTAATCAATCACAATCCCTTGGGTACGACAACCCCCGGAATACTTGCTCATTGCATTGATAGTGTATACTTGCACTGTGTTCCAACACATCACAAATTGTTCCACATACATATACATCCACGCCACACACACACTAATTCTATCCATTCATGACACTCACTTAGGAGCAATCAGCTGTGGTAATTGTATTTCCTACATCTATGAATCTGTTGTGTCGGTATCACATTAATAAAAATGTTAAATCAAATGCAAACAATCGGTTCGCAATTATGCCGATTACGAAAAAGTAATGGATGCATGGGAGATGGTTGTTGATGCTTCTGATGAGGAAGAGTATCATTTTGCTTATGAGGCATTTCGAAGCACATGCACCACACTTGATAGCTTTGTTGCATATTTTGACGATACTTGGTTGAAGCCGTACAAGGAGAAGTTTATTTCAGCTTGGACAGACAAATTTATGCATCTAGGCAACAAAACAACAAATAGCTACAATGATAGCTTGTTGTCTTTAAAATTTCCTTGCATGTGTGTATTACATGTTTGATATTGTTATTGGTCTCCTGATAATAGGGTGGAGGGTGCACATGCTAGCTTGAAACAAATTTTGCAATCATCTACTCGGGATCTTCATAGTTGCTGGGAAGGAATTGATGCTTTAATAACATTACAACACAATGAAATAAAAAAAAACCTTTCAACACAGTCTTATGAAAGTGGATCACAAGATGAATTGTTCTTTATTAAGAGGCTTGCATCATTGTGTTTCACTAGCTACACTTAGACATTTGTGGAAAGAGCTTACCAGGACCCAGTCTCATGTTGGTACAAATATGGTAATGTGTGGTTGCTGCATTAAAACTACCCATGGATTACCCTACGCGCACGAGCTTAGTGAATGGATTCTTTCGAACTTGTCTGTTTGATTAACCTCAATTCATCCCCATTGGAAAACTCTAACATGTGATGTTGAGAGTAAGGGTCAAGGAACGGTGCCTTATCAGGATGCCATGGATATGTTATGGGGTAGGTTTAGCAAATTGACTACAGAGGAAGAGCAGTGGTCTTTGTATCACAAGACTGTTGAGTTAGCATGTCTAGAAGTCACTTCATTGAAGCCACCACCTGATAAGGTCAAAACAAAAGGCGGGAAAAAGAAGACGACAAAGAGATCAGAATCATCAACGAAGCGTGATCCTTCATATTTTGAGTATGTGGATGCACAATGGGTTTCTATGCATAATAGCCTATCATCCGGATCAGGACCATTGACAAGAAACTCACTGACACCTTCTAAACCCCCTCGTGGACACAATAGATCATTAATTGACAGAGGTTCAATTGACCCAGTTAGCAAAGACCCATCAAGTTATGAACAGAATGCAGGTGTAGGTACATTTGAACCATTACCTTGCATCATGTTGTCTCAGGTGTGTGGCACAGTTGGCACCATTTGAAATATACCTTTGTTAGACCAATTACCCACACGTATCCACCCTTTTGTGGATGATGTAATTGATGTTCGACCAAATGGGAATTGTGGCTACCGGGCAATTGCTTTAGGACTTAGCTTGTCTAAAGATGGGTGGTTCCGAATACGCAAAGAATGTATTGTAGAGATGACAACGTGACAAACACTTTACACTACAACGTTTCTGCCACGTGGATATGGCAATCTTTTATCATCACTTATGGTTGATTTTACTGTGTCAAGTGTGTTGCCCAACAAATGGATGTCTATACCAGATATGCCATATGTTGTTGCATCTCGGTTTAATGCGGTGGTTGTTGTCTTACACCCACAATTGTTGCAAACATATCTCCTGCTTCACACTCAACCCCTGTTTAGTCTGTCCAACCCAGATAAAGTCGAGATAGCATATGTTCATGGGAATCATTTTGTTCAGGTAATACATTGTTGTTTAAGTAAGTCATGATTTTTTTTGTCTTAACTTAGTGTTTATTTCTTTTGTCATGTCACAGGTCAAGCTTAGGAATAACTCTCCCCTCCCACCAGTTGCACACCAGTGGTCGCATGCAGCATCAGATGAATCACGTGATTGGATAACACTGTACGTTGGACGCATTAGACATTTTGAGATGTTGGCACAAGCAGCTCGTCCTTAGAGGAGATCCATTCATTTGTGTAGTGTAACTATAGATAGATTTTTTTTTTTTATATATACCACAACAATGTACTTAACATAATTTCAATTGTCGATCTATTCAAATGCTGAGTACTTAAGATCATTTTCATTGTCTGTCAGTCTAAACGAAATCATTTTCACTTCGCATTTGTAATAAATTAAGGGAAACACTTGTAATTGGCGAATAAGTGTTTGTGAGTTTCAAAACGGATGTGTGAAGACGAATGAAAGAAAAAAATGGCTTAGCATAGCCATAGGTTATCCCTAACCGGCGATGCATAACCATTTAGATCCATTTTTTGGCTGTGTATGGCTGTTTACAAATTTATAACAGCCTTTTACAGTTGTTTGCTTATTTTCCAGCCAACGTCACAGGTGGACCACGTTCCTCTACACTTAGCACATGCTCGTCGAAATTATCCCACATGGCATCAACCTCTGTCAAGTAAATCAGGCCATCAAATGCATGAACGGGAGGCTGAGGGATAGATTGGGCATGGGAGAACTGTCGAAGGACTCGCTCTGCTGGTGTGGCTCCACCCAATGCCCAAATCACATCCTACCTGAGAAGAATGACACTGGTAGGATCGGGCATCTTCGTATGGGGTCCACTTGACGTCCAAGTGCTGAAGATAGTCCAACTAATGTTTAATCGGTGGAAGCTAGCCACTGCCTCTGTGGGATGACCATCGCGCAGCACGTGGGAGGTCCTCCCTATATGACCTGTTCAACGGGCAAAATTGACACATACCAAGGAAATGCTCGTAGATCCATGCCTGAAAAATAATTATGTAGAAAATAATTAAGTTCGTTATACAATAAATACTAAAGCTTGACAAGATCTAACAGTTCATGTATCAGAAGAAGGGGTAGACAACTAGCGACCTGCCTTGCCTTATGCTGAGTGGCATAACCCAACTGCCTGTACAGGTGGGTTAGATAGATAGCTCCCCATGGTAGATCGTGAATGGCATCAACGTCACGGAGGAGCCTCAAATAGTCTGTGCTGATGGCTGTGGATGACTTGTCTGTAAATACGATACAGCCAAGGACAAACAGCAATACAGCCCTGGCTGCATGGAGCTACCTTCCGAAGCTCAACTGAGCAGCAATGATCGTTATCAGTGACTCAAATCTCATTGTTGGCTTCCTACAGACTTCAAATTCTTCAATAACAGTTGAAGGTGGGACTCCCAGCACATCCACGACCAGTCTAATAGCCTACTCCATGGTTAAACTGGGGACAGATACAAAATTACCTCCCATTGGGACGTGCAGCAGTGATGACACATCATCCAGTGTGATGGTCATCTCCCCAATGGGTAGGTAGAACGTGTTGGTATCTGCGTGCCACCTCTCGATGAATGCAGCTACAAGCACTTTGTCCACCATGGAGTAGTCCAAAAGTAGCAGTGACTCCAGACCAGAATGCCTAACTATGTTTCGTACCTGCTCAGGCATTGATTCATATTATAATGCTTTTATCTTATTGCCGTGAATCATTGTCTTGATAAGGGGCCGCTCCTGTTTCTTACACAATTGATAGTTAGTTTTGCATCATACCAAAAGAAATTAAACATTAATGTAAACATATATTATGTAAGTGTCCTAACTTACTCGTTCACCTGCCCATACATGTGGTGCAGTATGCCCTCCATATCTTCGAAGTGTCGACAGCTCATATGGGCCACTTGGTGCAACAGAAGTCAACAGGTCCTGCCTGTGTATCACCTCTATCACAGTTTCACATTCTACTCTGCCAGCTTCGTTAGCAGAATCAAAGTCATCAAATGGGGTAGCCACTCGAATATCTTCTATTGGCTAGGATTCAGGTTCAAGATCAGCTTGTCCCTACCTACAGTTGACCCGTTCTCTGCGCTTTGAAGCCGTCAGTCATTGACGATCAACTGGCTCAGCCACCTCACCCACTTGTGCATCTCTAATAAAGGGGATCTTCGTTCTCGCCATCTTTCCTGCAACAATATTAATTAAAATACTATAGCAAAAACTATATCGGAATACTTCAGAACATGTGTAGGCCAATTGCTTAACTAATTGCAATACAGACAATGTTAAAGAACCTAGTAGAACTCTGAATTACAAATTAGATTCACATTGCCAACAAATATTTAGGGGAAAACAAATACAAAACGGCTGTTAAAGGCTGTTTTAAATTGTTAAATGGCTATGAAAGGCTGTTTATATTTGTTAAACAGCTGTACATAGCCATTTATTCAAATATAATAGCCTTGCATAGCCGTTTGGTAGTAGATTGCCATATGGATCTCAACTGCTTTATTCTGCTGTGTGTGCCATGAAAACGGTCCTGCATCACTGTTTTTCTAATAAAAATAGATCTCTAGATCCGTTTACGACCGATTTCGAGACACCATACAAATATCATATATCAGCGATTTCTCACCATTTCCACGCAAAAAATCATCAAAAAAATAACTCCAATGCATGAAAAAATATCAATCAACCATAACTTATACCTTAACTGTGTTGCATATGTCCTACAAGTGTAATGTCGCTGAGAAAAATCAAGGGATGAATGAAGAGCTACAGCAGGTTGGCTGGGGATGCTAGGGTTCGCGACTGAGGGAAGAAGGGAAAGGGGTGGCGGGTAAAAGTTGTAGGGAGGACAATTTTGGAATTTCAGATATTTTTTTAAAGTGGGGGGTGGTATTTGTAAAAGGTGGGGGCTGTAAAATTTAATACCCATAAGTTACTGATATCAAAGAATACCGATATCCTTGTTACGTTCGTCATCACCGAAGAATGGGTCGGGTTCATCAGCTTCGAACCCAGGCCCAATAATATCTGACTCGGCTCGATACCCAATGTCATCCCCTCAGAGCTGACTCGCCAGACAACTTCCCCGCTTTCATTGATGCTGTTATGACCAAGATGGAAGGGCCTTTTGAGCAGCTACTCGATCGGCTTGAGCCGCCGCCGCCAATTATTGTATATGACACATACCTATTCTGGGTTGTTGATGTTGGAAATCGGAGGAATATTCCAGTGGTGTCGTTTTGGCCAATGTCAATGTCATTTTTCTCGGTGCTCCTACATTACGGTCTCTTGGAGAAAAATGGGCACTACCCGATAAACTGGTCAGGTTAGTAGAAAATGCGAAAGTTAAACTCCCATTTAGCAAACTTCACAGTTTTACTAGCAAATTCTAGCTTAAATACTTATTTTGGTCTTTTACAGTTAAAATTTTATTAATTTAGTTTTTTACACTTTTAAGTTTATCAATTTGATCCCTCATACTTCAAGTTTATCAATTTGGTCCCTCACTTAAAATTTTAATCAATTTAATTTCTCACACTTGAAACCTTAATCAATTTAATCTTACACTTAAAACCTTAATCAATTTAGTACCATAAACTTGTAAAACTTATTAATTTAATCCCTTACACTTCAAAAATATTGATAAATTTAAGAAACAAAATTGATAAAAAATTTGAAATGTGAAGGACTAAATTGATAAATTTGAAATGAGAGGGGCGAAATTGATTAGGGTTTCAAATGTAAGGGACGAAATTGATTAAAGTTTCAAATGTAAGGGACCAAATTAATAAATTTAAAGTGTGAGGGACTAAATTGATAAAAATTTTAAGTGTAAGGGATTAAAATAAGTATTTACTCTAAATTCTTTCTCAAACAAATACACCTGTGATACCCTTTTGTTGTTTGGCTAGTAGAGAAAAAGAATAATTATATTTCTATCTGTTTTAAAAAAAGTGAAGGACAATCTGAAAAATAAAATTGATTAGTCATCTATAAAGTAAACTTGTATATATATATATATATATATATATATATATATATATATATAGTAATTTAATAAATTTTTCATTTTGATGTTTAAATTAACTTCTTCTTTTTTCATCTCATATCCTAAATTCACTAATTGTTAGAGTCATGGCAAATCCTTTCCTAGAAATATAGTTTATATAGTAGGCTGTGGGACCGTCACTACCTTAATTAATTTTAAACATCCTGGGCATTGGAAGTTTATAGTATGATTGAATAATGTTTGATATAGAAACAATAAATAAAATGTTGAGTGGCCAATGGCTATGATATGCATCCATTGATCACTGAAACTAGGATACTTGATGTTTCATATTCAATTCTGAAATAAATTCCAGTTCTCACAATTTTGTAAGTTTCATTTGGAACTTGAAAATGTAGCTCTATAAAGTATTAAAAGAAAAATACATAATTCAATTAAGTGTGATCATCAAAATTGAGATTTATCAACAGGTATTAGTTTTAGTAATAAGGAATTAGACTTGTTTAAGTATGTTGACTTAGATTCAAATTCATATTTATATAGAAAACGTTTTTGGAAGAATGCTATCTTAATTTGGGTCATCTAATTATTTTGGGTAAGATTAGTTGTGAGTTGAAAGATTTGTTAATAGGTTCATCTCCACAAATACTAGTGGTAACAAGCAAACAATTGAGATTATACTATATAAGAATTTACTATTTGTGGGTAATTATATAACTTAAAAATTCCAAATCCATACAGGTCTACTATTTCAACTTGTTTGATTGATAAAAATAAATTTTCACCTTTTTTTTTTTCCCCTTGATAAACTGCTAGTAATTAATTTATTCATTAGTCACCTTAGCATCTGTTTGTTTTTCTTGACTGCTTTCCAACAGAAAATGGTGACAAACGTGTGGATTATATTCCTGGAAATTCTTTAATACGTTTGGCGGATTTTCCACTTAATGATGGCAGTGATTTTAACAGAAGATTGCTACAATGGGCATTGAAAGCTCCATTAGAGGTATATCCTCCATTTATGAGCTTGAGCCTCAAGCCATTGATGCCCTAAAAGCAGAGTTCTCTTTGCCCATTTGCACCCTTGGTCCTCTTATACCTTCTTTTACTCACGGAATTAGAGACAATATTCCTTCTGAGTTCAAACCCTAGTGACCTCAGCTACTTCAAATGGCTAGACAGCCAGCCCTCTAGTTCTGTGTTGTATGTCTCTCAAGGAAGCTTTCTCTCAGTTTCCAGTGCTCAAATGAATGAAATCGCTGCCGGTTTAAGAGACAGCGGTGTTCGATTCTTGTGGGTGGCGCGTGGTGAAGCTTCTAGGTTAAAACAGCTCTGTGGAAATAAAGGATTAATTTTGGAATGGTGTGACCAAATGAGGGTACTGTTGCATCGTGCTATAGGGGGATTTTGGACTCATTGTGGTTGGAATTCTACGAAAGAAGGTGTCTTTGCTGGTGTCCCCTTTCTTACTTTCCCTATCTTGATGGACCAACCACTCAACAGCAAGTTAATAGTGGAGGACTGGAAAGTCGGGTGGAGGGTAAGGGAAGGGGTGAGAAAAGATATTTTAGTGTCAAAAGACAAAATTGCTAGGCTAGTGCAGAAATTTATGCATTTGACGGAGGGTGAAATGGGAAGAGAAATGAGGAAAAGAGCAAGAGAGCTTCAACAGAAATGTCAGCTTGCAATTGGTGATGGGGGGTCTTCTGAAAATGATGTCAATGCCTTTATGAGGGACATAATCATTAAAGATGGCAATAACAAAAAGGTTCAGCAAACCACATCCATATATTCTAGCAAGATTTCACATGAGAGTGGTAGTGTATGCACGTCCATACGTATACACCTAGCTATTTTTATATTGTTTTATATATATTTTTATTTTTATATTTATAATTTTACTCCAATAAACAGTCACAAAATCTAAAAATGTAAGAAAGGGTGTGCATCAATAAATATATACATATTATTTCCCTTCACATGGAATGCCATTTAAAGAGCTCCACTTGTTGAATTATTTGACGTTAAATTGAAATGTTTATGAAAATTCATGTTTTAGTTTTATAACTTCTTTTGATTAATAATCAGGTAAATTCGCGTCATCTTTTTCTTTTTTCTTTTTTTTTTTACTATATGCATATGTACTTATTATAAGTAATTTATAGTTCCAATAATTTATCAACTTTTTTTTAATATTTATATTAAATGAGAGAATTAAATTATAAAACATCATAACTATTACTCAAATCTGTGATTACTAGACCACCAACTGTTTTTTGTTTTATTTAAATATTATTAAGTGTTGGGGATGAGAGGGAATCGATCATTCTTAACCATGTAATCTCTAATAGAAAGATTAACAGGTATGAGTAGCCTTATAAAAATAAGTAAAAAAGGAATAAGTATTGTCGTTTTCAAGTATCAATGTCCCTCCCTTTCTAATGAGCAGAATATTGTAAATATACCAAAGTAGTTACGATAAAGTTCAAAGTTAGATAAATATAAGAATGATTTAAATTATTGATAAGGATAAAAATATAGATACAGATAGAGTGATAGAATTTGAATTGTAGTGCAACTCTAACTCTGTGTGGCTTGTGTATAAATATCTGTATAAGGCCCCAAAGAAAATTAGAGGAATCAGAAGCAGATTTCTCCCTTAACTCTTTATGGTATCAGAGCCTTCAGGCTCAAGGGAGGCTAAAGGAGCAAAAAATGGGAGATCAGGAAGGCGACGTTAGAAATCGGGTCCCTAGGACCCTTCTCCGTTTGATCTCAACTCGAACGACAACCTAGGGAATTTGATTATGAAAGTTCAATTGCTAGGACAAAACTATGAAAAGTGGGCACAGGCAGTGAAGACATCACTGCTGCACAGGCATAGGCAATGAAGACATCACTGCGTGCATGGGCATAGGCAATGAAAGCATCACTGTGTGTACGAGGAGAAAACTATGAAGAGTGGGCACGGGCAGTGAAGACATCACTGCGTGCACGAAGAAAATGGGGGTTCATTGAAGGGACTATTCAGTAACCCAATGATGACAGTATGGAGAGATTCAAAGCAAGATTAGAGGCTCTTGGGCAACAACAATTCACCATGTTAATGTGCAAGCTGGGCATTCACCAACCCATGCTCCACCTTGAGGGGGGTAATGAGCAGAATATTGTAAATATAACAAAGTAGTTACGATAAAGTTCAAAGTCAGAAAAAGATAAGGATGATTTAAATTATTGATAAGGATAAAAATATACATAAAGATAAAGTGATATAATTTGAATTGTAGTGCAACTCTAACTCTATGTGGCTTGTGAATAAATACTTGTATAAGGCCGCAAGGCAAATCAAAGGAATCAGAAGCAGATGTCTCTCTTAACTCTTTACTTTCATCCTTCCTTTTGAGAGAGAATCAAGTTGCCCATCACATATACAGGTGGGGATATTTACTCATAACATCCAAATTCAGATAGAGGACCACAACCAATATGAAGCTAAAAGGACAGTTACCTAATTTTTATTTTAGGTGTTGACATATCATTGCAGGTTTGAAGATTAACTGCTAGCGTGAATGAAATGTCAATACCTTTAAATATTTTTGAACTTTCGTATGTAAGATTTTTTAATAATTAGGCTTGCTGCTTTTTTTGTTTTTTTTTGGTGTTTTTCAACATTTTAATTGATTTCAGTATCTCTCTCGCTCAATATGTAACCCTAATCTTTCTATAGCTAACTCCTTATTATCTATTTATAGCAGCCGGTTCTATTCGTTGTCATTTGGCCTTGGGAATTAGGATGCATTTTCTTAACATCCATACATTGATGATTAATTTGCATATGTGACTCCACTTGTATTATTCTGGATCACATAATGCAATTCTACAAGAGAGGGAGTTTTTGTTGGTGTTACTTTCTTACCTTTACACTAATTATGGACCCACCATTGAACAGATAGCTCATAGTGAAGAATTGGAAGGTTGGGTGGAGGGCGAAGAAAAAGGTCATAGTAGAAAGGTAGGTAGCATAAAAAATTTATTGGTTTGGATAGTGATTCTATAAGGGAGATGAAGAACGACATATAAAGAATCAGCAGATTTGTCAACTTGCAATTGTGAATGGATCATCTCAAACTAACATCAGTGCCATTGTTGGAATAATGTGTCAAGAAATAGGTAATAAACAGTTAACAGTTTATAGTTCTTAGAAAAATGTTTCTATTGAAATGTCTATTTCCTTGTCTGCTTTCTTCCAAATTGAAAGGATATGAAATTCATACATATATTGAGTTAATCTCTAATTTGCTCGTCATCTGTGTGTAATTATATATACACACTAGCGTGCGTTGGTATAGATGTTTGTGGAGAAATATGTATATGCATACCTTAAAAGGTATGTTTGGGAGTTTGGAGGGAAAGGAAGAGGAGGTATTAAAGGGGAAGAAAAGGGAAGGAAGGGAAAGAGAATGGAAGGTTTATCCTCCTTATTTGGAAGCACAAATTTTGCGAGGCAAGAGAAATGAGAGGTTTATGACATATATAAATAATTTTATTTTTATTTAAAAGGAAAAACTTCAAACTCTTTTAAACTTTATGTTATATGTACTGTCTATCTTCAAAACTTTCAAAATGTGCATATCACCCTTCCCCCAAACTCTAACTTATTTTAAAAAGTTTCATAGAAAATTTCACTGCTTTCTCTTTTTTCACTTATTATTTTCATTTATCTATTACAAGAAAGAAGTTAATAGATAAACAAAGCCATATGGATGGCCTTTTCATATGTTGCATGGTAGAGCTCTTGGGTCTTTCTTTTTTCCAGGCTATATTATTGGTCATTCTTTCATTCTTGAATATGTTGTTGGGCCATTATATATCATTGACTTTGTTATTGGGCGTTCATTCCTTCACACTTTTGGGTCTAATGTATATTTGTTTGTTTTGTCTGGTAATTTAGTTATTAGCCTTGTTTTCAATATAAAAAATTTGACATCATACAGAAGCCCATTTCAGCATCTCATGTTGTCTCCAATTGTTTATAAATGTAAAAGTTCAAGGTCCTCAAGGACTCCCTTAATATTCCATGTTCCATGGCCGTCATAAGAGAGATAAGTCATCAAGGAGGATGTATATGTTCATTTTCTACTACTCCTCTCAGATACTTTTGTGAGGTGGAAGCATTGCACAGTTCTAGTTGCTCTGTTGGTTGTCCATGATGTTTCCTGTTTGTTGCATGCTACTCTTTTGTATTATTACCTACCTTTGGATCCACTCTTTAAAGGAGAGCCCTTCTCACATGAGGGAATGATATAAAATGAGTAGTGGAATATTAGTGTTTTTATTTGGAAATTAATTAGTTTTAATTATGGCCTCTTCTCATATCGATCTTTTTTATTTTATAGTTGGATTTTTATTTTATGTTGAGATATCTTATTCTAGTTCTATAATAGTAGTATTTTATTAGTTTGAGTGTTTAGTTATTTTGCTTATTAATAGGGTTATTTTGTAATCATTCAAGAATCTTTTGATGAATTAATATTATGATTGTTTTTTTCATAGAGTATTTGAGCCAAGTCAAGAAATACTTTGTCCTTAAGGAATATCTTAAGTTATTTTTTAGGGGAATACCCTACCTAAGAGAGTAACTTAGGGTTTTTTCACACACACACAAAAGATAAATACAAAGTAATGTTTATCTTATGCTTATGATAGACTTTATGTTGTGCTTATAAATCATAAAGATTTCTTCGAAGGCTTCAAAGAGTTAAATTTATAACAATATTATTCTATATTTTTCTCAATAACCAAGCAGAATTCTACTCTTATTAGTGAAAGAAATTACTACCAAATTAAGGAGCTATTATTGAAGTTCATATAAAAAAAAGGAAAACAACTGCAATGAGAGATTCTTAGTTCCAGTAAACAAACAATTAATATGTAATTTAAAAATTTTATTGAAGGTATATGAGCAAATTTAGTAGTTTTTCTTCTAAAGATCCTTTAGTTTAGGAAACCGATATAGTATGCTTTGGAAGAGATTTGAATGAACTATGGGAGATCCTTCAAAATGTTTCTCTCTTAAATTAATACTCCTTAAACCCTTTGTTTCCCTCTTGAATCCTACTCGTCAACTCACCATAAATATCACTTAATATCTCATTAGTTAAAAATCAAAATGTCAAATTGTATCACTGCCTCGATATTCGTATGTTGACCGTCAGAGCATGTCCGATGTTTCAACTCATGAAACTTTTATTTTTTATATTGTTGGACTTTTATTCTATGTAGGGATACTTATTCTAATAGTAGAATAGTAATATTTAATTAGTTTGGATGTTAGGTTATTTTTCCTATAAATAAACTTATTTTGTAAAGTCTTTTGGTGAATTAATATTCCAATTATTTTTTTAGAGAGTATTTGAGGGAGTACTTTACTATTGAGGGGTACTCTAAGTTATTTTTAAGGGAATATAATGCATAAGAGAGTATCTCATAGGGTTTTTCTTTCCTTCTTCCTCAGTTTGGCCTCGTTTTACATCATATCTATCTATAATAAATAGGCGTATTTTGTATTAACTCAAGAAGGATATTACCTTATGAACCCCCCAACTTTAACATTCCCCCCCCCCCCGCCCCAATATGTGAAATGACTAAAATGCCCATGTGGGCTGAAACAAACGTAGACGCGTCCCATCCTCCTCCCCCCCTCGCCAACGTCTTCTCTAGCCCTCCCTTGCGAAACCCTAACCATTTCATGCGATTGTTGTTGCTATTTTTTGTAATTTGCAAGGGCAAAGGAAGTGATTTCTGGGTGTGCGTAATTCATGTGAAGTTCAGTTGTAGTATTACATAAGGTTTGCACTCTGTATTTGTTAGAGTGCTGGGTCTGGTTTCTGGTTATTAAAACGGATGTGTATAGCTGAACAAATGCATAAAATGGTTATGCAGGACCGTTTTATGTAACGTAGCTATAAAATAAAACGGTTTTCTATAGCCGATATGTAGATTCAATCGGCCATGTATAGCCGTTATTTGATTACGTATTTATAGGGCCGTTTTTTTTTTTCTATAACGGATTTGCATATCTCTTTTTGGTAATCGGCTGTGTATAGCTGTTTTTTGTTTCAAAACGGATATGAAAATCCATTATGTTATCGGACAGCTCTTTTCTTGAAGTTAGGCTTGTAAATGAAATTGACCGTTAATAATTTAATCTAGTAAATGTAGGAGAAGAAGGATTGATTATACTCTGAAGATGCATAAGGATCCGTACTTCAACTATGAATATATCCCACAGGAAGAAGTGGATCTAACAACGGAGCCAGTTTCAGTTAAAGAGGTTTGTTATAACTATATTGTGAGAGTATAAACTGTATTTTTTGACAGTATTTAATGTGTGGAAGATGAAATTTTATGTTCACAGACAAATGAAGATGAAATATGTGATCGTAATGGCTCTTTTACAGGAGAAGACTTGACTAACCTGTTCATCACCAATGAAGTACGTTTTTCATACTAAACGATGATAGCATAACACAATTTTATAGTTGTTGATCGTTAATTGATACTGATTTTTTTGTGAACAGACATTTAGCACTAGAGATGATGTTTTGGAGTGGGTAAGAGAGATTGCAAAGACAGCTGGCTTTGTTGTTGTAATCAATAGATCAGAGATAGGAGGCGAAGGAAAGCGTGCATAAGTCATATTAGTGTGTGAATGTGGTGGTAAATATAGGTCCACTTCTAAAAAAAACAAAACAGTGCTAGAAACTGCAACAAAAAAATGTGAATGTCCATTTAGATTGAAGGGAAGACAATGGGCAACTGGTTTATGGAAGCTGTGAGTACAATGTGGATACCATAACCATCCTGTAGCTGAGTCGTTGCATGGGCATCCATATGCTGGACGTTTGAATGAGGGTGAGTTAACCATGGTAGAAGAGATGACACAAAACAGGGTTCCTCCTCGAGATATATTGGTTTCTCTGAAGAAGAAAAACACAAAAAATGTGACAACTATAAGACAGATATATCATGCCAGACAACGATACAAGGTAAAGATAAGGGGTCCACGAACTCCAATACAACATTTAATGAAATGTCTGGATGAATCCAAATATTTGTATTGGTATAGGAGTGATGAGGGATCAGATGTCGTTAAGGACATATTTTGGACACACCCTGACTCAGTAAAGCTATTGAATGTCTTTCCAATTGTTTTGATGATGGATAGCACATATAAGACTAATAGGTATCGTCTCCCACTTCTTGAGATTGTTGGTGTGACATCGACAGAATTGACATTTTCGATCGAGTTTGCATACATGGAGTCTGAACAAACTGACAACTTTGAATGGGCTCTTGGGAGGTTGAGAGGCTTATTTTGGCAACATGAGTTATGTCCACAAGTCATTGTGACTGATAGGGATCTTGCATTGATGAAAGCCGTGGGGCTTGTATTTCCTACTACAATGAATTTGTTGTGTCGGTATCATATTAATAAAAATGTCGAATCAAAATGCAAACAATCCGTTGGCAATTATGCTTATTATGAAAGGGTGATGGATGCTTGGGATATGGTTGTTAGTGCTTGTGACGAGGAGGAGTACCGTCACGCTTATGGGGCATTTCAGACCACATGCGCTACACTCGATAGCTTTGTTGCATATGTTGACGATACGTGGTTAAACCCACACAAGCATAGATTTATTCCAGCTTGGACAGACAGGTTCATGCATTTGGGAAACACAACGACAAATAGGTATGATGATGTTTTTTTTATTACATATGAAACTTGCATTTGTGATGTATATATGTGATGATGTTATTGTTATCCTAATTATAGGGTGGAGGGTGCACATGCTAACTTGAAACGAATTTTGCAATCATCTACCGGGGACCTTCATAGCTGTTGGGAAGGAATTAATGCTCTTTTAACATTGCAGCACACTGAGATAAAAAGATCGTTTGAACACAGTCTGATGAAAGTACAACACAAGATGAATTATTCCTTGTTCAAACATTTGCATCATTGTGTTTCACTTGCTGCAATTAGACATTTGTCGAATGAGCTTAAGAGAGCACAGTCATATGTTGGTGCGGACATATTTATGTGTGGTTTCCGCATTAAAAGAACCCATGGGTTACCATGTGCACATGAGCTTGGCCAATGGAACAATTTGAGTATGGCGGTTCGTTTAACCTCAATTCACCGTCACTAGAAGACTTTGACATGGGAGGTTGACCATGAAGGTCGAGGGATAGTGCCTTATCGTGAAGCTGTTGACCTGTTATGGGTTAGGTTCAACAGCTTGACAACTGAGGAGGAGCAGTGGTCTATGTACCACAAGACAATTGAACTAGCACATCCAGAATCTAGTTTATTAAGGCCACCACAAGATAAGGTCAAGACAAAGGGCGGTAAAAAGAAGAGCACGAAGATATCAGAATCATCTACGAAGCGTGATCCCTCATATTTTGAGGTGGTCGATGTACAGTGGGTTGCTATGCACAATAGCATGTCATCAGGATCAAGACCGTCCATAAGAAACTCATTGACACCTGCCAAGGCCCCCCGTGCACGTAGTAGATCAGTGGGCAAAGGTTCATCTTAGCCACCAACCAAAGATATGTCCAGCGAAGACATTCATGCACGTGTAGGTACAATTGACTAATCAGCAGGGCCCATGCAATCTCAGGAGTTTGGCACTGTTGGTAGCAATAAAATCGTTCCTATTCTTGATCAATTACCAATATGTATCCATCCCTTCATGGAGGATGTCATTGATGTTTGACCAGATGGGAATTGTGGCTATCGGGCAATTGCGTTAGGCCTAGGCCTTTCTGAGGATGATTGGTTCCGAATATGGCAAGAATGCATTGCAGAGATGACAACATGGCAAGTACTGTATACTTAAATGTTCCTCCCACGAGGATACAAAAGACTCCTTTCATCACTTGCTGTTGATTCTGCTACATCTGCTATGTTGCCCGAAAAGTGGATGTCTATACCCGATATGCCATATGTTCTTGCATCCCAACTTAATGTCGTCGCTGTTGTGTTGCATTCATAGTTATCACAAACCTATCTTCCACTTCACTCTAAACCACCATTTAGTATGTCAAACCCAGAAGAAGTCGTGATAGCCTACATGAATGGGAACCATTTTGTACATGTAATTAATTTGCCCTTTATTTTTGTCATAATTTTGCCCCCTGTTTTTACTTTTGATTTATTTCATTTATTGTTGTCATAGGTTAAGCTGAAGGACAACTCTCCCATACCACCTGTTGCACCACAATGGTTGTATGCTGCATCAGTAGAAGCACATGACTGGATAATACCGTTGTTGGGGCGCATAAGACAGTTTGAGGCCTTGGCACGACAATGTCAAACTTAGCTGTGTTGGTGTTTTAGTCTATTCATTCATTTATGTAATGTAACGATACACATTGTTATTTTTGACCAGACAACTATGTACTCAGCATGCTTGTAATTGTGTTTAATTCCTAACAAATTAATTGTTTGACCCATCTACAGCCTGAATGTTAATTCATAGTTTGTTCTGTGTGTGCATGATCAAATAGCTATCTATAACCGAAACTATATTAAAAACAGTTGTGCATGACCAAAGTTAACTTAAACAGCTGTTCATAGCCGTATTTCAACTATAGCCGTTTCCAGTTTATTGTTTGCAAAAAGGCAATTCCATTTTATCAAGTTCTGGGAAACATTAACAATTGTAAAATAAAGACGTTCAACGGCAAACTCACATGAAATAAACAAATTGAACAAGTTCCATTTGCATAATGAAATAAACAAACATGTTTACAAGTACTAGTGGCTACGTAGAAGTAATATACATCAAGCGAATACAATGTTAGTCTGAACTAATGATGTCAACCCCTGGATGGGCCGACACCCTGACTAAACTGATGACTGATCTGTTCAGCACGACCGGACGCACGACGTATCTCACCACTAATTAGCTGCAACAACCGGCTAAGGTCCGTCTGCTCGTTTGCTAATCTATAGTCGAAGATTGTGCGTACATATCCGTCTGTTGTCCTTAAATCATCCTACATAACCCAAATAATAAAAATAACACATTATTAAACACTTAATCATTCAAATACCCAACAATAATATGATAAACATGTATTAGGAATCAAGGTACTTACCAACAAGTCATCAATAAGTGAAGGTCTGTCTGTCGAGTCTCCACTCATGTCAGGATTTGTCCATGTAGGAGGACTAATGACACGAACTGATGTGGGCAACATGTAAGGATGTGATATCATGTGATACCACTCCATGTACCCTAGCTGCACTTGTCCAGGTACAGTCACAGTTGGCCCACGTGCCTCAACACTCAGCATGTGATGGTCGAAATGATCCCACATGGCATCTACCTCTGACAAGTGGATCGACCCATTATTTGCACACATTGGAGCCGGTGGAATTGGCTGGACACGTGAGAACTGCCTCAGAACCCATTCTAGCTGATGTGGCTCCAACCACATCCCAAATCGCATCCTACCAGAGAAGAAAGATACAGGGTACAATGGATGGTAGGCGCGAGCATCATCGTACGGGGTCCACTCGACGTCAAGATGTCGAAGACAGTCTAACTGTTTCCGTATAGAAGGCACCTGACCACTCCCCCTCCGAGATGACTAACGCACTGCTCTCAGAAGGTCCTCCCGATATGACTCGTTCAGGTGGCTGGACTGGCACATACCGGGGAAATGCTCGTAAATCCATGCTTGCAGACAATACAACAGGGGAAAAAATTAGTTCGTTTCACAATGAATAAATAGTCATAACGTAATCAAAATATCAACATACCACTAATAGTAGTAGGCAACCAGCAATCTGTCTCGCCTTATGCCTTGCGGCATAATCGAGTTACTTGTATAGGCAGGTTAGACATATGGCTCCCCACGACAAATTATGAATGCTATCGACGTCTCGAAGCAGCTCTAGATAATCTGTGCGCACAGTCGTCGATGACTTGTCTACGAAGACAGTGCATCCCAGGACAAAAAGCATAATTGCCCTGGCTGCTTGGAGCCACCTCCCATAACTGAGCTAAGCAGTAATGATGATCAGCAGTGACTCAAATCCAATGGCCACCTTCATGCATGCTTCAAATTCTTCAATAATTGTCACAAATGGAACTCTCAACACATTCACCACCGGCCCAATAACTTGCTCAATCGTCAAGCTGGGGACAGAAACAAACCTACCTTCCATTGGAAGGTGCAGCAGTGATGACACATCATCTAGTGTGATGGTCATCTCCCCGATCGGTAGGTGAAACGTGTTAGTATCTGCATGCCACCTCTCGATGAATGCAGCTACTAGCGCCTTGTCGACCATAAAGTAGTCCATCATCAATAATGGCTCCAGCCCTGACTACCTAACAATGTGACGCACCTCCTCAAGCATTGCGTCATACTGTAATGATTTAATCTTGTTCCCATGAATCATGGTTTTGACAAGAGGTCACTCCTGTTTTGTGCACAACAGTTTGTTAGTCATACACAAATTGTATCAAAAACAAATCAAACTTTAATGTACACATACATTAATGTAAATGTCATAGCTTACCCGTTCACCCGCCCATACTTGCGGTGCAGTATGGCCTCCATATCTCCTAAGTATGGACAAATCATGTGGGCCACCGGGTGCTGCAGATGTCAACAGGTCATTTTTGCGTATGACCTCCATGACCGTCTCGCAATCTGCTCCGCCAGAATCATCACCCGAATCAGAGTCATCAAAGGGGGCGACAACTCGAAAATCCTCCATTGGCTGGGTTTCAGGAACAGCTTGCTCCTGCCTCTGGTTCACACGCTCCCTCCGCGCAGAAGCAGTCGGTTGTTGGCGGTCACCCGCCTGTGCCTGCTGGGCCAGTTCTGCATCTCTAATCAATGGGATCTTTGATCATGCCATTTTACCTGCAAAGATTATAGCATTGGTGTTGAATAATTACTTGTAATTCCAATAAATTCTAACAACATAATTAAACTTAATTTTAAATTAAATTCAACCAAACAAGTAGGCATTAACTCACACAATTTAAAAAAACAAATAAAATATATCACTGCAAGAAACAAACGGCCTTGTAGAGCTTAAAATAAAACAAAAACAACCCTCTAAATCTGTTTTTGAGAAACGGCTATTTAGGGCCATCACGAAATTGAAAACAGCCATACAAGGCCGTCGGCCTTATAGAGCTGAAAAAAAATAAAAATGGCCCTCGAAATCCAATTCAAAAACGGCTATAAAGGGCCGTTACGAAGCTGAAAACAGCCAAACAAGGTCGTTTGTGAGTCCATCCTCATTTCACAGTTTTCTACCATTTCAACTGAAATTCATACAAAAAAAAACAATACTGCGAAGGAAAAAATAGACCCTAACCAGTAAACATCAGCAAAAGACAAATTTTGTACAAGGTAATAAAACGGCTTTGCAAGGCTATTTTAAATTTTAAAATAGCCCTATAGAGCCATTTATTATATTTTGCCTACTTAATTATAAACGGCGTTGTATAGTTGTTTTGGAAAGTAAAACGGCCTTATAAAGCCGTTTCGCGCCATCGATGCCCAGTTTCTTAACCCAGATTTCTCAGCCATTTCAACTCATCAATAAATATATGTAATTTTATTTTTTAGAAAGGGAAAATATATATATATATATTATTCTCTTCTTGTTCATACGCTCCTTAGCTGTTTGCCCAACTATCCCGTCAAAGTTGTTGCCTTGCCATACTATTAATCAATCTTCATCAACAAAGTCCTCGTCAGCCTTAACTGTCACACCGCATATCTGGAATTTGATTCACGCATTGGCAGGCTAACTTTGAGGTTCTGCACATGCTAAAGCCGAATACTAATTGAGTATGTCTCTTATAAATAAGGATAAAATTATAAAAAATAATAAATAAATAAAATAAGAGAAATAAATAATAAAAATAAATAAATAAAGTATATATAACAGAATTTTTGTCCGTTTAGTTCACAAAAAAGGAAGAGAAGGAAAAATATACGCTTTACTTTCTTTTATTTTATACTGTTTGATAGTTTTAATGTAAAAGAAAGCTCATTCCCTCAAGATACGACTTTCTATCACTTAGAGGCTACAACTTTTCTTTCAAATTCGAAAGAAAGTTAGAAAAAGGAAAGAAAAGAAATTTTCATTTATAAAAAAATTCAAATTATAAAATTAAAACTACATTATATAACTTTGTAAATTGATGAAAGTTTGGTAGTAATTAATTTCACTAATAAAAGAGTATAATTCTGTTTGGCTATTGAAAAAATGAAGAATAGTATTATTTTAAATTTAACTCTATGAAGCTTTCTTATAAAAAACTATGATAGATCTGCATAAGATAAGCACAACATAAAGTCTATCAAAAGCATACCCTTTTGTATTTATCATATCACTCTCTTAACATAACTCAGACACTCTCGAAAGAAAATGATTGTAATATTTATTCATTAAACGATTCTTGAGTGGATTTTACCTTCTGAACCCCCGCACTTTGTCAAACGCCCCCCCCCCACGGTTTTAATTTTTTTTTAATACCCAATATACCCTTCTCGCAGTTTGCTTGCGCCCCCCCTCCCAAAAAATCCCGAAACCCTAGCCCCATTCTTCTTCCTCTCGCCGAGCATCCCCTTCAATTTCTTTCTCAGAAAAAATTTGTGAGGATTGCACCAATTTTCACACATTCAAGGTAAGGGTTCTCTTCTACTATGTTTTCCTTCGCAATGTTCATTTTTTTGGGGTCTGATTTTGAGAATTTTTGAAAAACAATACACTTACGTGTGCCCACCTCCCCTGCAACCCCTTAAAAGATCGGGTATTTTACACAGATGTACTAAATAAAAAAAATTATTACCAATATATACCATTTTAAAAAGTATTTACCAATATGTACCAAAAAATTAAAAATCGCAGTACGGTTGTGCAATTTTTGAATAAAATTGTAATACCGTACTGCGATTTTTAAGATAAAAGCTGACACCTCATAAAAATTGCAGTACTGTACTGCGACATTGTTGAAAATCGCATGAAGGTACTGCGATTTTAAAATGGCAGTACCGTACTGCGATTTTAAAATCACAGAACAGTACTGCGATTTTAGTGTAAATTCTGCCTGCCACCTTCGTGACTCATGCTGCCATCTTCAGTCCTCCCCCACTACGCGCGAGTCATGCTGCTGCCATCTGCACCAAAAAGAAAATTTTTTGACCTCTCCCATGCATGTTTTATTCAGTCCTCGTGAGTCTGCCCACTTTATTTAATTTTTTCCTATAAAAGGGACCATGCTTCCAGTTTCAGTTCGCATTCTTCATTTCTTCTTCCTTTCCTCTTTATTCCTTTCTGATTTGCTTATATGCATTCTCTTATAATTTTATGAACTTTCGCTCTTTACATCTTCAATAGGTATGTTTTAAAAATTAAATAGAGTTTAATTCTTTATTCACACATTTTCTTTCTCTCGTTTTTTTTTTTGTTTACTTATATTTTTTTTTTCCATGAATCCTTTTTAGCCATGTCATCTTCTCAACTTTCACTCTTTGGATTATTTGGTCTTCAACAGGTACGCTTATATTTTTACAGTATGTTATATGTAATTTTTGATTATTAATCATCAACAATATTACTATTTTATAATCACTGTTAATTTTTTAAGGTAAAAAAATTGATTGATATTGTAAGGCTTAAGATTGTATTTTTTTAAAGTTAGCATAAATTTATATTCGATTATTATTATATATTTAGTATAATAATTTTTATTAATGTATTTTTATTAAATATTTGACATAATGCCGAGTTTAGTGACAAATCACATTTATATTGAGAGATTTTTTTCTTCTGTTAGTTTGTTTTGTTAAATAATTTTTTTTAGTTTAAGCGATATATATATAAAATTAATTCATTTGTAATTTTATTATATTATGTTTTAAATTTGTTAGTATTTATAAAATAAAATTTATTCAGTAATAAATTTACAGTAAATATATTTTTTATTATTATAATATGATATTATTATAAAATTAACTCTTTATTTTAAGTTTTATTTAAAAAAAGTTATATTTTATTATTTATATTTTATCAATATATATACGAAGAATATATATATACACTAATAATATTTGATTTATATGTTATATTAATATATTATATGATTTATTTGCGTTATGTATTATAAAATTAAAATTGTTCAAAATAAGTTTTTATTCAAACATCATGTTTTTTATTATTTGAATATTATATTATTAAAAAAAAAATTAATCATGGATGGATAAAGGTGAACATAAAGGTCATGGATGGATAAGAAACAAAAAGAATTAAAATTTAAAATTTAATCATGTATTTCTCTTCACATTTGTAATGCTTTATTTACTAATGAAATTACATTATATTATTTTATTATGTATTTTTATTTGAATTAATTAATCATTTAATTTGTTCTTAATAATTTTATTAATTCAAAAATTATAACATCTAATTAAATAAATTAAATGTGTTACAAATATATTTAAAAATTTGTACGAAAGCGAAAATAAGATAAAAAAATTTAAAATGAAACTTAAAATAAAGAAAATAATTTTATAATAATATAAAATTAAAATAATAAAAAATAATTTTTATGGAAAAAAATATAATTTTTAAACTCTATATTTAATTTTTAAAACATAAAATTATTAGAGAATGCAGAAAGAAAGAAGAAAGGAAGAATACTGGAAGCGTAGAGGTGCATCCCTTTTATAGAAAAAAAAATGTATAAAGTGTATCCCTTTTTATAAATTGTATATAATTTTTTAATGAAGTAGATATAACTTGTAATACAGTGTATAAAAAAATGTATACACAGTGATAAATTAAAATATTATTACAAGTTATATCCACTTCATTAAAAAATTATATACAATCTATAAAAAAATGTTTTAAAAAATTATATCCACTTCATTAATTTCTTTATCTTTAAAAGGATTCATTTTTAGGTATTTACAAAGACTTTATTAGGATTAGGAACGCCTTTATTTCTCCCCTTAATTTCTCTAGTTAAGAACACCTTTTTTGACTATTATAATTACGAGTCAATCAGCGATTATCTTATGGGTATGGACAGAAGCATTCATGAACAAATAATAGTTGACATAATTATTGGTAAAAAAAAAAAAAAAAGTTTCGATGACATCAGTCCATGTCATATTTAAAATTGCGCATAATTTTTAGTTAGATTAAACTAAGGAGATTATATTTAATATGTCCACAAAATCTGAGGGTTACCAATAAGATTTGATTTGCTCCCACGTTATAATCATTTCCAGAAAACTCCTCTGCTCCCATAATTTTTTCTTTCCTCACAAATTTAGTTTTTTTATTATTTAATTTTTAATTAATAGGTTTGATAATAAATAAATAAATGAATAATAAAATCAATTATAAAAATCAGTTATTTAATAAAATAAGTAAAATAAATTATATTTAATATTAATATTATGATACATGTAAACAAAAAAAAAAGGACTAATACCAAAAAAAAAATTCATCCATGCGTTCCTCTAAGTACCCAAAAAAAAAAAAAAAATGCTTTGTGTGTGATAATTTGAATTAACAAACAAGTATTTAAGTAAAAATACTAAAATTCAAATTTTATTGTGTATTTTTTCTTCTATTTTACCCTCATTGATAGGCGAGACTAATCAAAAAAGAATGCCATGCGCAGCGTGGCTCACGAGGACAAAGGTGACAGCGTGGACAGAAGATGGCAGTGAGGTAAACTAAAATTGTAGTATTAGTGTGTGATTTTAAAATTGCAGTACTGTTTTATGATTTTCGACAATATTACTACACTGTATTGTGATTTTTAGATGGTGTTAACTTTTATCTCAAAAATTATAATACGATACTGCAATTTTATTCAAAAATTACACCATCATACTGTGATTTTTAATTTTTTTTTGATACATATTAATAAATATTTTTAAAAATAATATATATTAATAATAATTTTTTTTATTTAATATATATGTATAAAATACCCTAAAAGATTGACCAGTTAAACACGTATGCATCACATGTCAAATCAAGAAGCTCTTTGATTTTTTATTTTTTTGCCCGTGACTTTTTATCGGGTGTTAAAAGGACCCCACCGACAATAGATATAATTTATGGAGCGAGGCAAGAGAGCTACCTCACTTCACAGTCGTATCTTTGCTATCTCTCTTACTTTTCCTCCATGGAAGTTCCACCACCCGTTGCCTCCCACGTGGTGGCTATGCCTTACCCAGGTCGAGGGCACATCAACCCCATGATGAACCTCTGCAAGTTACTGATATCAAAGAATACCGATATCCTTGTTACGTTCGTCGTCACCGAAGAATGGGTCGGGTTCATCGGCTCCGAACCCAGGCCCGATAATATCCGACTCGGCTCGATACCCAATGTCATCCCCTCCGAGCTGACTCGCGCAGACAACTTCCCCGCTTTCATTGATGCTGCTATGACCAAGATGGAAGGGCCTTTTGAGCAGCTACTCGATCGGCTTGAGCCGCCGCCGACAATTATCGTATATGACACATACCTGTTCTGGGTTGTTGATGTTGCAAATCGGAGGAATATTCCAGTGGCGTCGTTTTGGCCAATGTCAACGTCGTTTTTCTCGGTGCTCCTACATTACGGTCTCTTGGAGCAAAATGGGCACTACCCGGTAAACTGGTCAGGTTAGTAGAAAACGCGAAAGTTAAACTCCCATGTAGCAAACTTTACAGTTACTGCTAGTAATTAATTTATTCATTAGTCACCTTAGCATCTGTTTGTTTTTCTTGACTGGTTTCCAACAGAAAATGGTGACAAACGTGTGGATTATATTCCTGGAAATTCTTCAATACGTTTGGCAGATTTTCCACTTAATGATGGCAGTGATTTTAACAGAAGATTGCTACAATGGGCATTGAAAGCTCCATTAGAGGTACATAAAGCACAATATCTGTTATTATCCTCCATTTATGAGCTTGAGCCTCAAGCCATTGATGCCCTAAAAGCAGAGTTCTCTTTGCCCATTTGCACCCTTGGTCCTCTTATACCTTCTTTTACTCATGGAATGAGAGACAATATTCCTTCTTTGAGTTCAAACCCTAGTGACCTCAGCTACTTCAAATGGCTAGACAGCCAGCCCTCTAGTTCTGTGTTGTATGTCTCTCAAGGAAGCTTTCTCTCAGTTTCCGGTGCTCAAATGGATGAAATCGCTGCTGGTTTAAGAGACAGCGGTGTTCGATTCTTGTGGGTGGCGCGTGGTGAAGCTTCTAGGTTAAAACAGCTCTGTGGAAATAAAGGATTAATTTTGGAATGGTGTGACCAAATAAGGGTACTGTTGCATCCTGCTATAGGGGGATTTTGGACTCATTGTGGTTGGAATTCTACGAAAGAAGGTGTCTTTGCTGGTGTCCCCTTTCTTACTTTCCCTATCTTGATGGACCAACCACTCAACAGCAAGTTAATAGTGGAGGACTGGAAAGTCGGGTGGAGGGTAAGTGAAGGGGTGAGAAAAGATATTTTAGTGTCAAAAGACGAAATTGCTAGGCTAGTGCAGAAATTTATGCATTTGACGGAGGGTGAAATGGGAAGAGAAATGAGGAAAAGAGCAAGAGAGCTTCAACAGAAATGTCAGCTTGCAATTGGTGACGGGGGGTCTTCTGAAAATGATGTCCATGCCTTTATGAGGGACATAATCATTACAGATGGCAATACCAAAAAGGTTTTGCAAACCACATCCATATATTCTAGCTAGATTTCACATGAGAGTGGTAGTGTATGCACGTCCATACGTATACACCTAGCTATTTTTATATTGTTTTATATATATTTTTATTTTTATATTTATAATTTTACTCCAATAAACAGTCACAAAATCTAAAAATGTAAGAAAGAGTGTGCATCAATAAATATATACATATTATTTCCCTTCACATGGAATGCCATTTAAAGAGCTCCACTTGTTGAATTATTTGATGTTAAATTGAAATGTTTATGAAAATTCAGGTTTTACTTTTATAGCTTCTTTTGATTAATAATCAGGTATATTCGCATCATCTTTTCTTTTTTTTTTTTTACTATATGCATATGTACTTATTATAAGTAATTTATAATTCCAATAATTTATCAATTTTTTTTAATATTTATATTAAATGAGAGAATTAAATTATAAAACATTATAAATATTACTCAAATCTGTGATTACTAGACCACCAACTGTTTTTTGTTTTATTTAAATATTATTAAGTGCTGGGGATGAGAGGAAATCGATCATTCTTAACCATGTAATCTCTAATAGAAAGATTAATAGGTATGAGTAGCCTTATAAAAATAAGTAAAAAAGGAATAAGTATTGTCGTTTTCAAGTATCAATGTCCCTCCCTTTCTAATGAGCAGAATATTGTAAATATACCAAAGTAGTTACGATAAAGTTCAAAGTTAGATAAATATAAGAATGATTTAAATTATTGATAAAGATAAAAATATAGATACAGATAGAGTGATAGAATTTGAATTGTATTGCAACTCTAACTCTGTGTGGCTTGTGTATAAATATCTGTATAAGGCCCCAAAGAAAATAAGAGGATTCAGAAGCAGATTTCTCTCTTAACTCTTTATGGTATCAGAGCCTTCAGGCTCAAGGGAGGCTAAAGGAGCAAAAAATGGGAGATTAGGGAGGCGACGTTAGAAATCGGGTCCCTAGGACCCTTCTCCGTTTGATCTCAACTCAAATGACAACCGAGGGAATTTGATTACGAAAGTTCAATTGCTAGGAGAAAACTATAAAGAGTGGGCACAGGCAGTGAAGACATCACTGCTGCATAGGCATAGGCAATGAAGACATCACTGCGTGCATGGGCACAAGCAATGAAAGCATCACTGTGTGTACGAGGAGAAAACTATGAAGAGTGGGCACGGGCAGTGAAGACATCACTGCGTGCACGAAGAAAATGGGGGTTCGTTGAAGGGACTATTCAGTAACCCAATGATGACAGTATTGAGAGATTCAAAGCAAGATTAGAAGCTCTTGGGCAACAACAATTCACCATGATAATGTGCAAGCTAGGCATTCACCAACCCATGCTCCACCTTGAGGGGGGGTAATGAGCAGAATATTGTAAATATAACAAAGCAGTTACGATAAAGTTCAAAGTCAGATAAAGATAAGGATGATTTAAATTATTGATAAGGATAAAAATATAGATAAAGATAGAGTGATAGAATTTGAATTGTAGTGCAACTCTAACTCTATGTGGCTTGTGAATAAATACTTGTATAAGGCCGCAAGGCAAATCAAGGGAATCAAAAGCAAATTTCTCTCTTAACTCTTTACTTTCATCCTTCCTTTTGAGAGAGAATCAAGTTGGCCATCACATATACAGGTGGGGATATTTACTCATAACATCCAAATTCGGATAGAGGACCACAACCAATATGAAGCTAAAAGGACAGTTACCTAATTTTTATTTTAGGTGTTGACATATCATCCCAAGTTTGAAGATTAACTGCTAGCGCGAATGATATGTCAATACCTTTAAATATTTTTGAACTTCCGTATGTAAGATTTTTCAATAATTAAGCTTGCCGCTTTTTTTTTTTTTTTGGTGTTTTTCAACATTTTAATTGATTTCAGCATCTCTCTCGCTCAATATGTAACCCTAATCTTTCTGTAGCTAACTCCTTATTATCTATTTATAGCAGCCGGTTCTATTCGTTGTCATTTGGCCTTGGGAATTATAATGCAACATTGATAATTAATTTGCATATGTAACTCCACTTGTATTATTCTGGATCACATAATGCAATTCTACAAGAGAGGGAGTTTTTGTTGGTGTTACTTTCTTACCTTTACACTAATTATGGACCCACCATTGAACAGATAGCTCATAGTGGAGAATTGGAAGGTTGGGTGGAGGGCGAAGAAAAAGGTCATAATAGAAAGGTAGGTAGCATAAAAAATTTATTGGTTTGGATAGTGATTCTATAAGAGAGATGAAGAAATACATATAAAGAATCAGCAGATTTGTCAACTAGTAATTGTGAATGGATTGTCTCAAACTAACATCAGTGCCATTGTTGGAATAATGTGTCAAGAAATAGGTAATAAACAGTTAACAGTTTATAATTCTTAGAAAAATGTTTCTATTGAAATGTCTATTTCCTTGTCTGCCTTCTTCCAAATTGAAAGGATATGAAATTCATACATATATTGAGTTAATCTCTAATTTGCTCGTCATCTGTGTGTAATTATATATACACACTAGCGTGCGTTCGTATAGATGTTTGTGGAGAAATATGTGTATGCACACCTTAAAAGGTATGTTTTGGAGTTTGGAGGGAAAGGAAGAGGAGGTATTAAAGGGGAAGAAAAGGGAAGGAAGGGAAAGAGAATGGAAGGTTTATCCTCCTTATTTGGAAGCACAAATTTTGTGAGGCAAGAGAAATGAGAGGTTTATGACATATATAAATAATTTTATTTTTATTTAAAAGGAAAAACTTCAAACTCTTTTAAACTTTATGTTATATGTACTGTCTGTCTTCAAAACTTTCAAAATGTGCATATCACCCTTCCCCCAAACTCTAACTTATTTTAAAAAGTTTCATAGAAAATTTCACTGCTTTCTCTTTTTTCACTTATTGTTTTCATTTATCTATTACAAGAACGAAGTTAATAGATAAACAGAGCCATATGGATGGCCTTTTCATATGTTGCATGGTAGAGCTCTTGGGTCTTTCTTTTTTTCCAGGCTATATTATTGGTCATTCTTTCATTTTGAATATGTTGTTGGGCCATTATATATCATTGACTTTGTTATTGGGCGTTCATTACTTCACACTTTTGGGTCTAATGTATATTTGTTTGTTTTGTCTGGTAATTTAGTTATTAGCCTTGTTTTCAATATAAAAAATTTGACATCATACAGAAGCCCATTTCAGCTTCTCATGTTGTCTCCAATTGTTTATAAATGTAAAAGTTCAAGGTCCTCAAGGACTCCCTTAATATTCCATGTTCCATGGCCGTCATAAGAGAGATAAGTCATCAAGGAGGATGTATATGTTCATTTTCTACTACTCCTCTCAGATACGTTTGTGAGGTGGAAGCAGTGCACAGTTCTAGTTGCTCTGTTGGTTGTCCATGATGTTTCCTGTTTGTTGCATGCTACTCTTTTGTATTATTACCTACCTTTGGATCCACTCTTTAAAGGAGAGCCCTTCTCACACGAGGGAATGATATAAAATGAGTAGTGGAATATTAGTGTTTTTATTTGGAAATTAATTAGTTTTAATTATGGCCTCTTCTCATATCGATCTTTTTTATTTTATAGTTGGATTTTTATTTTATGTTGAGATATCTTATTCCAGTTCTATAATAGTAGTATTTATTAGTTTGAGTGTTTAGTTATTTTGCTTATTAATAGGGTTATTTTGTAATCATTCAAGAATCTTTTGATGAATTAATATTATGATTGTTTTTTTCAAAGAGTATTTGAGCCAAGTCAAGAAATACTTTGTCCTTAAGGAATATCTTAAGTTATTTTTTAGGGGAATACCCTACCTAAGAGAGTAACTTAGGGTTTTTACACACACACACAAAAGATAAATACAAAATAGTGTTTATCTTATGCTTATGATAGACTTTGTTGTGCTTATAAATCACAAATATTTCTTCGAAGGCTTTAAAGAGTTAAATTTATAACAATATTATTCTATATTTTTCTCAATAACCAAGCAGAATTCTACTCTTATTAGTGAAAGAAATTACTATCAAATTAAAGAGCTATTATTGAAGTTCATATAAAAAAAAAAAGGAAAACAACTGCAATGAGAGATTCTTAGTTCCAGTAAACAAACAATTAATATGTAATTTAAAAATTTTATTGAAGGTATATGAGTAAATTTAGTAGTTTTTCTTCTAAAGATCCTTTAGTTTAGGAAACCGATATAGTATGCTTTGGAAGAGATTTGAATGAACTATGGGAGATCCTTCAAAATGTTTCTCTCTTAAATTAATACTCCTTAAACCCTTTGTTTCCCTCTTGAATCCTACTCGTCAACTCACCCTAAATATCACTTAATATCTCATTAGTTAAAAATCAAAATGTCAAATTGTATCACTGCCTCGATATTCGTATGTTGACCGTCAGAGCATGTCCAACTCATGAAACTTTAATTTTTTATATTGTTGGACTTTTATTCTATGTAGGGATACTTATTCTAATAGTAGAATAGTAATATTTAATTAGTTTGGATGTTAGGTTATTTTTCCTATAAATAAACTTATTTTGTAAAGTCTTTTGGTGAATTAATATTCCAATTATTTTTTTAGAGAGTATCTGAGGGAGTACTTTACTATTGAGGGGTACTCTTAAGTTATTTTTAAGGGAATATAATGCATAAGAGAGTATCTCATAGGGTTTTTCTTTCCTTCTTCCTCAGTTTGGCCTCGTTTTACATCATATCTATCTATAATAAATAGGCGTATTTTGTATTAACTCAAGAATCATTTAATGAATAAATATTACAATCATTTTCTTTCGAAAGTGTCTGAGTTATGTTAAGAGAGTGATATGATAAATACAAAAGGGTATGCTTTTGATAGACTTTATGTTGTGCTTATCTTATGCAGATCTATCATAATTTTTTATCAGAAAGCTTCATAGAGTTAAATTTAAAATAATACTATTCTTCATTTTTTCAATAACCAAACAGAATTATACTCTTTTATTAGTGAAATTAATTACTACCAAAGAACTATTATTGAAGTCCATATGAAAAAAAAAAGAAAAAGGAAAACAACTGCCTTGAGAGATTCTTGTTTTTTGTAAACAAAAAGTTAAAATGTAATTTTAAAATTTTAATAAGCATATGTGATTGAACTTTTTGGTTTTTCTTCTAAATATCCTTTAATTTAAAATATTATAGTGTTATGAAAATAAAGTAAATAGAGAGCAATAGAGAGAACAAGAGATGGGAGAATGCGTCCTGTTGTATTGTTCATACAAGCGGAGTGTTCTATTTATTGGCACAATTTTGTAACCCCAATCATCATGTTACATAATGTGCAATGAACACTCATTACAATTGTGCCTAGAAGTTACACAAGAGAATAAAACCTTGCAGGTTCTAATCGAGATATTGTCATATAATTCACAATGATGATTTGGGAGTTGAGAAGCTAAATGGACATCCATAATAAAGAATTCATAACACTCTCCCTTGGATGTCAATTGTACAAGGAATATGTCTCATTAAAACCTTACTAAGTAAAAACCCAAAGCCTTAGTGACAAAAAAAGATTGTACCATTCCTTCTACGCTCCCTAATGGAGATCCAACCCATGCAAAGATGGACCAAGCCAACATGGATCAAGAAACAACCCATGCCAGCCCAAGACCCAAGCTCCAAACCTAGTCATCATCCACTAAGCAACCATGAATGATTGTTATTACTGCCATGAATGATTGAAGGAGTTTAGAAACATAGGAATAATGGTATTGAAGGGATTGTCTTGTAACCTTCATAACCTACCTATTTTTCTTTTAATAGGATTGAATAAGTTGTCTAATTAGACTAGTATAAATAGGGCTCCTCTCATGTACTTTTCATCAAGCAATAGATTGAAGACAATTATCAAAAGTGAGAGAGTTCTCTCTTTTTCTCTAGGCTTCTGTGCCATTTTGGTATCAGAGCACCCAGGTTTCAAACTCCGATGTTGAGTTTGAGTGGGAAGAGTGACAGAAATTGGTTAAGATTTCGAGTTTTTCAAAGGTGTTTAGTGCAAGAGCCACTGTCACCCTCGAAACTACACTTTTTGGTCATTTTTTGCCAATAATAACACCACCATCGCGTTCAGAAGGTCGAAAAACCTTGGATTGGAAGGTTTCGCAGCCGTTGGATACTTCACGCGCCTCCATGCGCTGTCACCCGAAGCACCATGTGCATCCACGCGCTTACCGGAGAATCCATGTGCTTACCTGCCACATCATCCACCACGTAAGCCTAACTTCCCAAAATTTCAGAATTGCCCGTCATCTTTCTGGTAATTACAGAGTTACCCCATAACTTTGTTATATTACAAATTCTTCCCAAATCTTTCCAAAATTTCATTTTTCCTCAAACTTCCCTAAAATTCACAAACTAGCCCTTCCTCCGCACATATTCCTAACTTAGTCCCTAAATAATTTAGCCAAGTTACAAAAGACCCCAAATCTTATAAATTTATCATTTTACCCCTTAGAACCTAAAAAGTCCTTAGCCTCCCACAAAATGCCTCCAAGACAAAGACTAGTACAAGAAATTGAAATGGAAGAAATGAGAAGACAAATCCAAGAACTCTAACAAACGGTTGTAACCCAACAAAACTAGTTGGAGGAACAAAGAGGGCAACTTGAAAATCAAGGGAGACATCAAGAAGAAGATTCTGACAGTAGTGACTCAGCCAGTAGTCGTCGTCAACAAAGGCAACCATTTAGGAGCAATGATATAAGGGTAGAAATTCCCGACGTTGAAGGAAATCTCCAGCCAGATGAGTTCGTTGATTGGCTCCAAACAGTTGAACAAGTTTTTGAGTATAAAGAGGTACCTGAGGAGCAAAAAGTCAAGATTGTCGCCATAAAACTTAAGAAACATGCTTCCATATGGTGGGAAAACCTTAAGAAGAAGCGTCAACGTGAAGGAAAGAGCAAGATTAGGACTTGGGATAAAATGCAATGCGAACTCACACGTAAGTTCTTACCTAAACATTATTATCAAGATAATTTTATTCAATTGTAGAACTTGCGACAAAAGGTCCTGTCCGTGGAAGAATATACAAGAGATTTTGAAAAACTCATGATGAAGTGTGACATTCAAGAGAAGGAGGAACAAACCATCGCTCGATATCTTGGCGGATTAAATACCGAAATTGCCCACTATGTTCAGCTTCAACAATATTGGACCTTGGACGATGTTATTTGTCTAGCCACCCGTATTGAGAAGCAAGTACCTAAGAAAAACACATATCCCCCTTCTACCTCATCTAAGAACCCTACCAACTTCTGCAAACCGTATACCCAACAACCAAGTTCCTCATCCAAAACCCAACCTAAACCCACCAAAGAACCCAAACCCAAAACCATTCAATGTTTCAAATGCCAAGGATTTGGCCATGTTGTAGTTGACTGCCCTAGCCGCAAAGTCGTCACCATCATTGAAGGTGAAACTTATGAGGTGTCGGAGGAAAAAGCATAACCAGTGTTCGATGAAGAACCAGAGTTTGATGAAGAATTCACCCCTGCAGATCATGGTGAATCACTGGTCATTAGAAGAAGCTTACATACAGCCCCAATGAAGGAAGACTAGTTGTGACACAATATCTTTCACACTCGATGCACCACTTAAGGCAAAGTCTGTGATGTTATCATAGACAGTGGAAGTTGTGAAAATGTAGTGTCCAACTATATGGTGGAAAAGTTGAAATTACCCACACAAGAGCATCCACACCCATACAAGCTACAATGGCTTAACAAAGGAAGCGAGGTAAAAGTTTCTAAACGTTGTCTTGTTTCTTTCTCAATTGGCCCAAAATATTAAGATCAGATATGGTGTGACATTATTCCTATGGATGCTTGTCGCCTTCTTCTGGGAAGACCCTGGTAATATGACCGTCGTGCTCTATATGACGGATTTGCAAACACTTACTCCTTTGTCAAAGATGGAGTGAAAATTAAACTAGCACCCTTACCGCCAAATGAGATCAATAAAGGCAAGGAGGGATCCAAGCCCCTGGTGTCCTTAGTTGCCAAGGAGCAATTCAAAGTGACCAAAGTGGAAGCCCAAACTTTGAGCATAGTTCTGTTGCTCGAATCAAATGAAGGGACCACTATTCCACTGGAAATTACACAAATGCTAGCCGAATTCCCAGATGTAGTACCATAAGAGATCCCGCATGGACTGCCACCAATGCGAGATATCCAACATGCTATTGACTTCATTCTCAAAGCTGTCATTCCTAACAAACCAGCTTACCGAATGAATCCACAAGAATATGCTGAGATCCAGCGCCAAGTAGAAGAGCTATTGAAGAAAGGGTTGCTTCGAGAGAGTGTTAGCCCTTATGCTGTACCTGCACTTTTAGTACCAAAGAAGGATGGGAGTTGGCGAATGTGCATCGATAGTCGAGCCATTAATAAAATCACCATTAAGTATCAGTTCCCAATATTGAGACTTGATGACATGTTTGACCAATTACATGGTGCCACAACCTTCTCCAAGATTGATCTTCGAAGCGGATATCACCAAATCAGAATTAGACCTGGAGATGAATGGAAGACTGCTTTCAAGACAAGAGACGGTTTGTATGAATGGACAGTAATGCCCTTTGGATTATCAAATGCCCCAAGTACATTCATGCGTCTGATGAATCAGGTACTTCGGCCCTTCATTGGTAAATTTGTAGTTGTTTACTTTGACGACATTTTAATCTACAACAAGAGTAAAGAAGAGCACCTTCGGGAAAGTACTACAAACTCTTCGTGAATAGAAGCTCTATGTCAACTTGAAGAAGTGTTCTTTCTTAACCAATGAAGTTATCTTCCTTGGATATATCATCACCGCTGAAGGGATTCGTGTTGATCCAAGCAAGCTAGAAGCCATTAATAGCTGGCCCACTCCAAAGTCAGTTCACGACGTGAGGAGTTTTCATGGATTAGCTTCCTTCTATCGGAGGTTTATCAGAAACTTTAGCTTCATTGCTGCCTCACTCATAGACTGTATCAAAGGAGATAAGTTCCAATGGACGGAGTAAGCCCAGAAAAGTTTTGAAGACTTGAAGAAACATTTGACTGAGGCACCTGTCCTAGCCCTTCCAAACTTTGATCAAGTGTTTGAAGTTAGTTGTGATGCTTCCAACACTAGAGTTGGTGCTATCCTAGGCCATGAAGGTCATCCAATCGCCTTTTTTAGTGAGAAACTCAACAATGGCAAACTTAGATACTCCACTTATGACAAAGAGTTCTATGCCATCGTCCGTGCCTTACAACATTAGAGTCACTATCTGCTCAACAAGAAGTTCATCCTCTACTTTGACCATGAAGCACTCAAACACTTGAACTCTCAACAGAAGATTAATCGTAGGCATGCTAATTAGAGTGAATTTATGCAACCTTATCCATTATTGCTCAAGCACAAATCAAGAGTTCAGAATGCAGTAGTCGATGCCCTCAGTCGACGCCATACTCTGCTCTCTACCCTTCAAATCAAAGTCATTAGTTTTGAGACTCTCAAGGAGATGTACCAAGATGACCTTGACTTCCGCAAAGTGTGGAGTGCCACTAAATTACAACCGTACTAAGGGTACTATAGACATGATGGGTTCCTATTCAAAGGGAATACTCTTTGCATCTCTCAAAGTTCACTGCAGGAGGCAATCATTTGGGAAGCTCATGATGGAGGATTAGCTGGCCACTTTGGGCGAGATAAAACTATGGCATTAATAAAGGAGAACTTCTACTGGCCAAAGCTTGAAAGAGAAGTCAACAAGCATATTCAAAGATGCATAATTTGTCACTTGGCTAAAAGCAAATGCCAAAATACTGGACTGTACATGCTTTTGCCTGCTCCTGAATCACCATGGGAAGATGTTAGCATGGATTTTATCCTTGGGCAACCTAGAACTCAACGACACAAGGATTCAATAATGGTAGTCATAGATAGATTCTTGAAGATGGCTCATTTTATTCCTTGCCAGAAGACCAATGATGCTGTGCAAGTAGCAGATTTGTACTTCAAGGAGATTGTTCGTCTACATGGTATCCCTAAGACCATAACTTATGATCGAGATGTGAAGTTCTTAAGCCACTACTGGAGAACCCTATGGAAGAAAATGGGTACCAAGTTGCAGTTCAACAGTGCTAGTCACCCCCAAATAAATGGACAAACTGAAGCTATCAATAGACTAGTAGGAAACCTACTACGAAGTTTTGTTGGAAAGAATCTGAAACAGTGGAATCTTATCCTTGCTCAAGTGGAGTTTGCCTATAACAACTCTACCACTCAAGCCACTGGAAAGTGCCCATTTGAGGTAGCCTATGGTAATCGCCCCCTTAGCCCATTAGACTTAGCACCTTCGGCTAACAAACAACAGTACATACTGATGTTGAACAAAGGGCAAAAGAAATCAAGAAGTTGGATGAACAAGTTCACGAAAGGATTCTGAAGCAAAATACAAGGTACAAAGCTCAGCGCGATAAACATCGGAGGTTGCAACTTTATAAAGAGGGAGACTTAGTCTGGATTCACTTGCGGAAGGAATGATTTCCTAAACAACCTAATGCAAAGTTATCCCCAAGAACTGATGGTCCATTCAAGATCGTACAAAAGATCAACAACAATGCCTACAAAGTTGAGCTACCAAGAACCTATGGAGTCTCTGCCACTTTCAATGTTGCGGATCTATCTCTATACTGTGACGATGATGCTGAATTTGACTCGAGGGCGAGTCCTTTCCAACCCGGGGAGGATGATGGAGATCCAACCCATGCAAAGATGGACCAAGCCAACATGGATCAAGAAATAACCCATGCTAGCCCAAGACCCAAGCTCCAGACCCAGTCATCATCCACTAAGCAACCATGAATAGTTGTTATTACTGCCATGAATGATTGAAAGAGTTTAGAAACATAGGAATAATGGTATTGAAGGGATTGTCTTGTAACCTTCATAACCTACCTGTTTTTCTTTTAATAGGATTGAATAAGTTGTCTAATTAGACTAGTATAAATAGGGCTCCTCTTATGTACTTTTCATCAAGCAATAGATTGAAGACAATTATCAAAAGTGAGAGTTCTCTCTTTTTCTCTAGGCTTCTGTGCCACTCCCCCTATTCATAACATCAGTGAAGATTGATAAACACTTTTTAGTGTTTATTTGTATACTCTTGTACTTACTTCTAGCATTTCAAATTTTCATTTAATTGTTTAATTAGCATCTATTTTTATCACTGAAGCCTAATTAGAATTTATTGTATTTCATATTAATTTTTTCACTTTAAGATTCAATTGTACTTGTTAGAGATTTTTAATTTCAAGATTAGACCTAGGAGGCCTCAAAACCTGTTGGGATTTATCTCCAAGCTTAGGATTGGAGTAATAATCTTCATTAATTCATGAAGCAAGGGCATAAAGGATATTTTCTCAACTCAAAAAGGGTGAATAGGCTTTTGGCAACTTAAGGCTCTAGCCTTCATTAATGGCAATTTTATAATTTAGGCCTCATTAATGGCATTTTCATAAATTCCTTACATGAAACCTAGTCATTTTTGGCTAGCTAGCTAACCTAGCCGCCACTTGCAATTTCCTCTCGAGCTTTCTTCTTCTCCTTTCCTCCCATGGCTGCCTCCATGAAAATGGAAGGCTAAGCACGTTTGTAGTCAATCTGGGATGACTTGAAGACTATCGGTTTGATTTTTGAGACTTGTATTGTGTTTATTTTGAATTTAATGATAGTTATGCTTCTTTACTCCTCATTTCTCTCTCTGTGATTGTGTATGATGATTTTTATGCATGATTGTTGGATGGGTTTGTGGGATTTCTAGGCCTGATCACCCTAGGAGTAATTTCCAGAGAGCAAAACTTGATTTCGTTGGATAGAAATTCAAAATTTAGGTCTTGGATGCTCTAATTCATTGCTGCGATGTTGGTTAGAGTTGGGTTTAGTTCCAATGACTATAACCTATGTGTTTGCATAGTAAAAATTGCCAAACTAGGTGCATGGATACCATCTTAGTTAGGGTTCAACCAGATTACTTAATTAGGTAGGTTAATCTTGAGATTTTGGGGTTAATCTAGTTAATTGGCATAACTAGAATTAAATTTTATCTTTAGGTCGAGGAGAGAATCACTGTCGTCTGATAGTTTCCTAGGTTGATTGTATTTCCATTATCTGTTTACTTCTATTTTACTATTTATCGAGTTCATTTACTGTTGATTTGCTAAAAATCTCCCATTTCCCTCACCTAATTGACTGAGACCCGTACTGGTAATTCTTTGAGAACACAATCTTGGTTTAATACGAAAACTTGGATTTTTTTTTAATTTGACAGCAACCTATAGTAGCGACGCTATAGGGTGCGCATCAAATTTTGGCGCCGTTGTCAGGGAATCACTAATGTTTTTGGTTATTTTAGGTGCATTTTCGTATATATTGAGACTATGTATATATTGTCTCTTACTTTTATTTGTCTGGGTATTCTATTTTCTGTGCATTTTTGTATATCTAAGGTTATAGTTTTTGGCTCCATGGTCGATTTTGACGCTCTGTAAACGAGGGCGTCAATTTCAGTTATTTTAGCCAAATTTCACTTCCTTGACCACTTTTCCACTTTTTGAAGATTTTTATTCTATTTTTCGGCTTCCGTGGTTATCTAGATTGAAGCTAAGGTGGTTTCAAAATTTTTAAAATCATTTGATAGGTTATTTTTACTTATTTTGTGATTTTTTTAGTTAGTAGTTTAGTTTTTTAGTGCTATTTCTTGTGTATATATTTCTATGGCTTTACTATTTGTGTATGCTGTGGTACTAACTGTTAGTGTATGACTAGGTCTTCCTCTGTGCCTAATCTTTTTGCATTAGATCCTGAGATTGAAAGAACTTTCAGGCTTAGGAGGCATGGTCATAGTGCTAATAGTGCTGCAAGTGCCTTTGTAGTTGATAGAAGTAGTGATAATCCTTTTGTTCCTATTGGTGGTTCCATTTACATTGATATTTCTACTCTTGTTTTTCATATTCCTGTGGTTACTTCTATTGTTGATTGATGAGTGTAATTTATATAGATATTTTGGCATGAATTCCCGTGCATTTAAGTCCCAAATTAATATAGATTAAGATGCTTTTAATGTCATTTTACTATTATACAGGAACCAAGCACCGAAAGAAGCCAAAGCAAGAAAATGGCAATTTTGCACAAGCTTGGGCGCCGTGGCACCATATTCCAGAACCAATGCTGTCAAGCAGTGCCGTGGTGCCCAGAAGCAACGCCGTGGTGCCCAGGAGACTTTTTGAAGCAAATCTGAAGAGTTCCAAGCCAAGTGGACTTCCGGGAAGTAGTGTCCTACAAGGATTAGGACTCTCAAGCCTAGAAGACTCTATGGAATCATTGTTCAAGAAGGATTGAAGTCTTGAAAGTGTGCAGCCAAAAGGAATCTTAATTCAAGCATGATTAGGAATGACTTTATAATTAAAGTTATAATTCATCTAAGAGTCCTAATCCAAGTAGGACTAGGAAGAGGATTATCCTAATTGGAATCCTAGTTTGAGTGGAACTAGAAGAGATATGCATCTAAAGGAATTAAATTCTCAAGAGTCCTAGTGGGACTGAAGTTGCCAGAGCAAATTAGATTATATTCTATCCTTGTTTAAGTGGGATTAAAGTATTTAAATCCTACTAATATTGTATTCCTAGTTAGAATAAAATTAGGATTATATACATTATAAATAGGCAGCTAGGCAAGGAGGAGAAAACCATCCATCCGACCACGCACAAGCAAGGAGCAAGGCGTTTCATCTACCCCTTTTACATTCATGTTTTCTTTATTTTATATCATGTGTTTAGGTTACACTATGTGTAACTAATTTCTTTTCTAGGGGCAAAGATGTAGCCCAATTTCTTGTATAGACATGATTGATGATGTTATGACAATTTCATCTTTTATTCAATTGAGATTTAATTTTCTGCACTTCACTCTTGCTTTTTTTTGCCAATTAGTTGGGGAAAATTTGTGGGTTTTCTATGAGACCGACCGGAGATTAGTTAATCTAGACCACGAGAGTTAAATCCATAGTGGAGCTAAGGACAGACAGTACCGAGGACCCTGTGTAGTCACATGGGAATTAGGGCGTTCCCCTAACCTCCCTAAAGGGATGTCCATAGAACTTAATGCAATTATAGTTATTACAACTCGCACAGACCAGTAGCAGGGTTGGTAATTGTAATTAGATTTAATCTGACCTAATACCAAGGCTGATTGATGTGATTAGGGAATCCTGGCTAGCAATTGATAATTGTGGAAAGTCATAATTGAATCATGAAAGTTTATACAAAGGAATTGTGGTGAAATCTGAATCCCTAGGCTTTTATTCCTTAATTTCTCTCTAAGCATTCTTCATCTATTTCTCTTATTTTCATGCTGTTTTATTTTAGTTTATTTTGCTGTCATCATCATAATTTGACCGCTTGAGCAATATTGGAGTTATATTACTCTAGTAATCAATAACAATCCCTTAGGTACGATAACCCCCGGAATACTTGCTCACTACACTGATAGTGTAAACTTGCACTGTGTTCCAACACATCACATATTGTTCCATACATATACATCCATTCACGCCCCACATACATACTAAATCTATCCATTTGTGACACTTACTAAGGAGCAATCAAGTTTTTGGCGCCATTGCTGGGGATTGTGCCATTGATATTAGAGGAATTAACAAGATATTGACTCAAGCAATTTTATTTTATTTTTCTGTTTTACTTTGAATTTCTTTCTTCTTATTTTTCAGGAAAATTTTCTGGTGCATGAAGCAAAATTTAATCCCTTTGGATCCAGAAATTGAAAAGACAATTTGAAGAATCTGATAGGAGAAAAGAGTGGTTCAAAATTTGTAGCCAGATCTGGAAAGGATGGCAGCCCCAAACATCCAGCCGAATGGAAGACACATCCCTCTTCGCACCTTTGCTGTCCCAAAAATTCAAAATGCCATGTCAAGCATTTGAAGTCCAGCGGTCGAAGCCAATAATTTTGAGATCAAACCAGCTGTGATTCACATGGTGCAAAATAATCAATTTTCAGGAGCACCTAATGAAGATCCTAATCTGCACCTCTCATCCTTTTTGGAGATCTGTGACACATTCAAATATAATGGGGTGTCAGAGAAGGCAATAAAGCTCAGATTATTTTCTTTTTCACTTAGAGATGGAGCAAGGAGGTGGCTGAATTCTTTGCCACCTGGTTCAGTTAACACATGGGACTCCCTAGCACATAAATTTCTCACAAAGTACTTCCTTCCGTCAAAGACAGCCAAGCTAAGAACAGAGATTGTCAACTTTACACAATTTGATAGGGAATCCTTATATGATGCATGGGAGAGATTCAAGGAGCTATTAAGGAGATATCCACACCATGGGATGCAGGATTGGCTTGTTATGCAGGTATTCTATGGTGGATTGAGCACAAATACAAAGATAGTTGTTGATGCAACAGCTGGAGGAGCCTTCTTGAATAAAGACTATGCTAAAGCCTATGAGTTACTTGAAGAGGTCACCATAAATGCCTCTGATTGGAACTCTAGGAGAGACAATGAGAGGAAAGTGGCTGGTATTCAGGATGCAGATGCACTAGCTAAACTATCAAATAAACTGGACCAGTTTCTTTCTTCCAAACATCATTACTCAAAGGAAACTCCATGGGAGGCGTGCAAGAAGAAGCTGAAGAGGTGAACTATCTAGGGAACAACAATCCCTACTCCAACACCCACAATCCTGGGTGGAGAAATCACCCCAATTTTTCATGAAAAAACCAAGATTAAGGAATGCCTCATTTTCAACAACAACAACAGCAACCTCCCAAAATAAATCTAGAAGAGGCCATAGCAAAGCTGGCAGCATCTCAAGCAGAATTTACAAAAAAAACCACTTAATTTATGACCAGCACAAATGCCTCAATAAAGCAACTGGAGAACCAGGTAGGACAGATCTCTCAGCTACTTACCACAAGACAGCTTGGTGCACTACCTAGCACCACTGAAGCTAATCCAAGAGAGTATGTCCATGCCATCTCTCTAAGAAGCGGAAAAGTCCTTGAACCTGCCCAAGAGCCCACACCTGAAAAGGAAGAAAAGAGAGCTAAAATTGAAGCTGAAAAAGCACCTGAAATCACACAAGAAGAGAGGCCAGAACCGAGAAAGCAGGAGGAGATGGAGAAGCCAAGATCTAAACTTTTTCCCAATAATCCTCCACCATACAAGCCGCCTCTACTTTTCCTAATAGATTCAGAAAGCAGAAACTGGACAAGCAATTTGCAAAGTTTCTTGAGGTATTTAAAAAATTGCATATTAACATTCCTTTTGCAGAAGCATTGGAGCAAATGCCCAGTTATGCAAAGTTCTTGAAGGACATTCTGTCCAATAAGAGGAAGCTACATGACTATGAGACAGTTGCACTTACTGAAGAGTGCAGTGCCGTACTCCAGAAGAAGCTGCCACCCAAACTTGAAGACCTTGGGAGTTTCACTATTCCATGTAATATTGGCCAGGAACACTTCCACAAAGCATTATGTGATTTGGGAGCCAGTGTCAACCTCATGCCACTCTCAGTATTCAAGAAGCTCAACTCGGGAGAAGCAAAGCCCACTACTGTATCCTTGCTACTAGCAGATAGATCAATCAAACATCCAAGAGGTATAGTAGAATGTGCTTGTAAAAGTGGACAAATTTATCTTCCCTGCAGATTTTATAGTGCTAGACATGGAGGAAGGTCAGGAGATCCCAATTATCTTGGGGAGGTCATTTTTAGCAACTGGAAGGGCCATGATTGACGTGCAGAAAGGAAACTTGACCCTGAGAATGCAAGATGAAGAGGTAACCTTTGATATTCTCAAGGCAATAAAACACCCAGCTAATGAGGAATGTTGCTACAGATTGGATAGTTTAGATCAGTGCATTAAGGAGGTGGAGCAGATTTCCAATTTCTCAAAACCACTTGAAGCCTGCCTAGATAAAATAACACTTGAAGAAGACCCTGTTGCATGCAATACAAAGAAAGAGCAAGTTGAAGTCAAGGCTGTGAAACTAATCCAACCTGCTGTCCAACCTACTTCAAAGGTAAAGAAAAAGAAAGACAAGGATAAAAAGAAGAAAGGTAAGAGAATTCCAAAGTGGTGCTGTTCTGAATTCCCAACTTGCCTTCAGAAGATTCTGAAGATGGTAGGCTGCCTAAGCAAGCAAGGAAAGGGAGTTAGAGAGCTTATGATCTCTCCTTACAGCCTTCTTGATGTGCCATGAAGAACCTGAGATAGTCGGGCTAAGGATTATAAACTAAGCGCTTGTTGGGAGGCAACCCAACGGTTTTTATTCTTTTATCTTTTCCTTCTTATTGTGTGTTTAATTTTGCACTTTGTTTCTTTATTTTAGTCAGTAATTTCTACTACTTAGAGCCACTCAAATAATTATTTTGAGTTATGCAGGAGTTAGGTATCAAATGGAAGCAGAATTGATTAATTTTGGGACAAAACAGAGCAAAAACAGGTTTCTGGGAGCCACGGCGCCGCATTCCAGAATTGATTCTGCCAGTGGGCCCCACAGCGCCCATTACTGTTCAACCAACCGGAAAAAAAAAAATCAAAAATTTTTTTTTTTCAAATTTTCAAAATTTTTTTCTAGTACCCCAGCACCCCTTCTAGTGCCTATGAACTTCCAGCAGCCACTCCCGCTGCCCAATAATGAAGAAAATTTTTTTTTATCATCTTTCCATGGACGACTCCGAGTAGGCTACTTCTATCAGGTTGGACCTTTCCTTTACTTTTTTTATTTTGCATTGAGGACACTGCAAATTTTAAGTGTGGGGGAGGAAAACATGTGTTTAGTTGAATAATTAAGTAGCCTAGTAATTGAGTGTTTAAGTAGATTAGCAGTAGTAGTTGTTTTATTTTGCATAATTTTTGTTTAAGTTTTGCATGATTGTGTGACTGCATGATTGTGTGTTCGACTGAAAACCATGGCTAAAGATGAAAATTATGCTTAACTGATGATATTATGGGATGAGGAAACTTGGTTTGATATGAAAGCAATGCATAATTATTCATTATTCTTATTCCATTAATTATTGGAAAGCCTTTGGGAATTTTGAGCTAACTTTGATTATGTGAGATCCCATATTGATAATTCCCATTATGTGCAAATTACTTTGATAGTGGAATGAATGAGAATGCATGAGGATGAATATTAGCCAATTGTGAGCTTTTGAGCCATAAGAGTTGCAAATATGAAGCTCTTAAAAATTGTTTCTGAGTGTGTCATGCAATTTTTTTTTTTTTTTCTAGAACTTGCTCTATTATTCATGTTGAAACCACATTGAAACCATGACACTAAGGTGATTAGGGCACCTAGGTTCAACCATTTTAGCCTTCTACAGCCCACCTTGCATAATCACCATTAGTTGACCCCTTTTTGAGCCTTAGCCTTCTCTTGTTTTAACCACATTTTAAGCCATATACCATTCCTTTGATTCATCCATATTTTGAACCTAACACCTTGAAGGATTGTGTGAATTTAAGGCATGGAATTGTTGCCTAGTTAGTAACTAGGGAAGTGGAGAGAAAAAGCCTCAAAAAGACGTGAAAATCTCCCAAGAAAAAGGAAAAATCCAGAAAAGAAAAAGAAAAAAATATATATGAAAATTCTGGAAAAAGAAAAAGAAAAGAGCTGAAAAGAAAAAAAAAAAAAAACAGCAAGAAAAGCAAAAGAATGAGAAAGAAAGGGAGAAAAATATTCAAGTATGAGGCTTGGTAAGTGAAGAGTGATTGAGCAAAAGGGGAAGCTTTGAATTCACATAACCTCTTCATGGTGTGTTCACCTCAACATTCACCATCATTGACCTCTTTCCACCTTCCTAAAGCCCCATTACAACCCGTAAAAGACCCTTTGATTAGTATTTATGGTTTATTATTAAGTGGTGGAGATTTGATATATCAGCAAGCCTATGGAAAAATTTCCAATTGCATTAACTTGAGTGTATATTCAACCCTCTAAACACTTGAGAGATTAGAGTGAATTTAATCATGTGAGGGAATTCAATTTATTTGCATTTATTTTCATGAAACTTGATGAGTTATTATGTACATATGCACTTAATTCTATACCTTACACCTTTCTTATAGCTTTCCATGATTTGATAACCCTTTCATATGGTAACTTTTGACATACACTTGAGTGAGAGATTGAGCCTAAACTATTGTTTATTTTGAGAGTTACTTGGGGTGTGGGACTATTCCATCTTGAATTGAGTAATCTTGTGTTGTGATATGATAATTAGTTTCCCATGAATCCCAAGTGAATGATTCTGAAGCCAATATGGTTAGTAGGTTCTTTTTAAAAGTCTTGCTGCCTTGCTTATTTTATTTCTCTTTAGTTTTACTCGAGGACGAGAAAAAAGCTAAGTGTGGGGGAGTTTGATGAGTGTAATTTATATAGATATTTTGACATGAATTCCCTTGCATTTAAGTCCCAAATTTATATAGATTAAGGTGCTTTTAATGTCATTTTACTATTATACAGGAACCAAGCACCGAAAGAAGCCAAAGCAAGAAAATGGCAATTTTGCACAAGCTTGGGCGCCGTGGCGCCCATGTCCTGGCGCCATATTCCAGAACCAATGCTGCCAAGCAGCGCTGTGGCACCCAGAAGCAACGCCGTGGCGCCCAAGAGACTTTCTGAAGCAAATCTGAAGAGTTGCAAGCCAAGTGGACTTACGGGAAGTAGTGTCCTACAAGGATTAGGACTCTCAAGCCTAGAAGACTCTATGGAATCATTGTTCAAGAAGGATTGAAGTCTTGAAAGTGTGCAGCCATATGGAATCCTAATTCAAGCATGATTAGGAATGACTTTATAATTAAAGTTATAATTCATCTAAGAGTCCTAATCCAAATAGGACTAGGAAGAGGATTATCCTAATTGGAATCCTAGTTTGAGTGGAACTAGAAGAGATATGCATCTAAAGGAATTAAATTCTCAAGAGTCCTAGTGGGACTGAAGTTGCCAGAGCAAATTAGATTATATTCTATCCTTGTTTAAGTGGGATTAAAGTATTTAAATCCTACTAATATTGTATTCCTAGTTAGAGTAAAATTAGGATTATATACATTATAAATAGGCAGCTAGGCAAGGAGGAGAAAACCATCCATCCGACCACGCACAAGCAAGGAGCAAGGCATTTCATCTACCCCTTGTACATTCATGTTTTCTTTATTTTATGTCATGTGTTTAGGTTACACTATGTGTAACTAATTTCTTTTCTAAGGGCAAAGATGTAGCCCAATTTCTTGTATAGACATGATTGATGATGTTATGACAATTCCATCTTTTATTCAATTGAGATTTAATTTTCTGCACTTCATTCTTGACTTTTTTGGCCAATTAGTTGGGGGAAATTTGTGGGTTTTCTATGAGACCGACCGAAGATTAGTTAATCTAGACCACGAGAGTTAAATCCATAGTGGAGCTAAAGACAGACCAGTACCGAGGACCCTGTGTAGTCACATGGGAATTAGAGCGTTCCCCTAACCTCCCTAAAGGGATGTCCATAGAACTTAATGCAATTATAGTTATTACAACTTGCATAGACTAGTAGCAGGGTTGATAATTGTAATTAGATTTGATCTGACCTAATACCAAGGCTGATTGATGTGATTAGGGAATCCTAGCTAGCAATTGATAATTGTGGAAAGTCATGACTGAATCATGAAAGTCTATACAAAGGAATTGTGGTGAAATCTGAATCCCTAGGCTTTTATTCCTTAATTTCTCTCTAAGCATTCTTCATCTATTTCTCTTATTTTCATGCTGTTTTATTTTAGTTTATTTTGTTGTCATCATCATAATTCCACCGCTTGAGCAATATTGGAGTTATACTACTCTAGTAATCTTGAAAATTTGCATGGATAAAATATAGTGTTTCATGAGCTTAGAAAAATTTATTTCATGCAATTATCTCGTGATTGAAGGTTCTAGTAAATTATTACTTCAAGCTGGCCAGAAACAGGATTTCAACACAAAGCACACTAGCCAATACTGGTCTTCTTTAAAATTTACATTAGTACACCAAACACATAGAACAAATATATGTTTCATAATGCTCTTTAGACTACTCAAATTACATCACATAATTCTCAAAAATTTACATCACAAAGATTTATCACAAAAAGGGAGAAGAACAGCCAGCAACCACATCTAACCTTGATTTACCTCTTTTGATTGTTCACCTGTATCAAATTACCAACACTAATAATATGAGAAACCAAGGATTTCTCAGTAGTTATTCCATTAAAACCAAGTTAAGGAATGATAGAAACTGAAGACAAGTAGAGGAGAATACAAGAAAAATGCATAACCAAGTCTAGGGGTTTTTGTGGACAGCATACATGGTTTGGTGCTCCCTTTTCGGCACCTCTACATATTCATAGAGTGAGGGGCATTTAGTGCTCCCTTATTGGCACTAATCACTCATATGAGGCTGACATAAATCATTATATCCACAAGTGCCTCTTCTATTTCCATTTTGGCACACCCCTAACACAAGGTTACACAACTTTCTTTATATTCATCCCATAGCATCTTGTTGAATTGCAAGCTATTATCCATGTCAAATATATGTAGTACCAAACCATCATAAATACAGCCACTAAACATCCATTCAAACACACAAGATAACAATAAATTTCACTTCACAAGTAATAAGCAATAAATATAGCAAGAAGTTCATATTTTTGGCATAATAGAAAATCTACTACTTATGCTTGAATTAAACTAATTACCTTGTATCTTTCTTGTACAACTCTTAGCCTTCTCTTCTATGATCTTTACAATAGCTTCTCCTTCTATTTGATGATGGTTAATGGCTTATACAAGTGGTTGAAGCTACAACACTCTTTATGCTTGAAGACAAGCACTTCTCCTCTTGTTTCTCTCTTTTGCTTCTCACGCCCTCCTCTTCCTTCCTTTCTCTTTTATTTTTCTTTCCTTCCTCTTCAGCTCCCTCTCTTTGCCGACTTTCCCCCTCTAGAATTCTCTAATTTTATTTTATTCCAACCCTCCTAATTATATTTATTTCTTTCACAAATATCATGATATTATGTAATTATACTATTACTAGTGTCATGCTCCTATTGGTTGACACTTTGACTAGCCTAATGCAAACCTTTGGAGCCTAATTGCATGGTGAGTGGCATGGGAACTAAGGGAAAGGGGCTGCTGCCCTCTTGGCTCAATTAGGACTAGATCCTTCTAATGTAACTAGCCTAGTTTAGTTTCCCTCATTCCATTTCAACTAGTTGTTGCGTACTTTCATTATTTACAAATGTGCAACTAGTTGTCTAAATCTTATTCAATTAGGCCCTCATGAATAAAATAACATGATTCCATTTACACATGCATATGCAAGATATCAAATTTCTATTTGCCACAAACATGCACATATGCTTACTCACATAAGAATGTAAATGTAATTAGTATAACCACATAAATATCACCCTTATACATATCCTTAGTATTCTTACACTTCACATTTGCATTTAGCAACATACCACTAATTAACTTATTCTAATGTAGATTTATATTCTTCTCTTAGAAAATTTGGGATGTTATAAGCAGCAATTAGAAAAGAAATTTGTGGGATTAGACAAATGACTAGAGAGACTTTGCATGAGTACTGGGAGAGATTCAAGAAGTTGTATTGGAGCTGTCCACACCATCAGATCAGTGACTAGTTGCTCATTCAATATTTCTATGAGGGCTTTTTATCTATGGACCGAAGTATGATTGATGCTGTCAATAGTGGGGCCTTAGTTGATAAAACTCCATTAGCTGCTAGAGACTTGATTGCTAATAAGACTGCCAATTCTCAGCAATTTGATACTAGAGGTATTGTGACTTATCTTGTTCATGATATGCAAGGCTCACATGCTAACCATTCAGTGCATAACTGACTAGATGAGCTTACATCTTTAGTCTGGCAGTTGGCAGTGACGCAGCACCAGACTTCCATCCAACAACCACCTATTAGAGCATGTGGTATTTGTGCTTCCATGGCTCACCCTACGGATGCCTGCCCAACCATGCAAGATGATCTTATTGCATTTGAGCCAGTAACAGCAGCAGGGGCATTTCTTGGTAAGCCACAGTACCAACAGCCCTACCATGACCCATATAACAATACTTACAATCCTGGTTGGCGTGATCATCCAAATCTTAGATATGGCAACACCCAACAGCCATATAACTTTACAGCCAAGCCATCATTCTAGCAACAGTCCCAGTTCCCAAATAATCTTGGGCCAAGCAAAACTTTCTTTCCTCCTAGGCAGCATATATTCCCACAACAGCAACAAGCTCCTGCTCCTCCTATTGCACCTGCACCTTCACGGACTTCTGAGAGTTCCTTAGAAGAGATGATGAAGCAGTTGACATTGAACAACTTTTAGATGCAAAAAAACAATCTTGAGTTCCAACAACGCACAAAATCATCAATTTATAACTTACAAACTTAGATTGGACGGTTAGCTTCTACATTGAGCCACATGCAGCAAGGGCAAAATTCTGGCCAACTCCCTTCACAAACCATTCCCAATCCTAAGAATGTGAGTGCCATCACTTTGAGGAGTGGGAAGACATTGACCTCAGATGAGCCACCTCTTATTGCTTCTTCTACTATTGCACCTCCTCTTAGCAAGCCTATTTCTCAAGATAAAGGAGAATCTAATAGCTCAGCTAAGCCACCTATGCAGTAGCCTAGTATCCCCTTGCCATTTTCACAGTGATCCATATAATTAGCAAGGAAGATAACAGAGGTAGAGAAAGAAAAAGAGTTTTTAGAGACTTTTAGAAAGGTGGAAGTGAATATTCCTTTTCTTGATGCCATTAATCAAATTCCTAAGTATGCAAAGTTTCTAAAAGAATTGTGCACTTACAAGAGGAAGCTTAAGGGTACAGAGAGAGTCACCATGGGTTAAAATGTCTCAGCTCTCATCCAGCCAATACCATAGAAGTGCCAAGATCCAAACATTTTCACCATTCCATGCATCATTGAGAATCGCAAGATTGAGGATGTCATGCTAGACTTGGGTGTTTCCATAAATGTAATGCCCAAAGCAGTGTTTCAGTCTCTTGACCTTGGTCCCTTGCAGCCCACTGGAGTTGTCATTTAATTAGCCAACCGAAGCATTGCATGTCCTTATGGTATGGTTGAGGATGTCTTAGTAAGGGTAAATAATTTAATTTTCCCTGCTGATTTTTATATACTTGATATGGAGGGGGGTGATTCTTCTCGTAGATCTCTCATTATTTTAGGTAGGCCCTTCTTGAAAACTGCTAAGACAAAGATTGATGTGGATGCTAGTACTTTAACTTTGAAATTTGGTGATAGTGTGGTACAGTTTAACATTCATGATGCTATGAGATTACCTTCTAAGAATCATTATGTTTTCTTCTGCATGGATGTTATTGATGAGATGGTTGAGAATTCTAGTTATGATTATGATCATTTTTCTAATTTTCCCAAGATTGTAGAACTAGATGACTCTATTGAATTTAAATGTGATTGTGATGGTTCTACATCTTGTGGTATTTGTTCTGAGATAGCTGCTTGCTTATATAGCGATCATGATGTTTCCATAATTGTTGTTGATGATTATATGGTGGTAGATTCTATGGATATTAGTAGTATTGATTTTGTGGATACTACTAATAGTGATTATGAGGGTATTGTTGATTCTACTACACTTGATAGTGATTATGTTATAACAACATGCTTTGTTGAGCTTAATGCAATAGATTTACAACCTAGCAGATTACTTCCTTCTGTGATCCAACCATCTGTACTTGAACTAAAATCTTTTCCAAGGAATTTAAAATATGCCTTTTTAGAGGCCAATGAGCAATTGCCTGTTATTATTGCTAGTAATCTTCTCCTTTAGCAAGAAGGAAAAGATTGGAGCATAAGGCTAAATGATGCTTTGTGGGCTTATGGGACCGCCTACAAGACTCTTTGTAGGATTGTCTTTGGCAAGGCGTGTCATCTTTCAGTAGAAATTAGAGCATAAAGCCTATTAGGCGGTAAAAATGTGCAATATGGATCTTGCCCAAGCTAGTTTGGAAAGAAAATTATAAGAGTTCTAGTTAGAGGCTTATGAAAGCTCTAATTTCTACAAAGAAAAACCCAAGGCATTCCATGATAACAAGATTGTGAGAAAGGAGTTTGTCATTGGTGAAAAAGTGGTCCTATACAATTCCCGTGTTATGTTGATGTCCGGTAAGCTTAGGTCTAGATGGGAGGGTCCATTTGTTATTACTAACACTTTTCTTATGGTGCAGTGGAGCTTGAAGATGTAGTGATGCGCGCCCTATAGCATCGCTACTATAGGTTGCGGTCAAATTAAAAATACCAAGTTCGAGTTTCAAACTAATGTCGTATTCTCAGAGAACCACTTGTACAGGTTTCAGTTAATTAGGCGAAAGGAGGGGGGTTTAGCAATTCAACAGTGAATAAATGCACTAAACAATAAAATCGAAATGAACAGATGATGGAAATGTAATCAACCTGGGGAACTATCAGACAATGGTGATTCTATCCTCGACCTAAAGATAAATTTAATTCTAATTACGCTAATTAACTAGATTAACCCCAAAATCTCAAGATTAACCTACTTAATTAATTAATTTGGTTGAACCCTTACTAAGCCGGTATCCCTGCACCTAGCTCAGTAATTCCTACTACACAATCGCATAGATTATGGTCATTAGAACCAAATCTAACCTCAACTAACATCACAGCAAAGGATTAGAACATCCAAGACTTAAATTCTGAATTTCTATCTAACCAAATCAAGTTCTACTCCATGGAAATCACTCCTAGGGTGATCAGGCCTAGAAATCCCACAAACCCATCCAGTAATCATGCATAATAATCACCATACACAATCACAGAGAAGGAAATGAAGAGTAGAGAAACATAACTATCATTAAATTCAAAATAAACACAATACAAGTCTCAAGAATCAAACCGACAGTCTTCTAGCTATCCCAGATTGACCACAGACGCGCCTAGCCTTCCATTTTCATGGAGGAAGCCATGGGAGAGGGAGAAAAGTGAAGGAAATGTGAAGGAGAAAGTGAATTACGGCTGGGAGGCTGCTTGGCCGAATTTGCAAATGTCTCCTATGGCAATAATTACAAGTTTGCCATTAATGAAGCCCTAATTACAATAATTACAAAAATGCCACTCCTTATATTGTCAAAAGCCTATTTCGCCCTCTTTGAATTGGGAAAATTATCCTTGTGCCCTTGCTCATGAATTAATGAAAATCATTGCTCCAATCCTAAGCCTTGACATAAATCTCGAGGCCTCTCGAGGTCCATTCCTGAAATTAAAAATCCATAACAAGTAAAATTAGACCTTAAAGTGGGAAAATTAAAATGAAATATAATAAATTCCAATTAGACCTCAATGATAAAAATAGATGCTAATTGAACAATTAAATGCAAGTTGGAAATGCTAGAAGTAAGTATAAGAGTATACAGATAAACACTAAAAAGTGTTTATCATGTAGCAACAAAAAGACGCTTCAAAGTGAATGGGCATCGAGTCAAGAAGTTTCATGAGGGAATTCAAGAGAAAATACATCGTAAGGAGATCATTTTAATGGATGCCAAATATCCACAATGAGGGAGTTCACTTCTTTTCTTCTTTTTTCATTTCTTTTCTCCTCTTTTATTTCCTTAGTAGTTTACATATCATGTCTTTTTAGCGTTTGAATAATTTTCTTTCACGATTTGAGATTTATGATGATGTTATGACTTGATGAGGGCGTTTCTAGATTTTATGACTTGAAACCTTGATTGCCATGATTTATTTATGTTTTGAATTAATGAATTGGTGATGAATGATAGATGTATATGTTGAGGATGCTGGAAAAATATTCCTTGTAAGCTTTTGAGTCTCTTGAGCATAATTGCATATGACATGCTCATTCTTTCTTGTGTGCATTCTCACTTTTTATATTTGTCACTCTAGATCTTGCACTAATTATTTTTGGGGCTACATTTTCATGTGCATGCATAATGATGATGAAGGCCATTTTTCTTGCTTAGCTACTTATTCAAATGAGTATCCTTGCATTATTTACCATTGTTTAGTCCCCTTGAGCCTATTATCCATCTTTGGTTGAACTCGCCTTAACCTTAAATACAAAACCATGTTTTCCTATCCTTATGGAGTTTGAGAGCATGAATATTATTTATATGAGTTTTTAGCACTTTATGATTTTATTCTTTGTCCAGGATGGCCCAAAAAAAGTGTGGGGGGGATGGATTTGCTAAATGCAGGTGTTGGTTTGTGCAAAATTTCCAAGCTAAGTGTAGAAAGTTCAAAAAAAAAAATGAAAAGAAAAAAAATAGCAAAAAAAAAAAAAAAAGATAATGAAAATGAACAAAAAAGAAAGAAAGAAAAAAATGAAAGAGATAGAAGAAAAATATTTATATAATAAGTGTTGTTTTGTGGCTTTTGTAATTGAAGGAAGTGGGAGTAAGAATTGATTGTGCATTTTTGTGCTTGAATTCTTATGTTTATGCTCTCTTACTCTCCTTGATACTTATTTTTCCATATCCATTTTATCGTTCCTTTCTTCTTCTTCCCTTGGCCCCATTACAACCTTTAATAAAGTCCTTTTCATTTATGAATGCATATGTTTTGAAGTAGTAGAGATTATAATTTTTGCAAGCCTATGGTAGTGCTTACCTCTTGAGTTAAGTGAGTTTAAACAATTTACCTATCGTAAATACTTGAGAGTTGATAATTACATTTTATATAAACTTTTAAGGCTCAATTCCCTCTCAATTATGTCCACAATTATGGTAAAACATATTGCTTTTGATGCCATTTTTGTTTGATGCAGGTTCAGGTTGAAGCGGGAAGCAAAAAAGGCAAAATTCCCATTCTGCCAGAGCTCACCGTGGCAAGGTCTCCCATAGAGCAAATTCCTAATCCAGCTTGAGCTCGCCGTGGTGAGGTCTTCCCGAGAGCAAAGTGCAATTTGGAGTCTTAGTTCGCTGTGGCGAGATGTCCCTTCATCGTGGCAACCCGAAGACTTTCCGAAGATCAATTGAAAAGTTCTAAACCAACTGAACTTCCGAGAATCCTTCTCCTACAAGAATTTAGACTCCAAGACATAGAAGACTCTCCAGAATTATTAATTAAGTAGGATTGTAGTTGTGTAATTATTATGTAATTAAAATCCTAATTAAAGGATGATTAGGATTACATTAGGATTAGGAATTGTAATGTAACTTAAAGTCCTAGGTTGAGTCTAATTAGGATTTGAGACAATATAAATAAGAAGGAGGACTGAGAGGAGAAGGCCCCCATCCAACGCAGCATCTATATCAAGCAAAACAAGCATCAAAGCTACCTTTCATCCTCAAGGCTTCTCCCATCTTTATCAACTCCATGTTTTCCTATTTTACCATTATGTTCTCTTTCATCATCATGTGTAACTAATCTTCTATCTAGGGGCTAAGATGTAGCCCAAGTACTTGTATAGACATGATTGATGATGTTATGATAGATCTAGCTTTTATTTAATTGAGGTTTAATGTTTTGCTCTTACTTTTAACTGATCTGGCCAATTAGAAAGGAGAAATCCGTGGGTTCTCTATGACTCGGAAGATGATTATTTAACCTAGACCACGAGGGTTAAATCCATAGGGTTTTGTGGCGGTCTATACCTAGATTCTGTGTAGTTACAAGGGAGCTAGGGAGATCCCCTAGAATACCCGAAAGGGGTTTCCATAGAACGTAATGCAATTATGGTTATTATAACTCGCATTGGTCTGTATCAGGGTTGATAATTGTAATTAGGATTATTCCAACCTCACGCCAAGGTAGGATGGTTAGATTAGGGAATCCTGGCTAGCAATTAATAATCGTAGAAGTCATAACTGAATCATGAACGTCTATGTCAAGGACTTGTGGTGAAATCTGAATTCCCTAGGCCTTACTTCTTTGAACTTTCAATCACGCATCATTCATCTATTTTCCTTTATTTTACTGCTGTTTTACTTTATGATCTATTGTTGTTATCACTCTCGTATGATGCTTGAGCATTATTGGAGTTAATATACTCTAGTAATCAATCACAGTCTCTTGGGTACAACAACCCCGGAATACTTGCTGGCTACATTGATAGTGTTCGCTTGCAATTCATTCCATCCTTATTTCACATCAATTCTGCACCTATTTTCTACACCATAAATCCTATATCAAGTTTTTGGCACCATTGTCGGGGATTGTTTTATTGATATTAGAGAAATTAACAAAATAGTGACTCAAGCACAACTGTTCTTTTTCTGTTATACTTTGAATTTCTTTCTTCTTCTTTTCAGGAATTTTTTTGGTGCATGAGAAGTACGAGATCCCCAAATTTACTTCCCTTTGATCTGGAGATTGAGAAGGCAATCAAAATAAATCTGAGAGCAAGGAGAGTAGTTCGGAACTTGCAGCTAGAACTGGAAAGGATGGCAGCACCAAATAATCAACCGAATTTGGGACACATCCCTCTTCGCACATTTGTTGTCCCAAAGATTCAAAATGCAATGTCCAGCATTTGAAATCCAGCAGTAGAGGCGAACAATTTTGAGATCAAACTAACTCTGATTCAGATGGTCCAAAATAATCAATTTTAGGAGCACCTAATGAGGATCCAAATCTGCATCTCTCTACTTTTCTGGAGATCTGTGGCATATTCAAATACAACGAGGTGTCAAAAGAAGCAATTAAGCTGAGATTATTCTCTTTCTCACTCAGAGATAGAGCAAGAAGGTGGCTGAATTCTTTGCCACCCGGTTCAGTTGACACATGGGACTCCTTAGCACAGAAATTTCTCACTAAATATTTCCCTACTTTGAACGCTACTAAGCTGAGAATTGAGATTGTTAATTTCAATCAATTTGATAGAGAATCGATGTATGATGCTTGGGAAAGATTCAAGGAGCTGCTAAGGAAGTGTCCACACCATGGAATGCAAGACTGGCTAGTCATGCAAGTGTTCTATGGAGGATTAAGCCCTAACACAAAGACTGTGGTAGATGCAGTAGCTGGAGGAGCTTTTTTGAACAAAGATTATGCTGAAGCCTATGAGTTGCTTGAAGAGGTCACCACAAATACCTTTGATTGGAGCTCTAGGAGGGATAATGACAAGAAGGTAGCTGGTATTCAAGACAATGATGCAGTTGCAACACTTGCATCTAAATTAGATCAGGTACTGTCTCTCCACACTGCTCTACTGAAAGGAAATTATGTGGAGACTGTGCAAGAAGAAGCCGAAGAGGTTAATTATTTAGGGAACAATAATCCCTACTCCAAGACCTACAACCCAGGCTGGAGGAATCATCCTAATTTTTTATGAAAGAATTCAGGACAAGCAGCACCTCAATATCAACAAAATCGTCAACAACCTCTAAGAATGAATTTAGAAGATGCCATGGCCAAACTTGCAGCATCCCAAGCTAATTTAACTGAAAAGACCAATCAATTCATGGTGACTTGATGTTGGATTTATGATGTAGAAAATAGGTATAGAATGGATGTGAAATAAGGATGGAATGAAGTGCAAGCGAACACTATCAATGTAGCCAGCAAGTATTTCGGGGTTGTCATACCCAAGGGATTGTGATTGATTACTAGAGTGTATTAACTCCAATAATGCTCAAGCCATCGAATAAGAGTGATAACAGCAATAGACCATAAAGGAAAATAGATGAATGATGCGTGATTGAAAGTTCAGAGAAGTAAGGCCTAGGGAATTCAGATTTCACCATAAGTCCTTGACATAGACGTTCATGATTCAGTTATGACTTCTACGATTATTAATTGCTAGCCAGGATTCCCCAATCTAACCATCCTACCTTGGCGTGAGGTCGAAATAATCCTAATTACAATTACCAACCCTGTTACTGACCAATGCGAGCTGTAATAACCATAATTGCATTACGTTCTATGGAGATCCCTTTCGGGTATTCTAGGGGATCTCCCTAGCTCCCTTGTAACTGCACAGAATTCTGGGTATAGACCGCCACAAAACTCTATGGATTTAACCCTCATGGTGTAGGTTAACTAATCATTTTTTGAGTCATCGAGAACCCACGAATTTTTCCTTTCTAATTGGCCAGATCAATCAAGAGTAAGAGTGAAACATTAAACCTCAATTAAATAAATGCTAGATCTGTCATAACATCATCAATAATGTCTATACAAGTACTTGGGCTACATCTTAGCCCATAGATAGAAGATTAGTTACACATGATGATGAAAGAAAACATAATGATAAAATAAGAAAACATGGACTTGGATGGGAGTGACGCCTTGCTTGCTTGCTTGGTGTGGATGCTGCGTTGGATGGATGCTTCCTCCTCTCTGTCCTCCTTCTTATTTATATTGTCTCTAATCCTAATTAGACTCAACCTAGGACTTTAAGTTGCATTACAATTCCTAATCCTAATGTAATCGTAATCATCCTTTAATTAGGATTTTAATTACATAATAATTACACAACTACAATCCTACTTAATTAATAATTCTGGAGGGTCTTCTATGTCTTGGAGTCTCAATTCTTGTAGGAAAAGGATTCCCGGAAGTTCAGTTAGTTTAGAACTCTTCAATTGATCTTTGGAAAGTCTTCAGGTCACCACAGTAAAGGGACATCTCGCCACGGCGAGCTAAGACTCCAAATTGCACTTTGCTCTTGGGAAGACCTTGCCACGGCGAGCTCAAGCTGGTTTGGGGAAATTGCTCTTGGGGAGACCTCGCCAAGGTGAGCTCTAGCAGAATGGGAATTTTGCCTTTTTTGCTTCCCGCTTCAACCTGAACCTGTATCAAATAGAAATTGCATCAACAACAATATATTTTACCATAATTGTGGACATAATTTAGAGGGAATTGAGCCTTAAAAGTCTATATAAAATGTAATTATCAAACTCCCCCACACTTATCCTTTTGCTCGTCCCTAGTAAAACAAAACAAAAGCATAAAGCAGGCAAACAAGGCTTTCACACATAACTAACTTACTAACCATAATTGGCATCAGAATTATTCTCATGGTATGTTCTGGAATTCAATTATCATTCATAATGCAATCTCATTCATACAATATGGAATAATCCCTATGCCCCAAGGTAACTCTCAATAGCAATGGTATAGGCTCGATTCTTACTTAATGAAATAGTATAAAGAAAGTTCCATGTAACAGGGTAAAATAGGGTGGTACAATCATGAAAAGTCATAATAATGATAAAATCAAGTAAACATATGCATAATAGCCACTTAAACTCTAGGGAGTATAAGTAGTGAGGGATGAATTTTCTCTCATGGGAATGTTATTCACTCATCTTACAAGTGTTTGGAGGATTAGATTTTTCACTCAATTCAGGACAAACTAAGAAGTTTCCACAGGCTTGCTCATTTATCAAATCTTTACCACTTCAACAAATCATGACACTAATCATAGGGTCTTTAAAAAGGTTGTAACTTGGCTAGGTGAAGGTGATAAAGGTTTAGGACACACTAAGAAGAAATCATGTGAATCCAGAGTTGCTTTTTATTTCACATACTCTCCAACCACTAGCTCAAATACTTCATCTTTGACTTCCTCTTTTCTTCTCTATTGTTTCTCCCTTTTCTTTGGCTTCTTAGTCTTTTGAACTTTTTCTTTTCCTTATTTTTCTATCTTTTCCTAGCCCTTCTCATTCTAATTTTTTAAAGCATTTTTCTCTTTTCTTCTTTTCTTGCTCATTGCTCTTTTTTCTAGGGAGATAATCCTCATTATGAGGCTATTATTCTCTCTTTTTCTCTCAACTAGGGCGGAGATTTTACTTTCCCTAAATTCACACATTCCTTTAAAGAATTGGTGTCTATTTGGCAGAGGAACTAGGGAATGGGAAGGAAATCATGATAGGGTTAACAGAAGGAAAAGGAAAGGCTCAAAAGGGTCAACTAGGGGGTAGGTCAGCTTTCAAGGTTATGATGTAGGGGATATTAACACAGACCATCCCAAAACTAGATGCTCTATTCTTGAAAGTCATGTGGTGGTTTTTCATGGTTATCGAGTGATTACTAATCAGCTCTACCATGATCCACAGTACTATCAGAAACAAGCTTGAACAGATTGGCTACAAAAGGGTTTGGAAAGGTACAGATGGGTTAACCTAAGTGCCCTAATCATCCTAGTATCTAAGATTTTGATGTGGTCTTGAAATGCATAACAGAGTAAGTTCTAGAAAAATCAAGGATGCCCTGTTCACTCACAAACAACTAGCGAGCTTCATAGATGCAGCTTGACGGCTCAAAAGCTCACTAGGTAGAAATTCATCCACTCACATTTTGATTTACTCTAATATCTCAGTAAACTAATGCATATACTGGGAATAATAATGTAATGTGGGTTCACACAATTTGACAGGGTTGGTTCAGAATTCCCAGAGGCTTTTCGATCAGAAAATGAAGAGATAAAATGAACAGTCATGCATTTATTTCACAATAATTGAACATCCTCATCCCATATAATCAGAATAACACCATTTTTCATCATTAGCCATGGCTTTCAGTCAAAACACACAATCATACATTCATGCAAAAATTAAATGTAACAAACTAAAAGAAAACAAAAAACACTCATTCATGCAAAAATAACTCCTACTCATCTATTACTTAAAATTTTTTAAACTTTTCTACTTTACTAGGCATAAGAGTTGTCCTTCCCCCACACTTAGAAATATGCATTATCCCCAATGCATCAAAAAAAGAATAAGTAAGGAAAGGGACAACCTGGTAAGCACACCTGGTTAGTGTCCTCGGAGCTGTCCTAGTCAGCTTCTAGCTCTGGTGGTGGACGTGGTGCATAGGGTAGTGGTTGAGGGAGGATTGGGAATGGTGGTAGTCAAGTATGTCCCACTGCACCAGCTTCCAAGTACAGTTAAGCTATTTGGTGCCATTGGTTGTGCGCGTTTTGCCACCGATAGCTGAAGTCAACGTAGTCACTGAGCTTTGTGGCTAATGAGGGTCCATGAAACCCATTTGGTGGGAGGGTGGTTGCTGTCCAAGAGCTATTGGAGGAACTAGTGGTTGGATTGGTGGAGGTTGTGGCATTGAAGGATGTTGGGCTACAGTTGCTGCACCTCGGAGGGATGGTGGCTTGAGTCGGTCAAAGAAGATTTAGCTCAGCATCCTTCCTGGTTCAGTTAAGGGTTCATCGTCTCCCCATTCCACTCCAGCATGCTTGCATAATGTAGTGATGAGGTGTGGAAAGGGGATCGCTCTTTTTTTCTCTTAAAGTCCAATACTGCCCAGAGCTGCCCTAAGTGCTAGTCCCACATTAAATCGCCATCTGTTGTGTATGGCCCATAAGAATTTTGCCCTTTGCTTGGAGACATCAGAGGTATGGGTTGAAGGGAATAATCGGATGGAGATGAAGTGTAGCCAGGTCTTGTTGATCTTGTCCAGGCCCGCTTTGGGGAAATGATGGAATTCACCTTTCCTTGCAACCCATTGAGTACCCTCAATGCATAACCCACTAGTGATTGCATTGTAGTCACTGTGATTTAAGAAGTTGGTGAAGCCTTGCTCTCCCACTGGCCATCTAGAGATCTCGTAAATGTCATTGAGAACTTCCTTATCATAGCTAACATATTTGCCTCTGACCCAGCTTCGAAAGGGTGTCTTTAGCTCCAACATGTTAGCATAAAATTCTCATACAATGTTGATGGCCGCTGGTTCAGGTTGTTGGCCAAACTTCAGCCATTGTCTCCATGCCATTTGATTTGCAATTAGGGTAAAGAATGGCAGCCGCAAGTCAATACCAAATTCTGCAATTGGCGGCTTTGTACAGAGCTCTTCATAGTAGTCTTGAGCCTTCTTGCTCACAAAGCGGGTGTCTTCATATGGTGGGGCTCTTGAGGACAACAGGGTCTTCCTTTTAGCCACTTTTTTTGTTGGCATTTTTACTGCAAAATTCACACCAAACAACACCAAGCATAGCACCAATTCTTGACAGAAAACTTAATTAACCAATCACACAATTAATCTCAAATTTAAGCACAAATTACCCACTTGCACAATTTCAACAAATTGGCCTATTATGCAATTCTTTAGTTCTCACAACCTTCCTGGAATTTTCTATTACCAATCACCTATTCAACTATTGGATAATCAACTAGCATCAATAAATAGCACATGCAACCATTAAATCAAGAGCATGCATGCATATTTACCAATTTCGGATATGGGGGTTTTGGGGTATGATGCTTGTAATTTTTCTCCTAATTTAACTGATTAAAAGTAGTGGGTTGGTGTATACTTGTATGATGCGAGAGGAGATGATTCCATGCCTTCCCCGCTCCAATTTTGGCCAAAATGTCTAGACGCAGTAGAGAGAGAAAGCTCTAAGCTAGAGAGAGAAAGTGGTAAATCTCTACTTCAATCTTGATAAAGCTTAGGGGAAATGGTGTTTTGGTGAAAGAGGAAGTGATTTAGGGTGATTGGTGAGTGTTTAATCGGAAGATTTAGGTGAGAACGCGACAAATGTGAATAGGTAGGTGAGGGTGAGTGAATGGGCAAAGTGTGAGGAGTGGAGGCGGTGAATCCTATTTGAATTCTGGGATGTTTCGCCGCGGCGAGCTGGGTACCTCGCCATGGTGAGTGGCAAACTTGTAATTTCAAAATTTTTGATTTTTTTTTTCAAAAATTTGGCTGTGAACAGTGATCCTCGCCGTGGCAAGCCTTGGCCGAATTCAATGCTAGAAGGGTTCGCCGTGGCGAGCTTGTGCTTCGCTGTGGCGAGTTGGACTTGATTATGACTTGTTTTTTGTCCTGAATTCAATCAAATCTGCTCCAGTTTGATTCCTATCACCTGCATGGCTTCCATTATTGAATTTAAATTTATTGGGTAGTAGAAAGGTAAGATAATAACAAAAATTAAAACACACTAAAAATATGAAAGAAATAAAAACTGATGGGTTGCCTCCCATAAGCGCTTGGTTTACAGTCCTCAGCCTGACTTTGTTTGATATCATGGAGGATCTTGAAGTCTGACAACGTGCACTTGAATTTCTAGACTTGTAAGGTATGGTTTAATCAATGTCCATTTACCTTGAAGTTGTGCTTGTTGCCTTTCAGTTCAATGGTTCCGAATAGGGTCACATTAGTGACTATATATGGTCTTGACCATCTTGATTTTAGCTTACCTAGATGAAGTCTGAGTCTGGAGTTGAATAACAGCACTTGTTGTCCAAGATAAAAGTTCTTTCTTGTGATCTTTTTGTCATGCCAAGCTTTGGTTCTTTCCTTGTATATGCGGCTATTTTCATATGCTTCCCTCCTGAATTTGTCTAGTGCATTGAGTTGTAGTAGGCGGTTCTATCCAGCTACATGAGGGTCAAAATTTAGTAGCTTTACAGCCAGATAAGCTTTATGTTCCATCTCTACTGGCAAGTGGCATTCCTTCCCAAAGACTATGTTATATGGTGACATGCCTAGGGGAGTCTTGAATGCTGTTCTGCATGCCCAGAGTGCATCTGTCAGCTTCACAGACCAATCTCTTCTGTTGTTGTGGACTGTTTTCTCTAATATCCTCTTCAGTTCTCTATTAGACACCTCTACTTGCCCACTGGTTTGTGGGTGATAAGGGGTGGTAATTTTATGCTTTACTCCATATTTTTCCAAGAGAGTTCTGAGTGGTTTGTTGCAGAAGTGAGTGCCTCCATCACTTATCAATGTTCTTGTTGCAGCTTCTACCTATTTAGACACATAGTCTACCGCAACTAAGATGTATAAATTGCCATATGATGATGGGAATGGTCCCATGAAGTCAATGCCCCAAACATCAAATAGTTCAACTTCTAAGATTGGGTTTTGAGGCATCTCATGCTTCCTGGACAAATTCCCAGCTCTTTGACATTTATCACAACTCTTAATAAAAGATTGTGCATCTTTGAAGAGTGTAAAATCCACTTTGTAGCACTTTAGTTGCTGTTTTGTGAGCTGCATAATGTTTGGCATAGCTACTTGAATAGCAGCTCTCCAATATAGAAGAACATTCTTCTTCTGGGATGCACCTTCTGATCATATGATCACTGCATCTGCGATAAAAGCACAGGGTTATCCTAAAAGTAATATTTTACCTCAGATAAAAATGGATCATCGTTACTTCTTTTTCTCCATCTATCAATTGCAACCGTCTTTACGGAGAAGACTTGCTCATCAGGGAAGTGATCTGCTACTGGAATCTTGTTCACAATATTACTTTCTAGTCTTGAAAGATCATCTGCTATCAAGTTGTCCTTTCCCTTTTTGTCTTTGATCTCCAAATCGAATTCTTGTAATAAAAGAATCCATCTGATTAATCTTGGCTTGACATCTTTTTTGTTCAGTAGGTACTTTAATGCTGCATGGTCAATGTATATTATGGTCTTGTTGCCAATGAGATAAGGTCTGAATTTGTCAAAGCCAAAGACCACAGCTAACAATTTTTTTTCTATTGTGGCATAGTTGACTTGAGTAGGATCAAGAGTCTTGCTTGTGTAGTAGATAGCTTTGAAAGTCTTGTCTCTTGTCTGTCCCAGAATAGCTCCTACTTCATAGTTACTTGCATCACACATTATCTCAAAAGGCTCTCCCCACTTTAGCGTGATTATTATGGAAGCAGTAACAAGAGCTTTCTTCAAGGTTTCGAATGCATTCTTTTGTGAAAGAAAATTCTGCTTCCTTTAGGAGAAGGTTGCATAATGGCTTTGTGATTTTTGAGAAATCCTTGATGAATCTCCTGTAGAATTCTACATGTCCTAGAAAGTTTCTCACTCTTTTAATAGTAGACGGAGGGGGAAGTTTCTCAATCAGCTCTACCTTGGCTTTGTCAACCTGTATACCTTCTAAGGATATCCTATGGCCTAAAACAATGCCTTCCGTCACCATGAAGTGGTATTTTTCCCAATTCAGCACCAAAATTGTTTCTTGGCACCTTTTGAGTACTAATGACAGGTTGTGAAGGCAAGAGTCAAATGAATTCCCAGATACGGAGAAATCATCCATGAAAATCTCTATGAAATTCTCCACCATATTAGAAAATAGTGCCATCATGAGCTTATGAAATGTAGCAGGTGCATTATATAACCCAAATGGCATCCTCCTAAATGCGAAGGTACCATAAGGGCATGTCAATGTTGTCTTTTCTTGATCGTCAGTGGCTATGGCAATTTGATTATAGCTAGAGTATCCATCAAGAAAATAAGAGAAAGGATACCCTACTAATCTGTCCAGCATCTGATCAATTAATGGCAATGGAAAGTGATCTTTTCTTGTTGCTTTATTCAGCTTCTTGTAATCAATGCACACTCTCCATCCAGTTACTGTTCTGGTGGGAATTAATTCATTGTTGTCATTTTTCACCACAGTGATTCCTTCTTTCTTCAGTACTACCTGCACAGGACTCACCCATGAGCTATTAGAGATAAGGTAAATTATACCTGCATCTAGCCATTTTTGCACTTCTTTTCTGACTACTTCTTTCATTTGAGGATTCATTCTTCTTTGGTGTTCTACTGAAGGCTTGAAATTATCCTCCATGTAGATCTTGTGCATGCATAGAGTGGGACTTATGCCCTTGATGTCAACAATGGTCCATCCTATTGCATCCTTATTTTCTTTGAGCACTCTTGGCAACTTTTCTTCTTGTTCTTTAGTCAGGAAAGCAGAAAGAATCATTGGTAGGGTCTCTGAATCTCCCAAGTAGCTGTACTTTAAGTGTTCAGGTAATGGCTTCAGCTTCATTTTAGGTGGTTGCTCCTTTGAGGATTTGACTATGTCTCCTTGCTCTCTTAATGCTTCAGCAGGCTTCTTGATGAATACTAGTGGGGTTGCTTCAAGCTATTGAATGCATTTTACAATGTCAGGGTCTTCTTCTGGAGTCATTCAGCTAGGCATGCTTCAAGTGATTCTGAAAATTTTGAATTTTGCTCCACCTCTTGGACGCATTGCTCTATGAGATCTACTCTGAAACATGCTTTAATACCTTCCTCATCAGTTGGATGCTTTAATGCCTTGAGGATGTCAAATGTAACTTCTTCTTCCTGCACTCTAAGGGTCAGATTCCATTTTTGCACATCTATCAGGGCTCTCCCAGTTGCTAGGAATGGTCTTCCCAAGATGATAGGAATCTCCTGATCTTCTTCCATATCTAGTACTATGAAATCTGCAAGGAAGATGAATTTGTCAACTTTAACTAAAACATCCTCTACTATACCTCTTGGATATTTGATAGATCTGTTGGCTAGTTGCAGAGATATAGTAGTAGGCTTGGCTTCTCTAATATTTAATTTTTTTGTAGACCGAAAATGGCATGAGATTTATGCTAGCTCCAAGATCACATAGTGCTTTGCTGAAATATTCCTGGCCTATCACGCATGGAATGGTGAAGCTTCCAGCGTCTTCAAGCTTCTGTGGTAGCTTCTTTTGGAGTATAGCACTGCACTCTTCAGTAAGTGCAACTGTCTCATAGTCTTGCAGCTTTCTCTTGTTGGATAATATGTCTTTCATGAACTTCACATAGCTGAGCATTTGTTCTAAAGCTTATGCAAAAGGAATATTAATATGTAATTTTTTAAATACCTATAGAAACTTTACAAATTGCTTTCTGAATCTGTTTGGAAACGAGAGAGGTGGCTTGTATGGTGAAGGATTATCAAGAAAAAGCATGGATCTTGGCTTTTTCATTGACTCCTGCGGTTTTGGCCTCTCTTCTAGTGTGTCTTCAGGTGCTTTTTCAGCTTCAATTTCACCCTCCTTTTCTCCTTCAGGTGTGGGTTCTTAGACAGCTTCTAGTGTCTTCCCACTTCTCAGGGTGATAGCTTTGACATCTCTTGGATTTGTTTCAGTTGTGCTTGGTAATGCACCAGGCGGCCTTGTGGTTAGAAGTTGAGAAATTTGGCCCACCTAGTTCTCCAATTGCTTGATGGAAGCATTTGTAGTCACTATGAATTGATTGGTCTTTTCAGTTAAATCAGCTTGAGATGCTGCAAGTTTGGCCATGGCATCTTCTAAATTCATTCTTGGAGATTGTTGACGATTTTGTTAATATTGAGGTGCTGCTTGTCCTGAATTCTTCCATGAAAAATTAGGATGATTCCTCCAGCTTGGGTTGTAGGTCTTGGAGTAGGGAGTATTGTTCCCTAAATAATTCACCTCTTCAGCTTCTTCTTGCACAGTCTCCACAGAATTTCCTTTGAGTAGAGCAGTGTGGAGAGAAAGTACCTAATCTAATTTAGATGCAAGTGTTGCAATTGCATCATTGTCTTGAATACCAGCTACCTTCTTGTCATTATCCCTCCTAGAGCTCCGATCAGAGGCATTTGTGGTGACCTCTTCAAGCAACTCATTGGCTTCAGCATAATCTTTGTTCAGAAAAGCACCTCCAGTTGCTGCATCTACCACGCTCTTTGTGTTAGGGCTTCATCCTCAATAAAACACTTGCATGACTAGCCAGTCTTGCATTCCATGGTGTGGACACTTCCTTAGTAGCTCCTTGAATCTTTCCCAAGCATCATAAAGAGATTATCTGTCAAATTGATTGAAGTTAACAATCTCAGTTCTCAGCTTGGTAGTCTTCGAAGGAGGGAAATATTTAGTGAGAAATTTATGTGCTAAGGAGTCCTATGCGTCAACCGAACTGGGTGGCAATGAATTCAGCCACCTTCTTGCTCCATCTCTGAGTGAGAAAGAGAATAATCTTAGCTTAATTGCTTCTTCTGACACCCCGTTGTATTTGAATGTGTCACAGATCTCCAGAAAAGTAGAGAGATGCAGATTAGGATCCTCATTAGGTGCTCCTAAAAATTGATTATTTTGGACCATCTGAATCAGAGCTGGTTTGATCTCAAAATTGTTCGCCTCTACTGCTGGATTTCGAATGCTTGACATTGTGTTTTGAATCTTTGGGACAGCAAAGGTGCGAAGAGGGATGTGTCCCTCATTCGGTTGATTATTTGGTGTTGCCATCCTTTCCAGTTATGGCTGCAAGTTCTGAACTACTCTCTTTGCTCTCAGATTTCTTTTGATTGTCTTTTCAATCTCTGGATCAAAGGGAAGTAAATTTCTGGATCTTGTTCTTCTCATGCACCAGAAAAATTTCTAAAAAAGAAGAAGAAAGAAATTCAAAGTATATAAGAAATAAAAGTGCTTGAGTCACTATCTTGTTAAGTTCTGTAATATCAATTAAACAATCCCCGGCAACGGCGCCAAAAACTTGATGTTGGATTTATGGTGTAGAAAATAGGTGTAGAATGGATGTGAAATAAGGATGGAATGAAGTGCAAGCGAACACTATCAGTGTAGCCAGCAAGTATTCTGGGGTTGTTGTACCCAAGGGATTGTGATTGATTACTAGAGTGTATTAACTCCAATAATGCTCAAGCGATCGAATAAGAGTGATAACAGCAATAGATCATAAAGTAAAACAGTAGTAAATAAAGGAAAATAGATGAATGATGCGTGATTGAAAGTTCAAAGAAGTAAGGCCTAGGGAATTCAGATTTCACCACAAGTCCTTGACATAGACGTTCATGATTCAATTATGACTTCTACGATTATTAATTGCTAGCCAGGATTCCCTAATCTAACCATCCTACCTTGGCGTGAGGTTGGAATAATCCTAATTACAATTACCAACCTTGCTACGAACCAGTGTGAGTTGTAATAACCATAATTGCATTACGTTCTATGGACATCCCTTTCGGGTATTCTAGGGGATCTCCCTAGCTCCCTTGTAACTACACAGAATTCTGGGTATAGACTGCCACAGAACCCTATGGATTTAACCCTTGTGGTCTAGGTTAACTAATCATCTTCCAAGTCATTGAGAACCCACAGATTTCTCCTTTCTAATTGGCCAGATCAGTCAAGAGTAAGAGCAGAACATTAAACCTCAATTAAATAAAAGCTAGATTTGTCGTAACATCATCAATCATGTCTATACGAGTACTGGGGCTACATCTTAGCCCCTAGATAGAAGATTAGTTACACATGATGATGAAAGAAAGCATAATGATAAAATAAGAAAACATGGACTTGGATGGGAGTGACGCCTTGCTTGCTTGCTTGGTGTGGATGCTGCGTTGGATGGATGCTTCCTCCTCTCAGTCCTCCTTCTTATTTATATTGTCTCCAATCCTAATTAGACTCAACCTAGGACTTTAAATTGCATTACAATTCCTAATCCTAATCATCCTTTAATGAGGATTTTAATTACATAATAATTACACAATTGCAATCCTACTTAATTAATAATTCTGGAGAGTCTTCTATGTCTTGGAGTCTCAATTCTTGTAGGAGAAGGATTCCCGGAAGTTCAGTTAGTTTAGAACTCTTCAATTGATCTTTGGAAAGTCTTCGGGTCGACATGGCGAGCTAAGACTCCAAATTGCACTTTGCTATCGGGAAGACCTCGCCACAGCGAGCTCAAGCTAGTTTGGGGAAATTGCTCTCGGGGAGACCTTGCCACGGCGAGCTTTGGCAAAATGGGAATTTTACCCTTTTTTGTTTCCCGCTTCAACCTGAACCTGCATCAAACAGAAATGGCATCAACAACAATTTGTTTTACCATAATTGTGGACATAATTTAGAGGGAATTGAGCCTTAAAAGTCTATATAAAATGTAATTATCATGACTACAAATGCTTCCATCAAGCAAGTGGAAAACCAGGTGGGCCAAATTTCTCAACTTCTAACCACAAGGTAGCCTGGTGCATTACCAAGCACAACTGAAGCAAATCCAAGAGATGTCAAAGCCATCACCCTGAGAAGTGGGAAGACACTAGAAGCTGTCCAAGAACCCACGCCTGAAGGAGAAAAAGAAGCTGAAAAAGCACCTAAAGACACACCAGAAGAGAGGCCAAAACCGCAGGAGTCAATGGAAAAGCCAAGATCCAAGCTTTTTCCTGATAATCCTCCACCATACAAGCCGCCTCTCCCGTTTCCAAACAGATTCAGAAAGCAAAAGCTGGAAAAGCAATTTGCAAAGTTTCTAGAGGTATTTAAAAAATTACATATTAACATTCCTTTTGCAGAAGCTTTGGAACAAATGCCCAGCTATGTAAAGTTCATGAAAGACATATTATCTGTAACATCCCTTAATTGAGCCATATGTAAGTTTACTTTGAAGTGGATACCTGTTCCATGTATAATATTTACTCATGTAAATTTTAAAGATAATAAATTTTAGACTAGTATACCTTGTGCTGGAATTCTGTTTTCTGGCCAGTTTGAAACAATGAATCACTATTACCTTCAAACCACGAGATAATTATATGAAATTATTTTTCTAAGCTCAAGAAATACTATATTTCATCCCTAGAGATTTTCAAGAGATTTGGTTTAGTCATTTAATACAGAAAATTCTTCAAAGTTACACCTCAGGATTTTTACCGGTAAACAGGACAGTTTACAAACTTTATTTAATTGACCCACCAAACCAACGAACTTTTGTATGAAATTTTTAACACATATTCTAGACACCTTGAATTTGTATTCTGGAGATTTTTCACAATTTTTAGACATTTATACGCCACGTTTCCATATTTTACAAAAACATGACAGCAAGCTGTCTAAAACAGTAAACTGTCCAATTGAGGTCTAAACCTTTAATTGGTAATTTCCTTATGAAATAGAGTTAAATGAAAAGTTTTTTTCATAAGTATAAGGATTAAAATAAGGTGTTATATTATCCAACAAGAGAAAGCTGCAAGACTATGAGACAATTGCACTTACTGAAGAGTGCAGTGCTATACTCCAAAAGAAGCTACCACAGAAGCTTGAAGACCCTGGAAGCTTCACCATTCCATGCGTGATAGGCCAGGAATATTTCAGCAAAGCACTATGTCATCTTGGAGCTAGCATAAATCTCATGCTGCTTTCGGTCTATAAAAAGCTGAATATTGGAGAAGCAAAGCCTACTACTGTATCTCTGCAACTAGCTGACAGATCTATCAAATATCCAAGAGGTACAGTAGAGCATGTTTTAGTTAAAGTTGACAAATTCATCTTCCCTGCAGATTTCATAGTGCTAGATGTGGAAGAAGATCAGGAGATCCCTATCATCCTGGGAAGACCATTCTTAGCAACTTGGAGAGCCTGATTGATGTGCAAAAAGGGAATCTGACCCTTAGAGTGCAGGAAGAAGAAGTGACATTTGACATCCTCAAAGCACTAAAGTATCCAGCTGATGAAGAAGCATGTTTCAGAGTAGATCTCATAGAGCAATACGTCCAAGAGGTGGAGCAAAATTCAAAATTTTCAGAACCACTCGAAGCATGCCTAGCTGGAATGACTCCAGAAGAAGACACTAACATTGAAGAATGCATTCAACAGCTTGAAGCAACCCCACCAGTATTCATCAAGAAGCTTGCCGAAGCATTAGGAAAGCAAGTAGACTAAACGGAATCCTCAAAGGAGCAACCACCTAAAATGGAGCTGAAGCCCTTACCTGAACACTTAAAGTACTGCTACTTGGGAGATTCAGATGCAATAGGGTGGACCATTGCTGACATCAAGGGCATAAGTCCCACTCTATGCATGCACAAGATCTACATGGAGGAGAATTTCAACCCTTCAGTAGAACACCAAAGAAGACTGAATTCTCAAATGAAAGAAGTAGTCAGAAAAGAAGTGCAAAAATAGCTAGATGCAGGTATAACTTACCCTATTTCTGACAGCAGATGGGTGAGTCCTGTGCAGGTAGTACCGAAGAAAGGAGGAATCATAGTGGTGAAAAATGACAACAATGAATTAATTCCCACCAGAATAGTGACTGGATGGAGAGTGTGCATTGATTATAGGAAGGTGAATAAAGCAACAAGAAAAGATCACTTTCCATTGTCATTCATTGATCAGAAGCTGGACAAATTAGCAAGGTATCCTTTCTATTATTTTCTTGATGGATACTTTGGCTATAATCAAATTGCCATAGCCCTTGAAGATCAAGAAAAGACAACATTTACATGCCCTTATGGTACCTTCACATTTAGGAGGATGCCATTTGGGTTATGTAATGCACCTGCTACATTTCAGAGGCTCATGATGGCACTATTTTCTAACATGGTGGAGAATTTCATAGAGATTTTAATGGATGATTTCTCTGTATTTGGGAATTCATTTGACTTTTGCCTTCACAACTTGTCATTAGTACTCAAAAGGTTCCAAGAAACAAATTTGGTGTTGAATTGGGAAAAATGCCACTTCATGGTGATAGAAGGCATTGTTCTAGGCCACAAATATCCTTAGAAGGTATACAGGTTGACAAAGCCAAGGTGGAGTTGATTGAGAAACTTCCCCCTCCTTCTACTATTAAAGGAGTGAGGAGCTTTCTAGGACACATAGGATTCTATAGGAGATTCATCAAGGATTTCTCAAAAATCACAAAGCCATTATGCAACCTTCTCCTGAAGGAAGCAGAATTTTCTTTCACAAAGGAATGCACACTTGCATCCGAAACCTTGAAGAAAGCTCTTGTCACTGCTCCCATCATAATTACGCCTAAGTGGGGAGAGCCTTTTGAAATAATGTGTGATGCAAGTGACTATGCAGTAGGAGCTGTCTTAGGACAGACAAGAGACAAGACTTTCAGAGCCATCTACTACACAAGCAAGACTCTTGATCCTACTTAAGTCAACTATGCCACAATAGAAAGAGTTGTTAGCTGTGGTCTTTGCCTTTGATAAATTCAGACCTTATCTCATTGGCAACAAGACCATAGTATACACTGACCATGCAACATTAAAGTACTTGCTAAACAAGAAAGATGCCAAGCCAAGATTGATCAGATGGATTCTTTTATTACAAGAATTAGATTTGGAGATCAAAGACAAGAAGGGAAAGGACAACTTGATGGCAGATCATCTTTCAAGACTAGAAAGCAACATTGTGAACAAGATTCCAGTAGCAGATCACTTCCCTGATGAGCAAGTCTTCTTCATAAAAATAGTTGCAATTAATGGATGGAGAAAAAGAAGTAACGATGATCCATGGTATGTTGATTATGTTAACTACCTACAAGCCATGAACTCCCACCTAAAGCAACCTATCAACAAAGGAAGAAATTTTATCTGAGGTAAAATATTATTTTTGGGATAACCTTGTGCTTTATCGCAGATGCAGTGATCATATGATCAGAAGGTGCATCCCAGAAGAAGAATATTCTTCCATATTAGAGAGCTGCCATTTAAGTAGCTATGCCAGACATTATGCAGCTCACAAAACAGCAACCAAAGTACTACAAAGTAGATTTTTCTGGCCCACACTCTTCAAAGGTGCACAATCTTTTGTTAAAGTTGTGATAAATGTCAAAGAGCTAGGAATTTGTCCAAGAAGCATGAGATGCCTCAAAACCCAATCTTAGAAGTTGAACTATTTGATGTTTGGGGCATTGACTTCATGGGACCATTCCCATCATCATATGGCAACTTATACATCTTGGTTGCAGTGGACTATGTGTCTAAATGGGTAGAAGCTGCTGCCTCTCCAACGAATGATTCCAAAGTGGTACAAAAATTTCTTAGAAACAACATATTTGCCTGCTTTGGAGTCCCAAGAACATTGATAAGTGATGGAGGCACTCATTCTGCAACAAACCACTCAGAACTCTCTTGGAAAAATATGGAGTAAAGTATAAAATTGCCACCCCTTATCACCAACAAACCAGTGGGCAAGTAGAGGTGTCTAATAGAAAATTGAAGAGGATATTAGAGAAAATAGTCCACAACAACAGAAGAGATTGGTCCGTGAAGCTGACAGATGCACTATGGGCATACAGAACATCATTCAAGACTCCCCTAGGCATGTCACCATACAACATAGTCTTCGGGAAGGAATGCCACTTGCCAGTAGAGATGGAACATAAAGCTTATTGGGCTGTAAAGCTACTAAATTTTGACCCTCATGCAGTTGGGCAGAACCGTCTATTGCAACTCAATGCACTAGCTGAATTCAGGAGGGAAGCATATGAAAATAGCAGCATATACAAAGAAAGAACCAAAGCTTGGCATGACAAAAAGATCACAAGAAAAAACTTTTATCCTGGACAACAAGTGTTGTTATTCAACTCCAGACTCAAACTTCATCCAAGTAAGCTAAAATCAAGATGGTCAGGACCATATGCAGTCACTAATGTGACCCCATTCGGAGCCATTAGACTAAAAGGCAACAAACACAACTTCAAGGTAAATAGACATCGATTGAAACCATACCTCACAAGTCCAGAAATTCAATTGCATGTGGTCAGACTTCAAGATCCTCCATGAAATTAGACAAAGTCAGGTTAAGGACTATAAACCAAGCGCTTATGGGAGGAAACCCACTGGTTTTTATTTCTTTCATGTTTTTAGTGGTTTTAATTTTTGTTATTCTCTTGCCTTTCTACTACTCAATAAAATTAAATTCAATAATGGAAGCCATGCAGGTGATAGGAATCAAACTAGAGAAGATTTGATCGAATTCAGGATGAAAAACAAGTCAAAATCAAGTCCATCTTGCCACGGCGAGCTCTTCTAGCATTGATTCTGGCAAGGCTCGCCACAGCAAAGTACCCGACTTTCCATGGCAAGGAACACTGTTTACAGAACCAAATTTTTGAAAAAAAATTTGAAAATTTGGAAATTACAAGTTTGCCACTCGCCATGGCGAAGTACCCATCTCGCTGCGGCGAGACATCCCAGAATTCAAATTGAATTCGCGGCCTCCACTCTTCACACTTTGCCCATTCACTCACCCTCACCTACCTATTCACACTAATAACATTCCAACCTAAATCTGCCAGTTAAACATTCCCCAAACACCTTAATTCACTTCCCCTTTCACCAAAACACCATTCCCCCCAAGTTTTGTCAAGATTAAAGTAGAGATTTACCATTTTCTCTCTCTAGCTGAGAGCTTTCTCTCTCTACTGCATCTGGATATTTTGGCTGAAATTGGAGTGGGGAAGGCATGAAATCATCTCCTCTCGCATCATACAGGTAAGTATACACCAACCCACTACTTTTAATTGATTAAATTAGGAGAAATATTGCAAGCATCATACCCCAAAACCCCCATGTCCGAAAATTAGTTTATGAGTTTGCATGTTCTTGATTTGGGATTGCATGTTCTGTTTATTGATGCTAGTTGATTCTCCACTAGTGGAATAGGTAATTGGTGATGAGAATTTATGAGTAGATTATGATTATTGCAAAATTGCATATTAGGCCAATTGGGTGAAATCGTGCAAGTGGGTGATTTGTGCTTAAATTTAAGATTAATTGTGTGATTGGTGAATTAAGTTTTCTATCAAGAATTGGTGTTGTGCTTATGTTAGGACTAATTTTAGTCACATTTTAGCCCCATATTTTCTTGGTTTAGTGATACTATTTAATTTGATTTAAATCACTTTTTAGATTTTTGAATTCATATGGATGATAGTATAAATGAAGCTTAATTTTATGTTTTTAACTAACATTTATATTTTCACAAGTGATTAAATTCTATGCCAAGAACAAGCATTGACAAGCATTGAAGAGTCAAGCTGGAAAATAGAAAAATGGCAATGCTGCCAGTGGGCACCGTGGCGCCCAAGCCCAGCGCCGTGGCGCTGCATTCCAGAGACAATCACTGCCAATTCTGCCAGTGGGCGCCGTGGCGCCCATATCTCACCGCCGTGGCGCCTAGAGCCTACATTGATGCGATTTTGAGAAGTTTTAAGCCAAGTCAATTACCGAGAAGCCTTATCATACAAGGATTGAGACTCCTAAGCTTGGAAGACTCTCCAAAGTCATGATTAAAGTGGGATTGAAGTCTTGCAAATATAAATCTACTTGGTGTCCTAATTAGAGTATGATTAGGAATCACTTTGTAATTTAAGTTATAATTTAATTAAGAGTCCTATGTTAAGTAGAACTAGGATTAGATATATTAAATAACCAAGTGGAGCTGAAAATATGGAAGGAGAATTCTAATCCAATTCTAAAACTAATAGAATTAAGTTCCTTGTCAAAGAAGGACTTATCAAGTGGCTAAGAAGAGGAGTTGGAGTTGGAAAAGAATTCTGTTTTCCCATTGCTGGAAGAGGCCAAGGCTGAATAGGATTAGGATTTAATTCTGGATATATATTTCAAGAAAGCAGATCTGGAACGCCAACACACAACCATCCACGCCACAGCTGCTACCAGAACTGGATCTACACACCACTGCCGAGAAGACACTCATCCATTGTCCCTATTGCCGAATCTAGTATTCTTTTCTCTTTTATTATTTTTGTTCAAGCGACCATGCTTTCAGTCCAGAATTTTGCTGGATCTGTTAGTATGGTAGCTTAATTTCTTTTATGCTTAGCTAGACATATCTAAACCATGATGCCAAATTTGTGAGACAAGTTTATGATTTTAATGTTAGATAAATTAATTTGAGTATTCTGAAATTATTTGACATCATTGTTATTGAATCTATTTGGATTTGTTTAGAGTGATCAACCAACCTATTTGAATGATTCATATTGTTAGCCAATTAAGTAAGTCTGGAACCTTAATTAATTAGCACAAGTGACAACTAGTTAATCTTAGATTGATTAGAATAATTTCATATCTGAATTACATAAAGCCGCTGGTGGACCTTTATGATTTAGGTTAGATGATGTTTTCCATAGATCTTAATGCTCCAAGGTCAGTTAAATCTTGTGCTCTGGTGTATTGAGGTTATTGGACTTGGTAGGTTTTTAGCTCAGACGTTCTAGTTACAAAATAAACGGTAAGGGAAAATAGGGAATTTTGTCGTACAAAGTTCTACAGTCTAGCTATTCGAAATTAATTTACCTATGTGTCAATGATCGAATTTGTGTCAATCATGGTGAGGATATGTCGATGCTAAGCATGCCTTATTAATTCTGTTACTCAATCTACTCAATTTACTTTCTCTACTTCTCTTTATTCTCTTTTATTAACTTCTAAATCTGCCCAGAATTTTTAGTAGTAGTCCACAATCAAAGAACCCCCCCCCCTTTCGTGTGTTAGTCTTTAGGTAATTTGTCTAAGTAGTTTAATTTTCTATTATTTCAATTCGTAGTTTACTTTCTTTTAAAGCAATCTTATTAGATTAAATACTCGCTTCCCCGTGGGATCGATCCTACTTGCCCTATATTATATTATAATTTCAAGGGAGTAGTGAATTAATTTGTGAGTTTACGATAGCTTTACAGCTTGGTGTTGTTTGGTGTGAATTTTGCAGTAAAAATGCCAATGAAAAAAGTGGCTAAAAGGAAGACCCCATCGTCCTCAAGAGCCCCACCATATGATGACACCCGCTTTGTGAGCAAGAAGGCTCAAGACTACTATGAAGAGCTCTGCACAATGCCGCCAATTGCAGAATTTGGTATTGACTTGCGGCTGCCATGTTTTGCCCCAATTGCAAATCAAATGGCATGGAGACAATGGCTGAAGTTTGGCCAACAACCTGAACCGGCGGCCATCAACATTGTACGAGAATTTTATGCCAACATGTTAGAGCTGAAGACACCCTTCCGAAGCTGGGTCAGAGGCAAATATGTTAGCTGTGATAAGGAAGTTCTCAATGATATTTACGAGATCCCCAGATGGCCAGTGGGAGAGCAAGGCTTCACCAACTTCCTGAATCATGGTGACTACAATGCAATCACCCTTGGGTTATGCATTGAGGGGACACAATGGGTTGCAAGGGAAGGAGAATTCCATCATTTCCCCAAAGCTGGCTTGGACAAGATCAACAAGACCTGGCTACACTTCATCTCTGTCCGACTGTTCCCTTCAACCCACACCTCTAATGTCTCCAAGCAAAGGGCAGAATTCTTATGGGCCATACACAATAAATGGCGATTTAACGTGGGACTGGCACTTAGGGCAGCTCTGGGCAGTATTGGAATTCAAGAGAACAAAAGAGCGATCCCCTTTCCACACCTCATCACTACCTTGTGCAAGTATGCTGGAGTGGAATAGGGAGATGATGAACCCTTAACTGAACCAGGAAGGATGCTGAGCTAAACCTTCTTTGACCAACTCAAGCCACCATCCCTCCGAGGTGCAGCAGCTACAGCCCCACATCCTCCCATGCCACAACCTCCACCAATCTAACCACCAGTTCCTCCAGCAGCTCCTGGATAGCAACCACCCTTCCACCAACCAGGTTTCATGGACCCTGCATTAGCCACAAAGCTCAATGAATATGTTGACTTCAGCTATCGGTGGCAAAACATGCACAACCAATGGCACCAAATAGTTGAATTGTACTTGGAAGCTGGTGCACTGGGACATACCGGACTGCCACCATTCCCAATCCTCCCTCAACCACCACCTTATGCACTACATCCACCACCAGAAAGAGCAGCTGATGAGGACAGCTCCGAAGACACCAACTAGGCTCGCTTACCAGGTTGGCCCTTTCCTTACTTGTTCTTATTTGATGCATTGGGGACAATGCAATTTTTAAGTGTGGGGGAGGGACAATATTTTATTAAATAGCCTAGTAGAAATAAAATGTTTTAATTGAGTAGAAGAATAGTATTTTTATTGCATGATTGTTTTAATTTAGTTTGTTATCTTTAATTTTTGCATGAATGTATGATTGTGTGTTTTGACTGAAAACCATGGCTAATGATGAAAATGGTGCTATTCTGATTATATGGGATGAGGATGTTCAATTATTGTGAAATAAATGAATGACTGTTCATTTTATGATTGAAAAGCCTCTGAAAATTTTGAACTAACCCTGTCAAACTGTTTGAACCCACATTACATTATTATTCCCAGTATAGGCATTAGTTTACTGAGATATTGGAGTAAATCAAAATGTGAGTGGATGAATTTCTACCTAGTGAGCTTTTGAGCCGTCGAGCTACATCTATGAAGCTTGTAACACCTTATTTTAATCCTTATACTTATGAAAAACACTTTTCATTTAACTCTATTTCATAAGGAAATTACCAATTAAAGGTTTAGACCTCAATTGGACAGTTTACTGTTTTAGACAGCTTGTTGTCCTGTATTTGTAAAATATGGAAACGTGGGCTATAAATGTCTAAAAATTATGAAAATCTCCAGAATTCAATTTTAATGTGTCTAGAATGTGTGGTAAAAATTTCATACAAAATTTCGTTGGTTTGGTGGGTCAATTAAACAAAGATTGTAAACTGTCCTGTTTACCGGTAAAAATCCTGAGGTGTAACTTTGAAGAATTTTCTGTATTAATTGGCTAAGCAAAAAATCTTGAAAATTTGCATGGATGAAATATAATGTTTCGTGAGCTTGTAAAAAATAATTTCATGTAATTATCTCGTGGTTTGAAGGTACTAGTAATTCATTATTTCAAACTGGCCAGAAAAACAGAGTCTCAGCACAAGGTGCACTAGTCTATATTTGTCATCTCTATGAGTTACATGAGTACATAATATACATGGTCTAAATATCCATTACAAAGTTTTCTAGATATGCTTCAAATTACATCACATAAATCTCAAACATTTATTTCATAAGGTCACTATTAATTAACATAGAAAACAGCCAGCAGCACAAACTAGTCTTGATTTACCTCTTTTGAATCTTCACCTGTATAAAATCACCAACACTAATAATATGAGAAACCAATAGTTTCTCAGTAGTTAGTCCATTCAAAAAAGGTTCAAAGATGACATAAACTAAAGGTAATTTGAAGAAATTACAAAGAAAGAGGCATAACCAAGCTTAGGGATTTTTATGGACAGCATACATGGGTTGGTGCTCCCTTTTGGCACCACTGCTTGTTCATAGGGTGAAGCATGTTTAGTGCACCCTTTTGGCACTAATCACCCACATGAGGCAGTCATCATTCATTATGTCCATAGGTGCCACCTTTGTTTTCATTTTTGGCACACCCCTAATACAAGATTACACGACTTTCTTCATACTCTTCCCATAACCTTTTGTGAATTTGCATACTTCCATCCAAGGCAAATATATGTGGCATTAAACCACCATAAAAACAGCCAACAAGCATCCATTAAAATACACAAGATAACATTAAATTCCAATACACAAGTGACAAGAAATAACAATAGCAAGAAGTGCAGAATTTTCAGCATACAAAGGTAACCACAACCTATGCTTGAATTAAACCAACTACCTTTTATCTTCAATTCCTTCTTGCAGAACTCCTAGCCTCCTTTTCTATGATCTTTCTAACAACTTTCTCCTTCTATTTGATGCTCTCTAATGGCTTATTCAAGTGGATGAGGCTGCAACACACAAGACAAGCTCTTCTCCTCTTTTGTTTCTTCTCTTCTTTCTTCACGCCTTCCTCCTTCTTCCTTTCTCTTTTTTTTTTTTTTATTTTTCTTTTCTTCCCTCTTCAGCTCCCACTTTCCGACTTTCCTCTTCTCTAGAGTCCTCTAATTTTTATTTTATTCCAACCCTTTTTATTGTATTTATTTCATTCACAAATATCATGATTTTATGGAGTTGTATGACTACTAGTGGCATGCTCATATTGGTGGATTGTTTGACTAACTAACGCAAACTCTTGGAAGCCAATTTGCTGATGGGTGGCGTGGGTCCTTGGGGAGTGGGCAGCTGCCTTCTTGGCTCCCTTATGGCTAGGCTCTTTGAGTGCCACTAACTTAGTCTAGTTTCCCCCATTCCAATTCAACTAGTAGTTTCCTACTTTTGGTTATTTATGAATGTGCACCCACTTATCAAAATCTTGTTCATATTGGTCCTTATGAATGAAATAACATAATTTTAATTACACATGTTCATGCAAAGTATTAAATTTCTACTTGTCACAAACATGCACACGTGCTTGCTCACATGAAGTTGTAAATATGACTAATATAACAACATACATATAAGCCATTCAATTCAAAAGATTCAATTAGGGGATGCTTTGAACATGCATATAAGTATGGATGGTGCACATGTAACCTTACATATGGCTCAATTAGGGGATGTTACAAAGCTCGCTAGTTGTTTGTGAATGAACAGGGCATCCTTGATTTTTCTAGAACTTGCTCTGATATACATCTCGAGACCACATCAAAATCTCAAATACTAGGATGATTAGGGCACTTAGGTTAACCCATCCGTACCTTCCCAAACCCTTTTGTAGCCAATCTGTTCAAGCCTATTTCTGATAGTACTGTGGATCATGGTAGAGCTGATTAGTGATCAATCGATAACCATGAAAAACCACCACATGACCTTCAAGAACAGAGCATCTAGTTTTGGGATGGTCTGTGTTAATATCCCCTACATCAGAACCTTGAAAGCTGACCTACCCCCTAGATGACCCTTTTGAGCCTTTCATTTTCCTTCCGTTAACCCTATCATGATCTCCTTCCCATTCCTCAGTTCCTCTGCCAAATGGACACCAATACTTTGAAGGAATGTGTGAATTCAGGAAAAGTAAAATCTCCGCCCTAGTTGAGAGAAAAAGAGAGAAAAGAATAGCCTCATAATGAGAATTATCTCCCTAGAAAAAAGAGCAATGAGCAAGAAAAGAAGAAAAGAGAAAAATGCTCTGAAAAATTAGAATGAGAAGTTCTAGGAAAAGATAGAAAAAGAAAGAAAAGAAAAAGGTCAAAAGACCAAGAAGCCAAAGAAAAGGGAGAAACAATAGAGAAGAAAAGAGGAAGTAAAAGATGAAGTATTTGAGCTAGTGGTTGGAGAGTATATGAAATAAAAAGCAACTCTGGATTTACATGATTTCTTCTTAGTGTGTCCTAAGCCTTTATCACCTTCACCCAGCCAAGTACAACCCTTTTAAAGACCCTATGATTAGTGTCATGATTTGTTGAAATGGTAAAGATTTGATAAATGAGCAAGCCTATGGAAACTTCTTGGTTTATCCTGAATTGAGTGAAAAATTTGACCCTCCAAACACTTGTGAGATGAGTGAATATCATTCCCATGAGAGAGAATCCATGCCTCACTACTTACACTCCCTAGAGTTTAAGTGGCTATTTTGCATATGTTCACTTGATTTTATCATCATTATGACTTTTCATGATTGTACCACCCTATTTTACCCTATTATATGGAACTTTCTTTCTACTATTTCATTAAGTAAGAATTGAGCCTATACCATTGCTTATTGAGAGTTAACTTGGGGCATAGGGATTATTCCATATTGTATGAATGAGATTGCATTATGACATGATAATTGAATTCTAGAACATCCCATGAGAATAATTCTAATGCCAATTATGGTTAGTAAGTTAGTTATGTGTGAAAGCCTTGTTTGCCTGATTTATGCTTTTGTTTTGTTTTACTCGGGACGAGGAAAAGGATAAGTGTGGGGGTGTTTGATAATTACATTTTATATAGACTTTTAAGGCTCAATTCCCTCTCAATTATGTCCACAATTATGGTAAAACATATTACTTTTGATGTCATTTCTGTTTGATGCAGGTTTAGGTTGAAGCGGGAAGCAAAAAGGGCAAAATTCCCATTCTGCCAGAGCTCGCTGTGGCGAGGTCTCACAAAGAGCAAATTCCCCAATCCAGCTTGAGCTCACCGTGGCGAGCTCTTCCCGAGAGCAAAGTGCAATTTGGAGTCTTAGCTCACCATGGTGACCCGCAGACTTTTCGAAGATCAATTGAAGAGTTCTAAACTAACTGAACTTCTTGGAATCCTTCTCCTACAAGAATTGAGACTCCAAGACATAGAAGACTCTCTAGAATTATTAATTAAGTAGGATTGCAGTTGTGTAATTATTATGCAATTAAAATCCTAATTAAAGGATGATTAGGATTACATTAGGATTAGGAATTGTAATGCAACTTAAAGTCCTAGGTTGAGTCTAATTAGGATTGGAGACAAAATAAATAAGAAGGAGGAATGAGAGGACAAGGCATCTTCCAACGCAGCATCCACATCAAGCAAACAAGCATCAAAGCAACCTTCCATCCGCAAGGCTTCTCCCATCTTTATCAACTCCATGTTTTCCTATTTTACCATTATGTTTTCTTTCATCATCATGTGTAACTAATCTTCTATCTGGGGGCTAAGATGTAGCCCAAGTACTTGTATAGACATGATTGATGATGTTATGACAGATCTAGCTTTTATATAATTGAGGTTTAATGTTCTGCTCTTAGTCTTGACTGATCTAGCCAATTAGAAAGGAGAAATCCGTGGGTTCTTTATGACTCGGAAGATGATTAGTTAACCTAGATCACAAAGGTTAAATCCATAGGGTTTTGTGGCGGTCTATACCCAGAATTCTGTGTAGTTACAAGGGAGCTAGGGAGATCCCCTAGAATACCCGAAAGGGGTGTCCATAGAACGTAATGCAATTATGGTTATTACAACTCACACTGGTCCGTAACAGGGTTGGTAATTGTAATTAGGATTATTCTGACCTCACACCAAGGTAGGATGGTTAGATTAAGGAATCCTGGCTAGCAATTAATAATCGTAGAAGTCATAACTGAATCATGAACATCTATGTCAAGGACTTGTGGTGAAATCTGAATTCCCTAGGCCTTACTTCTCTGAACTTTCAATCACGCATCATTCATCTATTTTCCTTTATTTTACTACTATTTTACTTTATGATCTATTGCTATTATCACTCTCGTATGATCGCTTGAGCATTATGGGAGTTAATATACTCTAGTAATCAATCAATCACAGTCTCTTGGGTATGCAACCCCGAAATACTTGCTGGCTACACTGATAGTGTTCGCTTGCACTTTATTCCATCCTTATTTCACATCCATTCTACACCTATTTTCTACACCATAAATCCTACATCAAGAGTTTAAGTGAATAGCATCTTGTGAGACTATCATTCTTGATATACGCTTTCATTTGATATTGCCTTGCTTGTTAAATTGGAATGTAAATAATTATGGCATGATTGGTTATGTTCGTATGTTTTTATGTCCTCTACGTTACACATTGTCTCATTTTTGATAGTCATTGGAAAGTAGAGTAGAAATGGTTTCATTTTGTTCTGAGCTTTTTGCATATTGCCATTACCCTCATGTTCTTTAATGCAAAGTTCTATCTTGCCTGAGATGTGCAAAGGATAAGTGTGGGAGGATTTGATAAACACCTTTTAGTGTTCATCTGTGTACTCTTATACTTACTTCTAGTATTTCAAATTTGCATTTAATTGTTTAATTAACATCTATTTTTATCATTGAGGCATAATTAGAATTTATTGTATTTCATATAATTTTCCCACTTTAAGGTCCAATTTTACTTGTTAGGGATTTTTAATTTTAGGACTGGACTTGGGAGGCCTCAGACCCTGTTGGGATTTATGTCCAAGCTTAGGATTGGAGCAATAATCTTCATTAATTCATGAAGCAAGGGCATAAAGGATATTTTCTCAACTTAAAGAGGACGAAATAGGCTTTTGGCAACTTAAGGATTTAGGCTTCATTAATGGCAATTATGTGATTTAGGCCTCATTAATGACATTTTCATAAATTCTTTACATTAAAACCTAGGCATTTTCAGCTAGCTAGCTAACCTAGCCGCCACTTGCAATTTCCTTTCAAGCTTTCTTCTTCTCCTATCCTCCCATGGCTGCCTCCATGAAAATGGAAGGCTAGGCGCATCTGTAGTCAATCTAGGATGACTTGAAGACTATCGGTTTGATTCTTGAGATGTATTGTGTTTATTTTGAATTTAATGATAATTATGCTTCTCTACTCCTCATTTCTCTCTCTGTGATTGTGTATGATGATTTTTATGCATGATTGTTGGATGGGTTTATGGGATTTCTAGGCCTGATCACCTTAGGAGTAATTTCCACTGAGTATAACTTGATTTGGTTGGATAGAAATTTGAAATTTAGGTCTTGGATGCTCTAATTCCTTGCTGCAATGTTGGTTAGGGTTGGGTTTGGTTCCAATGACCATAATCTATGTGTTTGCATAGTAAGAATTGCCGAACTAGGTGCAGGGATACCGGCTTAGTTAGGGTTCAACCAAATTACTTAATTAGGTAGGTTAATCTTGAGATTTTAGGGTTAATCTAGTTAATTGGCATAATTAGAATTAAATTTTATCTTTAGGTCGAGGATAAAATCACTGTTGCCTAATAGTTCTCTAGGTTGATTGCATTTTCATCATCTGTTTACTTCTATTTTGTTGTTTATTAAGTCATTTACTGTTGATTTGCTGAAAACGCTCCATTTCCCCCACCTAATTGACTGAGACCCGTAGTAGTGATTCTTTGAGAACATACCCTGGTTGAAACAAAAACTTGAATTTTTTTTAATTTGACTGCAACCTATAGTAGTGACTCTATAGGGTCCGCATCAAGATTTCTAATCCAGGGCATTCCAATCTTTCAAATGTTGATGTAGGTAGTGCCTTGATGAATAAATTTGCTAAGTTATCACTTGACAAATTTGTTGAACATCAATATCACCTTTCTTTTGAAGATCATGGGCGAAGAAAATCTTTGGTGAAATGTGCTTGGTCCAATCTGCTTTGATATATCCTTCCTTCAACTGAGCTATGCATGCAATACTATCTTCAAAGAATATGGTTGGAGTTCCTTTGCAAGAGGATATAGTCCACATGTGTCTAGAATATGTTGGTAACCGTCTTAGCACCTTTTCTATGTAAGCTCCTTGGTGCACAAAGTTCTACTCTTTGAATGTTCAATTTGTAAACTAAACCAAGACAAAACATTTGCTCTTGTAAGATTTCAAATTATTTCTTTAAATGATTTATAATCTTGTGGAAGCTCTTTAGGAGTTCTAATGATGTTCAAATCATTTATAAAGAGTAATTACAAAAATTCATATTCGTATGTTTTCATAAAATTGCATTGGCAAAAAGGATCATATTATATCCTTCCTTTTATCAAATACTTATTGAGGCAATTATATCACATATCTCCAAATTACTTCAATCTATGAGGAGGTTTGAGTACTCATCTCAAGAACTCAAACTACTTACTTTAGGCAAATAAAATCCTTCAGGGATTTTCATATAAATATCATTATGAAGTGGACCATACATATAGGCTATAGCAATATTTATAAGATGCAAGCCAATTTCTTTATATAGTGCTAGACTAATTACGTATATTTGCATCCACCACAAGTAAATACTTCTCTTCATAATCTATACTAGGCTTATACAAAAATTCTTAAGGAAGTTGTGCTTAATATATCATAAATTTCACCATTTTTGTTTTGCCTTATAATTTCATCATTCTTATTTCATCTTTCCCATAACACTAGCTTTTACACTTTTGGTGTAGGACTTCAGGTCCTAAAGCTTTTGCCTTGTAAGTGAGTTTAATTAAACAAAAATGTGTCTTTCTATTTTGGTCAATCATTTCTTTGTCTGCAGACTTTCATGATCCCTATTATCATTCATGACATTATGCATTATATGATATGTAAATTATCATCACTGTAGACTTCATTTCAATTCCATGACAATTTATTTGAATCTCTTCATTTTTCACAACTTTCATGTACTAGAAGAGTTTCTTCTAGAACTAAAATATTAATTATGTCTAAGGACTATTTTAGAGTTACCTCTAGGCACTCTTATGGAGTTTCCATATTTTCAAATATGTCATATTGATTCTGTGCTCCTTTTTCTTTAATTTTCAAGGATGTTTATCCTTGGAATTGGTGGGCTACCCACACTTCATGCGTTTACAAATGTTTGATAGGTTTTTCATGTTTCATGCATGCATTAGGTTTGTTTGTCTGATAGGGACATTAAAGCATTACTAGTTGAAACTTATTATTTAGCCATTCTCATGAGCCAATAAACATGTTTGACATCTGGTTAAATGATCTCATGAATTTCTAAATCATATTATTTTGAATGAGGATCAATTCATTTAAACTAGTCTTAAGATGATAATTCATCCAAACTAATATTTCTTTTCCAACCCACTTCTTTTCTCCCTTATTATTGGGAAAACTTATGCATGGAGATTTCTATATTCCCAACCTCAAGGTATCCCATAATGTATTTTCGTGGAACAATTACAACATTTCCAAAATTCTTAGACGAGAAATATTTGGCTTCTAACCATAAGCCAATTGTAAAGGACGAACTAATCATAGCTTTTTTGGCATAATGCATACAAGTGTTGTTGCTTGTAAATGTATCAATCAAAATTAATTGGACATACAATCATACAAACTTCATGTTTCAAGCTTATAACAAAACAAACATGTGTCATTTAGTCAATGCATCAATTAAATTGATTATTGCATTTTATATAGCCATTTTGGGCTTTAATCCCTTGCATTTAAGTCCTTATGTGAGAAAGAATTAGGTGCATTTGATTCTTAATTGATTATTTTGTAAGATTTGAGCAAATGAAGAAGCAAAGCATGAACTCCAAGTTGAATCAAGGGTTGGAGATGTCCAAGGAATGACGAGATACAATTTAGAAGAGAAAATAGATCAAATAAACTGAAGATGCCAAGTTGGCGCTGCGATACAAGGATTTTGAGACCATGGCACCAAAAAGCAACAGAATTACCTGACCAACATGAACCCATGTCGTGGTGCCAAGAAGGAAGCAAAATAAGCCTAAAGAGTGAAGAATGGCGCTGTGGCACCCTGTGCATAAAAATCCATGAATTCATGGGCTTTTGGGCTTTCAAGCTTGTTAGGTGATGAGTGTAAATTATATAGACATTTTGGTATAAATTCCTTTGCATTTCAGTTCCAATTTAAGGTAAAACACGATGCTTTTAATGCCAAATTACTGTTTTGTAAGACACAAGCATCGAGACATGCCAAATGAAAGAAAAAATGGCCTGATGGTAATTTTGCCAAGCTACGTCGTGGCACAAGGGAAGACCAGTGAGCATTCTTTTTGCCATTGCTTGTCGTGGCACCCTATGCCAGTATAATTCTGCCAAGCAGCGCTGTGGCACCCTGAGTCCACGTCGTGGTTCCCTAGAGACCTTCCTATGCGAGATTGAAGACTCCCAAGTCCAGTGAACCTCCCGGAAGTCGTGTCAAGCAAGGATTAGAAGTCCTAAGCCGAGAAGACTCTCCGGAGGTCTTGTTTGAGTCAAATTGAAGTCTTGGAAGCATGAAGCTACTTGGCATCCTAGTTAGACTAAGATTAGGAGACTTTGTAATTAAAGTTGTAAGTCATCAAAGAGTCATATATTGAGTGAAACTAGGAATGGAAACATTATAAATAACCAAGTAGGCTGGAGCTAAGAGGACATCCATCATCATCACACCACATCACATCGGAGACTTGGCAGGAAGGAGCAAGGCATCACCAACTTCTACTCTTATTTCTCTTCATGTTTTCTTACTCAGTCATTATGTGTTCATCTATTGTCATGAGTAACTAAACTCTTTTCTAGGGGCAAAGATGTAGCCCAATTTCTTGTATAGACTTGATTGAGGATTTTATGAAACCTCCATGTTTTATTCAATTGAGGTTTAATTTTCTGCACTTCACTCTTGACTAATTTAGCCAATTAGTTGGGGGAAATTTGTGGGTTTTCTATGACTCGGGAGACGATTAGTTAATCTAGACCACGAGAGTTAAATCCATAGTGGAGCTTAGGACAGGAATGTACCAAGGATCCTGTGTAGCCGCATGGGAACTAGGGAGTTTCCCCTAGACCTCCCTAAAGGATGTCCACAGAACTTAAAGCAATTGCAGTTACTACAACTCGCATAGGAATATAACAGGGATGGTAATTGTAGTTAGATTTGATCTGACCTCACACCAGGGTTGATAGATGTGATTAGGGAGTCCTGGCTAGCAATTGATAAAACTGGAATTCATAACTAAATCAGGAAGAGTCTATACATAGGAATTGTGGTGAAATCTGAATCCTTAGGCTTTCATCTATTGTTTTCCCTACACAATCTTTTATTTACCTTTATTTACTTTTATGCTATTTTTCTTTACTTTATTTTGCTTCCATCATTATAATCTGACCGTTTAAGTAATACTAGAGTTACAGTACTCTAGTAATCAATACCAGTCCCTTGTGTTCGACAACCCCGAAATACTTTGCTAGCCACATTCATAGTGTACGTTTACACTGTGTTTCCAGCTATATCCACACATCTATTTCACACTCTAAATCACATACTATGGCACCGTTGCCGGGGACTACACTAATTGATATTAGAGGAACTAACGAGGTGTTAACTCAAGTACAAATTTTATTTTGTTTTTCTTTAGTATTATAATCCCTCTTTCTTTTCAGGTGAATTTTTTGGTGCATGAGAAGTGCAAGAACCCGAAATCTACTCCCTTTTGATCTAGAGATTGAGAAGACCATTAAAGGAAATCTAAGAGCTAAAAGAGTAGTTAGAAACTTGCAGCCAGATTTAGAAAAGATGGCAGCACCTAACAAGCTGCACAATGAAGGCCATATACCACTTAGAAACTTTGTTGTCCCAAAAATTCAAAATTCTATGTTTAGCATTCAAAGTCCAGTAGTAGAGACAAACAATTTTGAGATCAAACCTATTGTGATCCAGATGGTGCAAAATAATCAATTTTCAAGAGCACCTAATGAAGACCCAAATCTGCACCTCTACTTTCTTGGAGATCTGTGACACATTCAAATACAACGGGGTGTCAAAAAAGGCGATTAAGCTTAGATTATTTTCTTTTTCACTCAGAGATGGAGCAAGAAGGTGGCTGAATTCTTTGCCACTAGGTTTGGTTGACACATGGGACTCATTAGCTCAGAAATTTCTCACCAAATACTTTCCTCCTTCGAAGACTACCAAGCTGAGGATAGAAATTGTCAATTTCACACAATTTGATAGAGAATCTCTCTATGATGCTTGGGAAAGATTCAAGGAACTGTTGAGGAAGTGTTCACACCATGAAATGCAAGACTGGCTCGTGATGCAAGTGTTTTATGGCAGATTGAGCACAAATACAAAGACAGTTGTAGATGCAGCTACTGGAGGAGCTTTCTTGAGCAAAGATTATGCTGAACCCTATGAGTTACTTGAAGAGGTCACCACAAATGCCTCGAATTGGAGCTCTAGGAGAGACAATGGGAAGAAAGTAGTTGGTATCTAGGATGCAGATGCACTTGCCAAATTATCAGCCAAACTAGACCAGTACTTTCTTTCCAAACTGCTTTACTTAAAGGAAACTCTATATAGATTGTGCAAGAAGAAGCTGAAGAGGTGAACTATGTGGGAAACAACAATCCTTATTCCAAGACCTACAATCCTAGGTGGAGAAATCATCCAAACTTTTCATGGAAGAATCAAGGTCAAGGAATGCCTCCCTTTCAACAACAACAACAACAACCTCCAAAGATGAATTTAGAAGAAGCCATGGCCAAACTGGCAGCATCATAAGCAGACCTTATAGAGAAGACCAATCAATTCACGGTCACTACCAATGCTTCAATCAAGCAACTATAGAACTAGGTGGGGCAGATTTCTTAACTTTTGACAACAAGGCAGCCGGGTGCACTACCTAGCACCACTGAAGCCAATCCAAGGGAACTGAAGTCCATCACTTTGAGAAGCGGCAAAGTCCTTGAACCTGCCCAAGAGCCCACACCTGAAGGAGAAGCAGAAGAGGCTGAACCTGAACTTGAGAAAACACCTGAAGTTATCCCAGAGAAGAGGCCTGAACCACAATAGAAGGAATAGAAGGAAAAGCCAAAATCTAAGCTTTCTCCAGACAATCCTCCACCTTACAAGTCGCCTCTTCCATTCCCTTAGAGATTCAGAAAGTAAAAGCTGGACAAGCAATTTACAAAGTTTCTGGAGGTATTTACAAAGTTGCACATTAACATTCTTTTTGCAGAAGCTTTAGAGCAGATGCCCAACTATGTGAAGTTTATGAAGGACATTCTTTCCAACAAGAGGAAGCTACAAGACTATGAGACAGTTGCGCTTACTGAAGAGTGCAGTGCCATACTCTAGAAGAAGCTGCCACCCAAGCTTGAAGATCATGGAAGTTTTACCACTCCATTCATAATAGGCTAGGAGCACTTCAGCAAGGCATTGTGTGATTTGGGAGCAAGCATCAACCTTATGCCAGTCTCAATGTATAGAAAGATGAATATTGGAGAATCCAAACCTACTACTGTATCTTTGCAACTAGCAAACAGATTCATCAAATATCCAAGAGATATAGTAGAAGATGTGCTTGTAAAGGTTAACAAATTCATTTTTCTTGCAGATTTCATAGTACTAGACATGGAAGAAGATCAGGAGATCTCAATTATCTTAGGAAGACCATTCTTAGCAGCTGGGAGAGCCCTGATTGACATGCAAAAAGGGAACCTGACCCTAAGAGTGCAAGAAGAAGGAGTGACCTTTGACATTCTCAAGGCTAATAAAGCACCTAACTGATGAAGGGTCTTGCTTCAGAGTAGATATCCTAGATCAGTGCATCCAGAAGGTGGAGCAGATTTCAAAATTTTCAAAACCACTTGAAGCTTGCCTAGCTGGGATGACACCTGAAGAGGACCCTCAAATTGAAGAATACATTCAACAGCTTGAGGCAACCCCATCTATATTTATCAAGAAACCTGCTGAAGAATTAGGGGAGCTTAGAGTTCAATTAGCACCTTCTACTGAACAAGCACCCAAATTGGAGATGAAGCAACTACCTGACCACCTGAAGTACAGCTACTTGGGAGAAGGCGATAGGGTGGACTATTGTTGACATTAAGGACATAAGTCCCACCCTATGTATGCATAAAATCTATATGGAAGAGAATTATAAGCCCTCAGTGGAGCACCATAGAAGGCTGAATCCAAAGATGAAGGAGGTGGTCCGAAAAGAAGTGCAGAAATGGCTCAATGCTGAAATTATCTACCCTATTTCTGACAGCCCATGGGTGAGCCCTGTTCAAGTTGTACTAAAGAAAAGAGGAATCACAATGGTGAAAAATGATAACAATGAGCTGATCCCCACCATAATTGTGATAGGATGGAGAGTATGCATTGACTATAGGAAGCTGAACAAGGCAACCAGGAAAGACCACTTTCCACTTCCATTTATTGACCAGATGCTAGACAGGTTAGCTGGATACTGTTTCTACTACTTTTTAGATGGGTATTCTGGCTATAATCAGATTGTTGTAGCCCTAAGGATCAAGAAAAGATAACATTCACATGCCCATATGGTATCTTCGCCTTTAGAAAAATGCCATTTGGGTTGTGTAATACGCTTGCCACATTTCAAAGGTTAATGATGGCGTTATTCTCAGACATGGTGGAGAAATTCATTGAAATCTCCATAGATGATTTCTCAGTGTTCGGGGACTCTTTCGACTCATGTCTCCACAACCTAGCATTGGTGCTCAAAAGGTGCCAAGAAATTAACTTGGTGCTGAACTGGGAAAAATGCCAATTCATGGTGCCTGAAGGAATTGTTTTGGGCCACAACATCTCATTATAAGGCATTCAGGTAGACAAAGCAAAGGTGGAGCAGATTGAGAAACTCCCTCCTCCTACTACAGTTAAAGGAGTAAGAAATTTTTTAGGACATGCTAGATTTTATAGAAGATTTATCAAAGACTTCTCCAAGATCACCAAGCCACTTTGCAATCTTCTATTGAAGGAAGCAACATTCTCATTCACAGAGAGTGCAAGGTTGTATTTCAGACTTTGAAGAAGGCCCTCATCACCGCTCCTATAATAGTAACACCCAACTGGGAAGCCCCTTTTGTAATTATGTGTGATGCAAGTGATTATGCTGTGGGGGTTGTCCTAAGGCAGACAAGAGAAAAGATTTTTAGAGCTATCTACTATACAAGCAAGACTCTTGATTCTACTCAAATCAACTATGCCACTACCGAAAAGGAGTTGCTAGCTGTGGTCTATGCCTTTGACAAATTTAGCTTATATCTCATTGGCAAAAAGACCATAGTCTACACTGATCATACTGCACTCAAATACTTAATGGAGAAGAAAGACGCCATACCAAGACTGATTAGGTGGATCTTACTGCTGCAAGAATTTGACTTGGAGATAAAAGACAAGAAGGGAGCAGACAACCTCATAGCAGATCATCTACCTAGACTAGAATTCCACATTGCTGATGATGTTCCATTAGCTTACTCCTTCCCTGATGAGCAAGTATTCTCTATCAAAACACTTGTGAGGAAAAGATGGTATAAACAAGGGAATGATTGTCCGTGGTGTGCTGACTATGTCAATTACCTGGCCAGTCACAAACTTCCATCTGACCTAACTTATCAACAGAGAAAGAAATTCATGTCTAAGGCAAGACATTACTTTATCGCAGATGCATCGATCATATGATCAGTAGGTGTGTCCCAAAAGAAGAACACTGTGCAGCTATGCGGGGCATTATGCAGCCCACAAAACTGCCAACAGAGTTTTGCAATTTGGATTCTATTGGCTGACCATTTTCAAGGATGCAAAAGCTTTTGTTGAAGGCTATGATAAGTGCCAAAGAATGGGTACTATAACCAAGAAGAATGAGATGCCTCAGAATTTCATTTTAGAAGTGGACCTATTTGATGTATGGGGCATTGACTTCATGGGACCCTTTCCTTCATCCTATGGAAACCTCTACATTCTAGTTGCTATGGACTATGTACCTAAATAGGTATAAGTAGTTGCCTCTCCTACTAATGATTCCAAGGTGGTACAGAGATTCTTGAGAAAAAACATATTTACCCGCTTTGGAGTACCCAGAACATTAATCAGTGATGGAGGGAAGCACTTTTGCAACAACCAGCTCAAGACTCTCCTTATCAAGTACGAAGTAAGGCACAAAATTGCCACCCCTATCACCCACAAACCAGTGAGCAAGTGGAGGTGTCCAATAGGGAGCTGAAGAGAATATTAAAGAAAATTATCCACGCCAATAGGAGGGATTGGTCTTTAGAGCTAGATGACGCACATTGGGCCTACAGAACAACATTCAAGACTCCCATAGGCATGTTGCCATACAACATCGTCTTTGGAAAATAATGCGACCTACCTGTACAGATGGAGCACAAGGTATACTAGGCTGTGAAGTTGCTGAACTTTGACCCACATGCAACTGGACATAATAGATTACTTCAACTTAATGCACTAGATAAGTTCAGAAGAGAAGCATATGAAAATGCCCGCATATACAAGGAAAGATTCAAAGCTTGGCATGACAAGAAAATAGCAAAGAAAGACTTCTATCCCAGCCAACAAGTGTTATTGTTCAACTCAAGACTAAAGCTCATTCCAGGCAAGCTGAAATCAAGATGGGCTGGCCCTTTCACAGTTACAAATGTGACACCATATGGAGCCATCAAGATAGAGAAGGACGGGCGATCATTCAAGGTGAATGGGCACAAATTGAAGTGTTATATTGCCGGTGGACAACTGCCAGTGCATACTATCATTATTAAGAATCCAACATAAAGAAAGAGAAAGTCGGGATGAGGACTATAAACTAAGCACTTGTGGGAGGCAACCCATCGATTCTTCTTCCTTTTTTTTCTTCCTTTCTTTTGTGTGTTTAATTTTGCATGATTTCTATTTTTTTCGGACAGTAATTTCTACTCTTAAAAGTTACTGATTTAATCGTCAGAAGCTATGCAGGTTCCAGACACAAATCAGAGTAAGATTTTCGCACAAAACAGCATGAATTTAAGGTACAGGGAGCCATGGCCTTGATCTGGGTGCCATGGCCTCAGAAAACTAAATTAGATTCTGCCATAAGGCGCCATAACGCAAGCCATGGGTGCCACGGCGCAAGACCATTAAAAAAAATTAATTTTTTTTAAAATTCCAACGCCACGGCGTGACTCCATGGGCACCACAGCGCCCCATACTAGCATGCATATGAACCCAGCCACCCCCTTCAACCCCTCATTCACACAACTCTCATCTCTCACCTACCTAAGCACACAATCCTGATTCCTTCAATTTTCCTCAAAATCTCACCATAGAAACTTTTCCATTCACTCACAAACACATCCAAGCAACAACCCCATCCAAGAAATTCAAGATTTAAGGAGAAAATCCACACTATTTATAGCTTTCTCTCTCTAAAATGGGATTTTCTCTCTCCTCTGGTTCTTGAAGATTTTTGCACGATTCTTGGCTTGGAAAGGGTTAGAATCATTCTGACATGATTCTTAAAGGTAAATGAGAACCAGTCCACTCTATTTAATCAGTTGTTTGATGAAAAATTGATAAAATTACTCTCTTGAGACTCCATGGCCGAAAATGAGATGGGTGTGTGGTAGTGCTTGGATTTGTTAATGCATGTGGCTTGATTTGTGTGCATTTCCATCCATAGTCTCTATATTTTTGATTGAATAGATGTTCTAACACTTGGAAGTAGGAATTGAGATAGTGAGTGTGTGGAATTTGGCACTCATTGTGTACTTGTGTATGGTGGCTAGTATAATAGACTAGCATAGGGTGCTGTGTGTTTAGTTTTGTGTTGTTTTGAATTATTTTGTAGAGAAATGCCAGTCAAGAAGACAGCCAAAAATAAGGCATCATCATCTTCCCAAGGACCGGGCTACGACCAAGCAAGGTTTGTGAGCAAGCGAGCACAAGAGATCTATGAAGAACTTTGTAGCAAGCCCATCGTAGCAGAGTTTGGCATAGACCTAAGCCTTCCATGTTATGCTCCTATTACAAATCAAATGGCATGGAGAAAATGGCTGAAGTTTGCACAACAACCCGAACCCGCCGCCATTAGTATAGTTCGGAATTCTATGCAAATTTATTGGAGCTGAACTCACCATATGAAAGCTAGGTGAAAGGAACAAGAGTTTTCTTTAGAGGGCACATAATTGATGACTTGTACGAGATCCCATGGATTCCAGTGGGAAGACATGGCCTGAATTGCTTCCTAGCGGAAGGAGACTATAATGACATTACCAAAGGGCTATGCATTGAAGGGACCCAATGGACCACGAGAAATGGGGAATTCTACCATTTCCCCAAGGCTAGACTGGACAAGATTTTCAAGACTTGGCTCCATTTTATCTCTGTTTGCCTGCTACCTTTCACTCACACTTCTGATGTCACCAAAATGAGGGCAGAGTTCCTTTGGGCAATCCATAACCGGTGGAGCTACGAGGTGGGAGACACAATCACAGAGACCCTCTGCACTATTGGTCAAACAAAAAATAAGAAGGTCATCCAATTTCCCTATCTCATCACAACCTTCTGCCAAAGAGCTGGAGTAGTTTGGGATGACTCAGAACCTCTGCATGAGCCTAGCCTAATGCTTAACAAGAAGTTCTTTAATCGGCTTAACGCTCCTACATTGAGAGGTGCCCCTCCACAGCCAGTTCCCTAAGCTCCTGATTAGCCACCAGCTCAACCTGAGCCACCACAACCCCAACATGACCCTAGGCACATGGACGCTGGACTAAACCAGAGACTAGACGAATTCATGACCTATGACTAACAGTGGTTCGAAACAGCAAAGTAGTGGCACCATGTGGCAGCACAACACATCAGTTCTCTTTCAGCAGGGCACCCTAGTTTGCCTCCATTCCCTACCTGGCCTCCACAACCACATGCTACACCAGAGCCAGAGGATGATTCATCATCCATGGATGACTTTGAGTAGGCTACTTCTACCAGGTTGGCCCTTTCCTTATCTCTTTATTTTGCGTTGAGGACACTGCAAAGTTTAAGTGTGGGGGAGGGACATATGTTTAGTTGATTAGAAGAGTAGCCTAATTATTGATTGTTCGAGTAAAATGAGCAAGAGTAGGATAGTTGGTAGTTTATGTAATTTCTATCTAGTTTTGCATGATTGCATGAAAATTTTTCTTTTAGTATTTTTCTTATTTTTGCATGATTATGTGTGTGTGTCTTGACTAAAGATCATGGCTAATGATGAAAATTGTGCTTAACTGATGAAAACAATGCATGATTGTTCATTTTATCTTATTCCATTGATGATTGAAAAGCCTCTGGGAATTCTGAGCTAACCCTTGTTCATGAGTGAACCCACATTATTGCTAATTCCCATAGTATGCATATTCATTGAGATATTGGAGTAAATCAAAATGCATGAGGTTGAATTATCCCCTGGTGAGTTTTTGAGCCATCGAGCTGCATCAATGAAGCTCTTAAATTTATTTCTGAGTGTGTCATGCATTCTTGGTTTTTCTAGAACTTACTTTATTATGCATGTTGAGACCACATTGAAACCATAGGCACTAAAGTGATTAGGGCACCTAGGATAACCATAACCGCCACCCTAGCCTTCCATATCCTACCCTGCATAACCCCCATAATAGCCAATCTGTCAAGCCTATTCCTAATAGTATTGAAGATCATGGCATCGTCAAGGAATTTCTACTTGACTACCATGAAACCCCACCGCTTAGGAAGCATAACCAAAGCATCCAATTAAGTGATGGTGTGAGCTGACTTCCAATACATCTTAGCCTTGAACATTGAGCTATCCCCTAGTTGACCCTTTCGAGCTTGACCTTTCCCTTCCTTTAACCATATTCTAAGCCATATCCCACTCCTTCATGCTTCTCCCATTTTGCACCCAACACCTTGAAGGAATGTGTGAATTCAGGGCAAGAAGGATTGCTAATAGGAAAGTAAGAAAAATAGCCTCAAAAGATGTAAAAATCCCCCTAAGAAAAAGAAAAGAAAAAAGGGCAATATAGCAGGGAAAGAAGAAAAAAGAAAAAGCCCTGAAAAATTAGAAAAAGGAAAGCAAGGAAAAGAAAGTAAAAAAGAAAAAGAAAAGAAAAAGGTCAAGAAGTTGAAGAAAAAGGGGAGGAAAAAAAATGTAGAGGCTTGTGGTTGGGAAGTATGTGAAAAGAAGGGGAAGCTTTGAATTCACATAGCCCATTATTGGTGTGTCTTAAACTTTTATCACCTTCAGAAACCCCATTACAACCCTGAAAAGACCCTTTAATTAGTAATTGTGGTTTATTGAGTGGTGGAGATGTGATATATGAGCAAGCCTATGGAAGAACTTTGAATTGCATTGACTTGAGTGCATATTTAACCTTTTAAACACTTGAGAGATTTGAGAGTACACTGCACCCTTGAGAGAAATTCATTCCTCATTGCATTTCACTTCATAAGACTTCATAAGTTATTATGTATATGTACACTTGATTTTATACCTTATACCTTTCTTATGGCTTTTCATGATTTGATAACCCAATTATATGGTAACTTTTGACATCCACTTGAGTGAGGAATTGAGCCTAAACCATTGTTTATCTTGAGAGTTACTTGGGGAACTTAGGACTATTCTATCTTGTGATGAGTAATCTTGCATTGTGATACGATGATTGGTCTCCTAAATATCCCAGATGAATGATTCTGAGGCCAATATGGTTAGTAAGTCACATGTGAAAGCCTTGCTGGTTTCTTTTTCTTTGATTTTACTCAGGGACAAGCAAAATGATAAGTATAGGGGAGCTTGATTAGTGTAAATGATATAGACATTTTGGTATGAATTCCCTTACATTTCAGTCCTAATTTGCGGTAAAAGACGATGCTTTTAATGCCAAATTGTTGTTTTGCAGGACACAAGCATCGAGACAAGCCAAATGAAGGAAAAAACGGCCTGATGGCAATTCTGCCAAGCTGTGCCGTGGCGCAGGGGAGATGGTGCATGTACCAAAGAAGGCCAGTGAGCATTCTACCATTGCTCACCGTGGCGCCCTGAGTCCATTAGGAGGTCTTGTTTGAGCCAAATTGAAGTCTTGGAAGAATGAAGCTACTTGGCATCCTAGTTATACTAAGATTAGGAGTGACTTTGTGATTAAAGTTGTAAGTCATCGAAGAGTCATATATTGAGTGAAACTAGGAATGGAAACATTATAAATAACCAAGTAGGCTGGAACTGAGAGGACATCCATCATCATCACACCACATCACTTCAGAGACTTGGCAGCAAAGAGCAAGGCATCACCAACTTCTTCTACTCCTATTTCTCTTCATGTTTTCTTATTCAGTAATTATGTGTTCATCTATTGTCATGAGTAACTAAACTTTTTCTAGGGGCTAAGATGTAGCCCAATTTCTTGTATAGACTTTATTGAGGATTTTATGAAATCTCCATGTTTTACTCAATTGAGGTTTAATTTTCTGCACTTCATTCTTGACTGATCTGGCTAATTAGTTAGGGGAAATTTGTGGGTTTTCTATGACTCGAGATACGATTAGTTAATCTAGACCACGAGAGTTAAATCCATAGTGGAGCTTAGGACAAGAATGTACCAAGGACCCTGTGTAGCCGCATGAGAACTAGGGAGTTTCCCCTAGACCTCCCTAAAGGATGTCCGCAGAACTTAAAGCAATTGCAGTTACTACAACTCACATAGGAATATAATAGGGTTGGTAATTATAGTTAGGATCTGACCTCACACCAAGGCTGTTGATGTGATTAGGGAGTCCTGGCTAGCAATTGATAAAACTAAAATTCATTACTGAATCAGGAAGAGTCTATACATAGGAATTGTGATAAAATCTGAATCCCTAAGTTTTCATCTATTCTTTTCCCTACACAAACTTTTATTTACCTTTATTTACTTTTATGCTATTTTTCTTTACTTTATTTTGCTTCCATCATTATAATCCAACCGCTTGACTAATAATGGAGTTACAGTACTCTGGTAATCAATACCAGTCCCTTAGGTTCAACAATGCTGGAATACTTTGACAGCCACATTGATAGTATACGCTTGCACTGTGTTTCCAACCATATCCACACATCTATTCCACACTTTAAATCACACACCACACACGAAAAATCATTAGGAATCATAGTTTGATTAAGATTGTGTATCTAAGTTATAAATATATAACTAGACCTAGGTTTTTGGAGGACCTTTTGGCACTTTGGCAATTAGAGGAAGCAAGGGAGAGCGTGGAGAAGGAGGAGATCTTGGAGCTTCTACTTAGTTTTCTTATTTACTCTATTATCTTCCATGTGTTCTTCTAATTCTACGATATTCATCACTTTGATTATGGATTTCTAATTTCTTTTCTAGGGGCTATGGTGTAGACCAATGTCCGTATTAGTTTGACTGATGAATTTAATGCAATTATAGTTTTATTCAATTGGGTTTTAATTCTCTATTCTTTATTTTCTTATTGATCTAGCCAACTAGTTAGAGAAGTTTTGGATTTCTATAACTTGGGAAGGAAATAGTTAATCTAAACTACGAGAATTAATTCCATAGAGCTTAGTGCAAGAATATGCCTAGGACCCTGTGTAGCCATTGAAAAGAATCCATATAACTTAAAGCAATTCTAGTTATTACAATTCTCATAGGGATTTGACTAGATTGATAATAGGAATTAGTTTAATTTAACCTCGAAAGAGGCTTTTTAATATATTAGGAAGAACTTGGCTAACAATTGATAGAACTAGAGTAAATTAATGAAGTTAGAAGAATTAATACGTATGGTTGAGGTGAAATCAAAACCCCTAGGCTTTCATCACTAAATTTCTATTCGCTTTTGCTATCACCTTTATTTCCCTTATTGTTTTGTTATAATTAGCTCTCATTACAATTTGAATGCTTGAGTAACACTGTGGTTATATAGTCCTTTGGGTACAATAATCTTGGGGTACTTTGCCAGCTACAATGATAGTGTACACTTGCACTTTGTTCCCAGCTAGGTTTTAATTTTACACATCAAGTTTTTGGCATTGTTGTTGAGGACTATATCAATTGATATTAAAGAAAGTAACTAGGTGTTAGCTTGAGCAAATTTTTTTTTTTATTTCTATTTTATCGATTAACTTTCACTACTTTTAGGTGTTATTAGCTCTAATCTTGAGTTCAAGTGATCTTTTGTTGCATGAGAAGTGCTAGTAGCAATATCTTAGTTCCCTTTGATCTAGAAATAAAGAAGATCTATAGAAGGAATAGGAAAGAGAAAAGATTAGCTACAACTTCGCAACAAGATTTAGAGAATGACAACTGAAGATAATCATAATGAATAGCACATGGCTTTAAGGAAATTTGTTGTACCTAGGGTCCAAAATGCACTATCTAGCATAAGAGGACCAGTTGTGGAGGCCAACAATTTTGAGATCAAGCCTACAATCATACAGATGGTGTAGAACAATCAATTTGCAAGAGGCCCTAATAAAGACCTCAACCTTCATATATCTAATTTTTGGAAATTTGATACTTTCAAGTATAATGGGGTATTTGATGAAGCTATAAAGCTCAGGCTGTTATCTCTTTCACTAAGAGATGGGGCTAGGCAATGGCTAAACTCCCTATCACCAGGCTTGGTTGAGAGTTGGGATTCTTTGGCTCAAAAGTTCCTAACCAAGTACTTTCCTCCATCCAAGATAGCCAGACTCTGCAAAGAAATAGTAAACTTTGCTTAATTTGATAGGAAGTCTCTCTATGATGCATGAGAGAGGTTCAAGGAATTACTCAAAAAATGCCCCTATCATGGTATGCAAGACTGGCTGGTGATGCAAGTTTTTTATGGAGGATTGAGTTCTCATGCAAAGACAAAGGTTGATACTGCAGTAGGAGGTGCCTTCTTGAACAAAGATTATGTAGAGGGTATGAATTACTAGAAGAAGTTATTAACAATGCTTCTGACTAAAGTACCAAGAGAGAAACTGAGAAGAAAGTAGCTCGTATCCATGAAGGTTTATGTGAAATTCTTTTCATGGAGAAAATGTTTTAGTACAAGTTGGAAAGTGGAACGGATTAAGCCTCAAGTTATGTGTTGATTTACCCAAGTGAAAGAAAAAAATGAAAGTCAAAATTGAAAAAAGACAAAGAGAGAGAAAGAAGAAGAGAGAAAGGGAGCCGAAAAGCAAAAAATTGAGCAAAAAGGGAGAAGCAATTTGTGAATTGTGTGACTTGGTAGTTTGGAAGGTAATTGAGTTTAAAGGGTAGTATAGAGTTCACATATACTTTTCACTGTGTATTTCATCCTAATTTTCATCATACTTTCCCTTTTTAATAATGTCTACCTAAGCCCCATTACAACCTATCAAAGTCCCTTTGATTAGTGTTTTTGGTTCATTATTTAGTGGTGGAGACTTGATACATGAGCAAACCTATGGAGGATCTTGAGTTGCAGTGACTTGAGTGATCATTTAACCCTCTAGACACTTGAGAGATTAGAGTGAATTTTGCATCCTTGTGAGAGAGTTCATCTTCATTGTATTTGATTCATGGAATAATTTATTTTTGCTGTGTGTGCACTTGGATCTTATGCTTTACAGTGATTTAATCTTGTGGGCTTTCCATGGCTTCATGACCCATCTACCCTACCACTTGAATTAATACTTGTTGTGAGAGCTTGAGCTTAACCCAATTCTTACTTCGAGAGTTAACTTGGGGTGTCGGATTTTTTTCTAATGCATGAAGTGATCTTGCTTTGCACTTCTATGCATCGTCTCTAATGTTCACCATGATAATTTCCTTTGAGGCTAATATGGTTAGTAAGTCTTTGATGGTTGCTACCTTGCAAGAGACACAAGAATCAAATGAGCTGAAGATGCCAAGTTGCCGCCGCAGCATAAGGATGTTAATGCCATGGCACCAAAAAGTAACAAAATTACCTAGCCAGCATGAACCTGTGTCGTGGCGCTGAGATGTCTGGGCCGTGATGCCAATAAGGGAGCAAAATAAGCCTAAAAAGTGAAGAATGTTGCCGTGGTGCCATAGACCCTGTGTCATGGCGCCTTGTGCATAAAAATCCGTAAATTCTTGGGTTTTTGGGCTTTCTGGCTTGTTAGGAATCTTAGTTTGATTAAGATTGTGTATCTAAGTTATAAATAGGTAACTAGATGTAGGTTTTTAGGGGACCTTTTAGCACTTTGGCAATTAGAGTAGGTGAGGGAGAATGTGGAGAAAGAGGAGATCTTGGAGCTTCTACTGAGTTTTCTTCTTTACTCTATTATCTTCCATGTTTTCTTCTAATTCCATGATGTTCCTCACTTTGATTATGGATTTCTAATTTTTTTTTTCTAAGGGCTATGATGTAGCCCAACCTATGTATTAGTTTGACTAATGAATTTATTGCAATTATAGTTTTATTCAATTGGGTTTTAATTCTCTATTCTTTATTCTCTTATTGATCTAGCCAATTAGTTAGATAAGTTTTAGATTTTTATAACCTAGGAAGGAAATAATTAATCTAGACCACGAAAATTAATTTCACAGTGGAGATGTGCCTAGGACCTTATATAGCCATTAAAAGGAATCTATTAAACTTAAAGCAATTCTAATTATTATAGTTCTCATAGGGATATGACTAGATTGATAATTGGAATTAGTTTAATTTGACATCGAAAGGGGCTTTTTAATATATTAAGGAGAACCTGGTAGAAATTGATAGAACTAGAGTGCATTAATGAAGTTAGAAGAATTAATACATATAGTTGAAGTAAAATCAGAACCCCTAGACTTTCACCATTGAATTTCTATTCACTTAGCTCTCCTTACAATTTGAATGCTTGAGTAACACTGTGGTTATAGTACTTTAGTAGTTCGTTGCACAGTCATTTGGGTACAACAACCCTAGGGTACTTTGCCAATTGCACTAGTGTACACTTGCATTGTGTTCCTAGCTAGTTTTAAATTTTACACATCATAAATCATAAAATACCTAAATGGTCTACATGATTGGTGTACCTTGTGTTCAAGAAAACTATGGGATTTTGTTCAGCTTTGACTTTAAAACTTTTTAATCAAATTTTTTTTTTTGAGAAAAATAACACATTAGAATTCACTAGATTAAAGAATCTTCAAGTTCTTCAACATGTGACAATGTGAATTCTCAATCATCTTTTGCATCATATTGATTGGGGATGGCATAAACCATCATGCCAAATAGTAAACTCTTATAATTCATAAACTTCTAGTTTACGATGACAAGTGCTTCAATTGCACTAATATACATCTAGCACAATTTGAAGAAAAATACATATAATTTCTCCAATATAAAATATTCAATATTTTCCTCATTCGTACCTCAATATGACTACAATTTCATTGAATATCAGTGAAACTTATAACTTTATATGAGATTTTATGCAAAATCAATATATGATTTTTTTCCTCCAAGTGACAATTCATTAGCTTTGAAGAAGCTTTGATTTATCCTTCTTGTTCCTCTTTCAAGGAGCAATTTTCTAGCTCTTATGGAGCTTTTTATCTTTGTACTACCACATATGATACTGCATATAATATATCTTTGGCTTCTTGCATTAAGAGACAAATGAAATTTTTTTGACTTGATCATAAAATGAATAGTAATTCACAAATATGACCTTCATTAAAACATTCTTAAACTATATATCATCAAAGACTATGTTACAATACGTATTTGCAATTTATATAAAAAGTTTCATTATCTCATCCAAATACTAATTAAGAGGCACTATGATACACAAATATCATTTTTTATTTAGAAGGGATAATTCTTCATTTATAATAAATCTTGTCTCACTAGATAAGGAATTTTAGTTCTTCAAGAGCTTAATTCAAATTCTGTATTGACCATATATATCTTATAAATATTGGCATTACCCATAATCATATTAGAGAAATATTTCCTTTCTCTTGAAGAAATATTGTGCATTGATGCACTATTAATGAGAGCATGTGTTTTAACATATTTGTTATTGTGCCCATGTTTTTCCTTTCTCATTCTTCACTATTTGTCCACTTTTAGTGGAAAAATGTGTTCTTAATATTATCACTTCTGGTGGAAATATAACAATCAAGATAAATATTCTACTCAAAAGTTAGATTGCAATATCCAATGATGGAGGCACTTACATGCATGGAACCCATCAATATGCAAGTGTTTTCTTCACTTGGGAAAGAACTTTCAACATCAATCTCTATCCTCATATTAAGAGTTATAGTGGTAATACATTTTAGAGTAACTCCTTTTACCATATCCTTTCATTTTTCTCACACTTCTAGTGGTGAGACTTATTTTGATATGACTATAGTCACAGCTATGTCAAGCCCATTAATATCAAAAGTTGTTGCATTCACTTCAAGGAATAGAGTAAATATAATTGGATATGAGACATAGTTTCTTGTTAAAGGCTCAATATTTCTACAATCTTTTTTCTTGATACTATTACTGCAGGAGTAAAGTCAAGACATAAAGAATAGAGTGTGTTTTCTCTTTATCACTAGGGACAAAGCTTTAATGTTAAATAAAAACACAATCAAATGATCTTGAGGGGAAGAAAAAATGCCATAAGGGAAAAAAAATATTCAAATGGAGTTCATACATACCTTTAAGTTTTGAACTCAAGGAAATTGAAGAGTGGATGCTAAAAGCTTTAAGGCTGTTAATCTTGGTTAGAGACTTGTGCTGATAACGTGTTATAAAAGTATAGTAAATAGAGAGCAATAAAAAGAATAGTTCAGAGAATGTGAGAACCTTGTTCTTATTCTTCTTTTTGTATTTTCCATACAAATGGGGTGTCCTATTTATCGGCACAATCTTGTAACCCCAATCATCATGGCACATAATGTGCAAAGAACACCCATTACAATTATGTAGGGAAGTTACATAGAAGAGAATAAAATCTTCTAGGTTATAACCTAAAGATAATGTCATATAATTCACAATGATGTTTGGTAGTTACAAAGCTAAATGGACATCTGCAATAAAAGATTCATAACATATAGTAAGCTTTGGGAGAGATTTGAATGAACTATACAGAAAATCCCTCAAAATCCTTCCCTCTTAAATTTGTACTCTCAAACCCTTTGTTCCTCTCAAATGCTACTCACAAACTCACCCTAAATATCATTTAATGTCACAATAGTTAAAATCAAAAAGTTAAATTGTACCATTGCCTCAATGTTAATTAGTATGTTGACCATGAGAGTATTTCTAATGTTGCAACTCATGAGGTTTCCATATTGTCATTTTTTTCTTTTTTTGTAATTTTTATATAGATCCACCAAGTCTCATCATTGTACAACAATTATTTAAACAATTTTTCATCCAATGGTGCAACCTTCTACAACTTTAAATTATTAAATAAATTTATACTATTTTTACAATTTGAAGCCCAACCAAATTTGTATAACAATACAACTATTTCTTTTTCTCACCTCATTTATATGCCATTGTAGGCTTCAATACAATTCTTTCTCTTGTATAAATTTTGTAAGCATGCAACTCAAGCTAAATTACCTAGAAAATATAACTTTTTAAACTAATTACCAAATTAACACAAAACCCAAACTATTTTGGAATCTACCACTGCTTTTAGGGCTTCCTAAAAAATGTCATTTCGTTTGGCATATTCATATAATATATTTATTTAAAAACGCCATAGCATTTGGTGTTTTCATGTAAAATAAGTTGTAAAACACCAACACAGTTGGTATTTTTGAAACAAATTTCAACTATAAAGTTGCCATTTTTTTAAAAAAAAAAAATTCAACTGTAAAATGCCAACTTGTAGGACAAAGAAAAGTTTCAACTATAGGCACCCTTTTTAAAAAAAAAAAAAAATCCATGTAGGACAAAGAAAGCCTAATTTACATTAAATTAGCAGAAAAGGGAAGGGGAAATCTAAGATTTTGTTCTAACGAATTGGAGGGAGGAGTGGAGGGTGTGAAGAATGGAGTTTTGGGAGCAGTGGCTGCCATGGTTGAGATGAAGAAAACAGAGTGTTTTTGCTACAAAATGTGAATCCTGAGATTGTAAGGGTTCAATAGGAGAGTTTTGAATGGCAGCCAAGACTATATAGAGTTGTTCATTGTCCACAATGCCCTTTATTTTAAAGTAATAGTATCATTTGTAAGTTTTAATCTCGTTGCAGCAGTAAACTTTAGTCAAAATGGAGACTTAAAAGAGAAGCAAATTTACATTAAAACTCCCTTACTGCAGCCACGTTCTACCATGTTCTAGTTAGTGTTTCTTAGCCATTAAATAACAATATTTTGCAATACTTTATTTGTTATAATTTTCCTATAATACTCAACTTGGTTGGCATTTATAGTTGAAATTTGTTTAGAAAACGCTAATTGAGTTAGTATTTTATCGTTGAGATTTTACTTAAAGATGCCAAATGCTATGATGTTTTTAAGCAAATATATCATATGAATATGCCAAATGAAATGGCATTGTCTGAGAACCCTAAAATCAGTGGTAAATTGGGAAATCGTTTGGGTTTTGTGTTAGTTTGATAATTTGTTTAAAAAAGTGTATTTTATAAGTACTTTAGCCCAACTCGCAAGAAATTTTTAAGACTTACATAGCAATAGAAAAAAAAATAAAAAGCATTACTTCATTTGGATTAGAAATTTTGAGGGGATAAGAGAAAAATTTTGAGGTAAAAATCCTTTCCCTTGTATCCCCTCTTATTCTTCTACTATAAAAGTGAGAGTTTTGGTATCAGACTTGGCATAGCAATAGATTTTTTTTCTTAAAAAAATTAGCAAGGCTGCAAGGTGTCTCCATTCTTCTACCTTTCTTCTTCATGTTCTATTATTCTATTATTATGTTTTCTTTCATTATCATGAGTAATTAAACTCTATTCTAGAGACTAAGATGTAGCCGAATTTCATGTATAGACATGATTGAGGAAGTTATGAAAGTTTTATATTTTATTCAATTGAGATTTAACTTTTTGCACTTTACGCTTGACTGATCTGGCCAATTAGTTAGAAGAAATTTGTGGGTCCTCTATGACTCGGAAGATGATTAGTTAATCTAGACCATGAAGGTTAAATCCACAATGGAGCTGAGGACATGAATGTACCAAGGACCCTGTGTAGCCGCATGGGAACTAGGGAGTTTCCCCTAGACCTCCCTAAGGGATGTCCATAGAACTTAATGCAATTATAGTTACTACAACTCGCATAGGAATATAGCAAGGTTGGTAATTATAGTTAGATTCGATCTGACATCACACTAAGGCTTATTGATGTGATTAGGGAGTCCTGGCTAGCAATTGATAAATTTGGAGTTTCACAATGGAATCATGAAAGTCTATACATAGGAATTGTGGTGAAATCTGAATCCCTAGGCTTTTATTCATTATTTTCTCTACATACATTCTTACTTCTACTTCTCTTATTTTATGCTCTTCTCTTTTATTTTATTTTGTTGTTATCATTCTTATTCAACTGCTTGAGCAATACTAGAGTTATTATACTCTGGTAATCAATACCAATCCCTTGGGTATGATAACCCCTGGAATACTTCTTAGCTGCATTGATAGTGTATGCTTGCACTTATTTCCATCCATATTACACATGCTATTTCATCCACTCCACACCTATTCCATATACACCCATACCACACATCAAGTTTTTGGCGCCGTTTCTGAGGATTGTGCTATTGATATTAGAGGAATTATAAGGTGTTGACTCAAGCACAATTTAATTTATTTTTTTTGTTTTTACTTTGAATTTCTTTTCTTCTATTTTCAGGAGAATTTTTCTAGTGCATGAGAAGTGCAAGAACCCGAAATCTACTCCCTTCGATCCAGAAATTGAGAAGACCATTAAAAGAAATCTAAGAGCAAAGAGAGTAGTTAGAAATTTGCAGCTAGAACTAGAGAAGATGGTAGCACCAAACAACCAGCAAAATGAAGGACATATTCCTCTTAGAACCTTTGTTGTCCCAAAGATCCAAAATGCTATGTCTAGTATTCGAAGTCTAGCAGTAGAAGCAAATAATTTTGAGATCAAACCTGCTGTGATCCAGATAGTACAAAATAATCAATTTTCAGGAGCATCTAATAAAAATCCAAATTTGCATCTCTCTACTTTTTTGGAGATATGTGACACATTCAAATACAACAGGATGTGAGAGGAGGCAATCGAGCTCAGATTATTTTCTTTTTCACTCAAAGATGGAGCAAGAAGGTGCTTAAATTCTTTGCCACCAGGTTCAGTTGATACTTGGGACTTCTTAGCACAAAAATTTCTTACTAAATACTTCCCTCCTTCGAAGACTACCAAGCTGAGAACTGAGATTGTCAATTTCACTCAATTTGATAGAGAATCTCTCTATGATGCTTGGGAAAGATTCAAGGAGCTGCTAAGGAAGTGCCTACACCATGGAATGCAAGACTGGCTCACGATACAAGTATTCTATGGCTGATTGAGCACAATCACAAAGACAGTTGTAGATACTAGGGGTGGGCAAGGGTCGGGATGGCTCGATGTCTCAGCCTGGCCCGAAGTGTTCAGGACACAATCAAGACGAGACAAATTGGGACTCATGACAAAATTGGGATAGTTTTTTAGTGTCTCAGCTAATTTTAGGACGGTACCTGGACGGGCCCAATCTCGTCCTGGGTCCCGTCCCAGCCCGACCGGTTTGTGTGTAAATTGGATTTTGTCCCGGCTCGTCCCAGAACCAGTCCAGAATTGCACATGCGGTCATGCCCATCTCGTAGCCCCTCACTCTGATTTTGCCCTAGCTGCCTAGCAAAAACTTCGGCCTCCCTTCCTTCTCAATTCACTCTATTTCCTACAACTTAGGCTTAAAATTTTCCCCCCTCAGCCTTTGCTCGACGGCGGCACTCGCACGCCAGCAAGTAATTGACAATAATCGGCATTAGGGAATCCCTTCGCTAACACTTTCCCTGCCTTCACAACACTGCACAAGTTTCTGAATAGGTAAGCAGTCGTGAACTTTAAGCTAAAACTATATTTATAATCAGCTTACTTTGCTTTGGGCTTCACTTGTCTTGGTTAGCCTCTTAGCCTTTACATGTTCTCTAGTTTCAATATTTACTCCTGCTTTGCTTGATTATGTCTGCTGATGAATTTTGAGAAATTAGTTTCAAAGTTATATGCTGCTAGAAACTAACTAAACTTATTGTTGGGTTGTAATCCTTGTTAGCTGTATTTTCTTCATGTGTTTGTCGGCAAGAAAAGGAGGTGCCTGATTGATCCATTGCTTTTTGGTATGGCACAACTTTGTTTTTTCTGGTGTATCCCGTGTCCTAAAATGAATGAGAGCTCAAGGTTATTACAAAAGTTGGACACACTTGTTCCCTTTTGTTTGCATTCATTCAACTAATTTATGTAAAAGGTGGAGTAAAAGAACGGCTCCTTTCCCTTTTAAACCCTTTAATTTTAAAATGTTCAAAGCACCATAACAAAGAAGCTACTTTTTTTTTTTATATGAATCAATCTAACCATGTAGGGGAACTGCTGTTTTCCACCCATCTGGGCAACCTTGTTACTAAAATTTGGGTTATTTCTTGGGCAAGGATAGAAGAGAACATCAAGGTCCAAAATAGCAACAATTTCTCTAACCTGTATATAGTCACAAAGTCAAAATGTTAGTCACGTAAAAAGAAGGCCTGTCATATGATACCTAAAGTAAGTAAACCCTCAATCAGCCAGATTCAGGAGGCTAACTTTGTTAATGACCCTAATTATTCAACGCCCCCAATCTCTTCACATGATTATGGACAAGGAAAAGAAATCATGTCAATCCTTTATAACTAAAATCCATACCATTCGACAAAATGGACAGCTACGCATGATCCATGAAAAGCCAATAATTAGAAGGAAAAACAATATACAGAATTAGTTAGTCAATGGAGTGGCATGTAAAAAGTCAAAAGATTGAAGGTAAAGGTAGAATGAGAAAAACAGAAAGTCAGCTTCTATCTTTTCATTGGAGAAGGAGGAGAAGGATGAAGGAAGTATTCAGCTCTATGATGTTTAGATGCTCAACGTAGAAAATAAAGTACCTCTCAAATTCATATATCTCAATAGGCTTCTCGGTTGTTCCTAGTTGCTATGGCCTTGATAATCTATTTTCAATTTTTTATTCCATCATAGTAATTGTGGTTACTTTTAGGATAGATGTTTTAATTTAGATTCAGATATCTTTCTCTTCGGTTTAATGACAGTATATTGGGATATCTACCTTGATGAATAGATAAGCTTTATATCATCTCTTGATTTATTTTGCATTAATGATGTATGTGCTTTCTAAGTATAAGAAATCATATATTGTGAATTGGGAGATGGTGGTTATGTTGTTTGTTATGAGATGGCTAACATTGAATGACAAGTTGGATTTGGAAGACATTACATAGTAAATTTTCAGTTGCTTGTCATGCTTTTTTTTTTTTTTTAAGTTGAAGGGTCTTGATATGTCTTGGATGATTTATTGTTACCATATTAATTTCATACCATTTTGATCTTAATACTGTAATTTCTGTGCATCAATTTAAATCAGAATGTTTCATTCTAGATGTATTTATGCCTTATATTACTTTTGTAAATGTATTCTCAATTGACATGGTTAATAATATATTTTCCCATTTAATTAACCATCTGTATCCAATTTGCAATAGAGATCACCTCAACTCTTATGTGTAGCGTGCCAAGGTTTCTTTCCTATAAGAAACAACAGTAGTTCTGCGCTAGCAAAAGTACATAATCAAGGTAAAAATGTCAAAGCTTCTGATTTATTTAAGTTTAATTAGTTAGTCATGTTAAGAGAATGTGCTTGGTTGAACTTTGTGAGTCTTTATCATGTCAATTAGGCTGATTTAATTGTAATCTTTTATTACTTCAGTTATTTGATTTTGCTTAGATTAGCTTTGATTTTATCAATCTAGTACTTCACTTGTAATTTTTTTTTTTATCATAGATGAACTTCTAATTTGAAGGTAGTTTTGTTCATGTTTTCAATCGGTTGATGTTTCATGTAATAGGTGATATTATGTTTTCTCTTTTTGCTTATGGATGACATAGAAAAATAAGCTCTGATCTCCAAAAGCTGATGTTCTAATTGTATTTCTTTGTCACCCTTTGCTCATCTTTTACATCTTTTTCCATAGTGTCATTCAAGCAAAGGCTGTGATTTTATAATTGTATTTCTATCAAGACATTTATGTTTAACTATGGCGATATCTGGTCTTATTTTCTCTTCATTCTTGTTTAGATGGAGCATGAACAATTTATGGATTGAGATTGTACCCCACCATAGCTATGACTTTGGATTGCTACCATTTTTGTGACCATAACTTATGTATCTGCCATTTATTGAGGCACTGGGGCAACTCTCATGCAGTGTTGGTAAGAATACTAAAAAATTTTATGGTACAAATGTGTATTTGTTGAACATATATGCTATATACATCAATGCTCATTCTTCTGAAGTAACTATTTTGCTCTAATCCTAGTCTAACCTGATAAATGCAAATTGCCCATTGAAGGTGTTGGTAACTTTTGCTTGATACATGTCAGCCTTGTTCCTGTTTTAAATGTTGTTGGTGAACAGGTAACTTCTTAGACATTCAACACCTAGCTCTCTGATCTATACCACGTGGAAGATGTTTTAATTTTATCTGAACATAGTTAATTATTGTTACCATGTCCAGAAATGAAACCAACTCAGTATAGTGTTTGTGGAATCTGATTTACCATTTTTTCTGTTCGGGACTGGGTTCTCTCATAAAACGGGACGGGACACATTCGGGACAAGCCAGGACGAGACTCAAGACATAACCGGGACGAAACCGGGATAAGCATGTTTACAAATAGGCCGGGACAGGTATGTGAATCGAGACAGGACCGGGATAGGTATTCTTGTCCCAGTGTATTTTTGGGACGGGACCTAGATGGCCCAATTCCTGGCCTGTGCCCACCCCTAGTAGATGTAGCAGCTGGAGGAGCTTTTCTAAACAAAGATTATGCAGAAGCCTATGAGTTGCTTGAAGAGGTCACCACAAATGCCTCTGATTGGACCTCTAGGAGAGATAATGAGAAGAAAGTAGCTGGTATTCAAGATGCAGATGCAATTGCCCAAGTTTCAGCTAAATTGGACTAGGTACTCTCTTTCCAAATTGCTCTACTCAAAGGAAATTCTATGGAGGCTATACAAGAAGAAACCGAAGAGGTGAACTATGTGGGAAACAACAATCCCTACTCCAAGACTACAACCCAGGTTAGAGGAATCATCCTAATTTTTCATGGAAGAATCCAGGACAAAACATACCACCTTTTCAACAACAATAACAACAACCTCAAAGAATGAATTTAGAAGAAGCCATGGCCAAACTTGCAACATCCCAAGCTGATCTTACAGAGAAGACTAATAAGTTCATAGTCAGTACAAATGCTTCCATCAAGCAATTGGAAAACCAAGTAGGCCAAATTTCTCAACTTCTTACCATAAGGCAGCTTCGTGCACTACTTAGCACAACCGAAGCCAATCCAAGGGATGTAAAAGCCATCACTCTAAGAAGTGGAAAAGTTCTTGAAGCTGTCTAAGAACCCACGCCACAAGAGGAAGAAAAGGAACTCGAAATTGAAGCTGAAAAAGTACCTGAACCACTCCAGAGAAGAGGTCAGATCCACAAAAGCAGGAGGAGAAACGAAGTCCAAGCTTTTTCCAGATAATCCTCCACCATACAAGCCGCCTCTTCCTTTTCCTCATAGATTTAGAAAGTAGAAGCTGGACAGACAATTTGCAAAGTTTCTTGAGGTATTTAAAAAATTGCATATTAATATTCCTTTTGCAGAAGCATTGGAGCAGATGCCCAGCTATGTGAAGTTCATGAAAGACATCTTGTCCAATAAAAGGAAGCTGCAAGACTATGAGACAGATGCACTTACTGAAGCATGTAGTGCTATCCTTCAAAAGAAGCTACCATAAAAGCTTGAAGACCCTAGAAGTTTCATCATTCCATGCATCATAGGCCAGGAGTACTTCAGCAAAGCATTGTGTGATTTGGGAGCTAGCATAAATCTCATGCCACTCTCATTCTATAGAAAGCTGAAATTGGAGTAGCCAAGCCCACTACAATATCATTGCAACTAGCAGACAGATTTATTAAATATCCAAGAGGTATAGTAGAAGATGTTCTTATTAAAGTTGACAAATTTATCTTCCCTGCAGATTTTATAGTGCTAGAGATGAAAAAAGATTAAGAAATCCCTATTATTTTGGGAAGACCATTCTTAGCAACTAGGAGATCCTTGATTGACATGCAAAAAGGGAACCTGACCCTGAGAGTGTAAGAAGAAGAAGTGACCTTTGACATCCTCAAAGTACTAAAGCACCCAGTTGATGAAGGATCATGTTACAAAGTAGATATCCTAGATCAATGCAGCCGGGAGGTGAAGCAAATTTCAAAGTTTTCAAAACTTCTTGGAGCATGCTTAGCTGGGATGACACTAGAAGAGGACCCTGATATTGAAGAATGCATTCAACAACTTGAGGTAACCCCACCAATATTTATCAAGGGACCTGCTGAAGAATTGGGGGAGCCTAAGTATAAACCACACCATCAACTGAGCAAGCACCCAAATTGGAGCTGAAATCATTTCCTGATCACCTGAAGTACAGCTACTTGGGAGATTCTGAGACCCTACCAATAATTCTTTCTGCTTCCCTAACCAAAGAATAAGAAGAAAAGCTGCTGAGAGTGTTGAGAGCAAACAAGAAGGTGATAGGGTGGACTATTGCTGATATTAAAGGCATAAGTCCCACCCTATGCATGAACAAGATCTACATGGAGGAAAATCTCAAGCCCTCTGTAGAGCACTAAAGAAGGCTGAATTTAAAGATAAAGGAGGTGGTTAGAAAAGAAGTGCAGAAATGGCTTGATGCTGGAATCATCTACCCCATCTCTGATAGCCAATGGGTGAGACCTGTTCAAGTTGTGCCAAAGAAGGGAGGGATTATAGTGGTAGAAAATGACAATAATGAGCTGATCCCCACCAGAACTGTGACTAGATGGAGAGTGTGCATTGACTACAAGAACTTGAATAAGGCAACCAAAAATGATCACTATCAGATGCTAGACAGGTTAGCTGGATATCTTTTCTACTATTTTCTGGATGGATATTCTAGCTATAACTAGATTGCCATAGCCCCTGAAGATCAAGAGAGGACAACATTCACATGCCCCTATGGTACCTTCGCCTTTAGAAGAATGTCATTTGGGTTATGTAATGCACCTATCACATTTCAGAGACTCATGATGGCGCTTTTCTCAAACATTGTAGAAAAATTCATAGAAATTTTTATGGATGATTTCTCAATGTTCGGGAACTCATTTGATTCTTGCCTCCACAACCTAGCATTGGTACTCAAAAGGTGCCATGAAACAAGCTTAGTGCTGAATTGGGAGAAATGCCACTTCATGGTACCTGAAGGAATTGTTCTAGGTCACAGAATATCACTAGAAGGCATACAGGTAGATAGAGCCAAAGTGAAGCTAATTAAGAGACTTCCTCCTCCTAGGCCATGCAGGATTTTATAGAAGATTCATCAAGGATTTCTCAAAGATCACCAAGCCACTATGCAATCTTCTACTAAAGGAAGCAGCATTCTCATTCACAAAGGAGTGCAAGATTGCATTTGAGACCTTGAAGAAAGCACTCATCACTGCCCCTATCATGGTCACGCCTAACTGGGAAGCTCCATTTGAAATCATGTGTGATGCAAGTGATTATGCAGTAGGAGTTATTCTAGGGCAGACAAGAGAGAAGACCTTCAGAGCCATTTATTACACAAGTAAGACTCTTCACCCTGCTCAAGTCAACTATGCCATTATAGAAAAAGAGCTGTTAGCTATGGTCTACAACTTTGACAAATTCAAACCATATCTCATTGGCAATAAGACCATAGTCTACACTGACCATGCTGCACTCAAGTACGTGTTGGAGAAGAAAGACGCCAAACCAAGATTAATTAGGTGGATATTACTACTGCAAGAATTTGATCTAGAGATAAGAGATAAGAAAGGAGCAAACAGCCTAATAGCAGATCACCTTTCCATGCTAGAATGCCATGCTGATGATAAAGTTCTAGTAGCAAACTCTTTCCTTAATGAGCAAGTATTTTCTATTAAGACATTTGTGAGGAAAGGATGGTGCAGACAAAGAATTGATGGTCCATGGTATGTTGACTATGTTAACTACCTAGCAAGCCATGAACTTCCACCTGAATTAACTTATCAACAAAGGAAGAAATTCTTATCTGAGGTAAGATATTATTTTTAGGATAACCCTGTGCTTTATCACAGAGGGAATGACATATGATTAGGAAATGTATCCCAGAAGAAGAATATCTAGCCATTCTAGTAGCTATGCAGGGCATTATGTAGCTCACAAAACAGCCAACAAAGTTTTGCAATCTAGATTCTATTGGCCAACACTCTTCAAAGATGCAAAATCTTTTGTTGAAAGCTATAATAGATGCCAAAGAATTGGAAATTTATCCAGGAAGAATGAGATGCCTCATAATCCCATTTTAGAAGTTGATTTATTTGATGTTTGGGGCATTGAATTCATGGGACCATTCCCATCATCCTATGGGAACTTCTACATCATAGTTGTTGTGGACTATGTGTCTAAATGGGTAGAAGTTGCTGCCTCTCCTACCAATGATTCCAAGGTGGTGCAGAGATTTCTAAGAGAGAACATATTCACCCGCTTTGGAGTCCCAAGAACATTGATTAGTGATGGAAGAACGCACTTCTTCAACAAACAACTCAAGACTCTCCTTGTCAAATATGGAGTAAGGCACAAAATTACCACCCTTTATCACCCACAAACTAGTGGGCAAGTGGAGGTTTCCAACAGGGAGCTGAAGAGAATATTAGAGAAAACCACACACCAACAGAAAGGATTGATTTATGAAGCTGAATAATGCACATTGGGCTTACAGAATAGCATTTAAGACTCCCTAAGGCATGTCACCATATAACATAGTCTTTGGGAAGGAGTGCCATCTACCAGTAGAATTGGAACACAAGGCATATAGGGGTGTGAAGCTACTGAATTTCGACTCACATGCAGCTGGACAAAATAGATTGCTTCAACTAAATGCACTGGATGAATTCGGGAGAGAAGCATACGAAAATGCCCGCATATATAAGGAAAGAATCAAGGCCTGGCATGACAAGAAAATAGCAAGGAAGGACTTTTTATCCTAGACAACAAGTGTTGTTGTTCAACTCAAGACTAAAGATCCATCCAGGTAAGTTAAAGTCACAATGGTTGGGTCCTTTCCTAGTCACAAATGTGACACCATATGGAGCTATAAAGATAAGGAAGGATGGGCAAGCATTCAAGGTGAACGGGCACAGATTGAAGCCTTACCTTACTAATGGACAAACACCTATGCATGTTGTCACTCTCCAAGACCCTCCATGAAAGCAGAGATCGAGCTGAGGACTATAAACCAAGCGCTTATGGGAGGCAACCCATCGGTTTTTATTTTCTTTCCTTTTCCTTTTGTGTGTGTTTTATTTTTCATGTTCTTTCCTTTCTTTAGTTATTCAATTCTTCTACTACTCAGAGCCACTCAAACAATTATTTGAAGCCCCCAAACAATTATTTGAAGCCATGCAAGTGGTGGACACAAATTGGAGCAGGAATTAGTCAATTTCGGCACAAAACGGCATGAAAACAAAGTTCCAGGCGCCATGGCCTTGATTTGGGCACCATGGCTTCAGAAAACAGAATAGATTCAGGAACTAGGCGTCATGGCACAAACTCTGGGTGCCAAGCCGCCCAGCACTATTCACTCTGCCAGTGAGTTAAAAAAATATCAAATTTTTAACTCCGGTTATGTCCCAGCACCACGGTGCCCAAGCATGGAGGCCATGGTGCCCAATACCTGAATACAATTTGTGCCCAGTAGCCTTCACCTGTTCACTTCACACACTTCACACTTTTCCTTATTCCCTTGAATTTTCATCGGATTTTCACCCTCAAACCACTTCCAATCACTCCCAAACACCTCCAAACCTCAAATTCTACCAAGAAACTCAAGATTCAAGAAGAAATTCTTCACTTTCTGCACTTTGTCTCTCTAGAACGTGAAGTTTCTCTCTCTACTGGTTCTTGAAGTTGTTGGAAAAATTTTAGCTGGGATAAGCGTGGAATTACTCCCATGTGGATCATAGAGGTAAATATTCACAAACCCACTCTATTTAATCGGTAGATTTTTGCAAAAATTTGAACATTTTCACCCCTTAAACCCCATACCCGAGAATGAGATGTGAGAGTGATTGAACTTGATTTTATTGTTGCATGTGGTTCAATTTGTGCGAATTTCATTCCATACTTGCTTTATAAGTGATTGATGAAGTTAAATTCAGCTTAAGAGTGAAGATTGCAGTTGTGCAATTTTAAACCTTAGTGTGAAATTGTGAGGTGCTGGAAATTTGACTATTATATTGTAGAATAGGGTGTTTTGTTTCTTTGTTTCTGTGAGCTATTTTGCAGCCATCATGCCGCTAAAAAGACTGGGCAAAAGGAAGGGCTCCTCCTCTTCCCAACCACTGGCCTACGATGCCACCTACTTTGTAAGTAGAAGAGCACAAGATGTGTATGAGGAATTAAGCACCAAACCTGTCATTGTGGAGTTCAGAATTGACCTTAGCCTGCCTCACTACGTGCCTATAGCCAACCAAATGGTGTGGCGAGGTTAGTTAAAATTTGCACAACAACTAGAACCAACGGCAATTAACATTGTTCATGAATTCTACACCAACTTTTTGGAGCTCAAAATACCATACGAGAGCTGGGTGAGGGGTAGATATGTGTCCTTTGGAGGAGATGACATTGATAACCTCTATGAGATCTCAAGAGTTTCAGTGGGGAACCGTGGGCTGAATAGATTTATTGCCGAGGGAGACTATAATGACATCACAAGGGAGTTGTGCATAGCCAGAACGCAATAGATCACAAGGGAAGGGGAATTCTACCATTTCTCCAAGGCAAGACTGGATAAGATCAACAAAACATGGCTTAACTTCATCTCTGTCCACTTGCTGCCCTCCACTCATACCTTAGATGTCACAAAAATGAGGTTCGAATTTCTTTGGGCGATACACAATAGGTAGAGCTAAGAAGTGGGAGAAACTATTTCAGAAACCCTATACACCATTAGCCAGACTTCCAAAAAAAAGGGCATTCCATTTCCCCACTTCATCACTGCCCTATACCAGAGAGCTGGAGTGGTTTGGGCTGATATAGAAACCTTGGTAGAGCCAGGGAGAATGCTGAACAATACCTTCTTCAATGCCTCGAACCACCAACCCTCTGAGGTGCCCCTGCAGCTTAACCTCCACCAGTGCCTCCACCACAAGCACCAGTCCCTCTTGCCACACTAGAGCAGTAGTCGCCCCACTTCCACCCAGGATTCATGCCCCCTGCATTAGCCCAGAAGCTAGACAACTACATTGACTACAACTACTAGTGGTATGACATGTCAACATAGTGGCACGAAGTGGCAGCCTAACACATCACTGCCATTTTAACAGGACATCCTGGCTTGCCTCCATTTCCTGCATGGCCACCACAACCACATGTTGCTCCACCGCCACCACCATTGGAAGACAATGAAGAATCCTCCGAGGAGGACTTTAAAGAAACCAACTAAGCTACAAACACTAGGTTAGCCCTTTCTTTAACTCTTTTATTTTTGCATTCAGGACAATGCTATTTTTAAGTGTGGGGAAGGGACATACATGTTCTTAGCCTAGTATTTGATTATTTATGTCTTTTTTGAATAGTAGTAGTAGTAATAGTTATGTTAGTTTTTATGTTATATTTTGCATAAATGACTGAAAATTTTTTCTTTTAGTTTGTGCATGATTGTGTGTGTGTTTTAACTAAAAACTATGGCTCATGATGAAAATAATGCCTAACTGATTATGGGATGAGGAATCTTCAATTGTTATGGTAGTAAGTCATGATTGTTCATTTTATCTATTCCATTTATGATTGAAAAGCCTCTGGGAATTTTGAGCCAACCTTGTTTATGTGTGAACCCACACTCATTATTATTATTCCCATAGTATGCATAAGTTTACTGAGATATTGGAGTAAATCAAAATGTGTGAGGATGAATTATCCCCTGGTGAGCTTTTGACCTGTCAAGCTACATCAATGAAGCTCGCCTTTTGTTTGTAAGTGAACAGGACATCCTTGATTTCTCTAGATCTTGCTCTATTATGCATTTTGAGACCACATTGAAATTACAGACACTAGGATGATTAGGGCACCTAGGTTCACCCATCTACACCTCCCCAAACCCTTTTATAGTCAATTTGTTCAACCTTGTTTCCGATAGTACTATGGATCATGGTAGAGTCGATGAGTTATTACTTAGCTGCCATGAAACCCCACTGCATAAGGAGCAAACATAGCAGAACATCCAATTAAGGGATGGCATGTGTTGACTTCCCGTACATTTTAACCTTGAACGTTGAGCTACCCCCTAGTTGATCCTTTTGAGCTTGTCCTTTCCCTTCCTTTAACCATATTACAAGCTATATCCCATTCCTTCATGCTTCTCCCATTTTAAACCCAACACCTTGAAGGAATGTGTGAATTAAGGGCAGGAAAGATCACATATAGGAAAGCAAGAAAAATAGCCCCAAAAGAGGTAAAAAGCTCCCCAGAAAAAGAAAAGAAAAAAAGGGCAATGAGCAAGAAAAGAAGAAAAGAGTAAAAGCCCTGAAAAATTTAGAAAAAGGAAAGCAAGGAAAAGAAAGTGAAAAAGAAAAAGAAAGAAAAGAAAAAGGTCAAGAAGCCAAAGAAAAAGGGAGTAAAAGATGAAGTATTTGGGCTAGTGGTTGGAAAGTATGTGAAATAAAGGGTAGTTTTGAATTCACATAGTCCATTATTGGTGTATCCTAAACTTTTATCACCTTCAGCTGACCCTATTACAACCTTTAAAAGTCCCTTTGATCAGTGGATGTGATTTATTATTAGTGGTGAAGATTTGATATATGAGAATGCCTATGGAGAAATCTTGGTTCTCCTTGAAATGAGTGAAAATCCGACCCTCCAAACACTTGTAAGATGAGAGAATATTGCACCTATGAGAGAAATTCATCCCTCACTATATTTAACTTCATTAGTTATTATGCATATATTCACTTGATTATATACCTTATATCTTCATTATGGCTTTTCATGATATGATTACCCTATTACATGGAACTTTCCTTCTATTACCTCCTAAATCATTCCTTATTGTGAGAGTTACCTTGGGAATTTGGGATTATTTCACTTTGTGATGAATGATCTTGCATTGTGTCATGATGATTGGAATCCTAAACATCCCATGTGAATAATTCTGATGCCAATATGGTTAGTAAGTCAATTGTGTGAAAGCCTTGCTGTCTTGTTTGTGCATTTGTCTTAGTTTTACTCAGGACGAGTAAAACGATAAGTGTGGAGGAATTTGATAAGTAGAATTTATATAGACATTTTTTGATATCATTTCCCTTGCAATTTAGTGCGCAATTAAGGTAAAACATGATGCTTTTAATGTCATTTCACTATTTTGCAGAACCAAGCACTGAAAGGAGTCAAACAAAGCGAAGTGGCCAATTTTTGTATAGTTTGGCACCGTGGCGCCCTGGCCCTGGCGTCATGGCGTCCCATCCCAGAATGATTCGGCCAATGCTCGTTGTGGCATCCAGAGTTCACACCCTAGTGTCTAGAACTGATACCAGGGCGAATTTGAAGAGTTCTAAGCAGAGTGAACTACCGGGAAACTTGTCATGCAAGGATTGGGACTCCTAAGCCTAGAAGACTCTCTGGAATCATGGTTCAAGTGGGATTGAAGTCTTAAAAGTGTGAAGTCACTTGAAGTTCTAGTTAGAGTATGATTAGGAATGACTTGTAACTAGAATTGTAATTCAATTAAGAGTCCTATTTTGAGTCTAACTAGGAATATAGGCATTATAAATAACCAAGCAGGATTGAACACAAAGGCATCATGATCGAAGCATCCATCCATCATCAAGCAAGGCTGCAAGGCGTCTCTATTTTTCTACCTTTCTTCTTCATGTTCTATTATTCTGTTATTATGTTTTCTTTCATTATCATGAGTAACTAAACTCTATTCTAGGGACTAAGATGTAGCCCAATTTTTCGTATAGACATGATTGAGGAAGTTATGAAAGTTCTATATTTTATTCAATTGAGATTTTTTTTTTTGCACTTCACTCTTGACTAATCTGACCAATTAGTTAGGAGAAATTTGTGAGTTCTTTATGACTCGGAAGATGATTAGTTAATCTAGACCATGAAGGTTAAATCCATAGTGGAGTTGAGGATAGGAATGTACCAAGGACCCTGTATAGCTGCATGAGAACTAGGGAGTTTCCCCTAGACCTCCCTAAGGGATGTCCATAGAACTTAATGAAATTATAGTTACTACAACTCATATAGGAATATAGCAGGGTTGGTAATTATAGTTAGATTCGATCTAACTTCACACCAAGGCTGATTGATGTGATTAGGGAGTTCTGGCTAGCAATTGATAAATTTGGAGTTTCACAACTAAATCATGAAAGTCTACACATAGGAATTGTGGTGAAATTTGAATCCCTAGGCTTTTATTCATTATTTTCTCTACATACATTCTTACTTCTACTTCTCTTATTTTATGCTCTTCTCTTTTATTTTATTTTGTTGTTATCATTCTTATTTGACCGCTTGAGCAATACTAGAGTTATTATACTCTGGTAATCAATATCAGTCCCTTGGGTATGACAACCCCTGGAATACTTCCTGGTTGTATTGATAGTGTACGCTTGCACTTATTTCCCCTAGACCTCCCTAAGGGATGTCCATAGAACTTAAGGAAATTATAGTTACTATAACTCGCATAGGAATATAGTAGAGTTGGTAATTATAGTTAGATTCGATCTGACCTCACACCAAGGCTGATTGATGTGATTAGGGAGTTCTAGCTAACAATTGATAAATTTGGAGTTTCACAACTAAATCATGAAAGTCTACACATAGGAATTGTGGTGAAATTTGAATCCCTAGGCTTTTATTCATTATTTTCTCTACATACAGTCTTACTTCTACTTCTCTTATTTTATGCTCTTCTCTTTTATTTTATTTTGTTGTCATCATTCTTATTCGACTGCTTGAGCAATACTAGAGTTACTATACTCTGGTAATCAATACCAATCCCTTGGGTATGATAACCCCTTGAATACTTCCTGGCTGCATTGATAGTATACGCTTGAACTTATTTCCCCTAGACCTCCGTAAGGGATGTCCATAGAACTTAATGAAATTATAGTTACTTCAACTCGCATAGGAATATAGCAGGGTTGGTAATTATATTTAGATTTGATCTAACCTCACACCAAGGCTGATTAATGTGATTAAGGAGTTCTGGCTAGCAATTGATAAATTTGGAATTTCACAACGGAATCATGAAATTCTATACATAGGAATTGTGGTGAAATCTGAATCCCTAGGCTTTTATTCATTATTTTCTCTACATACATTCTTACTTCTACTTCTCTTATTTTATGCTCTTCTCTTTTATTTTATTTTGCTGTTATCATTCTTATTCGACCGCTTGAGCAATATTAGAGTTATTATACTCTAGTAATCAATATCAATCCATTGGATACGACAACCCCTGGAATACTTTCTGGCTGCATTGATAGTGTACGCTTGCACTTATTTCCATCCATATTACACACGCTATTTCATCCATTCCACACCTATTCCATATACACCCATACCACGCATCAATCACCATCTAACACTTGTAATCACAGAAATTTTACAATCTAGTACAAGATCCAATTAATCTATTAATCCCTAGAACTCATAGAACTCAGTTACACATCATTGGAAAGAAAAATTAAATTGAAACAAGAAGGAAAACAATAAAATAGAGAATGATAGAGGTGGAATCTCTTCTAGAAGAGTCAATAGAGGATCCTCCAATGGTTGATCATGAAATCTTCCCTTGTAGAGCTCCAAGGGTTGGACTCCCCCTCTGGGAACTAAGAAATAACAAGTTCAAAACTAAGGAAACAAATAATCACAAAAGACCCAAGCGAAATCTGCTCAGAAAATTTATAGAAAAATAAGGATCCAATACACAGGCAATTACATGGTGTGTAATAACCAAAGTAGTTCGTGTTTCCTAGATTCGACAAAGAAAACTGTCTCAACTCTTGCTACATGACCTAGATGATGGGTTTACATTGCGTGTAGTTTTTTTGGCTCAATCCATGTTTTTAAAGCTACCCCATGTAGTAGACCATGTTTTCTCTAGAGACTTGGTTTCTCACTTTTTCTTGCCCAATATTCTTCACAAAATCACTTATTTTTCTTTTTTTTATTCTAAGGGCTTTCAAAGACCGAAAATTCATAAAATGAAACAATTAAGTTCTTAAGCTAAGCAATTTAGCTTAAATAGGGCATAAAATCACATTGAAAGCCTAAGAAAATAGTGTATATATATCAAATTATCAACAGAAAGAACCTTGTCGCATACCAAATATGTAGCGAACTCCTTCGGTCAAGACAGCACACCAAGTCGTATTGTCTTGTGTCGTCCGTACACTCAACCAACATACCCAAACTAAATGACTGCTACTTGAATTCCCATAAACATAAAAGGCCCATAATATGTGAAGGGGCCTAGCCCATATAGATCCTCAGAATGTATATCAATGTTGTCCTACTTGGTAAGCATGACTAGCTACAGTAATGGTTTTGAGAATTTAATCGGACCAGCCGGTTCAACCGGTTAGACTAGGAACCGGTCCTCCAACCAATTTGGTTCTCACAGCGAAACTGGTGTTCAATAAATCGGTATATGACCCGCTGAATCGGTTAAAAACCAGCTAAAACCATGTGAACTGGTCACGATTCAATGGTTCAGCCGGTTTATTTTAAAGTTCTAAAACAAGGTAAAACGCACCCAAATGAGACTACACGGTACCTAAACCTCATGTCTCATTCATCACTTCAACCATATTAATTATTGTTGATTAATTGTCACATCTATCTTATTTATAGTATTTTTACTTTTGTTTGCCTAAAACCAAAAAGAGACAATGCTAAAGCTCTATGGAATAAGCTACAATATTACTTGTGACATAATATAACATCTTATTTCGGTTGAACATAAAATAACATTTTTACTGATATATAATATGCTAAAAATGTATAAGCATAATACATAATAAGCAATAAAAAAACTTTCTTTTGGTAGAACATTAAAAAACTATATATATATATATATATATATATATATATATATATATATATATATATATATATATATATATATATATATTTTATCTTCATAGTCTTTTGAAATAATAAATAAGATCTCTCTATATTCTTAATCATGAATACTTCACTTATCTATATGTAATTTTTTTAAAAATTGTTTTAATTTATTAATAATTTATACATATCATATTTTGATATTTTTAATAAAAAAATATATATATTTAAAAATATTAGTCCAATTACGGTTGGACCCCGGTTGAACCATTGAATAGTGAACCGTTGCCTTCATTGGTTCAATGGCCAGTCCAGTTTTCAAAACATTGGCCGTAGTAAAAAGACTAAAGAGAATTGCATGTAGTTTCATCCAATTGTCCATGTCTTCACTTGAAGCACGTAAATAAAAAAACTAGTGGGTAAGGGGTACTTAAGAAAAGAGATGCTGTAAATAGAAGAGAAAACGAAGAAGTCCCACACTGGTGGAGAATAGGAAAGGGAAAGTGTATATAAGGAGACAGTAAGCTCCAATTCAATTATTTTAAGATATTTTGGGCAAAATGTTACTCTTCTTTTATTGCACAATAATTTAGATCAATATTCTCTAACTATAAAAATGGATAAAGTCCATACACATTCGAGACCCCAACATATTAGAGCACAATTTAAAAGCTTAACAACCCATCATCTAAAGTGGACCAAAGAAAAGAATGAAGAAAAGAGGCACTTCGACCTAACAGGAAGAGAAAGGTAGTTTCATTTTTCATCTCATTTGTATTCAAAAGTTCTTTCTTTCTTCACTTTCAAATTTCTCCCTTCCATAAGAATATTATTACAATTTTGAAGTTTCTCACAATCAATATAGATATATTAATGTTGATGGCTTCACTAATCTTCTCTAATACACTACTTAAAACTAATGAACCACCTTTTTATTATTCTTTATTTAACATTATTTTTTGAAAATGGTGTTTTGTGCCCAGACAATCCGTGAGAATACTCTCTAGTTGAGTACTCACTACTAGGAAGTATTTCACTCTGTCATCGATGTGATACCCAACTATTACTTTAGTTAACTATATCACAAATGATTTAAGTATGTTTGGGAAAAATAGATTATAATTAACCTTAGTCAAAAGTTAGTAGAGTTGTATGGTAAACAAAAATTAAAAGGAGATTATAGCTTTTGAAAGCTAGCTAAGTAGTGTAAGCCTTCTGGTAGCTTTCAATAATTCAATCTTATTTTTATCCTTTACTTTTTTAACAAATATCAATATTTACCCCTCACACAAATTAACTATACTCACTCTCCTGTCTTGTCGCCCCTTATTTTTTTTTCTCTCCTCCATTTTCTATTCTCTCATAATATTAAATTATCTAATCAATAATAAATAATTAAAATGATAATAATTTAATTAATTTCTTCATGATAAATAAAGAAATAATATCTAATTATGTGATTAATTTGTTAATAATAAATTAAGAAATAAGTAAAACGAGTCATATTTAGTCTTATTATTATATTAATATAATATTATATGTCCTTTTAAGTTATTTAACACGTTTTAGCTACTTGTACAACTAGTTTTATTAAATAGCTTTAATTCAACCAACTAGCTACATAGCTATGAGCTTTCAACTTCAATTTCACAGCTTTCAGCTAACTTCATAGCTATCAGCTATAATCTCCCAACTATGAGCTAGTTTTTCCAGACAAACTTTTAAGTTGTCTATGAAAAAAGTAGATTATAGCTTATCTGAGAGATTATAGCATATTGATCTTGGTCAATAAGTTAGTAGAGTTGTTTGATAAACCAAAAATAAGTAAAGATTATAGCTTTTGAAAGCTTAGCTATTAGAACGCTACTAAAGTAATGTATGTCTTTTAGAAGTTAGTTGCCAATATTTCAATCTCGTTTTTATCCTTAACTTTTTTTTTTGAACAAAGAACAATATTTACACCTCAAATAATTAATCTTACTCACTCTCTTCTCTTGACGCCCTCATTTTTTTTCTCTCCTCTTTTCTCTTATCCCATTATTCTATTTAATTAATTAATTATTTAATTAATAATAAATAAAAATATAACTAATAAATTAATTAATTGCTTCATAATAAAAATAAAAATACATCGAATTATTTAATTATTTTTTGAAAATAAATTAAAAAATAAAAAAAAATGAGTTATATTTAGATATAATATTATATCAATGTAATATTATGTCTTTTTAAGTCATTTAATATATTTAAGCTATTTGTACAGTTAATTTTGCCAAACAACTTCAATTCAATTAGTTAGTTACACAGTTATAAGCTTTCAGCTAGCTCCACAACTATCAGCTAGTTTTGTCAAACAAACTTTTAGTAGTGTTGTTTTATCTTATATGGTATTATTTGGCAAATTGAGCTATTAGTTTATTTAGGAGATTGTGTTCTATTAACTTAGTCAATAAATTAGTAGAGCTGTTTAGTAAATCAAAAATAGAGAAAGATTGTAGCTTTTGAAATGCTACCTGAAGTAAGGTTTCAATTCTAAAAGCTAGTTACCAATAGTTCATTCTTATTTTTACCTTTAATTTTTTTCAACAAATGGCAATATTTACCCCTTACTCCCTTTTGTAGCTTCTGTCACGTGGCCTCTCATTTTTTTTTTCTTTTTCATTTTTCTCCTCTCCTCCCTTTTGTCTTCTCTTCTCATTTTCTTCCTCTCTCAAAAAATTGTTTTTTCTTTAATTAATAAATTCATATTCAATAAATAAATAAATAAATAATTGATAATAAATAAGGAATAAAAATTAATTATTTAATAAATAAGTAAAATGAGTTATATTTAATTTTAATATTACATTAATATAATATTATATATTCTTTTTAGTTATTTAATGCATTTCAACTAGTTGTATAATTAGTTTTACTAAAAGCTCTAATTCAATCAACTAGCTACATAGTTATAGGGCTTGTTTAGTAAAACTAGCTGAAAGCTATGAGACTGTAGCGTGTAGCTATGAAACTAGCTAAAAACTATGAGATATAGTTGAAAGCTTATAATTATGTGGTCAGCTGATTGAATTAGAGTTGTTTAACAAAATAACTATACAACGAGCTAAAATGTGTTAAATAATTATAAAATATGTATAATGTTATTGATATAATATTAAGATTAAATATAACTTATTTTACTTATTTATTAAATAACAGATTTTTTATTATCATTTAATTAATTAAATAATTATTTATTATAAACTTATTAATTAAATAATTAAATCCTAAGAAAACCAATTTTGTGAGAAATAAAGAAAAATGAAGAAATGAGGAGCGGCATGAAAGAGAGAGAGGTTGAGTTGTTATGATTGTGTAAAGATAAATTTTGTAATTTATTTAAAAACTTAACTATAAAAATGAGAAATGAATTATTGGTAGTTAATTTTTAGAATGAAAAGTAACATTTTTAAAAGTTAGCTTTCAAATTCTATAATCTCCTTCTATTTTTAGTTTACTAAACAACTTTACTAGTTTATTAACTAGGTCAATGAGACATAATCTCCTAAATAAGCTAATAGCTTCCTTTGCCAAACATACACATAAGTTTTCAACTAATTTCATAGTTACATACTACAATCTCATAGCTTTTAGCTAATTTTCCAAACAAACTCTTAATCTAACTGATTTATAGATATCCGCTCTATGCTACAATCAATAGAGGAGAACTGTCACAATTCCACATACAGAATTCGAACTAGTAACCATGTTACTTACAAGAATTCTTGAATTGTGGCTCGTCTCTCTAATCCTCTTCACACTTTTCCAACTAATTAAAGAGCATTTGTTTAACTCTATTTCTTTCATGTAACCAATGGATTGGGCTTTTTTACCAAAAGAAAAATTGTAAATATTTAAACTATTTATCAAATTACAGAACTTTAAAAACTATTTCTTAATATTTGTTAATTCTGCCAGGTTAATCTTATGTGCAGATTTAATTGAAGGGCTGGGCCAACCTGAGCATAGATTAGAAGGGCAACAACCTAGGCCCAAAATAATAAGGGGCTCATACTATTAATCATTAACTACTGTGTATTGGGATTAGTCATCAAAATATTAACTTTATATAAAAATAACTCTTCAACTTCTCCCTTTTATCCCAAACACTTGCCTAAACGTTTATCACTTTCATTCCAAACGTTTCAGTCTTTATATAATAAAAGGAAAAAAAGAGAGAATAAAAACTGAAAAAAAGAAAGTTCTTAATACTTAACTTTGATCTAAAGAATTGTGGCTTCCATCGGAGAAATTAAGACTTAGCCCAATCTGCATTTCTTCTTAGAAAATCAAAAACCTGGTGATTTTTCATCTTTCATATAGATATTTATGAAAAAATTTAGTGGCTTGATAGTTTAATTGGAGAAATTCTATTATTTTTTAAAAAATTTTAAAAAAAAACTTCAATTTACAATTTTTTTTTTTCTGGGCATTGGAGAATTTGATTAACAGTCTATTAAATTAGTTAAAACTATGAGTTTCACTGGCCCCTTATTTTTTTTTACTTTGCGCTGGGTTCATAGGTTATCAAGACCGACCTTGTTGAAGGGCTCCATCTTTAAGCGATTCCTATTTGAAAATAATTTAATAAAAGGATGCCAATTCAGTTAACGCCATTTTACTATATATATATATATATATATATATATATATATATATATTTCATAAAGGCACTGGTCAAAGTCAGGTAATGGCTACTAAATTTTTTTATACTGTTTAATTAGTGCAATATAGTTAATGTTTTTCATTAATTAATGATTTGTTAATGTATGTATACTAAAACAATAAACAGCAAAAAAAAAAAAATGGAAAAAAAAGGAATAATAAGCAAAATTCTTTTACATTCGCATTTCCATATCTATTCTCTCTCTCATTCATTTCATGAGACTCTAAATGGGTCTTATTCCATCCAAGTGATATTTTAGAACACACTTTTGGGTTAATATATAATAATGCTATATCTACAATTGTTTTAACGCACCAACTTTTTGTATTTTTTTTCTTTTTACATCTTTACATTTTTTTACTTATATTACTTTTTATTATAGTTTAATTTCTTTCAATAACTACAAACTCTAATATGTAGGACTCGTTTTAAAATTATTTTCTTTTTATATTTACCTATAATTAATTTTTTTTAATTCTTATATTTTGATTAATGTAAAAAATTAATATACTACTGTAACAACTAATTACATGACATTAGAGTCTGACATTAAATAATAATAAATTTAAAAAGTTATAATATTTTTGAAAAATTAATAAATTAACTAATTTTTTTTTAAATTGTATAATTCAATTAAAAAGTGTAAATATATCATTTTCCTAATATTGATACACGCACACGGAATGGGTCAAAAGGAAACAACCGCTCATAGGGGGCGAGTAGTAGTAGACTTTTCCACTCGCAGTATAAAGGAAAGCAGGTTTCATCTCACAGCTTTCGATGGAATATTCACTTCGAACAAGCTTCACAGACCATGTGGTTGTTGTACCTTATCCACATCGAAGCCACATGAACTGCATGATCAATCTCTGCAAATCAATAGCTTCAAGAAAACTCAATGAAATCCTCGTCACCGTCGTCGTCACCCAAGAGTGGCTCGGCTACATCGGCTCCGATCCTAAGCCAAGTAACATTCGCTTCGCTTCCATCCCCAATAACGTAATTCCACTTCAGAATCAGAAAGCGGCTGATGTATGTAGCTTTTTCGAAGCCGCTACGAGGAACATGGAAGCCCCAGTTGAGAAGCTTCTAGTTCGGCTTGAGCCGCCGGTGACTGCCATCATCGGTGATGTTGAGCTGCGGTGGCCAACAGCGGTGGCGAATCGGAGGAATATTCCTGTGGCTTTGTTGTGGACGATGTCCGCTGCTTTTTATAACATGTTAAATCGGTTGAATATCTTGGTCGGAAACCAGGATTTGGATCTCTATCTGTTGGGTAAGTTATCTTAGTCAACTCAGCTTAGATGGAGATTATTAGCCTAATAATAATAATAATAATAGCAGTATGGTTTGACTGTTTGGTACGGGTATGTTTTAGGAATGCAAATTAGGTGAGCTTAGCTAGCTGGTTGAGTTTGAGGTGACTAAAATTTAGTAAAATTATATTCATTTATTAAAATAAATAAAATGGTATTTCAAATCATAAAATATAAGCACTAATCCTATCAAAAAAAAAAAGAAAGAAAAAAAAATTAAATGCTGATCCATTTCTTTCTAATATTAACTAAATAAAGAGGTGAAAAGACAACTTTTAACTATTGACTACAAGTAATCTAAAATAATATAAACTAACATATAAAAGATCGGTTCAAGTTCCAAGAGCAAAGGATAAAATTACAAAGCCATGTTTAATCATATATCTATATATACATATATGATTAATAAATGGTCACAGAATTATGCAGAAAGATGAAATTCTGCGGCAAGAATAGAGAATGAAACTTTGAGAATGGCTATTGTTATAAATTATAAGAGAAACTCTTCATTACAGCTAATAAATTGATTGAATGCCTTACATCAGGTCCCCTCCCCTTTTGATACGACTCTTCAAGAAGCTTTACTAGTCCCTTGCATTTCTGCATACTTTCTTAATCCTATCATAAAACACTATGAGGTAGAAAGAAAATATGACAAAGGTAGAAAGTGTGTATGCTTGTGTTTGGATGTGTGTCCAGGCGTTGTGGGTGTGATTAATGGGTTGAAGTCAGAGAGCAATGAACTTTGGCAATTGATGGCCTTATAATGCTCTCCCTGTCTCTTCACATCGTTACCCATCTATCTATCTCCAAATCTCACAATCCACACGCTTTCAATTGATGAGTTCCAACCACTGCGTGTCAAGAGCCTACCAATTGCCTGTGTTTTTGGTATCAGCAGTGAAACCCCCTATGAAAATGCGGTGGAAAGGTAGAAGGAGAGAAAAGCGTAAAGTAGAGAAATGCTAGGAGAAGAGTCATGTTATCATCACGTTAAATGACCTTTTAATGAAAATATATCTGCCATTAGGTCTAATAACTTAGAAGATTGAGATTGAAAGTACACTTACTGTGGGAGTAAATAGACCTAACTTACAAAAGCTAACCTCATTTTGTGTGCTAATGAATTTAACTTGTAAAAGCTTAAGCTGAGCTAATTTAATAATAGTAAACCAATTAAAATTTTTGGTGTAAACTATATTCATTAGCTCATGAGCTTATTGAGCCACATTAGTAAACCAAGTTAGTTTAATTGGTTTACGAACTAACTGATCAGTTTTATTTTCATCTTTAGTAATTTTTTTAATACTTTCTTAGGAATCTTAGTTTAGGATTCTGTGCTTCTTATGTTCCTCCTCCCATTTTTTGCATTTATGAAGACTTTAAGGTATTTTTTAAGAAAGGCATGCACTAAACCCAGGAAAAGCTATATTTAACCAAAGAGGAGAATCAATAATTTCTCGAGAAACATAATTTGACATTAGCTAGAATGTCATTAACTAAACGAATTTTAAGTATTCTTAGTATTTATGTATGGTTTTCAAAAATCATGATTTCCAGCAATGAAAACACAATTTGCCTACCAGATGCTTCCGAGGGGAAAACGTGACATTATGTAGACACAAATTGGATAATGTAGGGATATTATCCAGAAGACACAAGACTCAAGGACATATATATATATATATATATTTGAAATTTTTTTCTTAAAAATTATTTAAATAATTAAATGTTTTTTTAATAGTCATTCTAAATTGAAAGAATCATATCCTCAATGGAGCACCCTAATGGTTAAGGCGCTAAGCACCAAGTAATTTATTAGAGAAAAAGTGTCAAAAGATGAAAAGTGCAACTGATCTCATTTTCTTTTATTTTCTCCTTCTTCCAACATTCTGTGGAAATTTTTTATTCCAGTCTGATATAATAACTGTTATGGTAATTTTAACCTCTTTTTGTGGCTTTCAAAGATGCAGATGAGCAAGCAGGGAACATGCATACCCGAGGAATTTCTTCAGAACAAGTAGCTGATCTCCAAATGTTTCTTCATGAAAACGACACCCGATTTTTGCAGCTTCTGTTGGAATGCATGTCACAAGTTCCCAAAACAAATTATCTCTTACTCAATACAGTGCAAGAGCTAGAAGCTGAAGCAATTGATTCTCTGAAACGAATATATTCGTTTCCTGTCTCTCCTATTGGCCCTACAAAACCTTACTGGTTGGAACTTGAAGAAAACGAATCAGCCACCAATGTTGATCACAACCATGAGTATCTGAATTGGTTAGATTCCCAGCCAGCAGGATCTGTCTTATATATTGCCTTTGGTAGTTTCCTTACAGTATCCAATGCCCAAATGGATGAAATAGTTGAAGCATTACACAGTAGTGGAATTCATTACTTCTGGGTGGCTCTTGATGAAGCTTCTCGGTTGAGAGAAAAATGCAGTGAGAAGGGTTTGGTGGTGCCTTGGTGTGACCAATTGAAGGTTTTAAACCACTCTTCTATAGGTGGGTTTTGGAGCCATTGTGGGTGGAATTCCACTCTGGAAGCTCTATTTGCTGGTACACCAATGCTGACTTCCCCACTTTTCTTGGATCAAGTCCCAAATAGCAATCAAATTTTAGGAGAGTGGAAGAATGGATGGAAGATGACGAGATCAAAGATAGGGAGTGAGTTTTTGATGAAGAAAGAAGAAATAGGAGAGCTGGTGAGGAGGTTTATGGATCTTCAAAGCAAAGAGGGTAAGGAAATGAGAGACAGCAAGAGAACTCAAGGGTATTTTTTGTCAAGCGATTGCCAAAGGTGGATCATCTGATGCGAATCTTGATGCATTTATAAGATACATCATTTCAAGAAGAGAAACTAGTGATGGATCCTAAGTGAAAGAAAAAAAGAAAATTCTTCTGTGTCAGTCTACTTGCTCTTAATGAGATTGGAAGTATATATTGGAAAACTTTGTGCAAGTTATGTAAATGGTACACTAGAGAACTTAGTTATTAGGTTTGATATCAAGAAAATATTAAAGGTAAGGACTGGTTAATAGTGTTATTATGTATCTACGTTAAAATCATTTCATTTTTAATTTGCTAAAAGTCTTAACTTCACAGATTTTCATTAAAAAAAGAAAAAGAAATAACTCACTGGTGCCTAGTACGCGAGAGATAGCTAGTAAAGTAAATGGCAGAGACTAGATATGTATCCAATGATAATGTCATGTCAACTCTAACCACGGAAAATCATATCCATCATAAGGCTATTTCCCTAACATTTTAATTCCCCCTATGCACAAACACGAATGCTCACCTTGGTGTGATGTGAAATGCAGTCCTCATCTTCGGCAACAACTGGAACTATAGAAAGGAAAATGAAGAATAAGACTCAAAAAAGAGAAAATTAACACTTGTAGCCAACTTACCAACTTTGATTATAAAAATCACAGGACCTCTAGTCTAAATTCACAAGAAATTAATTTCCCTAGAAAAAAGAACCAACCCAACAATAGGAACCTGTCTTAAGGCACAAATTGGGGTTTTTTTCCTAAAGCTTTGGATTACCAATCCCATGGAACAAACCAAACTAACAATAATGGGTACAAGAACTTTCTCTCTCAGGAATTAAATAATACGTGAATTGAATTAATTATGCCAAAACTTTCCAACTATTCACATAGGTCTCCTTTAAATAGGTAAGCCACAAAGAAAAGAAACAAAGAAACTAATTTGAATCTAGTGGATAAAAATAAACCCTCACATCTAATGGACATTAGAGTGTTGATCAAAATATAATTAGGAAGCTAAGATAATAATAAAAACTCCTAAAATACTTGACTAGGATTCCTAATTTGAAAAGGAAAATTGTGTAGTCAAATTTATGTTGAAGAGTCGTAACTCAAAGGAACATGTGTAAGAGACAATAGCAACAAAACACCAAGCTAATAACCGACCTAAGGAAGAAGCTTCAATGGTAAGAATGAAAACGACTAAGGCAATAAAAAGCACCTATTTATAGGATTCTACAAAGAGTATCAATGAGCCAGATCAAACCATTGAGAGACAATCAGATGCGAGCAATGAAACATCGCCCGAATAAGAGAACAATGTGCCAAAAAAGTAATAATTGCAAACACAGGAATACAGAACGACACGCCGAAAAAATAATAATTATAGAGCAGGAATAGCGATAGTCATTGGAACGATAATAAATACAGAGGGGAGATCCGATCGAGACATAATGGCAATCAAAACAATAGAAAACTCAGGGTAATCTCTTAGCTCAGGCATCCAAGATAATGGATACCCGAGCTAGGGGTTGGTGATATGGAATTTAGGGTAAATTTACGAGAAAACCCTGCTCTTGAGCTAGTATAAATAGGTCACATCATTATTAAATGAGATAAGCAATTTAATACATTTTTCAAGAATTTTATCTTACTTGTAATCCATACTAACTTGGGCGTCGAAAGCGTAAAATCCAACTCAATGCTTTTCTTGTTTGCAAGAAACATGAAGCTTGAACTGACTTGAGACTCGAACCGACCCAAAATCCGTACTTGATTTGTGTCTAGCCCAACTTCAAGAACCCGCAAAATAATATTGGTAATATTAGTTTAATAATTTGGTGTGTATATATATATATATATATATATATGTATATTTTGTAATTATGTTATGTAACTTACTTTTTAAGATTATATCTCATCCAATCTACTTGTAAAGCATATCTAGTTTAATATATCAAGCTTCTAATTTTCTGTCAAATGAACCAGCTCGATTGACCTGTCCAATTTTTTTTTTTATTTATATACTTTTTAATTTTGGCACAGTGATTCCGCCCTTGGTCACAAGTTGTGATGGTTCAATGACTTCTTTTTGTCACAAAGTCAGGTAAGTCGAAGGCTTCTAGTGCCAAAAGAATAGTGGTACTGCAAAGGAAATAATTTTCTTCGTCAAACTTGGTTGACAAAGCTGGAAAGGAACCTATTGGAGAAGGGTACAACAGGGACCCGGATTTCTTGCAGTCGCTGCAATCGTATAGTGGATTGCAGGTCGTCTGATCTGTTGAAGCTGCATAGTCAGCACAGATCGAATGGTCTGCAGTCGACTGCAGAAAATACAAATTTGTATAACAGTTGTGTTTGTGGTAAGATCAACTTTAACGAAAGATCTTGAGAGTATCTATAATTCTCTAGCTATCCTCTTTTCTTCGTATGACCACTGGAGAGGATCTAAAAGATAGTATTTTATTTTATATATGTGAGGACTAGCATCGTATTTTAAATGTGTTCCTAAATTACTTTTTATGAGGCCCACTTGCTATTTTCTTATTTTTAACATAATTTTATAGGCCTTACATATAGAAAAATGTGAAGTAGAGAACAGGGACAAAAAATAATAACTTGTGGGCTATGTTTAGTAATTTGTTTGAATATCACAGTTAAAAGGAAAAAAGCTTAAATTTATTAAGGTGATGTGTTATGGGGAGGCTTATAAAAAGATTATAAATAATCAACTTAAATAACAAAACATATGTTTTTATTGAGTTGAGTTAATATTAGACATATTTGAGTCATTTATTATTTACTCGACAAATATCTTATATAATAATTAAATTTATTTATTTAATTTAAACTATTTATCTCATATCTAAAAAGTATCCAATAAAAAATACCTAAAAAAGTGAGTCCACCTAAACAACTCATGTAAACTAGCACCACTAAATTTGCTCGAATGACCATTGTAGGGCTAGGGGGATCAGGATGACGGTTGTCGAAAGCTCTAGGACCATATAAAGATATTAGAATGTGCAATATTGGGAAAATCCTCTCCTATGTGATGCATTTGTATTTGTATTATATATATACAAGAGTCTGTTACAGTAATAAATTGAAATATCAATGGCGTGGGGTTACATGCGATAAAGGTATAACAAACTGATACAGAATTTGAAAAAATACTAAGTTGCTAATATTGATGATGACATGGTCCACTTATGCTGTGAGAGACGTGAGAAACATTTTCTCCCTAACAGGAATAAATAAAAGAAACAGGACCTGTACCTTTGCGCACGATCTTTTGTTTCTGAAAAATGCTAAGTTGCTAACATTGATGATGATAAGGTCCACATAGGCTGTGTGAGAGACGTGAGAAACATTTTCTCCCTAACAGGAATAAATACAAGAAACAGGACCTCTACCTTTGCGCACTATCTTTTGTATCTGAAAAAATGCTAAGTTGCTATCATTGATGACGATAAGGTCCACATAGGCTGTGAGAGACGTGAGAAACATTTTCTCCCTAACAGGAAAAAAAAGAAACAGGACCTCTATCTTTGGGTACTATCTAGTTACTAAGTTAAGGGAAAGAATCAAATTAGGTAAAGTTATTTAAAAAACATTATATATATATATATATATATATATAATTTAAATTTAAATTAATATACTTAAGTTGTCATAACTTATTACTACTAAAACTAATATGTTAATGTTGTATTATATTATTTATATAAAATTTTAAAAAATATTTATAATATAAAACATTAAAAATTCTATGTTATAATTTAAAAATATTTATAAATTAATCATTTTTCTTTAACTCTGTCAATTAATTATATATTATTAGTCTTTATAATTTTATAAGAGATTTAAGAAAATTGTTACAATTTAAATTTTGTTTAAAATTTAGTTTTTAAAAATATTAAAATATTTATTAAATATTTTTAATAAAAAAAATTTATAAATTATAAAAAGTATTTTTAATATTTTATCATAAAACTAATTTCTAAACATTTATAAGTTATAAAAATAAATTTTAACATTTTCAATCATAAGAATTTTTAAAATTTTGTATGAGAGTTAAAACTATTATATTTAAACCGAAAATTTATTTGAATTGAGTGACTCAAGAATCTACTTAAACCATTTTTTAATGGTGTCATTTGAAAGTTCTACAGAATTGTGGAACAATTCCAATATCAATATCATGACTAAAGAGCATTGAGATGATAAAGAGGAAATTAACGTTCTTCAACCAAAAAATGTTGCACAAGCTCAAAATTGAGTCTCATTTGAACCTGCAATAGGTGGAAGTTGAAGAAAGAAATTTTGGAGCTGAATCCATCTTCCTTAAATTAGACAAACAGAAGGAGAAATGGAGAAGGAATTCTGAGGAGATGAGACGAAAAAAAAAAAGAGCAGGAAAATAGATCACAGACGAAAGAGTGGCTAAAAAAAATACTATTGTTTTAATATATACATTTTAGTAGATACAAATTATTTAAATTTTATTTCATTATTAATTTTGTTAATTTTATCATGTTAAAATTAAAATTAAAATAAATTTAAAAATATTAAGTTATATATAAAAAATATATTAGATAACTAATGAAACCATTTAAATAACTTCTTAGGATTATATGCATAGAGATAATTTATTACTTAAGTTGTATAAAGTTAAAAGAGATTATCGGTGAAAGTGGATCATACAAAAAAATATATATAAAGAATAAATTATACAACAGCATTTTGACACTTAACATTTCTGACGGCTTAAATGATGACAAGTGTCACGGGTAAGCAATAATCATACAACAACATTACCCATAGTTTCCATGTTAAAAGGGCAATTTGATCCATTATCGGTCAACAAAGCAATGATAAACTCCAGCGAAAGAAGTCACCAACAGAGGTTAGCACCAAAATAGCTGAGGCCACCCACGTGGTCTAACAAACCTAAATCTGAAAGTGGAGAGACAAGATTCCCATTAGTTTGTTTCATTTTCATACACAATAGGTAAAAACAAAACTCCCAATGCGACAATTATCACAAATATAAGAAAAATGATATTTACACACTTACAAAGTATACCAAATTTATAAATTTAGTTATTTATAAAAGTAAAATTATAAATCAAAAGTCAAAATAAATGTTAAAAAAAAGTATAAACATATGCGTTATATATATATATATATATAGGAGAACGTTATTTTAAATATACTCCCTCAATTTTAAATGATCTGTGATTTTAGAAAAAAAAAATTTCTAATTTATTTGTCATTCTTTCATTTTAAAAGAGAATTATTTTTTTGTAACTTTACTTTTTACAATTAATTAGTATTAATTCTTATAGCAACCTCAACTAATAATACATTAATGGTATTGATTCCAAGATTTGCAACAAAGATAATTCTTAAATATTTATTTATCATCTACCTTAATTCTTGTGCTAAAATCTTAAAAGAGAGATAATTTGGAATGGAGGAAGTATAATACTCACTTTGGTCCCTATTATAAAACATTTCACAATTGCTATAAAGCATTTTTTATTTTTCATTGTTTGTCTTTAATAAATATTTTGTTTATTTTTGTAATTGGTTGTTTATTAATAAAAATAATATTAAATAAGGATAAAATTAAAATGTTGTAAATTTTTCAGCAATCTCAACTAATAATGCATTAATGAAATTTACTAGTTCCAAGATTTGTAACATGGATAATTTTGTAAATATATAGTTATTTATTATCTTCCTTAGTTCTTGTGTTAAAATTTTCAAAGGCAAATAATTTAGAATGAAAGGAGTATAATAGTCACTCTGGTCTTTATTATAAAGAGCATTTTAAAAAGTTTTAATAATCTTTATTATAAGACATTTTATAATTTTCATGAAGTTTTTCTTCTTTTGATTGTTTGCCTTTAATAAATACTTTATTTATTTCTGTAATTGATTGTTGATTAATAAAAAGTGATATTAAATAAAGATAAAATTAAAATATTATAATTTATTTTAAAGAAACTAATAAAACCAACTAATAATAATACTTTTAATTCTATTAAATATACTTATAATAAAAGTGTTAAGTTGACCGAACGGTACCTATTACCCAGTTGGAATACTTAACTATTCTACTAAAATCGTCCATTTATTTAATGATAAGAAAAACTTTAAAAATAAAAACTCCTGTCAGATGCAGCATTAGATGCGGCAGTAACACCGAAATCACGTGAAATTATATCCTAGCATGATATCATATCATATTAAGTAAAATTTTCTAATTAGTTTTTCTATAGGAAATTTTCTATATAGTTTTGATTCAATTTGTTGGCAAAATTGGGCGTATGAAGATTCGAACTCGAACCCCAACCTCTTGCACAGGGGCTCTTAATCTCATTCTTAGCTTCACATTTTCCTTATTTAATGAAAAAGATCGAAAATTGCAATGATATTACACATCCAAGTTAAACATAGAAAATTAAAGCTTACCATAATGGATTCAAGACCACATCCAATCTTATCTTCACAACGTGGATGGCAAGCAAGAAGATACTACACTACAGCTTTCTTGTCCTCAACTATCAATCAGCTATCTCAGAAAATATTGAGCCCCTTTATCTCCTATTCTCACACACAATTTAATCCTTCTCTTCTCCTTTACCTTTCAGATTATTCTTCTTACTGGGTTACCATTTTATTTTTTTGCTGTTCTGTTACTAGCTGAGTCTCACAAACTCAGAACAACCTGATTAATCTTGAGGGATATTTTCAAAACTAAGAGGTGTCCAATAGGGTTTTACCATTTGAATTTTACTAATTTATATCTTTACTGTCTTAAAAAGCTTTAAGTTCAATAAAATATTGTATAATTCAGATTCAGCATGACTTATTTTATTTGAGTAGAAGCGCAGAGCAAGCTATTGACGGAACAATCACATCATCCAAAACAGCAGAGTCCAGTTCTAGAGAATGGGTCCACATAGCAGCTTTGTCGTTACATATTTATGATCTCGCAGATACTCACGTGATATTAGAAAGAGACAAGGAGCTCAGCTCACGAACTTCAGAGAAACTCTATACTTTTACTATATCAAATTTTTACCACCATGGAAGTTCCTCCGGTGACCGCCGCCGGCCACGTTGTGGTGGTTCCTTATCCTAGCCGTGGCCACATCAACCCCATGATGAACCTCTCCAAGTTGCTAGTATCTAAGAACAGGGACATCCTCGTCACCTTTGTTGTCACCGAGCAATGGCTCGGCGTCCTCAGCTCCGAACCTAGACCGCGTAATATCCAAGTTTGTTCAATATCCAACCTGATGTCGCCGGAGATGGCTCCGATGGATTTCCTCGACATGGTCGAAGCCGTGATGACGAAGATGGAAGCGCCCTTTGAGCGGCTACTTGATCGGCTTGAGCCGCCACCCACCATCATCATATATGACAACTTCCTGTTTTGGGTTCTTTCTGTCGGAAATCGGAGGAATATTCCGGTGGCATCGTTTTGGACAACATCAACGTTGTGTTTCTGGGTCCAACAACATTACCATCTTCTAGAAAAAGGGGACTTCTTAGGTAAGCACGCAACTACAAATACTAAACATACTATATATATATATATACATACGTATACGTATGTATATATGTATCTGCATATCCAAATCTCGTTAAAAAATTAACACTATCTAAACTGATAATGAATTCACACATCTAAATCTATTTTGTACATGCTACTTCTGTTTTATCATATGTAAAAATCGTGACCTTCATAGTTTTATGTCTTTCACTTTCACCTCTTTTTCTTTTGAATAAATTGCTCAAATAGTGATACAAGTACACTTTTTTTGTTTAAATTCACTGAACATGAATATTTATCAAGTATTAAGAACTCATGAAGACTTAAGTTAGACTAACTTGAATATTTATGCAATTTAAATTTCTACATTTCCTACGCCTCTTTAGAAGAAGATAAGAGTATCATTTCTCTTTGATTAACTAGTCCAACATGCTTCTACATTGAAAATCTTAAAGTATCTGAAGCCAAACAAATAAAAAAAAGTTGAAATAACCATCAAAACAATTTTTTTAAAAAAAAACTATTGCATTTGATATGCTACCTCCATATATCATTGCCATACCAGTCTACATGTGATTAGACATTTCATTTTGGAAGATATGTAATTGGGCTTTGATTTTTAGGAAGTATAGGCTTTACAATATGACAAAAATGACAAAAATAAAAATAAAAATCCAGAATTTGTGTTTAGGAAAGAGAGTTACTACCTTAGGAACACCTAAATTTTATATCCATCATATTAAATATTTCATATCCAAATTTGCAAACTATGGAGATAAAAAAAGGCTTTTAATTATTCTAAATTTCCCCCTTTAGAAAAAAGGGTTAAATTACTACATAAAATCCTGCTCAATTTTATTGCACGAGTAAAAATATTCCTTAGTCAACAAAAAGTGCATAGAACAACAACACCCCCCCCCCCCCCCCCAAAGGCCCTGAGTTCATCGTTTATGCAAAATAAATAAATCCTTTCGTTTGAACAAACGAAAAATATCATGTGCAGTCTTGTGAATACTAATTCTAATTTATGTATTTTCATTTTAATTTTTTGATGAAATAGACAAAAGTATACATACATACATACATACATACATATATATATATACATACATATATATATATATATATATAGTATCTGTGACATTTTTTTAGTTTAGGTATTATCCTATTAGCTTTTCTGTATCAAAACTTGGATTCTCTCATGCCATCTAGAACTAATGCTTGTGAATAATATTTGTACATAAGTATATCATTATTCACATGTACTTTAAAAATTCTGAAAATATGTTATCATTATTCATCCATCAAAATAGCCTAGACATTTCATGTCATGTATGATTGGGATGTTGAAATTCACTTTCCATTCGTGTTACCTTTTGCTGGTTGCTACAGAAAATGGTGAAGAACTTGTAGATTGCATTCCTGGAATTCACCCAATACGCGTGGCAGAAATACCTTTCCTGGATGGGAGTTGGCAAAGCCAGAAAATTATACAGTGGGTCAAGAAAGCAAGTCATTGGGTGCCTAAAGCTCAGTATTTGTTATTCTATTCCATATATGAGCTTGAAGCTGAGGTTATTGATATTTTGAAAAATAAGTTCTCATTGCCCATATATGCTATTGTCCCTACCATGGATTATTTTAGTCATGAAGGCAACTCTTTAAACTCTCGTATTAACAATCGCAACTACTTACACTGGCTAGACTGCCAGCCCTCTAAATCTGTGTTGTACATCTCACATGGAAGCTGTTGCTCAGTCTCAAGTGCTCAAATTGAAGAAATTGCAGCTGCGTTGTGTGATAGCGGCATTCGATTCTTATGGATTGCACGCGAAGAGGCTTCTAGGTTGAAAGAGATTTGTGGGGATGTGGGACTAGTGTTGGCTTGGTGTGACCAATTGAGGGTGTTGTTGCATCCTGCTATAGGGGGATTTTGGACTCATTGTGGGTGGAATTCAACAATGGAAGGTGTTTTTGCTGGTGTTCCTTTTCTGACCTTCCCAATAACAATGGACCAAGCACTCAACAGCAAGATAATAGTAGAGGATTGGAAGGTTGGATGGAGAGTGAAGAAAGATGCTGAAGTGGACACTTTGGTAAGAAAAGATGAAATTGCTGAGATAGTGACAAAATTTATGGATTTAGAGAGTGATTTGGGAAGGAATTTGAGGAAAAAGGCCAAAGAGCTTCAGCAAATATTTCACCTTGCGATTGCGAATCACGGGTCAAATGAAACTAATATCAATGCATTTGTCAATGAAATAATAGAAGTGTCTTGTATTAAGGGTTGAACAAACCATCTATTAAGTATTGTGGAAGTGATTTAACGCAATAATACAACTTTCATAAATAAAACTTTGATATTTTTATTTTCAAGATTAAACTTGATTCTTTTTTCAAAAAAATTGAGTTAATACTAAAAGTTGGCATCCTTATTTTATCTTTTTTATTTTTAAAAAAAAGTTGGGATTGAAAATGTCAATTGAACTGCATTTTGTCTTTGAACTGTAATTTTAGAAACATGAGGTTTAATTGTTTTGAAATAAAAAGAAAGTTGCGAATAAGACAAAGATATAAAATATAAGAAATAAAAGTTAAAAAAAAAAGAAGAAGAAGAAGAAGCTCAAGTCTATCCTGATAAGCCTGTTAACAACCTTATCTACACAATGACTGTCATGATTTTAGGTAGAGACAAAGCCCAAATGGAACCAGAGCACGATTATAAAGGTATCAAACTAATCCAAGGTACAATTGGCTAGTTGGAATCCTCAATGATTCCACTAAAAAAAAAGTTCGGTCTATTGTGGTTAAAGAAAAAGCTCCTGTCAGCTGAAGCCTTAGATGCGGCACCGACACTACATTCGCATGAAATTAGATTATCATAATACTGATATTTCTACCCAACACTATCTTGCATAACATAACATGATACTCCTTCCATTTCACTATAAGGGAAATTTTGCAAAACCACATGAAATCACATCAACTTAGCTTACCTTAATATTTCTACCCAACTCCATCTTGCATAACATAATATTATATGCCCTACTATTCACTATAAGTGCCATTTTAGGAAGTGTTAAGTAAATAAATCTATTTTTAAATATCATGATGCATAAAACATAAAAAAAAAAAACATAACTCTTAAAATTTATGAATTATGTGATTTTTAAAATAAGTTTAGTTAGTCTTAAACATTTATAAAAAAATTAAAAAATATTTTTAAGAGGTAAAATAATTAATATCTCACATTTTTCTATAAGATTCTTTTTTTTTTTTTTTTTTTTTTTTTTTTTTTATAAAAGCTGCATTAAAAAAATTCTTAAAAAACATGTTTTCTAAAATTTATTTTTAAAAATTCATACCAAATAAGGAAACAAAAGTCCGTCTATCAAATACTCTCTTTGTGGAATATTTTTGTTGAATTTTCACTGTCATTTTACAATTACAATACCAATGAAACTTTATATAATAGATCTAGGATACTGACATTCAAGAACATTTCTAGTGAAAGCTTCCACAAGCATTTGCTGGAAGCTCTAAATCTTCGTTGAAGCAAGCAAAGCAATTATTAGCTGTTAAAGAAAGAGATACATGTACAATTTTCTTCCAATTCAAAATATAACCTCCAAAGTCCTCAACTCTGCCAAAAAAAAAAGAGGAAATGACCGAGTAGGTTTGTTGAAAATGTGAAGAAAACAGGACTAGTTGTTTTTGAGCACATTTCTGGGTTTTGGAGTATCCCATCGTTTCACCATGTTAAGATGGTTTGAACCAAATTTGGAACAAAAAGTTAGTAAAATGTGTGTTTTGAGAAGAAAAAGAAAACACTATAATTCTAGTCATTGATTTGGTTTTAGTGAAATTTAAAAGCCATGTTTTTACTAACATAACAATGTCATGTTTCTTCTTAACATCAGAGACTGACCTATTTAAATTGTAATATATTGACATAATTAATATAATTTAAATTTTATAGGAGTAAATTTGTAATTACATTCAACTAGTTTAAATAGATTTACTAGAAATATATTACGCTGATTAAATAATTATAGAGGAAAAAAACTAATCCAACGATACGATTGCATGGTTGGAATCCGTAATTAGTCCACAATCCTGATAAATGGCTCATCATGGGTGATTTCAATAAAATTCTATCAAGTAATGAACAGAGAAGCACTTCGTCTAGGCTAGAGGCTCAGATGGATTTATTTAAGGGAGGTTGACTACTATGGAATCCGGGATTTGGGATTCCCAAGAGTGGATTTTACCTGGTGTAATGGGAGACAAAATGAGGAGAATTTTTTGGAGTAAGGTTAGACAGATTCTTGGTTAATGAAGGCTGGATTTCTCTTTTCCCAAATTATCAGGTACACCATCTGAAAGTGCAAGTGTCATGTCCTAGAGGGGGTGAATAAGACTATTTAAAATTTTCGCAATAAGATATATTTTCAGAAACAAGCTTTAAGAGAAAAGCTTAGTTTTACTCAACAAAAGCTTGGTTTTAGAAAACTTAGAGTTCAAAGTGTAATAGCAATATAACACAGTGAGCTTGATAATAATGCTGGAAATAAAGAGAATAGAGTAGAGAAAATGTACAACGATTTATAGTAGTTCGGTCTCAATCTTAGACGTACGTTCACTCCCCTCAAACTCAGTTGAGAGATTTAACTCCACTATGTGAATCTGGTTTATAGGATTCCAGCACCTATTACAGCCTCGCAGAATGTAGCAGAAGACTTAAGCTTAGCTTTACAAGACTACCAAAAACCTCTCACAGCAATGACTATGTCACTCGATGACTATGTCAATCCCTCTCACAGGGTTACAAATCAGAAATAAGGCAATATAGCCTTTTCACAGAATAATAGATGAAGAAGAATTTTGAGTATATAATTTGTTGCTTGACTCAACAGATTTTCCAGTTTTCTTTTATGCACTCAAAGATATTCCAAGTGAAGATGAAGTGCACAAGAATGAGTTGAGGAAGTTCCAAACGAGAGAGCACTTGAGAGATGAGCAGATGAATATTTTTCTCACTACTTTCTTCTTGTTGGATATGAGGCTCTCCTTCCTCTTTTATGGAGACTTCAAAAAATCTGACTGTTGGAGCTTGTCTGAATAAGCTTGATGTTACTTTGACCAAGAAGCTCCTTGAACCAAGAGAAAGCCTTCAGACCAGGAACCAGTGCAAGTTACTGTTATGATCCACGTAGAACTCTTCCTCAATAGTTCAGCTATACTCCATAGCAGACTGCAACACTGAAGTTTGCAGAATACAGCTCAACAGATAAGCTTGGTTTGCAGGTTACTGTTGTTGCATGGATATGGAAACTTTGTGCTGGTGCAGCAAAAAGGAACAAAAAGAATTTTCCATTCCCTTGTATACGTAAGGCCCAAGATGGCAGTGTGAGACCAGCATGCCTTGTTGACAAAATGTAAAGCCCAAGGCAAAAGTGTACTTCACAAGAAGACATCCACTTAAGGACAAAACTCACTTTTCCTTTTGCCCACTCTTACACGGTTGACCTGCACAATATCAGAATACCAAACACCCAAAAGGTATGGACCCACGACAACGAGAAAACATCCTTTTAAATTGTTGCATGAAAAAGGAAATATGTCCAGATTTTTCAAAGGGTAATTTCGGACAAAAGGCCTGAGCCATGCAAACCCAGATGTGTCTAGAGGCAAAGAGAACGGACACTTATTTTTATAAACTAAATGAATTTTTCTGGGTAATTAAAATAGATGAGCACCTTAATAAAATCATTAGGATAATCAAAATAATTTTTAACATCAAAACCAACAAATTAGCCCTTGAGCTAACATTCTCTCCCTTTTTGATGAAGACAAAATAATTTTTGATTTTTGCCAACTAAAACAATTTTCTCCCCCTAAGGTTATGCCAGAAATTTTTTTGAGAGAATAACATATGCAGAGTATGGCATACCATATTTCTCCCCCTTTGGATTCATCAAAAAAAAAATCCAAAAAGAACAAAAGTAGCATAATAAAAGCGAGGAGTATATAGGTAGCAGAAATGCTCCCCCTTTGTAAAATAGTTTCTACCATCTCGGCTTTACCAAAAATTAAAAGCCAAAAACTAGAAATAGAATTGAAAGAAAAATTAATGGAATCCTTAAAAACATAAATGCATAAATCCATAAACCAAATATAAACAATAAAATGAAAATAAACCAGAAAACCAAACATAAGTTAAGACAAAGCAAATGTAGAATGTAAGTACAAAGACAAAACAGAAAATAATGCGGAAGCAAGATTAACAAAAGGTCAGAATAATGAACACATAAACATCAAAATGTCAATAGTCAAACAAACTACACCATGTCCACAAAAGTGCTAAAAATATCAAAGATAGTCAAACAGTAATATCCCAAAACATTCAGAACATAAAATAAGACACATATTATGTGATCAAGCCTTTAATCATCCTTGGAGTCATCAGTTGTTCCTTCTTCTTCATCATCAGCTTCATACATATTCACATCCTCACTTCCCTCAGAATCTGATTTCTCCATACTGTACTTGGCCTCGAGATCACTAACTTTCTGTTTCATTGTTCTCATTTCCTCCTGAAGAGTGTCAATTCTAGATAGCGCACACCTCAACAAATACTCAAGCCCATGAACTTGATCAAAAAGTGATGGCTGAGATCTTTGACTGATGGTTTCACCAACAGAGGGAGACACCTTTTGCTTTTTATCTTGGCTTGAAGGGCTAAGGATTGCTTTCCGTTTTAGATGACCCTTCTTGAACACAATTGGCTTGCGGATCACATTATTTCTAGGCATCGGAGAGAATGGATAAGCAATAGTGTTGATTGAGGTAAAATACTTGAAGATGCGAGTTAGGATCATGCCATATGGAAGAACAGATTGGCCGCGTGAGTCTTTTGCTGACTCAATCATGTGGTTCAAGATGAGATACGGTAAGTTCAACGGTGCCTTTATCTTGAGATAAAATAGGATGTGCATTTCATTGTAGTTTTGGCTGGACAAGTTTCCTAGTTTGGGCATGATAGCCATCTTGATGATTCTTGCCATAGTTCTTGTTAGCTGGTTTGCAAACTGCAGGCTAGGCTTTGGGGACCACAGAGGATCGACTAAAGTATCTGTTATGATTTCCATAGCTTGCCCAAATTCCACACCAGTGGACTTCTTATCCCAACGATTCGTGCAAAAGACCCTTTTTCCCGCAGGAGGAACACCCAAAATGCTACCTAGAATTCTCTCAGATAAAGTGAATGCATGACCATTAACCACAGAGGAAACATGAACAGAGGTGCCATGAACAGAATGTGAAAGATTTCCATAAAACTGTCAAACTAAAGAATCAAAAATAACTTCTTCGGTTACCTTAAAGAAATTTTCCTAGCCTATTTTCGAGAATTTCTTCTCTATCCTCTTCATGGTGTCATCTTTGCTAAAGTCGATGATCATCCCATAGGCTATTTTTCGCTTTGCTAGCAACTCCATTTTGTCAACATTCTCAGCTTGAGCAGGGTTTTTCATGCGGCTAGAGCTACGGGTCCTTCGACGAGGCACTGCCTGTGTAGGAGACCCAACTGTTTCACCCAAAAGTTCAACATTCGACGAGTTTGAGACCTTCTTTTTTCCTTTTCGTGAAATTGGTTTAGGCAAAGAAGACTTGTTGTTTTCTTCCGCAACCACTGTTGGTGAAGCAGGAGGAACTTCCATAGGTTTTCGACCACATTGGTAGGGGTAGACTGTTTTACGGCTTCAGATTTCATTCCCGAAGAGGAAGCTTTCTTCATGATCACACTTTGACGTAAGAATTCAAGCAACTCAGCTGCCATCTTCTCCGACATTCCTGGAGGTAACTCAAACCACTCCAATGGAGAGGTCACGGTGTTTTGCTTTGAGGATCCTTCGGATTCACTAATAGAGATTTGTTGAATCTTCATTGAAGTGTCTTGTTGTGAGGAAGGTGAGATGGGAGTGAATGCGGTAAGGCAGAGAAAGCTTGAATAGGAAACTGAAGTCCCAGGTTTCCACGGCTCAAGACGTCGTGGGAGCAGTTTTCTTTAGTTGTCTTTTCAAATCCTCAATAAAGAGAGTTAGATGGGTGTTGGTTCAACCTGATGGGTTACTTGATGGATTTCGGATATCCATTTCTTATGGACAAAACCCATTAAGAGCTTTAGGCCTAATATAATGTTGCTGGCCCATTTAGGTAGTCTTGATAAATAGACAATTTTTGAGTTGGCCCAACAAATGCACTTGCGGCCCAATTAACTATTCAAGGCCCACACCTGGACTTAGCAAAATTTGTTCAACTTCAACATACCCAAACGAAACAAATGAACTTGAGCTTGGTTCTTTCCAAGGAATAAGTGTAAGCTTGTTTCGGTTAGAGGAATAAACTTAAGCTTGATTCTCCCAGAAGATTTTAGGCTTGATCAAACACACACAGAGAATATGCATGTATGTTCTTTTATTAAAACAAGCACAGATATGCAACATGAACATAGTATTAACCAAGCATAAAAATTTAAGTACTAGAGGGTGAAGAAATCATACCCAACTCACTTCTTAAGATGCAAAAATGGTTTGGTGAAGATATCAACCACTTGTTCATCAATACAAATGAAGTGAAGCTCAACATCCTTTTTGAGGACATGATCTCTCACAAAATTATGTTTAATGTCAATATGCTTGGTTCTAGAATGTTGTACTGGATTCTTTGCAATGTTGATGGCACTTGTGTTGTCACATAAAATAGGAGTGCATTTATGGATGATTCCATAATCTTTCAATTATTGCTTCATCCACAATACTTGTGCACAACATTGTCCAGCGGCTATGTATTTAGATTCGGCAGTGGATATTGACACACTAGCTTGTTTCTTGCATTGCCAGCTTACCAAGGAATTTCCCAGAAACTGACATCTGCCACTTGTTCTCTTTTGGTCAACCAAGCATCCAACATGATCCAAATCAGTATAAGTCACCAAGTCGAAGTAATTATTTTTTGGATACCATAAGCCAGTATTTTCAGTTTCAGCCAGGTATCTAATGATCCACTTGACAGCTTGCAAGTGAGTTTCTTTAGGCTTAACCTGAAACCTAGCACAACAACATACGCTATATAATATGTCAGGTTTACTTGCTATAAGATAAAGTAATGACCCAATTATGCCTCTATACAGCTTTTGATCAATGCCTTTTGCTGCATCTTCTGACATAAGCTTGGTTGTTGTTGCCATTGGTGTTGGCATCTCTTTTGCTTTCTCCATCCCATACTTCTTTATAAGTTCTTTGGTGTACTTGGATTGATGAATGAATATGCCATTTGGAAGTTGCTTGATTTGAAGCCCAAGGAAGAATGTTAATTCTCCCATCATGCTCATTTCAAACTACTTTTCATTAGCATTTCAAAGTCCTTGCATAAAAGCTCATTAGTAGCACCAAAAATAATATCATCCACATAAATTTGCACCACTAAAATATCATCATTGAAATATTTAGTGAAAAGAGTGGTGTCAACTTTCCCTTTTGAAAAGTCATTTTTCAAGAGAAATGTGCTTAGCCTATCATACCAAGATCTTGGAGCTTATTTAAGCCCATAAAGTGCTTTTGACAATTTGTAAACAAGGTTTGGATACTTCTCATTTTCAAAGCCCGGAGGTTGTCTAACTTAGACTTCCTCATTTATAAAACCATTTAAGAAGGCACTTTTCACATCCATTTGAAAAACTTTGAAGTTTTTGTAACAAGCAAAAGCAAGCATAATACGAATAGCTTCAAGTCTAGCTACTAGAGCAAAGGTTTCATCAAAATCAATACCTTCTTGCTGACAATACCCTTGAGCTACTAGCCTTGCTTTCTTTCTTACCACTTTCCCTTGCTCATCAAGCTTATTTTGAAATATCCATTTAGTTCCAATAACGTCTTGATGTTTGGGAGGTAAGACAAGCTTCCAAACTTCATTTCTTTCGAATTGGTTGAGCTCTTCTTGCATAGCCATAATCCATGATTCATCTTCAAGAGCGTCTTCAACCTTCTTGGGTCCAGCCAGAGAGATGAAGCATAAGTCATTTACTTGATCTCTGATTGAAGCTCTAGTTTTCATCCCTTCATTTACATCTCCAATCACATCATCAAGTCTGTGGTCACATTGTACTTAGTGCTTATATGGCATATTGTCTCTGTTTGAGGGTTCTTCAGGTGGCACAGAGACTTGATCAGCTTCAGTGTTTTGATGTGAATCAAGCATATCATTAAAACTTGGTCTTGACTAGGTTTATTAGCTGAAGCTTGATTTTTACCTGCAAAGCTTGGTTCCTGCAAAACTTGATTTTCCTCAAAAGCAATCTTGCTTAAGGGAGCACGATTAGATTCATCAAATACATGCATGCTTTCCTCTATTGACTAAGTTTGCTTATTATATACTCTATAAGTTTTACTAGTCAAAGAGTAGCCTAAAAATATACCTTCATCGGATTTTGCATCAAACTTACCCAAGGCATTTTTTCCATTGTTATGAATGAAGCATATACATCCAAAGGCACAAAAATAGCTTACATTAGGCTTTCTTCCCTTCCAAAAGTCATATGGAGTTTTCTTCAAAATAGGCCGAATCAAGCATTTGTTTAAAATATAACAAGCTGTATTCACAGCTTCAGCCCAAAAATGTTTAGCAACGTTGGTTTCACAAAGCATGGTCCTTGCCATTTCAACCAATGTTCTATTTTTCCTTTCAACAATCCCATTTTGTGGTGAATTCCTTGGTTTTCACAGAAATCTTTAAAAGCTTGATTTTCAAATTCTCCACCATGATCACTCCTAATAGAATAGATTTTCAAATGTGTTTCATTTTCAACTCTTTTTTAAAACCTTTTGAAAATCTCAAAAGTTTCTTCCTTATGAGCCATGAAGAATACCCAAGTAAATCTAGAGAAATCATCAATGATAACAAAACCATATCTTTTTCCCTTTAAGCTCAAAGTTAACATAGGTCCAAACAAGTCCATATGAAGGAGTTCAAGATTTCTTTTTGAAAAAAGCTCCTTCTGATTTTTAAAAGAGGACTTTGTCTGTTTTCCTAATTGGCATGCAGCACAAACATTATCCTTTTCGAAATGCTGCTTAGGCAGACCAAAAACAAGCTTATGTTTTGACAGTTTTGAAATAAGCTGCAAATTTGCATGACCAAGTCGCCTATGCTATAAAGAGACATTTTTAACTTGGGAAACTAGACAAGTTTCATTTTTGAAAGAAAAATCATTGTTGGACACTTTATAAACATTTGAGCTTCTATGTCTTACAAAAAGAGTATCTTTCCCATTAAGATCAAAGATAGAGCATTTAGAGGATTCGAAACATACCTTATATCCAAGGTCACAAAGCTGATTGATGCTCATTAAGTTGTGCTTCAGGCCTTTCACATAGTATACATCATTCACAACAAGATTTGGAGTAAGCTTGATCTTTCCCACACCAAGGATTCGTCTTTTGCTATCATCTCCAAAAGCGTAGACTTCCCATATCTTATTCCTGAAGCTCTATGAACATGTCTTTGTTCCAGGTCATGTGGTGTGAGCATCCACTGTCGAGGTACCAACTCCCTTTTCTCGGCTTATGTTGTTTTTGTCATGTGAGAAATCAAGCTTAGGTACCCATGCTTGCTTGGGTCCTTGGGGGTTAGTGAAAGAGGTATTCTTTGGAACCTAAATTTGTTTGAATCTCTTCACATTCTTCTTGTAGTTACACTGATAGGCATGATGACCAACCCTATTACAATAATTACAAGGATTTTGTGAATGCTTGGTTTTCAAAACTGGATTTTCGAATCCCAAACCATTTTTCCAGATAGTTCTATGTAAGTCATGCTTTTGCATACCTACTAACTTATCAAGATTTTACTTGCCTTTAACAAACCTAGCTAAATCATTTGAAAGCTCAGCAAGCTTATCTTTTAGAGCTTGATTTTCAAAAAGTAAATTTTCAGAGACCTTTTCCTTTTGTTGCAGATTTTCGATAAGTGCTCTATCATTTTCAGAAATGATACAAATTTCATCAAGTTCTTTTTCAAGACTCTTGATTTTTTCTTTTCTAGTAGAAAGTTTGGAAAGAAGCTTTCCAACAGTTTCAGCAAGCTCATCGTAAGAAAAAGGTTGATCATTTACCTCATCTTTGGAGTCACTATCGTCAGACTTAGCTATGAGACAGATTTCTTCAACATCACTTGATGAGGAGTCTTCATCACTCCATGCAGCATGTGCCTTTTTCTTGTATTTGTAAAAGCTCTTATTTTTTTCTCTTTGGACAATCAGGTGCTTTGTGTCCAGGCTTTCCACAAGTATAGCTGGTTATTTCTTCTTTGTCTCCTTCCTTCTTTGGCTTGTGTTTGCTTTCATCTTTATTGTACTTGGTTTTGAAACCAGGCTTATTAGGAAAAGCTTTTTTTTGAAATCTCTTTTTCTGCAGTAGCTTGGCGACTTTTTTGGATAGCAAAGCAACATCACCATCGCTGTCATCTTCTGATGATGAGGACATGGCAGCAAGAGCAACATCTTTTTCCTTTTTTCTTTCTTTCGACGGCTCTTACTTCTTTCTTCTTCACGGTAATTTCTTCAGCTTCTAGTTCTTCTCTAAGTTCATCAACAGTGATATTTGAAGCTTTAGTTGTTTGCTTGAGAATGTATCCTTTCGTTTCACACTTATCCAAGAGACACTTGATAAGTTTCTTCACTTGCTCCTTTTGAGTGAGGTTTCTACCAAGTAGTTTGAGTTGATTTACAATGTGAAGAAATCTTGTAAAATACTTTTCAATAGGCTCTCCATCTTCCATGTGAAACAACTCATATTTATCGGCATAAACATCTATTCTTGATTCTTTAACCACGGATGTTCCCTCATGTATGCTTTGCAATCTATCCCACATCTCTTTGGCTGTATTGCAAGCTGAAACAACTTCATACTCCTTTGAGCAAACTACATTGGAAAGCATATATTTGGCTTTCAAATGTAATGATGCTCTTTTCTTCTCCTCTTCCGTGTAGTCATCAAGCCCCTTTGGAACTATTTCGCCATCTTCTTCTTTGGTTGGTTCTTCATAGCTAATTTTTATGATGCTTAAAAGTTCAAAATGATTTGAACCCATAAACATTTCCATTCAGTTTTTCCAGTGGCTGTAGAATGATCCATTGAAATAGGGAGGCTTGTTGCATGAGTTTCTAACTTGGAAATCTTCCATAGTCTTGCACCACCTAAGATCTCAAACTCAAGGATGTTAGTCCAATAACAAAGCACTAAGCTCTGATACCAAATGAAAGTGCAAGTGTAATGTCCTAGAGGGGGGTGAATAAGACTATTTAAAATTTTCGCAATAAGATATATTTTCATAAACAAGCTTTAAGAGAAAAGCTTGGTTTTACTCAGCAAAAGCTTGGTTTTAGAAAACTTAGAGTTTAAAGCGTAATAGCAGTACAGTGAGCTTGATAATAATGCTAGAAATAAAGAGAATAGAGTAGAGAAAATGTACAGCGATTTATAGTGGTTCAGTCTCAATCTTAGACCTACGTCCACTCCCCTCAAACTCAGTTGAGAGATTTAACTCCACTATGTGAATCTGGTTTACAGGATTCCAGCACTTATTACAGCCTCGTAGAATGTAGCTGAAGACTTAAGCTTGGTTTTACAAGACTACCAAAAACCTCTCACAGCAATGACTATGTCACTCAATGACTATGTCAATCCCTCTCACAGGGTTACAAATCAGAAATAAGGCAATATAGCCTTTTCACAGAATAATAGATGAAGAAGAATTTTGAGTATATAATTTGTTGCTTGACTCAACATATTTTTTAGTTTTCTTTTATGCACTCAAAGATATTCCAAGTGAAGATGAAGTGCACAAGAATGAATTGAGGAAGTTCCAAACGAGAGAGCACTTGAGAGATGAGCAGATGAATATTTTTCTCACTACTTTCTTCTTGTCGAATATGAGGCTCTCCTTCCTCTTTTATGGAGACTTCAAAAAATCTAACTATTGGAGCTTGTTTGAATAAGCTTGAAGTTACTTTGACCAAGAAGCTCCTTGAACCAAGAGAAAGCCTTAAGACCAGGAACCAGTGCAGGTTACTGTTATGATCCACATAGAACTCTTCCTCAATAGTTCAGCTATACTCCATAGCAGACTGCAACACTGAAGTTTGCAGAATACAGCTCAACAGATAAGCTTGGTTTGTAGGTTACTGTTGTTGCATAGATATGGAAACTTTGTGCTGGTGCAGCAAAAAGGAACAAAAAGAACTTTCCATTCCCTTGTATACGTAAGGCCCAAGATGGCAGTGTGAGACCAGCATGCCTTGTTGACAAAATGTAAAGCCCAAGGCAAAAGTTTACTTCACAAGAAGACATCCACTTAAGGACAAAACTCACTTTTCCTTTTGCCCACTCTTACACGATTGACCTGCACAATATCAGAATACCAAACACCCAAAAGGTATGGACCCACGGCAAGGAGAAAACATCCTTTTAAATTGTTGCATGAAAAAGGAAATATGTCCAGATTTTTCAAATGGTAATTTCGGACAAAAGGCATAGAGCCATGCAAACCCAGACGTTTCTAGAGGCAAAGAGAACGGACACTTATTTTTATAAACTAAATGAATTTTTTTGGGTAATTAAAATAGATGAGCATCTTAATAAAATCATTAGGATAATCAAAATAATTTTTAACATCAAAACCAACAAATTAGCCCTTGAGCTAACACCATTTGTCTTCTAGTGTTTCTGACTGTATTCATATTCCAATTTGTATTGAATTTTGTCCAGTTACTACCAGTCTACAAAGTGGAGATTTAGATTTGAAAAGGTGTGGTTCAATCATGAGGAATATGGTAGATTGGTGAGATCTTGCTGGAGGAAGGAAACAGATACTAATGTGGTTGCAAATATTCAACACAAATTGAAAAATACTGAAACAAGTTTTACTGCATGGAACAAATACACTTTTGGCCATCTGGGCAATAATCTTTCCCGGCTTCATAAGCAGCTCCAAGCTGCCCAAAGCCAAAGACCAAATGAAGCAAACTTGCGCTTAAAACAGCTCCAAGACCAGAAATATGAATTAGTAGAAAGGGAAGAAATTATGTGGAGGCAGAGATCTAGGGTCCAATGGCTCAGGGAAGGGGATATGAATACAAATTATTTTCATAAGAGAGCCTCGAATCAAAAGAAGAAAAACCACATTAAAAAGGTGAAGGACGGATGGGGAATACATACACTATGCCGGAGGAGATCAGTAGCATTGCCATTGGGTATTTTACAGATTTATTTAGTTCCCCTAATCCTCATGATTTTTCATCGGTTATTGATGTAGTGGATACTAAAGTTACAAATGAAATGAACAGATCCTTATTAGCCACTTTTTCCTGTAGAGTTCCAAATGGGTGCTAGAAAAGCCCTTGGACCAGATAGCTTTCGAACTCTTTTTTATGAGAAGTTCTGGAGTATTGTGGTAGCAAATGTGGCTGAGATGGTGCTCAATTTTTTAAATAATAATACAACACCTGATGAGATAAACAATATACATATTGCTTTGATTCCCAAGTGGGGAACTTGAAGGACATGACCCAATTCAGACCAATTTTTCTATGCGATGTCACTTACAAGATCATGGTAAAGTATTTGCTAATAGGCTTAAGGTAATTCTTCTTTCAATCATATCCTTGAACGAGAGTGCTCTTGTGCCAAATTGCCAAATAACTAATAACGTATTGTTAACATAAGAGTTGCTACTTTAAGGACCAGGAACTCTGGAAAAGAAGGATACCTGACCCTAAAACTAGATATGGGTAAGTCATAGTAAGCCATATGATAGAGTGGAGTGGAGATTCCTTCAGGCCACCACGATGATTACGTTGGGTTTTGATGACAGGTGGATTAATCAAATTATGTCTTCCATCTCATCTGTTTCCTATTCCATTCTCATTAATGGGAATCCGCAAGGATCTATCTCTCTAGACAGTACCAAAAAAAAAAAGAAAAAGGAGTTGTCTGCAGTTACATAGGAGCGGTTTATAATAATTGCAGTTTAAATGACATTTGACTGCCGTTGACAGTAACCGCATCCAAATATTTAAATTTACCTGCGTTGATCCTTCCAACCGCATTTATATACACGTTTATAATATGAACCACCTACAAATTTGTATTATAACTGCCGAGAATAATCCATAGCAAGATATGAGCCGGGTAACCACCTTGTTTGGCAAAGCTTAGGTAAAGAAAGACATGATTTTAATCAAGGGAACATTGGCAAGAAAGAGACTTATATAGCACTTGGAAGGCCAAAATAAGTTGTTGCCGGTCCAAGAAAATAAAGTCTAAGTAGGAGATGCAAGAAGGGCTGAAGTGCTACTCATTTAAGCCCAAAGGATTCAAGGTCCAACAATGAATGCAAGAAAATAATTCAAGCTGAAGATATTTTTTAATTGTTGAAAAATTTTCGTGCATATTTTTCAGGTATTTTGGAGATGATGGCTATTGGAGATTTCCAAGACAGATTTATGTCTCTTAGTATTCCAAAGCCATTATAATTATTGTGGCATTTTTCCTAAGTCTTTTTAATTGTTTTCTAGACAGTAAATGTAACATGCAACTTCCAACACCTTAGAATTGTATGATAGTTAAAGCTTTCTATTTTCTAGTTTAGCATTTACAATCTTTGTCATTTACTAGGAGACATCTTAGGGTTTTAAGGAGTCATAGATTAGTATAAATCGGAGAGCTACGTAACTCATAAAGCACAAGTTGAGTTTATGAATATATTTAAAACCATGAATTTAATCTCCATTGTGTGATATCAATATACCTTCTTTTGTTTTTATGAAACCTTGTCTTGTCAATCCTTTTTATGAAATTGGTTATTCAGATTCACAAAGCCCCAATTTGAGCCTCATCCCGAATGCGATGTTGTGTGGATTGGTTCACTTGTGTTCATGGTTGGGTAAGTAGTCTAAGTAGTAGGTCGCACCTCTATAGTGTTGGTTGGCTATTTGCACTTGTTAGGTCATAGAACCACCCAAACTTAGAGCTTATCACTCCCAATTTTCCTTCCCCAAATCTAAAGTATGGCGCTCATATCATTATTTTTCATTTGTTATGTGTTCTAAGATAACTTACGCCATGAAGATCGAGACACCCAGTGAGAATTCACATCATTTGGTATCAAAGCTGTGGTTGACACGATAGGTTTTCTTTCTATCCTTTTCATTTCTACAATTATAAAAAATACAAAAATACAAAAATCACCACCTTTTACTCTATCATCACTTAGAAGAATTTGGTGGATGCTTTCTTGAAGACATACAGTTACAATAATAACATAGCTCTAACAAGGACCAAGCTAGTAGCCATGAGTAAGGGTGAGAATGAAAGCTTCAAGGAATACACTCAGAAGTGAAGGCATTTGGCTACTCAAGTGCAATTTAGAATACCACTGACTATTGCGTCAATCATTTATCTAGTGGTAGGATTCAAGCCATTGTAAAAAGTTTGGACTTGAAGCCATTCAAGTAGTCCATGATGCGGGCACTTCCTCAAAAGCTCTTTAAATCTCTCCCATGTGTCAAACAGTGTCTCTATCTTAGTCTAAGTGAAGGAAGAGATGCCAATAATCGAATTTGTAATCTTAGTTGGGGAAAAATACTTAGCTAGGAATTTATCCACCATTTGGTCCCAAGACTTGATAAAACCCCTTAGTAGAGAGTTAAACCACTACTTTGCTCATCCTCTAAGAGAAAATGGAATCAGTTTTAGTCTAATGACATAATCCTTCACCTCATTAATCTTGAAGGCATCACAAATCTCCAAGAAGTTGGCTATTTGAGCATTCAGATCTTCATCTTGGAGCCCATCAAACTGAACTAACTGTTAAACCATTTGGATGACATTCGACTTGATTTCAAAGTTCCTTTGTACATTAGTATGAACTATACTAGATTGTGCACCAATTATTGTTGGGCAAGCATAGTCAGACGTAGTCCTATTAGCCCCTTGCTCATCCATGATGTCTTGTTCACTTTTCTCTTGGTCTTGCAACTGAGCACGTCTTTCTCTTCTAATTCTTGTCAAAACCCTCTCCATTTTAAGTTGTCCTTCAACTAGAGTAGATGGATTGCCTCTTGTCATGCACCTATATCATGTAGTGCAAAACACAAGAAGAAAAAGTAAAGTAAAAAGAATAAAATGCAAAACAAGATAAATAAACTAAAAATAAGCTATGAATAGCAGAAACTACACTAAACTAAATAACTCAAAGATGGCTAAACTAACTACTACACTAATGGTGCATTTGATACACAGTACAGAACAGTACAAGCAAAACAGCACAACACAAGTAGCTAAGTTATGGGACAACTTCTAGTCATGTTCACTGTTTGTTAGTTAATGCACAAGACAAAAGAATTTACACTATTTACTGTTTGATCAACATAAGTACTGAACAAAATAATGTAAAATTTATTGTAATACCCTCTGTTTTGTACAATGTTTGTTATTTAAGAAAAAAGGTATCGGACAAGATTTTGACATATAAAAAATATAATAATTATAATAAAAGCATATAAATAAAATATTATGAAAAGACTAAAATATTATTTTAATCCCTCTTAACTTGATGTCATGATAAATTAGTTTCTCTTAAATTGTTGGTCACAAAGTTATTCTTCTTATATTTAAAAAAGTCATAAAATAGTCCTTACGTTATAACACTTTTAATTTATCGCTGACATGGCAATTATATTTTTGGTTTGCTATCTTCTTTCACATGTCACACTTTTTATTAATCAATCATTGGAAAATATATTATAAAAAATATGAAAATTAAATTAAAAGTACACAAATAAAATATTATAAAAAATATATTAATTTCTACAATGTGCTTTGCGCCTAAGTTCATAGCACAAAACCAAAACAAAATATCTAATAAACAAGATTAAAAATCCATCAAATAACATAAAAACTCAACTTTGACCATCTTTCACCTATTTCTCAAGAAACATCATGTTTTCACAATCTATTAAATCATCTTTATTATCACATTCTCATAATCTTTCTCACAAACGACATTCTTTGGCTACCTTGAAACTCCTCAAAAAAACTTTTCATATTGATGATTTTGTGAGAATTTAATGACCAAGTCAATCTCTTCTTCCTCTGTTAATCATAATTTTTTAACCTCTTCAACCAAGCCACCTTTTGGAGGATCTGACATTTTGCTAATGACCTTTGCAAAATTAGATGTTACCATGTCCATTTTTGTCTCAAAACTTTCAAGAAATTTGGAAGCAACATGAGATAAGCGTTGACGCTTAGGAAGTGGTGCACCACTAGCAGATTCATATCCAATCGAAGTACTTGGAGCAGAAGTTGGTGAATTATTATGTTGCAGCCAATATTCCTCATCATTATTTTCAGTCTCAACATTATCCCTTTCTATTGCATCTACTGTAGACTAAACTCCAAGACCATTTGCTCGATCCTTTCCCAAAATTCCTTGCAACCTTTTAAACTCTTTATTAACATGGTTGCCAACTTTAGGATGTTTCTACAAGTAAAAAAAACATATATATTTAAAAATAGATTATTAAATAAGAAAATATACTTTTAAACTAATATATTAAATACCTCTAAATACTCCAATAAGACTTGATTGCTATCAACCATGACACATTTTCTTGTGTCATCCCATCCAAATCCACTAGTATTCATCATGTCAACAACTTCATTTAACTTTGAAGACCACCTTTCATCTTGTTAACAATTTGCTTAACATTCAAAGTAATTCCCAAGAAAAAAAATTTTCATCCTCTTCAAAGCTTCTTCATGAGTCCCACTCTTAAAAGTTCCATTTTCTCTTTTATGGCCAGCCACCACTAACTCCTCTAATATTGTAAGTAAAGTTTCTTCCTCAAGTTCTCTTCAATTATGTCTAAATTTGCACAATTGAACCTCACATAATGGTGAACCAAACATAGATTGATGTGGTAACAACTACAAATATCTATCAATATGTTCATCCCATCTAGGTACTAGTGATTTAGTGTGAATACATCAAAACAAAAGTGGGAAAATAAAAGAAAAAAGAGGAAACCAAGCAAAGCATGATGAATCTTTCAAGAATCTGTTAGCAATCCCTCAAACTTGGATGAAACTCATGTGAAATGGATAGATGAAGTTAGGTTTGCTCCAAAACTGTCTTTTTTGGTCTCTAGCCACGTCTTTGAGGTTTGGGACAAGTGTTAGGTTATAAATGCAGCTAAATGCTATTTATACTTTTAAAAAATGCATCAGGGGCAAAGTACATAGCTCGTGTACATAGGGCATGCCCCTTCAATTAGGCCTTCAAGTCTTCTCTCTTCTCTAAAGTTGGAAAGTACATAGGTCACAGGGCAAAGTACAGGGGTCATCCCATTTTATCTCATCTTTGCACTTAGGTTATGTAGCTACCAAACACAATAATGCTAATAAAGAATTTAGAGAAAAAGTCCTTTTTGCCCCCTCTCACTATCACCAATTCTAAAAGGGACCCTACCATTTTAAACTAGACAAAATAAACCCTCATATTTCAAGCCAAGAACAAAAATAGACTATATTGAGGTGTTTTTTGTCTATACGAAAAGTTCACTTTTATTCTAGGCTTCAAATTTGAGGGTTCATTTTGTTTAGTTTAAAACGTGAGGGTCCTTTTTGAAATTAGCAATAGTGTGAGGGGACAAAAAGAGAGTTTTCTCAAAAATTTATAATAGGTTCGACAGAAGAGAGCACACATTGAAGTTCAATTCATAATTACCCTTTCATATGCTTTATTGTATGTTTTGTGTGCCACCTTCTATTGAAAAAGTGAACAAATGGGGCCATGGAAAAAAAAGAAGAAGAAGAAGAAGAAAGATGCTTTCCTTTCATTTGATACTAGCCAGATTCACATTTAACCACATGATGCATGTATTATTAATATTGGAGGAAATCTTAATATACAAATTTTGCCTTTGGTAGAGATGATACTTTCAAAGTATTGCTTATTTAGGATATATAGACAATCTTTATCTAATAGCAAGATTATACTACCACAAAAACTTTAATCTCTCTTAAAGATAGCACAGCTAAAGTCATGGTAAAAAACATGAACTTAAAGCTTTACTTTTTATTCTCCTCATAAGCATGGTGGTAGTTTCATAAATGAAAGAAGAGAAAGATCCTTGCATCTCACTGTATAGCATATTAAGGACTCATTAGAGCACACAAAAAATCCCCTCAATACAAGCACAACCCAGGCATAAACACAAGCATGAACGCATCAATATGAAAATCAGAGAAAGATTATTGGAAATATGATGGAAAAATAACTCAAAAAAAAAAAAAAAAGAAGACCAAAAGCCACAATAACTATGCAATAATTTTTCTTTCTTCTGTCTTCCCCTCTTTCACAGGTTCAATGTCAAAGCAAAAGAACAACTTTAGCCCTATTTTCCAGCCTAGATTGGAGAGGATCCACCTCCACTTAAAATTTACTACAGCTTCACTAGATTGCTCTTCTTTTTATTTTTTTGAAAATTAGATTGCTCTTGTTTGAAGAGAGAGGAGAAAGAGGATTACTTGTGATAGAGAAAGATATTTGGTTAAAAGAAGTGGTGGCTAGTATTAGAAGCAATTACAGTTGGTTGAGAAAACTTTTGAAATTATCTATACACTTATTAAATGAACTATAAGAGGAATATATAAATTGACAAAGCTTTAAAATTTTATAATATTTTAAAATAAAACAAAAACTCTAAAACAACACATTATAAAATGAAGAGAGTATATCTCATTAAGCTATTTATTGTCTTCCTTAATCTTTGTGGGCAAACCTTAAATTACAACCAAATTGGGACAAATGGAGTTAAGTTTATAAACAGACAAAACTATGCTTAGGATGAAATATTATGAAGTCCAATTTATTAGATTTTATTTTATATGAGAATAGAATTTTCTGTCTCTAATATTGTCTCAAATTCTATCCCATGACACAATAATTGATCAACATATAATAAAATAATACAATTTAACTAATCATTATCTTATGAAAGAGAACTTAAAATTAATGTACACTAAGAACAAAAGATTTTATTTCTTTTATATTTTGGGCCCAAAGTTCAAAGTTAGTTTTTCAGTAATAGGTCACACTATTACTTGTCGATTTTTAGGGCCTAACATTTTTTATGTATTTTGTTTTGGGGTCAATTTTTTTTTTCATACCATCAATTTCTCTATTTTTACCCACTATTAAATTAAACTAAAAAAAATATCATTTTTAAACAAAATCTGCAACTGAACCCCACCCCTATGACCAACAATAGCCAGCAAAATATACTTTTGTTATCTGCATGAGATTTTTGTCATCTTCGTCTATGTCTTCCATCATGCCCAGCATTTTTGCAGCTATTAAGAGGGCCTACAATGTTAGTCGGTGTTATCTAGATGTGACAACTGTAGTAAAAATTAGCTATTACAGCAAAGGTTTCAGCATTTATGTTTGACAAGGTAGACAGAGTGAAGTCGGAGACTAATGCAAATAATCAAAGGAGTGTGTCCCTATCTGTTGGAGTTTAAAGGCAAATAGTGGAAACTATTATGTTCTAAAAAGCATGTTAAGACTTGAATTTTGTTTCTCGAGGAATAAGAAAAACCTCTGAAAATCAAATATCAAATAATAAAACATCAATAGCATCCACTAATTATTTACTTTACTATCAAATTTGGCTACTAAAATTGCTGCATAACAATTGACTTACACCTAACACTCCATTATGTGGAGTAGCAGGGTCTACACTTGAAACTCGATTCTTTGGTGGCAGTAGAGGAGCAAGGGGGGTAAAGTAGTACGAGCTTGAGTTTGGGTAGGATTCAGTTGTATGTTTTTACATCAAAAGGATAATTTAGTAAATTTGATAAAAAGAAAAAAAAAAAAAAAGCAATCATGGGTAACAACAGAATATTCTATGGTTTTAAAAAAAAAAAAAAGCCCTTGCTTTGGAGCACAAGATAAGTAAAATTACAAATAGTATAAATGTAAAATGAAGATATATTTGAAAGTCAAAATTAACCCTTCTTAAAGAAATAAAATCAAAACTACACCTAGAATGTCTAAAATCCCTAATGTTTGGAATGTAACAAGTTTTTTTATCACAACACAATCGCATAGTGCCTAGCAAAAATCTAACTTTTTTACACACATATATTACATCTAAAAAATTATTACTAATAGATATCACTTTTATAAATATTTACCAATATATATCACATAATTAAATAATACAATATGATAATGCAACATTTGAATAATATCACATCACCTAGTTACATTTTTTGACGAAAAAGCTGTCAGCTCACACATATTTTGGTATGGTAATGCAATATTTTTTCTACACACATATACCACATCCCAAAAATTATTAAATATATATCGCTTTTTATAAATATTTACCAATATATATTGCATAACAAAATATTGCAGTATGGTAATGTAACATATGAATAATATCTCATCATTTTGTTACATTTTCTGACCAAATTGTTGTCAACTCATGGATATTCTCGTACGGTAATGCGAGATTCACAAATATTGTAATACCGTAATGCGATATCACTTATGCTATGTTCTATGCAAATTTTCGTGGAGAGGAAAGAGTGAAATGCTCACCACACCCTTTTCAGATTTTTTTTTGTAAATAAAAATAAAATAAAACATAAAAATACTAATTTTCATGAAGATGGTAAAGTGAGATGTCACCTTATCTTACAAGGCCACACTTTGCAAATTTTTGTTTTTTTGTTTTTTGCAAATAAAACATAAATAAGAATTTATGTAAAGGTTTTTTATACATATATACCACATCCCAAAAATTATTACCAATATATACCACTTTTATAAATACTTATCAATATATACTACTTTTAATAAAATTGCATCACCATTTTACAATTTTACTTTGTTTAGTTTAAATTTTTTACACATTATTAAATTCATTATACCTTTTAATTTAATTAAATAAGTAATTAATTAAAATAAAATATATAATTAAATAATAATGATTTTATCAGTAAATAAATTATTGAAAATAAAAAATAAAAATAATTATCTAATTTTCTTTTCTTTTTTATCCCTTTCTTCACTTTCCTCCAATGTTATTATTTTTTGTTGTTTATTAAATTTGTTACACATTTATTTTATTTAATTACATGTTTTAATTTTTTAATAAATTAAATTATTAAAAACAAATTAAATAAGTAATTAATTAAAATAAAATTAAAATTAAAATACATAATTAAATAATATAATTTAATTACATTAATAAATAAAGCATTGAAAATAAAAAATAAAAAATAAATGATTAAATTTTATTTTTAGTTCTTTTTGTTTCTTCTCCATGTATGAACTTTATGTCTACTTGTACCTTAATGAGACTCTTTAATAGTGTAGCACAACCCAATTAACCTCCCAATTGCACCCGTCAGTCCTCTCTTTCGACGATAGCCTTCTGGTGGTTCAGATGATTGTTCAAGTTGTTGCATTGGTGAAGGAGGTTGTGCATCATCTTCTTCTTCATTTTCCTCCACATCCTAATCCTGCAAACTTTGTTATTCACTAATGCAAAACTCTATCTCTACGGGATCTCTAAACTCACATTGAGCTAAGATTGGAGTCTCAATGGTCGCAACAAACTCAAAAAATGGCGGCGTGTCATGTTGCTGCAATAATGAGGATAAATGAGGATTAATCCATTCGCTTGAATAGTAAATGGTCTAGAATGAGTCTCATGTGAATAATTTTGTCAAAATGAAGGTACTTGTTGAATTGGTGATGAACCATATGTCCTAAATAATGTAAAGTCAATTGAGCTGAAACTAGACCAACATGGATCTTGTGTAGTCCCACTAGGCCCTGCTTTGTATAGATCAGAAACACATTGCATTGGATAGTAAACATTCTCATAAAAACTAGGCGTTGACTCGCACTTGGACTGTTGAGGTGTGACATACTGTGGTTGCTGAGGTTCATCATCCTCTGACTATTGTTGGGCCCTTCTAAAATAAGGTCATTGTATATGGCGTTGGATGCAAGCAATTCGTCGAGCAACATTGTGAGGAATATTCTCATAATATGTCCATTATAGTTGGATATAGTGGACACCTGGAGGTGGATCTTGTTATGGAAGGTCCATTGATAGCCTACCTAGCTCATCCATATACATAATGGTTGCAACTATATCATGACGATTTTGTGGCATATTTTTTGCATAATAAGTCCATTATGCATGTTTAGCCTATAAAAAATGAAATCTAATTTTATTAAAATGCAAATAAAATACACAGATTATGAAGTGTATTGCACATGTATATGTAATAGTGTAATTACCGTTAGGGTCCTAAAGGCATTGGATGAATTAGTCCATCAACGAGTGACAATAAGATACCATGTCATATAAACTGATCGATGATGCAAAGAGCAAGATGATGAAGTATTGACACCAACTAAACTGTTAGACCTCCTATTCCAAGCTAAATCCACTCAGCATCAATGGTAGTCCAATCCTCAACAAAATGCCCTTGCATAGTTTGTGAGTGTTGTAAGTCCAAATCCCAAGGCTCATTTGGAATATCTTGATCTAAACCAAATTAGTGCATCACTCTATCAACTTGTTGTACCTCAACAATGTGAAAATGTAACCATGGTACAATTGCTCAAAATATCTATTATTCATTTAAAAAGTAAGAAAGTGCATCCATGTTAATATAGGTGTCCAAATAACTATAAATAATAACATGTTAGTTCACGGTTAAAAGAAATGACAAATATAAGATATGCAAAATCAAGTAACATAACATTAATTTGCTCTTCTCTACATGTGTCAAAACAAAGATTATACACGTAATATCTTTTGTTGTCTGTATTGAGTAGGTATTGTCTGGTCAAACCACTTGTTTAAAAGTAAAACATTGTATAATAATAAGAATTTTATTTTGTTCAATTAATAATAAATACTTACCAATTTTATTATGTTAAAAAATTAATATAACGTATTAGCGTCCAAAGGGAGCTAAATTTGGATATGTATGTGCCTACTCCATACCTCAATTAGCTAGGAGGCTAGTTAGTTGTGGAGAAATGCTAGGAAATCTATCCTAAGCCCATATAGATACCAATGTGTGACATCCTGCAAAATCAACGATGCTTGACTTTAAAACCCTACAAAGGGCACGATATAAATGTGTGAGGACCGTTAAACCCTAACTATATCTATTGGTTACTTGAAAATCAACCAAGAACGGTAGGTACATGGTGAACACCCATATGGATGATGCATCCTCCACTAGCCATCCTCCCAACATGCGTAAGATGTATGCACGAGCATGCAGTTGAATCGTATTATCATGTGCATGCTCAGGTAGTGATCTAAATCTACTAACATGCTATCTCATTGGAATCTTTTGCCCACTCCACTCATCAGGTACATCTCCAAGAAGCCTAATTATTTCATCTCGTAGCTAGTTCATTGAGAATTGACGTACAATTAGGTCACCATTAATAGAGAGGCCTAAAAGCATTGTCACATCTTATAGAATGATTGTACACTCCCCAAATGCAAGTGAAATATATGTATTTCAGGCGTCCATCTCTCTACTAGTGTAGATACAAGAGGTATACACGACTCTACTTTGCCAATACAAGATGCCCAATAGAATCCTGCATGAAGGAGGTATAGAACAATCTGAATATTTGGGGTATTATTTAATACATTTGCTATGCATCTTGAACAAAGTACTCGATTAGTTTGCAATTATAAAGACAAGTGAATTAATGCTCTTAAAAAAATATTGAAACTTCAACTAGCAATATTAACACAACTCACATTGCTCCCATTTGCAACAAATTGGAAAATGTGCTTCTCTTGCAACTTGAGTAATCACTAGTGAGACTATCTAAGATCCATACTAAAATTAAAGTAAATAAATTAATATTAATAAATCAAAATCAAAATCAAAATAATTAAATATTTATGAATACCACTATAAGAAATCATGTAATAGAAATTATTGCACACATTCATATTACAAAATAAAAATTACATCACATATGTTCAAGTTATATCTAGGTTTATATAATAAATATTAGGAAATGACATAGATATTCTTCAATCATCATAACTATAGTCATGTCCTCCCTGAGGATGGCACTTGGTTTGGACATTGAAATTGCTTATGTCCTTGGACTTACATAGTGAACATCTCAAGCTCTCATTTGGCTCCCTCTAATCCATCTCATTTTGGAATCTTGTTGATTTTGGATGAATATTGTCTAGTTGGCGTGTGTCTGGATTTGAGAGTAACATTGGACTTGTAATAGACGGCCAAAATTCCTTGCTAGCAATAAGTTTTCTATACAAATTGATCATGTGATCCAATGTGTATACAGGGCCTAAAAATGAGGTGTAATCAATCAAAATGAATGCACAAGCAGCTAACACATGAGAGCAAGGGCAATGCAAAGCTTGAAACTCCCCACATATACAAGTCCTTCTAACAAGATCAACCACATATGTGCTAGAAATTCTGTACTTAGGATCACCTCTAATGTCTACCACTTGAAATGTACTGTGTTTTCCCTATTAAAGGACTGCACACTATGTGTGGTTCAAACATGGACATTATTTTCTTAATTGTTTCTCGATCCACTCACTGAACATGAAACTAGCTAACTTTTGGGCTATGTACTAGTTACTATACTTAGTGAAGTAGGTTGCAAGATTCCCTAATTTCGCCTCAGCAATGGCAGTAAGTGGGAGACGTCTAATACTTTCAAGGTGGCATCCATTAATTCAGCAAGATGTGTGGTCATATGACCATAACGTCTCCTACTATCATATTCTCTTCTCCATTACCTTGGGTCTAATTTATTAATTCATTCACAAACTTTCTCATTGGAAGCACACAACTGATTTACTTTTTGTTGAAATATGTGTGGCATGTATTGATATCTTATTAATATATAAAAAAATTTAAACATAAATTGATCCAAATATTAGTAATATAAATAGAATTTTAAATTTATAAATAAAAATTACTTGGATTTATTAACAACTCCTTCAATTTCTTATTTTTGATAGTTGAGTTTAGGTTGGAGGCAAGATGTTGAATGCAAAATACATGGTATTCCCATGGTTTGTTCCACTACAATCTCTTATCATGCACGACTTTCAATATGCCTTGGTGACGATTTGATATAAGGCAAATACCTTGCCCATCCTTTGCCACATGTTGACATACTAACTTTAAGAACCATGACCAAGAGTTGGTGTTTTTCACTTTCTACAATTGCAAAAGCAAATGGGATTATTTTTTTGTTACCATCTTGGCTACATACCATCAATAACATCCCATGATATTTCCCACAAAGGTGGATTCCATCAATCTGTATTGACAGCTTTAAATGCATAATGCATCAATGCATGGCTTCAATGCCCAAAACACACAAAAGAATAGTGCTTTTTTAAGAGCTTGTCCCTCTAGACATTGCTTTGGCCTTGTCATGAACTCAGCAACACTACTTAGCATGTAGTGCTTAACAGTGTATAGGAACCTTGGCAACAAATTGTGTGAATCGGCCTAGTCACCATACACCTTTTGAAGGGCTTATGTTTGGCAATATATGCCTTCCGATGCGAGATGGTATAATTATGCATGTTATTAATTTGTTCAATAATATCGGAGGGCTTCAAGTCTAGGTTTACCCTCACAAGTCCAACAATTTCATCACAAATTAAATTAGAGTTCAGGTGGTAATGGTCTTGATTAAGCATGACTGACATGCAAGTGTGAGGTGCCATATATTTTGTAATCATCTGACCATCACACTTTTTCAATTTCCCTGCCCTTAGCCTCCATGGACATCCAACATCAGATTGTTTACAACATATACTGTATCATACCTCATACGTTTTTTTAACTTTGAATTTAATGTTATGCTTGACACTATACAATTTAATGGCATTGCCAACATCCTCCACAATGGGCCACTGTAACCCTATATTAAGCTCATCTTGGGGTTCCAATAAGGAGGCAATATCTGTTCTAACTCATCTACCAGCATATTGTTCACAACTTCCCAATCAATTTTCCTCAAAAACAGACTTGACGGCTCATAAAAGCTTGAAATTGGGTTAGGAAACACAAAATCTTCATTCTCAAGATGATAAGGGTTATCTTCAAATTTATATTTTGAGTCAGCATGCTCATTGTTAGTACAATCTAACACATTAGCATCTATTGGTACATCTTCATTTGGTAGAACGTCATGATGTGGTTTACTTTCATCATATGGTTCATTAAGATTAAACTGAGCAAACCAAAGATGATGCACCACACATATTTTGTTCTCTGAGTTAAATTGACTGAAATACATCAGCCATGTTGTGATCCATTAATGTCATATACAAAAACAAATTTTGTTTCTTCTCTTCACCAAATTCTTCAATATAATAAATGTTGCAGCTTGGCCTTGATACAGTGCAGCTCGGCTCACCAACATCTGCACACTCAACATATAACACAAAACAATTATTGTTGGGATTGTTTTCATGATGATATAATATCACTTACACATTTTGAGACGTATTTATTTCTATAATACTATATCTTGGAAAAGGAAATTGTTCAATTAAAAATTTATACATCACGCTCAACACAATCTGCTCAAATCTTAACCCAAAATAATTGTGACTTTTTATTCAAAGGGATTCCATGGTCACATCACATCTGATCTGAATCATCTTTAGTAATGAACCATCATACATATATCCATATGGGCAATGATAAGCCTTCCCACTATGATATATGAGACAAGATATTTCACTCATGGTTATTGTTAATAATATAAACCTACAATTATTATTATAATTAAAGAAAATTATACAATTATAAGATATTCAAAATAATATTATTAATAATACCTATGATCATATCAAATTTTAAAATAAAAGTAATGTAAATTACAAAATTATATTAATGTTATTATTATTAAATCATAACACTAATATAAATTAGTTAAAATATTTGTTACCTAAATACTAATATTGTTATCCCAATATAACATTCTTAAATTACATTTTTAATTAAATCACATAAATAATTTTAATGTAAATATTCTTAAACATAGAATATTAATTCAATCTAAAATATATTTGATATATACAATTGTATTAATAATAATTATAATGGTACTAGTCATTTATAAAATAATGCTATGAAACAATATTTCTATAAAAATAATACTAATTCTAAATAATTACATAACAATATTAAATATATATCTACCCAATTAATTTAATATAAAATAAAAATAAATTAAAAAATAACATAATACTACTAATTATCTACAAAAATACAATGTTAATATTAATGTAACAATTTACTATTATTAAATTACAACAATTTTAAAATAAAATTTAAAATAAATAAAAATATTTTTATAATAATATAAAATTAAAATGATCATAATTAAAATAATAAAAGTAATATCTTTAATTATAAAAATTATATTGAATAACTTTAATTTTATAAGTAATAAAGTTAATATATATATATATATATATATATATATATATATATATATATATATATTGTAAAACAGTATTTATGTTATTTTTAAATTACAAAAATATTATAAATAGAATAATAAAATAAATAAATAATTTGTTTGAATTAATAATATTATATTAATTAAATAAATTTAAACATTATTATTTTGCACTTTCTTTTGTGGCAATTCAAATCTATCAAAATACAGTGAAAAGTGAGTAGCCATTAAGATAATAATTACTGATTTATGATAGTATTTTTAATTTTAATATTATAAATATAACAAATATCTTATCACTAATATTAATATAGTCTAACTAAAAAAAATCTTATCTTAAACATAAACTACCGGAACAAAAAATATGTACCTAATTGTCTTAATATAAATATAAATGTACTTTACCACCACTGTACATTATATAAAATATTTAATAACAAATACATTAATTAATATTATTATATTAAATACATAATAATAATCAAATATAAATTTATGTTAACATAAACATTATAATCTTAAGCCTACAATATTATATAATTTTTTAGCATAAAAAATAAATAATGATTACAAAAATAGTAATAAAATTTATGATTAATAATAAAAAAAATTACATATAACATACTGTGAAAATATAAACGTACTTATTGAAGACCTAACAACTTAAGGAATGAAAATTGAGAAAATGACACCGTTAAGGAAGAACCAAAAGAAAAAACATATAAGTAAACTAGAAAGGAAGAAAAAGGAGGAAAGAAAGATGTGTAGATAAAAAATAAAAGTATAGTGTTTACTTTTATAGAACTACTATGGCCTCTATTAAACTCTAGAGCGTACCTCATCCAAATAGTGAAAGTCAAGAAAATAATAATATTACTAAAGAGGAACCATGGGAGAAAGCATATGAGCAAACTAGAAAGGACGAAAAATGAGAAAAGGAAGAAGATGTGAAGATGAAAAATGAATAAGGTATATTTGCTTTTATAGATGAAAAATTAATAAGATTCTCAGTTTATCTCTCTCGTCCATCACACATTCAACTTTATGAAGGATTCTTTTTTTTTTTTTTTTCAAAAAATCTCACTTTTTTAAATTTTGATTGGTTGGTCTAAATTTTAATTAAAAATTAAATTTTTTTTTGTAACTGGCATGTAGTCACAACCTTTTTAATGTTTTTTGTTTATTTGCAAAAAAAAAAAAAAAAAAAAACTTATAGTGAGTGATATTTGCATTAACACATAATTTTTTTTTCTTACGTTTTATTAAAATTTAAAAAGTGTGATGTGATAAGCTGAGGTGACATCTCACTCTACTCTCTTTATGTAAAATTGCATCTTTATGTTTTATTTTATTTTTTTATTTACAAAGACAACTAAAATAGTGAATATTAAGATGACACAAAAAACCATTAGTTATGTTTTATTTTATCTTGTACTTGCAAAAAAAAGAAAGCCTAATCAATAGTTGCGTAAGTTTGGATAATGGAATCCAAAGCAACTTAACAAGTCATGCCATCATTATGTTGCAAAGAAAATACAAGTATGAAAAGTGAGTAGTGAGATGACGATTCACTCTTCTCTCTCCATAGAAAGTTATACACCCAAGAGATATCGCATTACGAAACTGTAATATTTGTAAATATCATATTATTATAATGTAATATTTGTAAATATTGTATTACAGTATTGTGATATTTGTAAATATTACATTACAGTATTGTGATATTTATGAATATTATATTATAATATTGTGATATTTATAAATATTACATTATCGTATTATAATATCTATGAGTTGTTAACTTTTTTATTAAAAATATAATTAGGTAATGTAATTTCATTCAAATATTACACTATTGTACTATATGATATCTGGTTATCACATTGCCGCATTACACGATATTTAGTAATTGTATCACCGTATAAATATTTATAAAAAATAATATATATTAATAATAATTTTTGCGATCCCGCATATGTGTCTAAAAAGTCCCAAAATCGTCTCGCCACCTACTTGGCTCGTCAAACGTTTACACCTCCTGTCAGAGGAAGAATTAGGAACAAACAAAACCACTGTAATCCACAGCCCATTTCTTCCTCTTTCGCACGATCCTTGAAGATGAAACTTAACCTCTGTCCGATGATATAAATCAAAGTTGTTTATGCCAGAACCCCGCAAATGTGCATCCCAAACCCATATCAAATCTCGAACTTCCAGCTGAAAAATCTGGGATTTTTTGTTTTTGAAATACCCTTTTGGATCCCAAATCTAATCACCTAGTTTTCTTTTCTACCTCAAAGGAATATATATACATATATGGCCACAGAAGCAACAGCCAAATTCCAAAAGCCTGACTTTCGCCCTGTTCCGCAGCCGCCAGATTTCCATCCAGAAGTGATGGTGTCTGCCCACGACGGCCTCCACTTCTGGCAGTTCATGCTCGCTGGCTCTGTCGCCGGCTGCATTGAACACATGGCCATGTTCCCCGTCGACACCGTGAAGACCCACATGCAAGCTCTCGGGTCGTGCCCGATTAGGTCAGTTAGCGTTCGACTGGCTCTTCAATCAATTATGAAAACTGAGGGTCCTTCTGCTCTCTACCGTGGCATTGGCGCCATGGGTCTGGGTGCTGGACCTGCACACGCAGTGTATTTCTCTGTTTATGAGGTTTGTAAGAAATATTTCTCTCATGGAAATCCTGATAATTCCAAGGCACATGCCATTTCAGGTGTGTGCGCTACTATTGTTAGTGATGCTGTGTTTACCCCTATGGATATGGTTAAGCAAAGGTTGCAATTGGGTGATGGTAGTTATAAGGGTGTTTGGGATTGTGTAAAGAGGGTGCTGAGTGAGGAGGGATTTGGAGCATTCTATGCTTCTTATAGGACTACGGTTTTGATGAATGCACCATTTACGGCAGTGCATTTTTCTACATATGAAGCTGCAAAAAAGGGTCTAGTGGGGATTTCTCCAGAAAGTGCTGATGATGAACGTTTGATTGTTCATGCAACAGCTGGAGCTGCGGCCGGGGCTCTGGCTGCTGCAGTTACAACGCCATTGGATGTGGTTAAAACTCAATTGCAGTGTCAGGTATATGCTTTATGTCCTTGGAGTTTTCTGGTTTTTTCAAATAGACTGTCTTTTGGTCAAGAGACTCTGTGCTGTCATTTGTCAAAAGTTAGTTTAATTAGCTTATAACACCAAATTACTCAATACAAGACTCAGCAATACAAATGAAAAATTGAACATTGTGCTCCTCTGGAAATTTGGGGAGAAGTAGATGACAATTGATTAGGAAGGTCGATAATGAGGTTTTAGTTGTTTTTCATGGTTTATATGATTATGAACTTGAGGATGAACCGCATTTAAGATTTAGGAGAAGATGTAATTATCTTACATTTGCTGATTACTCTATATTTGGCTTTCCTTTGCATAAATTATTATTACTATTCATTGAGGGGGGACATGGGAAGGATGCTTGATATAATAATCATAGTCATAATCTGATGAATTGTTTTATATTTTTGTAGCAAATAGAAACTTTGTTCTGTCTGAAGAAAGATAAAGATTGTTAAGCATTATATTTGATTATCTTTGCCTCCAATTCCAGCTATTCAATTATGGAATATCATTTTTTATAATGTGGTGGATCCATAATAAGTAAGTTCTCTTTGCTGCATTTGCATATCCCCCATGGAGCTATTCTATCACACCTGTAATATGGTGTGCCTTTTCCTTACTTCTGAAAGTGCCAACCTGAATAATAATCTGAACATGACCAAGCCAATGAGCATCCATTACTAATATATTGGTTTTTCTTGTCAAAAAGGCATCACATCACAAGCTGCAAAAAAAATATTTACTTTCAAAATCATAAACTACTAATATATGCATACTGCTTCTGGCTGTTGGTATGTCATTCATTCCCTTTCTTATATTATGACATGCTAACCTTAACCCTCAGTGAGGATGTCATTGCTCATATTTATGGCTGTGAAACTGATGAATTCAAACATGTTGAAACTAAAAGTTTTGTGGATTTTGCTAAGTAAATAAGAATGCTTAAAAAGACTTAACATACAATACGTGGTAATCTTACATGTATAAGAGAATTGTTAGATTGCATATTGAACGGCTGCCATATGAGATGATTGATTTTGGTTTTGGTTTGAAATTAAAGTAAAAGGAAGCAATTTAGAATGTGTTTAGTGTTGCGGTTGGGGAGTACTGTTGCATTCACAAGCCAATTCTGAGAGAAGCAACATATGTTGGTTCTTGGAAAATTACCTTCTAACACATGAACGAACGCCACTCCCTGCTGCAGAACCTGAAGAGGCTTAACCAAGAAAGTAAGAGCAGGATGGAGTGAAAAGGATGTAGAAACTATGATGTAAATTTCATTAATACAGGAAAAACAGATTTGTAAAAAATGGTAATGTGCAAACCAAAATATTAGGTATTATAAAAGAGGAAGACTTTGTCTCACCCTTTTTTGACATTGTTTTGTTTTTATGGTAATATAGCATGATTGAATTTTTATTGACAGGGTGTAAAATTTAAATCATGTTAACTGTACCACTGTAATAGAGCCAAAACTACAAAAGGGGTGAGACAAGACATGTTGCTTGTCTCAATAGTCCCCATTACGTTTATATAAATAGGTGGTACTAAGCTTCACAACCATTTTTACCTACAGTTTTGTTGTGTCACATTGGGACGTTATCAGTAAAAATATAAATTATACTAACTACACCACTGATGGAAGATTGATGTGAAGTATAGCTAAAAAGTCCCCGAGTTTGAATTGTGTTTCAATTTTATCCTATTATTTCCAATTTGCTTGGATGAAGTCCATAGCTAGCTCATAGGATAAAGTTTGGTTACACAGCATTTAACAGCTGACATGGTGAAATCTTTTAGGTTCAGATATGTTCTCTCTTCTCCTTCTCTTTGGGCACCAATCTTGACATTAATAATGATGCAGGGTGTCTGCGGGTGCCATCGATTTAAAAGCGGTTCAATTAGTGATGTGATAAAAACAATAGTGAAGAAGGATGGATACAGAGGGCTCGTTAGGGGATGGATTCCAAGGATGCTTTTCCATGCTCCTGCTGCTGCAATCTGTTGGTCCACATATGAAGCTGGAAAGAGCTTTTTCCAAGAATTAAACGATGGGCAATTCGTTTAACACATTCCAAAATTTCTGAGTACACATCCCAAAATTATATCCCAAAAGTTAAAGTTCCGGAATAGATGGGATGTGGGATTAGAAAAAAGGGTATGTGTAAAAAGAATGAATCGGCCTTAAATGATAACAGGGTGGTTTGACTTTGACCTAAATAAACAGCTGGTAGAATATCCTCTATCCTGCAGTTGCAAGACAGATAACTCTTAACATTGATGGAAGTCCTTCAGAAGATGAGCAAGCAAGTATTTTGCAGTCCTGAAACTAAAGTCTCTGATACACATCAGGCATCATTTTTACTTGCAAAGGGTAGAATCTGCTTGTATTTGTACACAACCAGTTTTGGCAATCATTTTTCTCATTATGTAGTTGTGTGCCTTCCAATCATTAATTGATAAAGGCCGCTCTACACTTCATCGAGTATTTATTCTTTTTACCATAGTTTCATGACAATGTAAGCTTTAACCATGTGACTAGATAGGGCAAAATATTGTTCGTTGGTGATTTTTTTTATTAATCTACTATAAAATTACTATGTTTCATGAATAATACTTGCATGATGCATGATTAAATAAAAAATATGTAGAAACTAAGGATTATCTGATGTATAAGATATGATATAACAATGACACATGACATATAAACACAGAAAATATATGCATAATCTACAAGTAACTTTGACAAATTATATCATACATGAGGTCACATCTTTAGTTAGCATAAACCATGTAGATAGTAAGGAAATTCATATAGATTAAGGGATTTGTTAGATTTAGATTTATAAATTTTATTTTATTTTTAAAAGAATTAAAAGAGCTATAAATGATGGTAACTACCTTTTAAGAGGAAAAATCGGAGGATAAAAAAGGGTAACTGACTTTACTTTTTTTTGGGATAAAATAGATTTGAAGAGAGCAAAGGTCGTTATGTCTTTTTTTTTTTTTCGAAGGAGTAGGCTTTAATTATTATTTTATTAATAAAATAGGAGAAAGCAATTTTACTTGAGGTTTTGGTTTTAAAAAATCTATTTTTTTTAAAAAAAAAAAAGAAAAGAAAAGAGAGTAAGCTTACGTGGATAGACTTTTTATTTAGGAAATCACTCTCATCTACAATTAGCTTTTAACAAATTGTACCATACATGAGGTTACATCTTTAGCTAATAAACTATGTAAATTGGGCGTGCCTATACACACACAAATAAAAAATTAAAAAAAAATTAAGTGTATGCTCTCAAGCTGTTGTAAGATTGTCAGTTCTTCAACATCCTCCGTTTGGTACGCTGGAAAGGAAAGAAAAAAGTATGAAAGAAAATGACTCAAAGGAATGAAAAGGAAAATGATAACCCTTGAATTTGTTTGGCATGTAATGGAAAAGAAAGGATTTTATTTCTTTTGTAATGTTTGGTTTACATAAAAAATTAAAAGGAATAAAATATATAATTTTATGTAAATACAAATTTATCCTTCCCTTAAAACTTATATATATATAAAAAAAATCTCTATTTTTCAATTTAATTACCATAAATTTCATGATTGATAATAAAAAAATAAATTTAAATTTTTATAATGTAATTTTAATTTAAATTTTATAATATAATTTTATAACTTTTATAATTTAATAAATTTTATAATTATAATTATAATTTTTAATCCTATAATATAATTTTATAATTTATATACAAATTTAATTTTAATTTTAATTTTATAATATAAAAAATTAAACTTGATCAATATACAAAGTTATATAATGTAATTTTAATTTTATAATTTGAATTTTTTTATAAATAAAAATTTCTTTCCTTTCCTCTCTCTAACTTTTCTTCCAATTTAAAAGGAAATTTGTAGTCTCTAAGTGATGAAAAGTTGTATCCTAAAGAAATGAATTTTCTTTTACCTTAGAGCTACTAAACAGTGCAAAACGAAGAAAAGTAAAACGCATTCATTTCTCTCCCTTTCCTTTCCTGCGTACCAAACGGGCCCTGAGGATAACAATGAGACGAGATTTTCACTCTTCAATTCTGGTCGCACCATTAACAATTTAACTCCATCTTTAGATCCATCTCTATCCATTTAAATACCCGTTTCCCCAAACTCACCCCACTAACCCAAAAAAATTATTATAAATTTTATGCAAGAATAAACTATCAAAAATATTAATTAACATAGTTATAAAAAATTAAAGTTTAAAATATCAAGGAACATAAATAACTTAAAAAGAAAAAAAAAAACTCAAACATTGATTTATAAAAGCCATTACAAATTTTATACCACTTAAAGAATAACCCTAAAAAATTATAAATTAACATGGTTATTAAATTCAAATTTAAAATAGCAAGATTATATAAATAACTCAATCAACTATATTATAATCTTAACAACAATATATATGTAATATATATTATATAATTTATATCTTTATATATATATATATATATTATGGTTTATATACATGTGTCTTATATATGAACTTGAGGTGGGTAATGTATTACCCATCTCTGGTCTCGTCCCCATAAAATTTTTCATTAAAATCATCATCCTTATACCCATACCCAATTCTAGGGATGGCAATGGGGCGTAGTTCTTACTCCTCAGCCCTATTCCTAATGTTTAGGGGTAGCCCCATCCCAGCCAAAATCTACTTCAGCCTTTATTAAGATTCGTATTTTTATTCCTTTTAAATATCCATTATCTTAATACCTGTTTCATTACTCGAAAATAATTAAAATTTTACACATAATTAAAGAGAAAAGAACAAAAAAAATTATAAATTAACATAATTATAAAAAAAAATTTAAAACAATATAACATAAATAACTTCAAAAGAAATATTTATTTCATTCAACAATATTAAAATAAATAGTTCTTAACATAAAAAATTGTTCTCAATTAACAATATATATTTAAAAAGAAATTAAAATTATAACAATTAAAGAATTTACGAAGCTTGAAGTAGAACCAATCGCCACCTTCTGCAAAATAAAAAAAATAAAAAAAAAAAGAAGAAGAAGAAGAGAGATTAACAATAATTACTTTTTTTTTGTAACAAAATTATTAGTAATTGCAACTCTAAAAAGGCCTTTTAGGAGTCGGATTTGCATCTCCAAGTTATCATCATTGAAGTGTGATGTTATAGCCATGAATTCTTTATTTTAATTACTGTCTGTCCATAGGTCTATTGTTATTGCAATTCTGCTATTGTTCTCTAATAGCCTCATATTCTTCAATTTCTGATTTTTAATAAATATTCAATATATCAATTTCATTATATTTTGAGAAGGAACCTTGAATAAGGATCGAAGACCTTTCGGATATTTTTTTAATTCCTAGTCTCCCACTATTAAAAGTGGATACTCATGAATAATTATCATACTTGCAAGATCCTTGACTTCTTGAGGTCAAAATTATAATAGCTCATGAAAACTTTTTCATTTTTCTTTTTCAGCTCTTCTAGTAGAATATGCTGCCTTATATTCTTATATGTATTAAATTAAAAATCTCTTATATATATATATATATATATAAGGCCACGTGTTTCAATTGTTTGGATGACACTTGTACTTTTTTTTTTTTGAAATTGATTTGTGCCCCCACACGGGAATACACGCCAGTTTATATTATATATGGGCATGGGTCAGGATGGGTATATCCCACCCGTAAAATTTACCCCTTAAAATCTCTATTCCCATTTCCATACTCAATTCTCATGCTTTTTCTCCATACTCCATTAGGTAAAAATGTTGGAGCTCTACTGGGTTTGGGTCAAATTGCAATTCCTACTCCATTCTTGAGCCTCATCTCCATACTCCTTTAGGTAAAAATGATAGGCCCATTGAATATGGGTGAAATTGCCATCCCAATCTAGGACCACCTGACCAACTGTTACATTGATATCATCAAGTTTCTACCTTCACAATAAATACTGAAAAATAAGTCACGTTACAGAAAAATAACTTATCAGTGTTACTTTGAGAAAAGCCATGACACCATTCCAATAAGTTTCATATCAAGAATTTTCTTCTATAAGGGAACATCTATTCCCTGTCATAAGTTTAGCAAGAGGTCAGATAAAGGAAGATAAATGCAGATTACATTGCTTTGGCGAAAAACATTTACCCTGGATCTGGCCTCCAGTGAAAAGGGAGAATAAAAAGTTGAGTACAGTGCATATCAATGAACTCCAACAATGAACTCCAGCAATTCATAGGGGAAAAATGATGGATCCACATCTTCTTCAGCTCAAACAGAGAAGTGTAATATCAAAGGATTATAATTATATAAGATCCACATAAAATGATTTTCCAAACCATCAAAACTGAATCAAGTAGTTAATAAGTATGGAAAGACAACTTAAAATTTACTATAAGCAAGAACTATGTTATGCAACACAGCTCTAATCAGATTACAATTACTTACCAATGTTCTAATTATTATATTTTAGGCAATCTTACATATAGTTACGGATATTCCCATTTGGCAAGAAGCATGATAAAAGAAAGAATGCCCAGTTACATACCTAGAGACACAATCATTATTAGTTGTGATTTATATATATGTTTTCTCCTCCTATTTGATGATATTTGAGTTTTATTTTGATATATCTGGTCCTCATTTGCTATAATTTGGCTATTTTACAAAGTAATATGGTGAAGTGCAATGGCAGCTGAAAATTCTGTGTAAATCAAGCTATTCGGAATAGATTTGAGGTCAATATGTAATTAGAGGAAACTTGGAGGACCACTATAGCATTTGGAATAAGAAAATTTAGAGTTTTGAGCCATGGATTTGTGTGTCACAACATAAGAAATTGCATGTCACAATATACAACGAAGGAACTAATTTGGACCAATGTCAAGTCTATGTGTTGTGACACACAAAAGTCCATGTCATGACACAACGGAAATGAAGAAACAAGATGACGGGTTGAGGCTCTGTGTGTCGCAACACAAGGAAAAGCATGTCACGACACATCGACAATGAAGCAGCAAGGAGGTGGAGCAAGGTTCTGTGTGTCAAGACACACACAAAAGCATGTCGCAACACACATGCTGAAGAAAAGGGGCTGAAATTATTTGAATACCTTGGGCTTTTTTAACTTTTCTAGGTCACTTGTGAGACTATAAATACACCAAAGAGATTAGGATTTAGGTTCTGCTTTTGTTTTGTGTTTTTAGCCACTTTTATGCTCTTGAGGAATTCTTGGATAGGAGACAAAGAGAGACAACTTCTTCTAGAGGAGATCTACACATTCGCCATAGAGAAGCTTCTTTCCTTTTCTTTTATCTTTATGAATTACTCTTTTTATTTGTGTTTACTTTCTTTTGACATGAATTGTTAAGCTCCTCCTCTAGGGGAGGGGCATAGCCTAGGGTTGATGTTATTAAATTAGGAATTTTTATCTATGTAAGTTTTATTGAGTTCTATGAGTAATTATGTCAGTTTTTAATGCTTTCTATGGATTGGCCACCTATAGAATTGACTAAGAGACTATAAATTGCATAGGAATATAGATTTATAGATTAGCATCTTGAGATAGTTGTTTTAATTTGAGCAAAAGCTAGGAATATATAAATGTGAATTACATTATCTTTAGGGAATTCCTTAAAGTTGAATCCTTTTCCTAATTGAATTGTGCTAAGGGATTAGGTAATCGATTTAGGAAAAGAGGGCTAGTCACCAAGGAATTGGGTCTCAACCAAATTAAGAAATCCGACATTCATAGAACTTAATAGAAATTGTATAGAGTTTTTCCATAAGATTGTAGCACTTTTCTATCATTGAATTTCTATTATATTTTCTTTCAATTTACTTGTGTTATTTATTTTCCAGTTGAATTGGATCTTAAAGTTATTGATAAACACTTTTTAGTGTTTATCTGTGTACTCTTATACTTGCTTCTAGCATTTCCAATTTGCATACAATTGTTTAATTGGCATCTATTTTTATCATTGAGGCTTGATTGGAATTTATTGTATTTCATATTAATTTTCCCACTTTAAAGTCCAATTTTACTTGTTAGGAATTTTTAATTTCAGGACTGGACTTGGGAGGCCTCAGAACCTGTTGGGATTTTTGTCCGAGCTTGGGATTGAAGCAATAATTTTCATTAATTCATGAAGCAAGGGCATAAAGGATATTCTCTCAATTCAAAAAGGGCAAAATAGGCTTTTGGCAACATAAGGAGGGGCAATTTTGTAATTTAAGCTTCATTAATGGCCATTATGTAATTTAGGCCTCAATAATAGCAGTTTCGTAATTTCTCCACATTTTAACCTAGCATTTTCGGCTAGGCACATGAGACTCCCATTGCTAGCCGCCACTTCATCTTCTTCCTTGGTTTTTATTCATTTTCTCTTTCTCCCATGGCTACCTCCATGAAAATGGAAGGCTAGGCACGTTTGTAGTCAATCTGGGATGACTTGAAGACTGTCGGTTTGATTCTTGAGACCTGTATTGTGTTTATTTTGAATTTAATGATAGTTATGCTTCTCTACTCCCTATTTCTTTCTCTGTGATTGTGTATGATGATTTTTATGCATGATTGCTAGATGGGTTTGTGGGATTTCTCGGCCTGATCACCTTAGGAGTAATTTTCACAGAGTAGAACTTGATTTGGTTGGATAGGAATTAAGAATCTAGGTCTTGGGTGCTCTAATCCCTTGCTGCGATGTTGGTTAGGGTTAGATTTGGTTCCAATGACCATAATCTATGGGATTGTGTAGTAGGAATTGCCGAGCTAGGTGCAGGGATACCAGCTTAGTGAAGGTTTAACCAAATTAATTAATTAGGTAGGTTAATCTTGAGATTTCGAGGTTAATCTAGTTAATTGGCAAAACTGGAGTTAAATTTATCTTTAGCTCGAGGATAGAATCACTGTTGTCTAATAATTCCCTAGGTTGATTGCATTTCCATCATCCTATTTTACTGTTTATCACATTTATTCATTGTTGAGCTACTAAAAACCCCTCATTTCGCCTAATTGACTGAAACCTATACTAGTGGTTCTCTGAGAACACGACTCTTGTTTGAAACTTGAACTTGGAATTTTTAATTTGACCGCAACCTATAGTAGCGACGCTATAGGGCGCAGTTATCCATGTAAGTTATAAGATGGATCCTAAAGCTATCCACATAAGTCATTAAGAAGATCCCAAAGTTATCCATTTAAAGTATAAAATGGATCTTGAAGTTACCCACTTGCAAGTATAAATATATTATTGACTAAAAACTAAATAATGCTTTAACTAAGCATGTAGGTGGATTTTATTTTGATACTGAAATCTATATTTTTAGGATCTTAAGATTTGCCTTTCGGGTTAAATTCCGTGACACTAGTGTTGTCACCATTCTTAACCATATTTTATAGGATTGAATCTCGGGTTGAATCTCAAATACATGGATCTTTTTTAAGTCTGAGATTGCAATTCTCGTTTCCCTATGTATATGGTTGCCTCAGCTTTAGTGAATAATTAATAAATTAGGAGATATAACTTTTTCTTCCTTTTGTATTGTTTAAATGGTTATTTCATATATGCATGTTTATACTGTTTATATTTTAATAGTCATTGATTATAATTATTTGGTTACATGCATATGAATATGATTATATTGCATATACAAAGGTGATAATCATAGCTTATATAGGCATGTAAGTAGCAACCTATGCTTACATGTGTCTTTATTTTATTTTATCACATCCATGGATGATTTGGGATGACAATTTAATTGTTTTCTTTTACTTCTATTTGAGGGGTTCATTGTGGAATAGAATTTTGGTTTAATTCTTTTTATTATGTTCATTTTTAAAATAAATAAAAATTTGGTTCTAATGGAATTCTAAAAATATTGAATTTATGCCAGATGAATCTTTTCGAACTTGTTAAGTATATCTTAGTACCCATTATAGCTATGACCAAAACCACATCTTCTTCCATAGTTTGGTGGATGGCGGTGTGTATGTTGGTAGATGCATGCCTAGTTTATAATTAATGCATAAAAGTGTTTGAAATTATATGATATATGCATCATGCTTATATGTAAACTTTGTATATTGGTGGAAGCATGCCCAATATTGTTGCTTTCATGAATTAAAATTATTTTGAGTTTTAAAACTTTAGTCAAGGCGGCTTAAGTGTGTTACTTTGCTTGTGCATTTAATATATACTTAATAAATACAAGAAAGGTTTCTTTTTCTTTCTTACATTTTGTGATTGATCAATTTTTGGAATAAGCAATTAAAATAATATTTTATGCAAGATTAAGTTTATCATTAGTATGGATTGGATTTATTTAGTCTTGCTTGAAAAGTCAATTCCCTCTTGTGTCTTATTATTCATGTTTTTGAGTATATGCAATTTGATTGCCTATGA